>JAMPIO010000035.1:0-600000 GCA_024699865.1 Aphelenchoides fujianensis | reverse complement strand
GGATTAGCGGATACTTCAAACTCCTCATCGATCCCCACTTGATCCCCCGCTCTTCCCCTGCTTCATACGTTCATTTCACGTGACGAGCGAGCGAACGAGCAGCACAGTAATTGAGCGATCGCGATCAACAAACGGTGCAGCGATGCGATCATCTGCCGCGTTCTCTTTAATGAACACCCGATGCGGGGGATCAGCGGCCGCTCTTCAATTCGAACCCCAGATCGTTCCCGCGATCCCCCTCGCTCGACCCGTCGGCTGTTCCCAGAACGAGTAGACAGTTTGAGGCTATAAAGCCGGTGGATCGGAGAGCAAAAGAACGCTTTCGTCCGCCTTGTTCAGCATGAAACTCCCGCTGCTGCTCGCTTTCGTCTTCGTTGTGGCCGTCGGAGTCGCTGGAGCGGCCGATTCGAAGACGTCGTGCGTGAACAAATTCCTCAAGTTCTTCAGCTCCTTTTTCGCCGCCGGCCAGGTTGGCGGAGTGAGTGCAGCGATCGCTTGAATTTCTATTGAATGCCGTTCGTTTCAGTACGCCGACGTCGCAATGACTCAAGTGGTGGCGCACGCCAACTCGTCCAAGATCGTCGACGGTACGTGTACTCATTGGTTAGCGCGGGCTTTATACAGCGGATGGGTGGGTCGGTAGAAAAGAGTAAATAGGCGACTGCAAAGACTAATGGTTAACGGAGACCTCAAAAGTCGCAGAAATTGAAGGTTGAACAAGAAGTTCACTCCCAACTCACACCTCATCCCCCTTATTTCTCGCGTTTAGCGGTGATCGACGCGGTCATGAACAACCTGACGAGTTCGCAGTACTCGCAGGGCTCCTCGCTGATCGTCAGCGCCGCCTCAAAGTTCGGGAGCTATCAGGCCATCAACGAGACGATTCAGCGATGCATTTCGGGCGCCGCTCCCGTCTTGCTGAAGCTTTACCCAAAGGTTCCCCTTCTCCCCTTCATCCAAATCATTTGCTTCTTGCAGATCACGACGAAAATCCAAGCAGCGAGCGGGCAGGCGGCCAAAATGACGGCGGGCTACGCGTACGCCGACAAGAAGTTTACGCAAAAGTTGTGCAAGAAGCTGGTCAAGAAGTGAGCGCTTGCTGATTTCTTCCATTAATTCCCCGCTGTTCAGGTGCAAAAAGAAGCTGACGGCCGACCAGTGGAGCAAGGGCACCTCGTTGCTTAAGAACTACATCCACTTTGATCAGTTGGGCGTTCAAGTCTAATCGATGACTGTGAATCCATCGAGTGAAAGTGTTTCCTATTGTTAGTTGCACGTGTAAAATAAACCCTTGAATGCACTGGTTGACTTGTCCGTCCAGTTGATTGATTCAACGAAGTTTATTAAGTGCGCGACTACAGAAACACACGGACTGGTCGGCCGTCTCAACACTTTCCGCACGTCTTCTTGCAGCGCGGCCACATCTCCTGGAAGAAGTTGTTGGTGCAGAAGCCGTTCCTGCAATCCGACCACTCAAATCCTTAATGGAATAAAAGGAACTCACTGATTCCACTGGAAGCAACGGGATTCGTTGTCGCGGCACACGTTCCGCTGCCGTTTGGTGCCGCACTGGCCGCACGTCAGCGGGCAGTTCTTGCGGACGGTCGCCCCGACGGTCGCATGATCGCAGTAGCCGGCCGCGTTGCCGCACGAGCCCCGGTCGACGCACGCGTTCGTTCGCTTCTTCGGCGCCCGTCGGCGCTTCTTCCGCGGCTTTCGCTTCTTGGAGCGCGGCTTCTTGCCCTTGCGGCCGCCCGCTTTCTTGCCGCCCGTCTTCCGTCCGCCGGTCGTCTTCTTCCCGCCGGTGCCGCCCTTCTTCGGGTCCTTCTTGTCGTCGCCCTTGGCCGGGGTCTTGCCCTTGTTCTTCTCTTCTTCTTCCTGAAGTTTGTGGTCAGTGACTGTGGTCCAGCGGTGTGATCGCTTGAACAGAAGAGCAGCATACGAGTGAATTTTCATGGTCAATGCAAGCACTCATCTACTCACAAGTGTGTGCTGTTCTTTTGCTCCGAGGATCAGAACGCTCGACGCACAAGCTGCCCCGCCTACCTTCTTCTTTTCGGCCTCCTCCTTCTTCTTTTTCTCTTCCTCGGCCTTTTGCTCTTCGGGGGTCTTCGGTTGGCCGCCGCCCGCTCCGCCCTGCTGCCCTCCGGCTCCGCCGCCCGGTTGTTGACCTAAAGCGATGTCGTTGAGAATCGGCGAAGGCTGAAGTCGTTTGAAACGAATAGAATCGACACATTCTTGCACGTTCCAACTAAATCGCAAGACATTTTCAGCCGCCGCTCATGCCCCGAACGCGTGCGTGTGTCCTGCTTTCACAACAAATAACCGAGAACGTTTTCAAGCCCCTTTCTGCAGCTAAAGAGAAGCAACGTACCTCCGGCTCCGCCCTGCTGCCCGCCCTGCTGGCCACCGGCTCCGCCTTGTTGGCCTAAACGGAAAGATTCAGAAGGCTGCCGATTGTCGGACGTTCGTGAACACTGCGGCCTCTTAGGCGAGAAGCGCGAGCACTTGCCGCTTTTCGCAACTTCGCACATTTTCGAACCAGACCGCAGCGTTCAGTCGATAAGGCCGGCGAAAAAGCAAAAGAAATACGTACCGCCGGCACCTCCTTGCTGGCCGCCGGCGCCGCCTAAAACAAGCCGTGTTATTCGAGGCTCTTCTTCAACGGAGCAGGCTTTGGAAACATAAATGCTAGTTCTTTGCAAGAAAGAAAACGCATCCATTTGAGGAACATTCGAAGATAAAAGCAAAGACTCACCCTGCCCGCCCTGTTGGGCTCCGCCGCCTTGTTGCTGTCCGCCTTGGCCTAAAAATGACAATTGATCAGAACGAAACGCCGTGGTCTGTTGAACAAGAAAACGGGCACCACCCGGGTTCATTTGCAAATGGGGTTTCAAAACATGCAAGTGCGTGGTGCTCTTTCAGATAAAAACGAGAGCGTCCAGGAGGACGCTTGAGCACGAGCTGCGACGCAATTGCAAGTTTGGATGCAGCTTGTTTTGTCTGCGGTGCCTTCCAAAACACGCATGTGTCTTGTCTTTTGCATCAAACAATCGGGGATTTCGGAACGAACTCTGAATGATTGTACAAGACATACCTCCTCCTTGCTGAGCCCCTCCTCCTTGCTGAGCTCCTCCGCCTTGTTGAGCTCCTCCGCCTTGTTGAGCTCCTCCGCCTTGTTGAGCTCCTCCGCCTTGTTGAGCTCCGCCGCCCTGTTGAGCTCCTCCTTGGCCTGAAGAGAACCGAGTTTATTAAACATCATTCTGCGTTGAACGACGCGCAGCGTTTCCAGCGACAAACCGGAACGTGCGAAGAACGCCCGAAAGACAAAAGAGCGCACTTACCTCCTTGTTGGGCTCCTCCGCCTTGTTGAGCTCCGCCTCCCTGCTGAGCTCCGCCTTGGCCTGAAAAATACCGCGTCTATCAACAGTGCTCTCTCAACAATGCAGCAATGGAACGGAACGTCCAAAAAAGGCTCAAGAAGGAAAGAAATCCGCCTACCTCCTTGTTGCGCTCCGCCGCCCTGTTGGGCACCGCCGCCTTGGCCTAAAAAACTTCGCTCATTCTGTGTGAACGATGCAAAACGTCCAATGAAGCCGCAGGGTGCAAAAGAAGCACTCTTACCTCCTTGTTGCGCCCCGCCTTGAGCGCCGCCGCCGGCTTCAACGCCCGACATCACATGGCTGATTAGTAGAAGGGATGAGAAGAGGAAGATCAAAAGCGACAGTCGCCGCATTTTGACCTCCTTTCCGGATGGAACTCGAACGAACAGAAGAATCGGGTGAATGATACTTTTAGTCGCCTTCTACCGGCTTTTATACGCGTGCCGGAGGGCGTGGGCTGCTTGAATCGCATGCAGGATTTCAAATTTTCGTCGAAAACCGAGCCGAACGGTCGGTCGGCCGACATCCTCGCCCATTTGCACAGCCGGCCGGTGACCGCGGATTCTTCCAGCTTCATGCGAACACGCACAGCATAAAGGAACAAGCGAGACGCAAATGCAAACACAATCAGCGGCCGCCCGGGCGGCCGGCAGCTGCGGGATGTCGCAACGCGTGCTCGTTGCGAAGCAAGCGGTCCAGGCGGCAAACAAAGCGGGCAGGAACGAAGCAGACGGCCTACGCACTCTACCGTTCTTTAACCTCCCCGAATCATGCGGATGACGAAAGGTTGCGACATTTGAACTCGGTTTGCAGCAGCTGCGGATCAAATGAAGACCCGAACAATGGCAGCAATCCCTGTGGGCGTTTCACAAATCCCGCAGATGATGGCAATCATTCAACCCACACTGGATTCTAATCACTTTATTCTTCTAATGACAACTGACTAGTAGCTATCCGGTGATCTCAACTAACAAACTAGCGAGTTTCTATTGCTCTCTGTCAACTCAAAATCTCCAAGTGAGTGCCTTCTTCTGCCGCCCGTAAGTCCACTCGCTCTCGGCGCAAACGGCCGCGATCTGCTGCATGTGGTCGCTCCTTTTTATCTGCAATCCCAAACCGAATTATTGATAGCTGCAGAGAACTCACAAAGGCAACGGGGAGTTTCACTCGGATCTTCTGGACGTCCATTCCGATGGCCGCCAACCACTCGACCAAAAGGCGGGAGTTCGAAGTGATCAAGCGCATCAACGAGGGGAGATCACTCTGTAGATGGAAAGAATGAGGAGCTTCTATGAGCTTCTACCCACTTGTTGCCCGTAAGGCGTGAGATCGTCCTTGATCACGAGCCGGAAACTCGACCCAACGGTGCGGAGGCAACGGAAAACTTCGCGTTGCAGCGGGAACAAGTCGGTTGTCCACGAGTCCTCCTCCGAAGCGGCACTCGCCAATCGGAGGTGGAGAATCAGGAGGTGAAGGTGACTGTTCGGTTTGAAGCTGCAAGAAACGATCGATTTGATTCGGTGGAAGCGGAAGACGAACGGCGCGTGCCTGATGACGCCGCTCAACGTTCCGGCGATCGGCTCCAAATTCAACTCCAAACGTTCGGCTTTCGTCGCAAAGATTTGCGAGAAGTCTGCAGCAAACACGCGATCAATCCCCCCGACTCCGTCGCCAAACTCACTCGTTTCGGCGTTGTTCACGTGCGAGCCGATCGTGAGCTTGCGGAGCGACCGCTTCGATCGGCACACGAGCGGCAGAAAGCGGGGCGTCGTCTCGGCCGAGCGGATCACGGCGGGCAGGCCGTCGGCGAACATTCGGTACTGGTGGGGGGAGTGTGCGGCGGGGCCGTGAACGAGACGTCGATTGATTTTAGATCGGGGCATTCTGAACAGAGGAGTGAGCGGAAGAACGGCGATTGGCAAGGCTGGTGTGCTCTGTGCTTGTATTTCGGTGGTTCAGTGGTCAATGCAACGGATTTAGCGAGCAGTCATTTGCAAGAACCACCGCACGGCACAAACCCACACAAAGTGCTCGAGCAGGCGTCAATCTCAAAGGGAACTCACCGCGCAGCTTCTTGCAGATCAACCCGCAGACGGCGATCGTCTCCTTCTTGATCGCCGGAAATGAGGCGTCGATGCCAACGGCCGTCGCCCGTCCCAACCGCAAAAGTCCGAAGAAATTGCGGAAGTCGACGAATCGCAGCCGAAGCTCGCCGCCCGCGAATTCTTTCCGCAGAAACGAGGAGCAGCCGAAAATCAGCGTGAACTTGGCGCCTTTAATCCCGTCGGCCTTCGACTCGACGAACAAGTCGGCGGCGAACTGCTGGTTAACGAGCAGCGGGGCGTACGGTTGGTGCACCTCTTCGTCTCGGCTCTTGCCGACTCGTCGCTGTGGCCACGACCGGCTCGTGTGCAGTAAGAATGACAAGCGGGCATTCGGGCGGAATTTCGGTCGATCCGCCATCGAAAAGAACTAGCCGGGATTGGGCTGAAAGCAGGCAGGCATCTACTGGAAGTACTCGCGTCGGCCCGACCAAGAGTCAACAATTTCAAGAGGAAGCAAAAGAGTACAAACGCGCGTGCACGCGAGCACGTGTGATTTCGATCGGGGCGGGCGGCAAAAGGGCAGGCGGACGGCGAGTGGTCGCGTTTTGATTAAAACCGGGCGTCGATTCCGCGAGCGGAACGGGGCGCACGATTCCGAGAACCGCCGGCGTGTTTGCGAACAAGAACGAGGAAGTGACCGCCCAGTGGGTTGGATTGAAGTGCGCTTGATCGATGCAAGGCGAACAAAGCGAAGTGATCGTAAGCCGCAAGAAGAAAGTGAGTGGATCCCGGCGAACAAACAAGCTCTTCTCCACTTTCATCTCATCCCTGTGTTCATTAGAACGAACGAACGAAAACGAGTTGAGAACACCTGCCTGCGGCGACGAGCAGGCGGCCGGTCGGAAGAACCACGTGCTTCTCCTCTCATCGAACAACAAACGAGGCGAACGGAAATTTCGCTCGAACAAAAAGGGCGGCAGGAAGAAAGGAGGGAGCGAGCGAGTGAAGTGCAGCGATGATGGGCGGGCGGGCGAGCGGCGGGGCGTGATGACGATTGTTCGCGTGCGAATTGCACAATTTTTTCCGTTCGTTGCAATCGAGGCGATCAATTGCTTCATCCTCACGTTCTTCCGCCTTCCTGCTCCACCTTCCGCCTTCTTCCTGCTCTTCCATCTCCGCCTGCTCGTGTGTCTCGTTCCTGTCCGTTTATTCGAATAAAATGAGCGCAATATAAAGAAGAAGAATGTCAATGCTCGATGGTCAGTCGGCGGTCAGAAGATGACGAATCGCTCGGACTCCAGCGCGCGAATCGAATCGGCTGAAATCAAACTCCATTCAAGCACCAAACTACAGAGAATGAAACGAACCATCGGCGGAGCTCAGGACGACCAACGTGCGGGCGTCCATCGCCTTCAGCACCGCCATGATTTCGCGCCAGCGCATCGACGGGCGCGCGTGCTCCGTAAACTGAATTCCGATGCGGGCGCCTCGCTGCTTCACGAACGCGACGATCCAGCCGGCGCCGTCGCTCAGCTCGCCGGAGAAGAACTCAAAGTCGAGCCGCAGGTAGTCGATCGCGTCGAGGCTCGGCACGCGCAGGACGAGAAGCTTCGACTCTTTCGAGTTCTTCCACGCGTACGCCGGGAACGCGTTGAATTTGGGGCTCAACTGCAAGCAGCGAGCGATTGGATGAAAGAGAGAGGAACGAACCAAGTAGAAATCGTAGTAGAGAACGGCGGGATGCTCCCAGAGCGCCGCGAGCAGCTTGTCCGCTTCGGAGTCGATCGATCCAACGGACGGTCGAGAGCGCGGCACGAGCGGCTGTTGAGTTCTCGCCGTCACGCGCGGACTGGCGATCGATTCGCGTCGTTTCGGCCGATTGCTTCCGTTCGGCGGCTTCTCGACGCTCCCGCTGCGGCGCGCCGCCGTTCGCTGCGGCCGGTGCGCCGTGTCGGGTGTCAGCGCGCGGCGTCGCTGCCGGCGGTCCTTTGCGCTGCGGACGTCCAACTGCGCGAATTTCGCCGTCAATTCGGCCGTACGCTCGGCCGCGCGTTTCGGCGCCTCCGGAGGCGGTGGAGGCGGCGGTGGGGCGTTGAGTCGCGCCTCCTCCTGCACGTCCTCGAAATTGAAGCCGACGTTGCGCAATTCGTTCCGTTGGTCCTGAAAGAACAGACAAGTGAGTAGAGCGGACTGGAAGGAACTAACCGTTGAGACGACCGCAGGCGCTTCCTTCGCTCGATCGCCTTCGGCCCGCACAAATCGATGCACCGCTTTCTCGTGTTGATTTCGAGCCGAAGCGGTCGGCCGTTTGATCCCGCACACGGAGCAAATGAAGCCCTCGGCGACCGCGTGCTGCCTCTCGTGCGTCTTGCGGCTGCCGAGCGTCACCGAGAAGATGCCGCAGGTTTTGCACTGGAACTGAAACGGAAAGCCGTCAATTGGACGACGGAAGCCAACGAACTCGTGGAAGCTTTCGGTCGGTGGTGTTTAGAGCGCGCAGCATGTCCGCGAGCGTCACCTGCTGGCTGTCCGCCGGAATGGTCGATAGCGAGGCCTGTGCGCTCGATTGGACGTCCAAGAACGTGCGGCCGAGGTTGAGCACATTTTGGAGGCGGTGCTGAAAGCCATTAATTGCAGAGGATGTGGATTGAAAGGAACGGTCGTTTAGAGAAGTCAGCAGAAGAACGCAATGAGCGGAAAGCATTGCTCGAGTGATCAAGAGCGACCAGCGGACGATTCTCGCGACTACAGAGCGCAAATACGGAACGAACCTTCGAAATCCGCACGCCCTCGCGCAGTTTGAGGTCGGAGAAGGGGCGCGTGAAGTTGTGGAACGCCTCCTCGTGTTGATTCCGCCGCGTCGCGTTCGCCAGCTTCACGTCGCAAACGGAACACGACCAGCCGGCCGCTCGCTGATGACCGGCGAGGTGCGACTTGAGCTTTCGGTTCGAAAAGCAGTTGATCCCGCACTGCGGGCAAGTGTACTAAAAGAACGAACGGAGGTGCGTTGAACGACGAAGCCGTGGGTTAAACCTTTGCATTCGATTGCGTGGCGATCACGAAGGGCGGCGGTCGGTTCTCCGCGTCCTCTTCCTCCTCCTTCATGCCGTCGAGATCGTGCGTGAGCTCGCCGATGGTGGACGGAGCGGCGAGCTCGAAGGAAGCGGGCGGGTGGAAGAAGTCGTGCGACTCGGCGCTCATCGCCTGAAACCAAGAGAGAATGGAGTGATTCGAGTGGAATTAGGGCGTGCACGTAAGCCACAATTGATTGCGGATGAAAAGCTTGCATTCGATGTGAAAAGATTGCGAAATCACCCGAGAAATGAACGGAAATCAATGAAATTCGGACACAATTGGATGAAATTTCGATAATCGAAAGAGAAACCGATTTCCACAAAGAATTCGAACGATTACATCCAAAAGAACGCCAGAAAATCGAACGAAACGGTGGAAAATGGCCGCCAGACCGAACGGAGCGTCGGCGTCGGTCACTCGCGGCGCGCCGAGCGACGCCGTTCGTTTCGAAATTGCGAGCGGCGGCGAGAAAGCGGGCGGGAGGCCGCCTTTTTGTGGCTTTCCGCCTGCTTTTTGACGATCAAAGGGATGAAAGACGAGATGGAGGGTGAAGTTCGATGACGAGATCGGGCTTACAGAAAGTCGATTATCGATTATCAATCGTGACTTGAAAGTGCTGAATGTTTGAAACGACTCTTTATTCGATGAATTCACCAGTACTCAACTGTCTGGCAATTATTACTACTCTTCCCTCTCATGAATTTGCCCTCAAATCCCGTTTGTTTATGCCGCTTGCTCGCCTCGTTCCGTCGGCCCCCTTTCGGCCGCGGCCTCGCCGTTTGCGGGCATCAAATCGCGATCGGCCGCCAACTCGCCGCCCCGAACGAACGAACGGAAGAAAGCGAGCGAGCGGGCAGCGCGCAAAACGCCGCGCTTTCTGCCCGCTTGCCTCGCTGCCTGCCGCCGCCGTTGCGCGCCGCTCGCTCGCGCGCATGTTTGAAGGCGCTGACCGAACGCGAGTGCGCGTTGCGGAGGGCCGGCGGACGCGGCGAGCGAGCGAGTGGACTGCGGCGAGCCCCCCGCCGCCGACCGCCGCGCGTTCGGGGGCGCGTCGCAATGCGAAGCGAACCACGCGCGCTTTTCGTTTCGAATCGCTCGCTCGCCCGTGTGTTCTCCGTCGGTTCGCGAACTTCTTTTTGCTGCTCGCGCCCACTTGCGCGCTTCTTTTTCGGCTTCTTTCGCGTCGATTGCGCCGACTTTTCGTTCGCGCGCTTTGCGTTCGTCACGTGATTCCCGCTTTTTGCTTCCGTTTTTGTTCCAAAAGCGCGCAATAAACGCGAAATTTCCGCGAGCGTCGTCCAGCGTGGCGCAAAAATTCGCGCCGAATTTTGCGTGAATTTTTGCCAGGGTTTTCAACGCCGATTTTTTGCAGACGCATGAGCGCGCGAACGCAGCAGCCGCCGGCGGCTGTCGAGCAGCTGTCGACGCAGTTCAATTGTTTGAACGTTTCGACCACGGACAGCGCCGCGTCGACGCACTCCGGCCACACGGCGCCGCCGCGAACCTCGTGGACGTTCGACGGAGCGGCCGCAGCGCGACGATCGGCGGCGGCTGCGACGGCGCCCGTGCACGCCAGCCCCCAGCCGCTGCTCCAGTTCGTGCCGTCCGGCTCGTCGGCAGCGACCGCGGCGGGCGTCTTGAGTCCGAGCGGGCAGAACGGCGCCGCCTTCTTCTACGCGCAGAACGGCGGCTACTACGCGGCGGCGCCGTTCGCTGCGGCCGCCGCCTCTCCGACCGCCTACTCGCCGTTCCCGTACGCCCACGCTCAATGGCCGGTGACGAACGTCAACTTCATGCCGAATGTTCGTTCTTTTCATTCATTTCTTTTGTTCACTGCTCGTTTGCAGCTGTTCGTGATGGCGAACGCCGGCCCGTCGCACAACTTCGCGCCCGTCCCGCCCGCCGGCATGCCGCCGCCGTTGATGCAGAAGTCGTTTCGCGGAGGCGGCGGCTTTGATCCGAACGATCCAAACGTGGGTTCTTTTTCTGATTCCATCGATTTGATTTGTTTGTTTGATTGCAGGCGAGGCACCACGGCCACGGGCACAACTTTGGCGAATTCCGCGGCAACTCGCGGCACTACGGCGCGAATCGGGGCTACGCTCCGCCGCTGTTGACCACCCGCCAGCAGCACCAAATGAACGCGGCGAACCGGCGGCAGGCGTCGAAGACGGCACTCTGCCGGAACATGACCGACTTCAATCAGTGCGTGTACGGCGATCGTTGCTATTTCGCACACTCGGCGGACGAGCTGAAGCCCAAGCCGGTAGGCTTCTTTCTTTCCGTTTGCATTGCCCGCATGCTTCGTTGCAGACCAACATCAAATACAAGACGATCCCGTGCACGTCGTTCACCCAAAAGGGCCACTGCCCGTACGGGAACGTCTGCCACTTCATCCATCCGTTGGAGGACGAGCCGTTCGCTTCGACCGCCGCTGCGACTGCGGCCGCCCAACCGCCGCCCCCGCCGCCCGACCCGCAGCGGCGATGATCGTCGAGGGATCGCTTTTCTGTTTGGTTCTACGGGATCTTTCCGCTGTCTTCACACTCCTCCGTCCACGTACCTCATCGTCTTGCTCGTTTGTTCACTTCTTTCTCGCCGCTTGAGTGCCACCACTTTCCTCTTCGCAATGGACCTCAGTTCTCTTCGTCGATTTCACTGCCGAACACCCATGGATTTCTTCTCTCTATTGATTCGATTTGATTGTACAAACAACACACTTCTCTTTTGTTTTTGCTGTTGGCTGCGAGAATGACGAGAGCCGCCCAATCGGCAAGCTTTCGCTCATTTTCCAGCGACGTCCACATTTGGGTGAATTTTTGCCTCTCGTTTGTCTCCGATCGCTCGTAATATTTCTTCTGTTAATTCCCAATACTTCCCCATCGATCACGCTCAAATTTCTTCTCTCAAATCATCAGTCAGTCAATCAAACAATTGAATCGAGTACCCACCGGGCTCAAGGGATTGTTCATTCACTGTACATAAACACAAACAAGAGTGCAATCCTCCAGCTACCCTCTAGTCGTCTGCACATACTGGCCGTCTATTTTGCCGCCGAACGATTGGACGGGCTGGATCGCCGGGTAGTTGGCGCCGCTCAAGGGCGCCAAACAGCCGACCTTCGGCCACTCGGAAAGCGAAGTGTTGAAGTAGTGGCGGTGGTTCGAGAAGTCGAGGCTGTCCGGCACCGACTCGCTGCACACCGCGTCCTCCGCTCGCGGGCAAACGATGTACGCGTCGCTGACGGTCATTTCGTTCGGGTAGAAGACCTTAAGGACAGTAGTGAACGGTAAGTACTGGTATTGAGTGGAAAGAACGCACTTCGAAGCGATGATGAGTGAACGAGATTTGGTTGAGCAATGGCAGTCGGAAGGGCGTCTTCGTGATGAAGTCGCCTTGGTGCACGACGCGGTACTTGTGCGGGATCTTTGAGAATCGATTGACCACTCCTTTCGGTGGGGAACTCACGAGAGCGTCGAAAATCATCGCGTACGTGAGGTCGCCGGTGCGGGGCTGCCCGAACGAGACGAATTTCAGCCGGTTCGCGTCCACGAGTCGCATTCGCGCGATGAAGGCGGCGGCCAGCGAGGCGAGCGAGCCGCCCAGCGAGTGCCCGAAGACCTTCAAACCAGCAGAACGATCCATTGCTTCAATGAAAGAGAAGAAACGAACCCAAACCTCCGCATTGGGGTACGCCTGCAAAGCGTTCTCGAACTCCCGCTCCAGCCCCGTGTTCCACAGGGCGTAGAAGGCGTCGTGAAAGTAGGCGACCACCTAACGAGACGAGTTTAGTTATTAGAATGAAGTAGAAGGACGCACTTTGCCCCCGACCGGGTAGAAATCTTTTTGCGCGTAGAAGATGAAGTGGAGAGCTTCCAGCAGCAACTGCAAACCGTTCATTACGAGAGGAAACCGGGGGAAACTCGCCTGTTGATCCGAATTTGTCGACCGGAAGGTCAACACGACGGCGTTGTCGTTCGGCGAGTACGCGACGTAACCGAGGCAGAAGCTCTTGAATTCGAGAGAATAACCGAAGAAATGAAAGGAGAAGGACAAACACAAACGGGATCACAAGGCACCTCAAACGTGCGCAAGATGGCGACGCCCGGGATGTTCGCGGCCAGACAGTCGGTCATCTGAAGCCATGAGTTTGATCACGGAAATCTGTAGATATTCTCGCTGTTTTGCGAACTAATAGTTACGGCTTAAAGTTATCTAACGACCGCGAACAAGCAATTAACCCGTTTATCTCTCACTAACCATCTGCGGAGTCTTAGCATTCGCTGCGGAAATGAAGGGCAGCGCCCTCGACCTCGCAAAGACGTCCACGTACGCAAACTCCGTGCGCGGACTCAGCGGACAGTTGTACGCGAACTCCACGCGCATGAAGCTGGAGCAGCCGAGTTGCTGAAGCGAGTTGCCGCACGTTCCGGTGGACACGCACCAACTGGCCGGCGGGGATGAGTGGACGAAAGGGCGAACTCACTGGCAAGGCAGAATCCCGTCCATTGCGCTCGCACACGAGAAACAGTCGTAGAGGAAGCGGCAGTCGGCTGCCGTCGATGAGGGGAAGGATGCCATGAGCGAGAGCAATGCAAAGAGAACCTCAAGCCGCCTCCTCCTCGTCGGCCATTCGTTCGGAACGACGAGCATCTTCGCCCTCACATCTCCCGGTCGAGATCACGAGCGAAGAGCAGTCGGACGTTCCATTTGTGTCCCGCCGACGATCACGAGCGAGCGGACGATCGGCAGTCGAAAGCGGCCGTCGCGTTGCCCCGAGTTTCGGGAGCCCGCCCGCCCGCCCGCCTGTTCGCTAATCCGGCCCGCCGATTGTGCTGGAGTGTGAATGAAAGCCGCCGCTGCATCCAGTTTGTTGTTGTGCTCCTCTTCTCTTCCATCGGTATTACGTGAGTGCAGGTGAACGATTGCGTGAGGGCGTAGGGAGAGAAAAGTGGGACGGGAAGCTCACGAGCGACAAAAGTGGCCGCCGTTCAACCGGTCGACGCCCAAAGCGGATGGACGCGCGCCAACGAGCGCGTTCCGTCGCCCGCTTTACGCGACTTTCGACTCAAAACGAGTGGAAGCGGCGGATGTTGAGCGGCGAGCGGAAAACAAGCGGATGATCCCCGCGCCCGACAGGAAGGGCGCGTGCACGGCGCCTATTGCACTGAAGAGTTGCACGCGTTTTACATAATCCACTGTGTTTGTGTACGTGTGTTGAACGAGTGTTCATGGAGTGCAAAGAGTGGTGTTAAAGGGTGCCTTCAACACTCGCAATACTCAATTTTTTATGCGCTTATTCATTTAGTCTTGTTGTACAAATCATCGTTGATTGTTTGGTTGCAGTTGTGGCTTTGAGCTTTACAATCAATAGCATTGAACGTCGCTGACGTCACGCTCATTCGCAGGCAATTCACCACCAATCAAGCCGGCAAGCGAGCCCCCAATCGATTCGATTTGATCGTCAAACGGAAGTCGCCGAACGAAAGCCGCGGCGAGAACTGGATTTCGCGCCCGCCGCCGCCGATCGACGCGAATCGACGACGACGAGCGACGAAAATCGGCGCTTATCACACGCCGTCCGCCGCGCGCGCGTTGCGAATCGATCGGGCAAGAAGCGGCGGTCAAACTTGATTGCTGCTTGATCGCGTTCAGACATTTGACAATCGGCAGGCAGGCATCAAATGGCCTGGACTCGTTGATTCTGTTGTTGCCGTAAAGGACAACTTCCGAGGGCTTGCTTGTTTGAAGGAAGAAAGAATGAGGGCTGCAAGTGCACACGTGCATCAATCAGCTTCTCGCTGCTCAAAACCAGCGATCGAGATGAGAAGCAATACAACGCCGAGTGAGTGGATCGCCGCCCGCTTTTTCTCAACGCGAAGCATAAGCGGCGCACGATGAGCGAAGCAGAAGCCGCCCGGGGCGCGCGAACGAAATCGATGCCCGCCCGCCTTCACGGCTGCTTGCGGAGTTCCGCCCGTTCTTCGCCCGAAGATTGATGATAAGCGGCTGTCCGTGAAGAATATGGAGCTTCGAGGCGGGTGTGCGCACGCCCGCCGCTTTAATCCGCCCGCCCAATTCACACTCCACGCATTGCTTCGGCTATTTAAGCGCCCTTGTGGGGGCGATTCGATCAGAGGAACACTCACTCCCTCCCCCCGCCGACACTCCGCAAAGATGTCGGTTCATTCCGCCACGATTGGCACGCTGGCCTTCACGGGCATCACGATCGTCATCTGCCTGTTCGGCATGGTCAGCATCTACAACGACGTGCAGTCCATCTGGACCGAGTTGGACAACGAGATGGATCAGTTCAAGATCCGCGCCGACGACCTGTGGAGCGACATGGTGAAGATGGGCGCCGGCACGCCGTCCAACCGTCAACGTCGTCAATCGTACGGCGGCTACGGCGCCTCGGGCACGAACCCCGGCGGCCCGTCCGGCCCCAGCGGCTCCAGCGGCCCCTCCGGCGGCGGCCCCACGGCGCCGTCGGTTCCCCAGTGCCCCACGACGCCCGGCTCGAGCGGCCCCGGCGGCAACAACGGCCCCAGCGGCCCGTGCACGCCCAACGGCAACTCCAACTGCCGTAAGCTCTCGGCGGTGTGTTCAACGATCTAATCGACGTGTTCAGAATGCCAACAAGAGAACAAGTGCCCCGCTGGTCCCGCCGGACCCCAGGGCGAAGCCGTGAGTTCGTTGCGGGCTCGCAGCATTGAAATGTGTGCTTGTAGGGTCTCGACGGTCTCCCCGGCCTGCCCGGTAAGAAACGCCGCATTCCTCCTCAATTCATCATGAAATTTAGGTCTCGACGGTGTGCCCGGAGAGTCGGCCGAAGACATCAGCAACGAGGGACCCAAGGGATGCTTCAACTGCCCCAACGGCCCGCCCGGTGAGTTTTTGTGCTTTCCGGTGGACTGTCGACTGTCTAACGGAATTCTAATGACTTGTACTCATTTTTTTCATCATTTCAGGACCTCCCGGACGTAAGTGCACTCGAATAGAAGAGCTGAAGAGTAGAGCACGCTCCCCTGCACTCTTCCTTCGATTTATACGGTCGCTAATCGTCGTTTTCAGCCGCTGGCCGACCCGGACCCCGCGGACAGCGAGGCCCGAAGGTGAGCGGCTCGAATGAAAACAGTGGATTTTAATCGTTGCATTCGCAGGGCTCCCCCGGCTTCCCCGGTCGCGACGGCCTTCCCGGAAGTAAGTCAAGTCGAATGGAGGCGGAAGGAAGCTTCAAGGAGCTCTCTTCGTTTTCTCCTTGTTGTTCCCCAACTCATCCCATTCGTTTTGCAGCCCCCGGCGAGCAAGGACCCCAGGGGCCCCAACGGCGAGGACGGAAAGCCCGGCCCGGCGGGCGACAAGGGCGAAGACGCCGAGCGACCGGTGAGCGACCGATTCGAATCGAATTCGAGATTCTTTTGCTCCAAAAGAGTGGTGGGAGGGCTTGAGCGTGAAAGGAGGTATTAACGACGAATGCGCCTTGCTTTGGAGCGCAGAGAGCTATAAATG
Source organism: Aphelenchoides fujianensis (assembly GCA_024699865.1). Lineage (NCBI taxonomy): Eukaryota > Metazoa > Nematoda > Chromadorea > Rhabditida > Aphelenchoididae > Aphelenchoides > Aphelenchoides fujianensis. Next base: position 583,985 of record JAMPIO010000035.1, on the reverse strand, counting down.
GCGTGGATGGGGTTGGAAGCGGCTTGCTGAATTGAAGCCAAAAGCGAGCGATTCGAAAGTCGAATAGCCTAAAGCCGACCAATCAGCCTCCGTTTGGCTTTGTTGAGTGCAAGACGTCAAGAACGAACGACTGTTGGCTTTGACTCCAAACGACCGCTTGCTAAAACGGCAGTTAAAAAAATGACCTACAAATGTCAACTTGGCTTTTCGTTCTCTGCTGAGCATTCAAGCAGCCGCCAACTTGCACGCACCTCACCCGTTTCTTCTCTAGGTGCCCCGCAAGGGAAGCCGTGGACCTCCCGGACCTCAAGATAAGTTCTGGCCATTCTCTTCATCGTTGACGTGATTGTTTTACGACCCGAAGGCGACCAGGGCGATGCTGGCAAGGAGGGCGCCCCCGGCGCTCCCGGCGGTTCGTTGCACCACTCTCCTGCAGCCTCTAATCACTCTCCTGCTTGTAGAGCCCGGCCCGAAGGGAAGCCCCGGCTTCCAAGGCGCGAGCGGCTCTGACGGCGAACCCGTGAGTTCTCCGGCTTCTTCCCATCTAAATGACCGCCTTCTGCTTGCAGGGACCCGACGGTGGCCTTGGATCGCCCGGCACGGACGCCGAGTACTGCCCCTGCCCGTCCCGCGACGGCGGCAAGAACGGCGGCGGCTCCGGCGGCGCTGGCGGCTCGAACGGCGGCAACGGAGGCGGCGCCGGCGACTACGGCGCTTCTTCGGGCGGCCCGAGCGGCGGAAACAAGGCTGGCGGCTATCGTCGTCGCATTGTCGTCTAAACGCCTGCGAGCGTCGTGGCAATGAGCGGAGGAGACTCCCGGCTGTTGTAAAAAGTGTTGCCCTTCGTCCATTCTCCCTCTTGTTTGTCTTAATGCGCGCTTGTTTCTTCGGGAACAAGCACTCGTAGGATGAACAATAAACTGTTGCATCAATAATTCGGTTGAGGATTGGAGAGCGAAGTAAGCGGTTGGTCGGTTCGAGCGGTCTGCTGTTGATTGAGCGGTCGATCGAGCGCGCGATCGTGGGCGGGAGTTCCGGCATCTTCGCACGTGCTCCGTTTCAATCACCCGCCATCCATCCGCACAACGACCCCCGTCAATCGCCGCTATCACTTGCAGGCAGGCGGAAGGAGAAATCCGCCCACCAAACGAGTCTTTTCCTCGTTAAGCGGCTGTCGGCGGATCGCCCGAGGGCAAGCGGGTTCTTTCCGAAGATTTCGTGCGATAAGAGAAGAAAGGTGATTGTTTCGTCGACGACGTGAGGTTGCTGTGGAAAGAGAAACGAGAGGTTTTCTGTTCACGTGGTGGGCGTGAAGGCAGGAATTCGTTGGAATTCGGTGGAATTCGTTGAAGGCTGTTGAAAGTCGCTTCTTTTGCAAGAAGCTGGTTGATAGACAAGGGACCAACAAAGTTGCATCAAACGAGTACACACGATCACCTGCAACCACAAAGCATCTGTCTACAGTGCCCCGCATGTCTCCAAGCACCCAATCCAACAGCATCCTCAAGACCACCATCCACGAGTTCCATCAAAGCAAGAGAGGAACTGGTCGTTGATTTGAATTAGAGGACGGACGGATGAACGCGCCAAAACCACCCGGTGAAAAACGCCGCCGCTTCTTCTTCTGCATTGATGAACACGTTCGTGCGGATCGGGGATTGCGCAAACCGAATGGATGAGATTGGGTTGGAATCGTTGAGGAAATGAACGAAAGGAATGCAGAAGCAAGTGGCCACAAGGAACGACAAAGAGCAGAAATTTGCCCAGTCTTCTGCACATTGCTCTCAACTCTTGGACCGGCGCCAATCCGCATTCACTTCCCGCATCCGCCCATCCGTTCGCCCGCAGCCCACCAACACGCCGACAAAGGCGGCAAGGCGGCAAAAAAGCTTTGCGTCATTCCCTCCGGCGACGAATCGGAATCCGCGCGAGTGAGTCGTCCGCTGGGCGGGCGGTCGGGGAGTTCGCGCGCGCGCCCGCCTTGATTTGAATAGCCGCCTTCCTCCTTCCTTTCGCTCGTTCGTTAGACGACTGCGGGTATTTAAACCCCATGGAGAGCAGCAGAGAACGGAAGACTCCACCGACAGCGACGTCCTCAGAGATGTCCGTCCACTCCGCTACGATTGGGGCGATCGCGTTCAGCGGCACGACGATCGTCGTCTGCCTCCTTTCGATGGCGTTCATCTACCAGGACGTGCAATCGATTTGGAACGAGCTGGACACCGAAATGGACCAATTCAAGCTGCGCGCCGACGATCTGTGGAGCGACATGGTGAAGATGGGCGCCGGCTCGGCTTCGAATCGCCAACGCCGCCAAGCGTACGGCGGCTACGGCGCAACCGGCCAAAATCAGGGCGGACCGAGCGGCCCCACGTCCATCGCTTCGAATCCGCTGACGGTGGGCAGCGGACACGCCGGCGGCAGTGCGTGCAGTGAGTTCAAGCCGTTCGTTAAGCAATGGAATGCGCGCGATTGCAGACTGCCAGCAGGAGAACAAGTGCCCGCAAGGTCCCGCCGGTCCCGTGGGCGAGCCCGTTCGTTCTTCTCTTCCATTGATCACACTCCTTTCTTCGCTGTTTGCAGGGCCTCGACGGATTGCCCGGCCTGCCCGGTCAGTCACTCCTTAATCGCTCTCTAATTGACGAAAGAACTTTAGGCTTGGACGGAGTGCCCGGCGAGAAGGCGGACGACGTGCATAACGAGCCGCCGCGCGGTTGCTTCCACTGCCCGAATGGACCGCAAGGTTTGTTCTCCCGCATTCTTCCCGTCTAACCCACTCATTTGTAGGACCTCCCGGACGTAAGTGAATGGAGATCGACTGAAACGAGATCTCCTGCTCGTTTTCTTCGTTCTTCTCACTCTTCGCCGCCGCTAATCGCCGCTTTCAGCCGCCGGTCGTCCCGGACCGCGTGGACAGCGAGGACGTTCGTTAAACAACTTAATTCCGTTCTTATTGCCTCATTACAGCGAAGGGAACGCCCGGATTCCCCGGCCGGTGAGCTCGCACTTTAGAGTTGTCCATCGATTGTTTGTGTTCAGCGACGGTGTGCCCGGCATCACTGGCGAGGTACTTGCCGTGTTCGATTCGAATTAACCCCCGATTGATTGCAGCAAGGCCCGCAAGGTCCCCCTGGCGGTTTGTTCACGTCCACTCGTGTTCTTCTGATCATTCCACTCGTTTGCAGCCGACGGGAAACCCGGAACGCCCGGCGAGGTTCGTTTTTGAGCTCTAAATGTGGCTAAACGCGTGCTTGAAGCCCGGGACGGACGGTGAGAAGCCGATCGGCCGCAAGGGGCCGCGGGGAGCGCCCGGTCCGATTGGTGAGCGACGAGAAGCGATTGGAAGGTTGATTGCGGCGAGTTTCAGGTCCGGAGGGCGACCTCGGCGATGCGGGCAAGGTCGGAGCGCCCGGCGGTAAGCAGCAGCAGTTAGAGGAGCGCAACTAATCGCTGTGTTCGTTTGAAGAGCCCGGAACGCCCGGTCCGAAAGTGGGTTGTCGTTGCGGGAGGAGCGATCTAATCGGTTCAATTTGAAGGGAGCTCCCGGATTCCAAGGCGCCAGCGGTGCGGACGGCGAGCCCGTGAGTTTCGGCCGCCTTCTTTTCAGCCGGACGCTGTTTGTTTGCAGGGAGCCGACGGTGGATTGGGATCGCCCGGAACCGATGCCGAGTTCGTTCTCCTGCTCCTTCAATCCACTCATCCCTGGACTTCAGGTACTGCCCGTGCCCCGGCCGCAACGGCGAGGGCGGCGCCCACGGCGGCTCGTCGGGATCGGCGGGAGCGCACGGCGGCAGCGGCGGTTCTGCCGGCGGCTATCGTCGCGTTCGCGTTCAGTAGACGAAATAAGTCGTCCTTTCCGTGAATCCACCGGCATTCGTGAGCGAACGAGTCACGAATTGCCAACCTGTTCTGTCAATAAACAGCTGCATTCATCCTTGTGGTTCTTGTTCGTAGATTGGAAGAAGTGGGAATTGGAGCAAAATGGGAGCGAAGTGGAAGCAAAATCATTCGCCCGTTGCTTCGAACGAATTAACACGGGCGCTCGATTTATGGCGATCGGCCGCCGTTGTATCGCCGGTTTGCAGGGGCGTACGGGCGGCAGCGCCAAACAGTGCGCTTCTTTCTGCCGCTTTGTTTTGCCCGCCTTGTTTGTTTCCCATCGCCGCTGCCCCCGCCGCTCGCCGCCGCCGCCCGCTTGATCGTCCGACCGACCACTCGGTTTGCCGCCCGCCCGAGCGATCGCCGCCTTTCGTTCCCGTCTGTCTGCCGACCACTCTCGCCGCTCGCCCGCCAGGCCGATCGCTCCGCCGCCTTCCCCCGCAAGATGGACGCCCCGCAAGTGCCCAAACCCAGCGGATCGCCGCGGATGTGCCCGAAGGCGGCGGCCGGGCTGATGTCGTTCGTCTGCGCCGTCCCGAACACTCCCGCCCAGCAGTTCGCCGACCACGTGGTGGCCGCCCGCTTCCGGCTGCTCCGCCTGCTGCTGAGCGGCCGGCGGTTCTTCGATCGCTTCTTCTCGTCCACGGGCGACTCCTCCACGTACCTCCAGTTCGACGGGAACGGCGAGCTCTCGCTCTACAAATTCTTCCCGCCCTGCTCGGCGTTCTTGCGCGAGTTGACGTTCGCGGAGGTCGGCTGTTTGCTGCGCGTCGCCTGCCTGGAGCACTTGACCGTCCTCTCGCTGGGCAACGGCCGCCCACACAACTACGCGGAGTGGCGCCAATTGTGCCGAGTTCTAAGCGGTTCGTTCCCTCCTTTCGTCCTTCCACTCATTCCTCCCGTTTAGACCACCGCTCCCTGAAGCAAATCAAGCTGATCCTCTCGAATTTGGCGTCCGGACTGGAGCGCAACGTGCTGGAGGCGTTGGGCGCGAAGATCTCCGAGTTGCAAGTGAACGAGCGGTTCGTTTCTCAACCCACTCACTTCTCACGTGAATTCGTGCGTTCAGGGTCGGAAATTTGCTCGTGGGCCGCCGAACGCCGCTGGAGAAGCTCGTCTTTCAGCCGATGGACAGCCGCGAGTTGTGTTCGTCCCGTTCTTCCTCATTCCATCGTTCAATCCACTGCTTTAGATCTCGGGAGTGTGCTGAAGTCGTCGGCCACCGCCCTGGAGTTCCCGCTCGACTCAGGCATCGGCCTCGAGTTCTTCGCCAATCACCCGCGGTAAGCGACCGCTTCGATTAACTCCTCTAATCGTCTGCTTGAGGCTGCCGCCCAACCCGACGATTAAGCGGATGTCGATGGAAGTTCGCCTCCAGTCGCCGTCAGTGGCCGAAACCGGCGATTCGCTCGAGCTCGAGGGGCTCCGCCGGTCGTTCGGCTTCCTGCGCGCGCTGAACCCCGAGCTTCGCCTTCAGCTTCGCACGTGCGTCGACCTCGACCTCGACGACGAGCAGGCGGTTCGTTCCTCGGTAGAATCGAATGAAAAGAGCGGGGCATTGCAGGAGACCGTGGCGTACGTGAACCGACTGCTCGCTTCCGCCCGCCGGCTGGTCGACTGCGCCGGCGCCGAGGCGATCGCCGTGGACGAGCTCAAAATCGACGCCTTCAAATCGGCCGTGAGTTCGACTGCAGAACAATGCGGAGACCAATTGCAGTCGTTTCAGCCGCCCACCTCCGACCAGCAGCTCGCCATCACCAGCGCGTTGGACCTGAAGCAAAAGGAGAGCGCCGGCCACTGCGGACGCCTGTGGACGACGAGCGGCACCCACGAGCAGACCACGATCTCGCTTTCCCTTTGGTTCTACTGACCGTTGACTTTCTATTGGTTATTTGCGTTGGCTAACCGTTGTTCTCACGTATTCTCTCGTCTTCTAACGCCCCAGATTACCCCGAATGTCCACTCATTTCTTTCACTTCTGCTAAAGTTTTCATTTGTTCCCCACATTTTATTTCTAGTCTTTTTATTTGTTTGTCGTTGGTTGAAGTAAACAGAAGATCCCGCACTCGACTGAACGCTCCATCGATTGATAACGAAGCGGAAGCGTTACTCACAACGAGAAGTAAACGGAAAAGCCGTGCAGAGGGATTTCCGGTTCCTTTCGCGTCTTGTTGCGGACGGACGGGCGGGAGTAATTTGAAGAGAGAAGGCGGAAATCCGCCCGTCCAGCCGCAACAAACGTGCGTCCCGAATCGTCGAGCGCGTGTTTGGCGGAGAACAAACGATCGCGCGAATGACCCGCAGCCGGAAGGTCCGCCCGCCCGCCGGTCGTCCACGAACGAAATCCGACGGAAGCCGCGCGCGCGCGATCGAAATCCCGCCGGCCGGCCGGACGAGCGGAAGTTCGCGCGCGGAATTCGCTCCCGCGCGCGTCCCGAAGCGGGCGGTCGGTTCACGCCGCTTGAAAGTGCAGGGCTTTGATCAGTTCTCAACAAGATCAGACTGTTAGAGGTGATTGCTGGCGTTCCCAACAGCTCGAACGGTTGGAAATGACCGCTTGAACCCTTGCTGAAGCAGCACACGCTCCTTTCAAGTGGCCGCTCGTTGCGAAGTGCTCAAATCGCCATTCGTCCGCCGTCTTCTGTCTGCGATCACCACTTGTTCACTCGCAATTTAGCTTGTTTGCGTTCGGTTCATGTCAAGTGGCCGTTCGCTCCATCGTTCGTGTTCTTTGCTTCCTTGCACTTATTTGCGGTTCCAAATCGCTTACGGCTTTCAATTGCCCACAGCTTCCAATTGTTTGCAGCTCCCGATCGTCTGCAGTCTTTAATCATTCCTCCCGCACCGCCCACTTCTTTTACTTTGACTCGAAACGATTAAGCGGACGGCCGAGTGGACGCGTGCCGGCGGGATTAGCGGCGAGCTTCGCGTTCTTTCGCTTGTTCGTCGATTTAATCGGCCCACTCGGAGGTCGCCGGAGGTCGCGTAATTCGAACCGCTCGTCGTGCGAAACCCCGTCGATTGCACGCCCGCAAACCATCGATCCAATTAATCACGAGCATTCGTTTGAACTGCTTGGTTTCGATTGGTGCGGCTCACTTTTCGTTCTTTTGCTTGTTGGTTTTTGTTTAGAGCAGCTTTGGATCGGATTTGAGCACAAGGTAGTCCGTTGTTTGCGCAATCGTCAGCCAACGCACGTTTTCATTCGTTTTTCAGATCGCGTTTTGTTTTCCTGCTGTGCTGTTTTCTCAAATGTTCGCCTGAGCGCGGTCTCTTCCAGATCGTTTTCTCAAGTGCCAACAAGAAATGAAGAGTCAGATTCTCGTCGACCAACAGCACGACCGCCGGCTTCATACCTCTTGCCAGACAACCAACTTTCTATCTCGAGCAAGAACGCATCGTTTCTGCCCAATCTCACAAATATCCCGGCTCGGCTCATAAGCGATCGTTTCGAAATCCCGCGCGTTCTTGTCGCTCGTCGAATTTCGCCGCCTGTTTGATCGAACTTCAAGTGCGGCCGGCCGGCCGGCGAGCGTCGTGCACGCGCCGGCCGCTTCGATCCGCTCGGGCCGGGCGGCGGGTCACTCTCGTCCAATTAAATTCGCCTCCTTTGTTCTGCGCGCTGATGACTCGTGTTTGGGGGCGGGCGATTAAAAGCCGACCGGCCGGCCGACTCGCTTGCTCGCGCGCCTTCAAGTGCACACGCGCGGCTCGCCGGCAGCTCGGCGGCTATTTTTAGGCCTTTGAGTCGGCGGGGCGGAGGGCGTGAGCGGATATTTTTGGTCGCTCGGTCTCTCGCCGGCTTCCGAATCTTTTCGTTTCGAACCATTAGCCTCGAGTCTTGAATTCCGTCGGGTTCTGATCGATTCGCTAGATAGATCGCTTTAGAAGAGGACCTCGTGCTAACTGTTAGGTGGATTTCAGGCATCTCGTTCGTCCTACCAGTCGCTCTTGAGTTGCCCGTTGCCCGCCGCAGAAAGAACGAAGGAACGATGAGGACCCGGACGGTCTTCCTGCTCGTTTTCGGCCTTCTCGCCTTTGCTCCGAGTGGAATTGCAGCTCAAAGTACCCGCAAACGCCCGCTTTCCACCCACTAATTCCCGTTAAGGACGCGTGGGCAACAGCGTGCAGCGCGCGATCGACATGACGAAGCGGCGGCAAGCGTACGACAAGTCGAATTCGGCCGCTTCAAGCGCGGACATCTCTGCTCGCTCAAAGGCGAACAACAACAACCAGCGGCCGGTGCGCACGGAGAAGCTGGACGTCGCTAAACTCAACCAGCTGATCAAAAGCATCGACAAAACGTGGATCATCCCCCGACCTGGGGCGCGCGAGCCCGTCGGCTCCAACTTTCAGGCATCCCTTCAAATCTTTTGACTAATTAATTAGAGCTGTTTGCAGTACAAGAAGACGTGCGCAACGCTGTACAAAAGCCGGCCGGCCGCCTGCCAACAAGTGGGCTTTGGCGTGTTGTGCGTCAACTATTGCCACGAGCAGGGTGCGCAGATAAATAGAGAGCGCTAATTATTGTTGCTTGTAGGCGAGGACCTCACGTACAAGTGCCAGGACATCAGCGACTCGACTTACTGCCGCTCCAACTCGAACTACGAGAGTTTTTTCGCCAAGTACCGAAAAGACTCCTACAAGATCAAGGCTTTCATTCATCAGGTACCCACCCACCCTAATCTATCTACTTCTAATTCCGCTTTAGATGATCAGCCGCTGTTACGCGACGGCGATCTGCAACGGTCCGGGCATTCTGAACACGACGTTCTCCGAAAAGCCGGGCACCGCGCCCAAGAGCCCGAAGGAGAACGCCGCGCCGCCCGTCTCGCCGCGCACCCCGCCCGCGGCCGCTAAGGGCAAAGCGAATGTGAGTTGGAAAGAACAGCAGCGTGTTCGAATCAACTAGACTGCTGGGAGCTTGCTAGTTCAGTGGTAATTTCAAAAAACCGGTTAGATTCACTTCTTTACCACTATATTACGGGGGCTTTTACGCAGCAAACGTCATCTGTCAAGCCAATTGCCAACGTTAACCCCAACTCAATCCGCATTGCAGAACGGCGCCGCGCAGTCGAAAAGTCACAAGCCGTCGATTTGGGAGCGCTACGCCGCGCAGCAGCCGTCGCGGCCGCCCGCCGCGCCGAACGCCGGGGTGATCGGGCCGCCGGCCGAAGGCGACGAGTTCGACGGCCAACCGCGCTACGTTCCGTTCTGGCAGCGGCTGCTGAAGAAGAAGGGCGGCGGCGGGACGACGACGCGGAAGACGACCGAAGCGCCCACGACGACGACCGTCGACTCCGTCCTCGAGGGCGGCGAGGAGCTTTCGGCCGAACACGAGCAACCGGGCGAGGAGGATCCCGAAGGAGCGGCCGAAGAGTTCGACGTCGAGGAAGAGGTCCTCGTCGCCGTTGCAACGACGACGACGCCCCGAACGACCCCGTCGACGACGACCGTCGGGCGAACGGCCGCCGGCAAGCGGCTGGGCGCCAAGCGGCGTCGCCTGAAGCCCGTGCGGACGACGCCGACCGCCGCGACGTCCACGAGTCGCCGCACAACGACGACGACGCCCGCCGTCTACGAGGAGATCGATGTCGGAGGCGAGGAGGTCGAAGAGGAGCTGGAGATCGAAGCGTGAGTTTCATCGTTGAACTCCGAAGAATTTGCGATCGATTGCAGCGAGAACACGGCGACATCGAAGCGCCGACACACGTGGAAGCCGCTCCCATCGACGACGCCCCTGCCGACGGTCGGCGGCTTCCACAAGCCGGCCGGCCCGTTCGAAATCGTCGCCGCCGCCTCGAACCACGAGGACGAGGGCGCGCCGCCCGCATTTTGGAACAAATTCCAGCCGGGCCGCTGGTTCAAGTCCATCCACTTCTTCACGAACACGGGATGAACGCCCGACTGTTCTGCTTCGTTGGTCTTCTTGCCCCTCCTTTCTCTCTGCTGCTGCTGCTGTTCGTCCATTGACACGACTACGGGTTCCTCGCTGTACGTAATAAACCAAGAGAAGAGTGGGCGGCATGCAGGGGATTGAAGCAACAGACCATTGATTGTTCATTTGGCAGCAATGGTAAAAAGACGAATGCGTGGTGGAATGAACGAAAGCGGATGGTCGGGCCTGTCCAACAGACTGCAGCCTTATTGAACGAGCGGATGCAGTGTTCAAAATAAAGCAGCAACAAAAGACGTACAACGTCGGCTAGAGCGGGTCTCGAACGGAAGGTTGGCGGTCGGCAATCGTGGCCCCCCGTTCGACCGCCACCCGCCGCTCTTCGCCGTCAGCGGCGGCGGAAAGAAGCGAATTCTTTGCGCAAATTCCTCTCAATTTCTTCCCCGATTTTTTATTTCGCGATGGCCTCGACGACGACGGCGAAAGGAGCGGCGGGCGACGCGGCCAAACCGAAGCCGAAGAAGGCGGCCATCCGCGCGCCGCCGCCGCGCAAACGCGAGCAGCCGCCGTCGTTCGCGCCCTCGGAGTTCCCGCACGCGCCCGCCGCCTCGAAGCCGCCGCTGCTCGTGAAGCCGCCGGAGAAGCCGCTCCAACCGATCCACTCGACCGTCGAGAAGCCGCCGCTCCCGCAAGCGCTCCAGCCGTTCCAGCCGCTTCCGCTGCCGATTCACGTGGTCGAACCGCTGAAAGTCCCGAGCGCGCCGCAGAAACGCGCCCACACGTTCGCGTTCCCCGTCCCGTTCTTCGCGAAGCCGCCGATTGCGAAAGCGCCCGCCGACGTCGCCGCCGCCTCGCCGCCGCCGATCGCGTACGACGAGCCGCCGGCCAAACTGCGGAAGGAGGAGAGCGACGCGAAATGGGTGACCGACGGTTCGTTTTCTCCTCCTTCTCTTGCTTGCCATCGATCACTCAGTTGCTTTCGTTTGGCTTGTTCCACTCTATCGCCCCAATCGATCCTTTTTTTCCGTTCTAATGCTTGTTTGTTGCAGAGAACATCGACCTGCTGGAGCTGGTGCGGGAGAACGAAAGCCGCCGCTGGGCCCGCTGGACGGACTTCGAGGGCCGGAAGGCGGGCGCCCCGCTTTACCCGCATTTGCTCGTCGTCGAGGCGAAGAAGCCGGCCGCTCCGAACGGCCAGCAGGCGAGCGGGAAGCCGCACGGAAAGCCGCCGTTTGGCGGCAACGGCGGCGGCGTCCAGAAGAAGAAATTCCGGCAGCCGCGGGCCCGCGTCGTGTTGTTGCCGCCGCCTCCGACCGCGCCGCTCCTCCTCGACCAATCGAGCGTCCAGCCGGCCGTCCAGCCGACCGTCCAGCCGACCGTCCAGCCGTCCGGAGAGCAAACGACGACGAAGCCGCCGGCCCTCCAGCTTCCCGCCGCCCCCGCCGCCCAGCCATTCGGCCACGTGAAGCCGCCCCAAACGCCGCAGAAGCCGTTCGTCCCTCGTTGCTCGCCTTATGTGTACGATCATATCTATTGATCGATTGGAATTGTGGATGAAGCTGTCTGTCTGTTTATTCCCTGTGTGCATTTGATCGATCGAGAATAAACGGTCTTGATTTGCTTGTCCGTTGGATTCGAGGGGAATTAGTTGGCTGCGGGAGGGAGATGTTTCTGCAAGTGGAACGGGGAAGAAGCGAGAGAATTGCGGAGAGTCATCGAACGGCGGCGTGTTCGACTTCATGCTTCGGTGGAGAAAAGTTGCGATGTTCGATGGGAATTGCGGCGCTCGTTCACACGCGATGAAAACGGAAGCAATTTGCATTAGAAAGCGGCCGCCTTTCGTCCGGCGATCGAAAAGTGCGCACTTTCGCCGCTTCCCCGCGCCGTTTGGCCCCCGCAAACGTCAACGCGAACGCCTGCGAAAAGCGCCGTTTTTCTTCGCGCTTTCTTCGCGCTTTCACCCGCCGCAATCCGCTCGCTGCCCTTTGCGAAGAGCCCATAAATTGCGGCCGCTTTCGTCGGCTTTCTCCGCTTTTTGCTCCACGAAACGCGAATGGCCGGCAGGCATCCAATCTCGCGTTTTTCTCGCCGCTTTCGAGTTTTTATCCGCCCGCTTCCAGCGTCCACTCGTCGCGTTTTCTGCGGCGTTTGATCAAAAATCGACGTGATTCCGTTGACTTTTGATCGTTCGGGTTTCCGTTTTTTGTTACAACCACACGGCGTCTCGCTTTCATTGGGCGTTGACCGCGTGCGAGAGCGTGAATCGTCGTCAATCAAAAAGCGGGACGATGCGCGCTGGAAAGCGGCCGCCGCGCTTGAAATTTTTGCTTCTTTCTCGCCGCTTTTCGTTCGCATTCCGTTGGGCCAACAAAACAAACAAAATTGTGGAGCAAGAAACGCGCTTTTTTCCGTTCTTTCGTTCGTTTGGGCCGCGTGGTCGTCGTGAACTCCACCTCAAAAAGAAGTCCCCGAATTCACGTGCATTTTTCCTCGTTTTTGCAGGCCGACGTCCTCCGCCCGGCCGTCATGCGTCGATCGTCGCCCTCGGAAAGCGAGTCGCCAACGTCGCCGACGACGTCGACGTCGACCAGCGAACGCGAGCGGAGCGCGCGGCTCGACCACTCGTTCGTCGAAAAAGATCTCACGTTGTCGCAGGACGGCGCCATTCGGAAGCTTTCGACCGCCGTTCGTTTCCGGCGCTTTTCGTTCCGCCGTTCATTTTCGTTCAGAACTTCGAAAAACTCCACGAGTTGCCGCCCGACGCGTCGCCGCGCAAGCGCCTCGATTCCCTCCACGAGCCGCGCCACGAGCACCGCGTCCTCGTCTTGTACACGGGCGGCACGGTCGGCATGAAGTGCGTCAACGGAGGTTAGCTTTCGTCAAGAGGTTGGGGATCCTCGATACAACGGCATGGGGATTAGACTGGTGAGAGCGCGAATTCGTGTCTTCTAGCCTCATAATTGGTAGTAGATCTTCTAATCGAAGCCTACCGCTCATTTTTACCTATCCTCCAACTCATGCCTCCATCTAATTCGTCCAATTCGATTCTACTTGCAGTCTACGCGCCGTGCCGCCACTACCTGCCGCACGCGCTGCGCGAGTTGCCGCCGCTGAACGACCACGACTACATCGACGCGCACTACGCGCAGGTGCCCGTGAAGCCGTACTGCCTGCCGCCCGTCCGCGACCAGACCACGCGCGTCGTCTACACCGTCACGGAGTTTGATCCCTTGCTGGACAGCAGGCAAGCGATCAAGGGCTTTGAATGCCTCTTACGCGTTTCTTCAGTGACATGACGTTCGACGATTGGATCGGAATCGTGAGTTTCTTCCACTTCTCACAATCACCCACCGAATTCAATGCACTTTGAAGGCAAACCACATCAAGGGCTCGTATTTGGCGTACGACGGGTTCGTGATCCTGCACGGGACGGACACGCTCGCGTACACCGCCTCCGCCCTCTCGTTCATGCTCGAGAACCTCGGCAAGCCGGTCGTCATCACCGGCGCTCAGGCAAGTGGGCCATCGACCTCGAGAATTTCTTTCTTCTCTTCTTGCTTTTGGAAGACTTCCGCGCTTTATTCCACCACTCCACTCATCATTCCTCCGCTTTAGATCCCCGTGACGGAAGTGCGCTCGGACGGGCGCGAGAACCTGATCGGCGCGCTGATCACCGCCGGCTACCTGGACATCCCCGAGGTGTGCGTTTACTTCAACAACAAACTGCTGCGCGGCAACCGGACGATCAAGTCGGACAACAGCCGCCTGGACGCGTTCTCCAGCCCCAACCTGCACCCGCTCGCTACCATGGACATCAACATTCAAGGTTCGCTTAGATATTTGTCTAGTCGCTTAACCGATTGCTTGTAGTGAACTACGAGTCGATCTTCCGAAGTAAGCACACCTACACTGCTTTAAATGGATTGATTCGATCGTTCAGGCAGTGAAGTGGCGCCGCTGAACGTGCACAACGATTTGTGCCGCGATGTCGGCGTCCTTCGAATCTTTCCGTCGATTCCGATCGCCTCCGTGCACGCCGTCCTCGGCTCGCCCTCCATTCGCGGCGTCGTTCTCGAGACTTACGGTGAGCAGCGAGGATCAGTGGGGTTCAGGGGTTCGTGAGGGTGGATTCCGGACGAAAAGTGGAAGAGTCTATCCTTTGCTTCCATTCACAACTCTTCGCCGTCGTCTAATGCCAGACCTTTTTAGGCACCGGAAACATCCCCGTTCGCCGCACGGACATCATCGAAGCGATCCGCCTGGCGGTGATGCGCGGCTGCCTGGTTGTGAACGTCTCGCAGTGCGTCCGCGGCCACGTGACGGCCGTCTACGAGACGGGCAAGGTTCGTTCACTTCACAAGCCTTCCTTTAACCAATTCTCGTTAAAGATCCTCACGGATGCGGGCGTGATTCCCGGCGCGGACATGACGATCGTCGCCGCCCTCACGAAGCTCGCGTACGTGCTCGCCAAAAAGTGCAGTTTGGACGAGATGAAACGAGTGAGCAATTGAGGTCCTTCCCCCTTTTCACTCATCTTTTTGTTAGCAGATGCTCCAGCAGAACCTGCGGGGCGAGTTGACCGTCTCGCACTCGGAGAAGCTCAACCAACTCGACATCAGTGAGTTCTCACTTCATTTCCGGTTTGGCTGGGGCGAGTGCCAGGCAGTCTTGGGCAGAAACGGAGGAAATTTTGTCTGCTTCCGCCATCTTGTGGTGTTGGCAGCAGAAAACAGATATTGGCAGAATTCACAGCTTCTTCTTGCTTTCTGCTCTTGGCAACAAGGAACGCAGGCTTTGGACCCAAAATCCACTCCTTTCGTCCATCCCATTTTTCCACCGCTCACCCGCTCGTTTCAGTCCCGCGGCTGGCCAACTTCCTGCACATCACGTCGTCGCGGGAGGCCCGTCTGCTCAAAGAGGCGCTCTTCCCGCCGCTCGTCGCGCACGCCGCCAAGCAGAACGACATCGCGTTGCTGGAGAGCTTGAATCTGAGCGGGGCGAACTTCTCGAACACCGACTACTCGTCCCGCACCGCGCTGCACGTGGCGGCGGCCGCCGGCAACTTGGAGGCCGTCAACTTGCTGTTGAAGAACGGCGTCTCGGTTCACGTTCGGTTTGTTTCTATTCGTACTGGGAGGTTCTTTGTTGGCCGTTTTTTTGAACGTTTTCATGCTTGGGGCAAAAGAGAAGGCCGCACTCAATCACTCGTTCTGATTGGGGAAGAAGGCAACAGACACGAGCGGCGTGTAACACCAACACTCGATCGCGGGATTCTCTTTTGTGTCTTCGACAAAATCGTTGCGGAGAAACGTCCACGCGAACGCTGCCTTACGAATTCACCATCATTCACACCACTTCAGGGACTCGGAGCACGAAAACGCGCTCCAGGCGGCTATTCGCTCGAAGAATCTGGACGTGATCCGCGCGCTGCGCAAGGCGGGCGCCCACTTGATCGCTTCGAACGTCCGCATCGGTTCGTTCTCCTCTTGAGTTGAACTCATCGCCTTATTGCAGGAACGGAGCTGTGTATGGCCGCCTCGCTGGAGGACATCGCCGGCTTGGAGGCGTGGAAGGCGGCGGGCGCCACCCTGAATCAAGCGGACTACGGCGGGCGGACGCCGTTGCACGTGGTTCGTCCCTGCACTCCGTCGTTCAACTCATCCGCCTTTCTGCAGGCAATCGAGCGAGCGGTGGAGCCGGTGGTCGAGTGGTTGTGCGCGAACGGCGCCGATCCGTTTGCTCGCGACAACTTCGGCCGAACGCCTGAGGACGAGACGACGAGCGCTTCGGATCGCGTGCGGGCGGCCATCGCGCGGGCGAAAGAGCGCTTCGAACGGCGGCCCTCGGCGACTCCGAAGTTCGAGATTTGATCGCCACGACGAGATTGGAGGCTCGTTTGTTCCGTGAACAACTTCTTTTCCGCTAATGTCTACTCCTTAATGTGTGCCACCTATTCGTTTCGTTAATAAGTGAGTACCTTCTTATTGAAGTGAGTACGTGCATATCACTCGTTCTTCTTTCTTCGTTGCCTTCCCTCCATCTTCCTGCCTCTTCTATTGAGTACACGTGTTCCTCGTTGACGTTGAAGGATAAATGCATTGCATTTCTTTCGTTGGGTTGTCGTACTGAGCGGATTTTACGCGCATTTGCGTCATCCGCTACGAAACGACGACATCGCGGCGACATCTGTGCGAATCGGGCGCAGATCTCACGTCTTCTGACGTCTTTTGTCTACCGAATCATTCGTCCTTCGGTCGACCGTACGAAAGAAGCGAGCAGAAACCACCGTTGACGATCTCAGGACAAACGAAAGAACAAAAGTCGGGCGGATGTTTTCGAATCAAAACAACAAGAAACCGACCGCGTGTTTCCCAATGGAGGGGGCCGCGGCCAACGGTCGTTCCAATTCCGGGGGATCTTTGCCCTTCCCTCTCATCTTTTAGAGAGGATTACACGCCTCGCGCCCGCGCTTCGTAACTCGCTCCGCAGTTGACATTTCGAGTGATTAGCGAAGTGAATTCGATTAAACTAATGCAGGTACCGGCCGCACATTTCGTTTCATTCCTTTTCCATTTCAATTCTAACTAATGGTAAGTCCTTTCGTGGCTACTCTACGGGCATTAGTGGACTAGAATTCTCACTAATTAACGAGTGAATAAGCTCGCTGGAATGCAACAGATGGGCTGGGACTTGCTTTACGGTCGTTTGACATGAGTGACGAGTCGCACGTGTTCCACACGGAGCTTTGCATTTTAATCGACCGCTGCTGTCTCTGCAGTGACCTCTTTTGGTACCGAAGAAAGCGGCAAGATGGCCGAGCGGTCTAAGGCGCCACGTTCAGGTCGTGGTCTCTTCGGAGGCGTGGGTTCGAATCCCACTCTTGTCACTACCTTTTTGCACCTTTACCGAGTGAAAGAGGCCGTTACAATGCAGTAGATGCGTCAGATATTGCTTAGAACAGCTAAGAACAATGGGAATAGGCTTGCTTAGCTTCTAAGGAACAGTCTAGAAATCTTTAGCAGTTTCCTGAGATTCTTTACCTCTATTTAGACGACTCTAATGACGTGCCCACGTGTACAAGCCGAGAGCTCAACCGAATCAACGGAATTACTGCAGACGACCACAAACGTTCCAAACTGCCCGCTTTCGTCCCCCCCTTTCGCAACTAAGCGGTTCGCCGGCCACGTTTTCAACTCCTGCAAGCTGCGGCGTTGACGTGAGTGGCGGCTAGCGGGATTAAACCCCCGCAAAAACAAAGGGATTGTGGCCATTCCATTAGAAACACAGGAATGTGATCAGGGGATGTCCAAAAACGGTCATTGTAGTTCTGCCTCACACCGAAGAGTGAAATGAGTGAGTGCATTGGGATTCTATGCAGCGGACAGAAAGCGAGTCAATAGCAGACAGAAGAATAATCACCACAAGTAGCATCGGACAACTAAACCATCGTCTCGCAATCTTCTACCCATTTTTTTACCCCGACAACGATCATCGTGCCACTTTCCCTTGCGATTACAGTATTGGTTCTTCCAAAGATCTGCCTAATCGCATAGTTTCGCGAACTTTCGCCCGGCTTTCGCGAGTGATGTGCCGGCGGAAAGAAGTTGCCATCCGGCGGCGATCCGCTCATCGAAAGTCGGCCGGCAGTTTCCTCTTGCGAAACTCTTGGCTCGAGCCAGCCAGCGAGTGAGCCACTGCACGTACTTCGACCTCCGCCTCAAACATCATCCCAACCGTCCGGCCGGACGAGTACGAACGAGGCAGAAATCCGCACCAAAAATGTCCGAAAGTCCAGCCGGCCGGCCGTCTTCCTTCCGCCTTGCGATCCGCTCTCCCGTCATCCGTTGGGTTCGGCCGACCGGGGCGGCCAAATCCTGGCACGAAAGTTGTGGCCCTTGGGTTGGGATCTCCCGCCCGAAATCCACTCAGCCGCGCGCGGTAAGTCCAGGAGGTGGGCTGGAGGAGGCGCTGGAGTCGAAGATCCCAATCGCCTCAAGCCGAGAGACGAACGTCAACCGGCGGGAAAGGCTGGCCAAAAGCTGGATTGATGAGTAGACTAGTGGGTAGATAAGACTGTAGGTAGATGAGTGTGTAGAGGATAACGAAGTGGTCATTGAACAGAAGGATTTCGAGTATGCATGGACAGAGGGTTGATCCATGTGCATAACATTGGAATACTTTTTGTAGACAATTAATAAAAAGGTTAATTTAGGGTCCTGCTGTGATTGTCTTCGCTCGTCAACCTACAGTTTCTTTCAGCTTGCATCCTCCGCCGAATGATCAAGAAGACAAATCGGAGAGCAATCGGAATCCGCCGGCCGACCGAGCCGATTGGATTTGGGCCACGTGTTGGCAGCAGGCAGCCCGGAGGGAGTGATTAGTGGACTGTTCGTTGTGCCCAAAGCCGCGCGAATCCGCTCGGGGCGGCTGGCGGACGAAAAGTGATGAACGCGCCAGCCGGCGAGTGGAAATTCGGCGCACTCTCGTAATTACGCCGCATTTCGACCGTAATCCTCGACGTTTTTGTTCAACGATCACCGCTGATGCTGCCTGTTGAAGATTTGTACAAGCGAAGGCACTCAGCTGCAATTAGCGGGTCGTTTTAGTTGATTGATCCCGTGCGGATAGCCGCTTAAGCGTTTGCGATGGACGGATGAGTGGCCCGTTTGTTCTGCGCGGCGAGATCGCAACAAATCGCAGTGGAATCCTTTTGAACGTTGAGAGGATGAACGGAATTTGTACATGATTGCCGACAAACCAACAAACCAGCGAACACGCGGATAAGCGATTGTTGCTGCTAAACAATGTGCGAAGCGATCAATAGGATTCTTGATGAATGGTCGACGATCTGCGAGCGGTTTTGCCGCTGAAACAGGACCATCCATTCAGCAAATGCCACCTCTATTCTTTTAAGGGGACAGAAATCGTCCTTGATCGCTTCGGGCTTGCCCACGTTCTTTCTTCGAATCCACTCATCTCTAAGCCACGTCCATCTGCTCGCGAACCTGCTCAAACGATAAAGAAGCCTGCTAGTGGTGAAGAAATCAAGGATGAACGCAAAAAAGCCTGCGAGCGGCCTCCACGTGGAGAAAGCAGCGGCTGAACACGAGAGTCGAGAAGCTTCTCCATCGTGAGCTATCGCTTTACGTCGTTGCATAAGCGGAAGTTCTTTTCCGTTGATCTGCTCGTACCGATCCTCCGGTGTTCGCCGGTACCATCGAACCGACCAGAAGAATACCCGCTTTTGTGCGTCTTCATGCACGCAATCTTCTTTCTCGTGCACACGCAAACCTCCCAGGACGATCGGAAACTTTTGCTCCGACCGACGAAAAGGTGAAGCAGAGATCGCTTCGTTTCTGCTCGAGTTTACGGTAAGCAGCGAACAAGAGCACAATCCCCGTTACCAATCCTTTCGTTCCATTTCAATTCCGTTAATTAGCGCAAAGGAATGTGCGAATTCCGCAACGAACTCGTCCAAATTCTTGCGGCTTTTGTTTCGAATTCTCGTTAGCTCACGACTTTCGGGCCACAATCTCCGTCGCCGAGTCGGCGCCGCTAATCAATGGAGAGCAAAGGGATTTGCGTGCACTTTGTTCTTTCTGGTTGTTTTGGCTTCCGATTGGCCTTTCGCCTCCGCTGCGGCCCGCTCATTCACGCGGTCGTTCTTCGGCCTCTCCTCGCCCTCTCCTCGCCGTTCGGCTCATGTGCCGCAGCTTAGCGAGCGGTCTTTGGATGATCACAAGTCGCAGTCGCCCGCTGAAGTGAGTGAGGCGAGCGGAAAGAAGTGAGAACAAACTAAAAGTCGCCAATCCCCTCCACTCCGCTCCGCTTGATTAAAACGAGCGAACGAAAGCGGAGGAGACGAGAAGTCGGGAATTCCGGCGGCTTTTTTCCAACTCGCCGGCTTTGCGCCAACCGTTGAACTTTGTTTTGTTGTTTGCCCGAACGAATTAGTTGATTGCTTATCGCTAACGATAAGTGCAATTCATCATTCGGTTCGGGGATTTCGTTGATGGAACACACTCCCTTATGTGCAATTCTAAGTGAGTAGTCGAACGAAATCCCCTGCTAATTCGATGTCAATGTCATTTTCCGCTTTTGGTCGAGCGGTGAGGAAAGCACAGAATCTTCGGTCTGTTCTGTTTGTGCACGAACCTCTGTTTCCTCATTTCCGCCCTCTACGTCCACTTACCACCGATTGTTTTCGCGAAATTCGAGGAGTGTTGCGCAAAAACGAGGGAGTTGTGTTGTTGAGCGCCTCAACCCCCGCCTTTTCGACCACAAATCGGAGATCATCCGGTGGATTGACTGCGAGAGCAATTGGTCGGTCAGCTTGAGCACAAATTTCTTTATTCCACGACGAATCGAAGGGATTGCGCAAGCACAATCGTTGGCACGTCACTCGTCGTCCAAAGGCGAGCGCTCGAAGTCGCGGCGGGTCGCGTTTTGGAGCGGGAAGCGGAACGGCGGCTCCGTGATCGCCGCCTTCTTCAAAACAACGCAATTGAGTTGAATGAAAGGATGCGCTCACGTATTTCTCCTCGTACAACGCGAGGACGTTCTCGTCCAGCGCGGGATCGATGCGCAGCTCGGCCATTTCCTTCGGCTCGGTGAGAAACGAGCACTGGCGCGGGACGAGCATCGACATCATCGGTTGGAAGAAGGCGCCCAGCTCTTGGACCTCGCTGTACGGTCGCATCAATCCTTCCTTCAATCAAACAATCGATTGCTTGAGGATCGAAGCGAACTCACTGTCAGAACGGAGCCCACCGAGCCGTCGCATCGAACGTTGATTTTCGTGCGGTAGCATTTGATCATGCAGTTGCTCAGCCGACAGGCCTCGTTCGTCGTCAAGCGGCCCATGTGTTGATCGAAGAGCTTCAGGAGTTTGATGTCCTCCTGGAAGATCTGCTTCATGGTCATGCCGGCGGCCAGCGTCTCCGAGTGGCATTGGCGGTCGCAAGCTGCAAACGAGCGAGAAGTGAGTGGAGAGAACGAATCTCTTTGCCTTGTTGAGTCGAGGGATTCCCGTAGACCTCGTTGACGCACGGCATGTTGCTCTCGATCGCCAGCCGTTGCCGCTCGCACATGTACCGCATGCCACTGGTGAGCGCGTGGTAGAAGACCGTGACCTTGCAGTGGCCGATGTTCGTCAGGCATTGCTTCGTTTCCTCGTAGTTCCTCCAACCATTCATTTCATTCATTAAACTCGCAGAATGCTGGTTACCTGCACATCTGCGGGAACTCCCGTAGCAGCGTCGACGTGGAGCCGTCGAGTGCGGAGCGAAGGGCCGAAAAGATGTTCTTCGTGCAGTGCCCGCTGCAGTCGTTCGGCGGCAACTCCAGCGCGGGAGCGGCGGCACTAGAACGATCGAAAGAATGAAGTGAATGCAGGAAGAACTCACTACTTGTTGCCGTTGGGAGGGGGATTTACGGCTGGAATCCACACCACATTGCTTCAATTCTTTGTGTCCACTTACCGCTCGAAGAGTCCAGCACAAGAACGAAAAGGAGAAAGAGTGTGGGCATTTCGAGCACTCGCGAACAAGCCGGCCGGTCGTCCGTCGGTTCGAAATCGATCGATTCTTTTCGCAACCACGACCACGAGATGACTCCTCCGTTCGCCTTTGGATCAAACGAATCGAATTGATCGTCCAAGCGGGAGAACAACGGCGTGCGGACGGCTGCCGTTCGTGAGTCACTCGCTCGCGAATTTGCGAAATTTCTCGACTTTCTTTCCTTCCGCCACTCCTTTCTTTCTGCTTTACATTTGATCCCATTTAAAGAGTGTTTCTTGTACGATCGTCCATTAGTTTGTAGTCTGCTCCAGGACCCTTTCATCCAACTTCAAGATTGAAATGGAAGTGTTTCGTTAATGAAAGGCCGACAACTTTCGCTCCAAACCGGCTTCTTTTTTCGATCATCCGCCGGTTTGACGTCTTTCGGGCGCTTCCTTTCCGTTGGGATCCGCACGAGCCATCCGGCATCGTGTGGGTGAAGCGAGTGGATGAGTGCAGCGGTGAGTGCACAAAGGAGTGATGTCAATGGCCGAGCAGCGATCTTCGGGCACTCAGCACCCACTTGCTCGTCTGCAGCATTAACAAATGTCATCGTTCTCGTTCTAGCTTGTGCACCGACCGTTGCCGCTGTTGCGGAAACGATCGTGTGCGACACCCAACTGAAAGCAACCGACCTCAGCCGACCTCAAGCAACCGAAAGCAATAAACCCGAACGAATGAGCAATAAACAACGCACCGTTACGTACAAGAAAGACTGTTCGTTGAACTTCGCGGAACTCATTCCGAGAGCGCGCGCGGACGTCAATCCGCCGACCGCCGTCCGTTGCGACGACGGCGGCCGCCAACTCGTCGACAGAACGGGCGAGCGACAAGCCTACGGTTTGGTTGGCAGACGGCCGCAAATGCCACCAGTTCGTGTCGAAAGCCGAGTCCGAAAGCGCAAAGAAGCAAACAGAAGAGTGTCATCCCACTCAACAGTAGGCGAGTGGGTGAGTGGTGGGTGAATTCAACGAAAGCAGCCGTTCATCTCCAGACATCGAAAACCATCCGCCTACAGTTCGTGGTCAGCAAGCACGGGCATGATGACGCGCACTTGTACGAAATTTTCGCATTCTCTACTGTATTTCATCGTTCGATGAAACCCGAACGAAACGAGTGAAACACAGGAGATTCTCAGAGTTTCTCAACACTCCTTCCCACCACTCCAACTCCCATCTGATCTCTGCATTCGGTTCGCAAACACGCGGTTTAATCAACGGGATCTATGCGAATGAATTCGGAGATCCGTTCGCTCCACAAGTTACTCACCTCTTGATTCCGCCACGCGGCGTTCGTTTGTATCCAATCAGTTCGAAGTAGAACGAACGAATGTGATGGAAGGCGGCATTCCAAACCCTCCACACACACACATTTTAATCGATAGAGTGAACAGACGGGAGTCTACGATGGACGACGAAAGAAGCTCCACTGCGGCCGGAGGAACGCTGGAAGCGGATCTCGCGTTCCTCTCGCTCTTCTTAATCAAACACGAACAATAAGCCGCTTCCTTTCTTCTGCTCTTGGCCTTCTCCTCCCTTGTGGAATGTTCCCGACTTGTAGCTTCCATTAGCTTGCATTCTTCAGATTTAATGATAAAAGTGGTTTGTTTGATCCAGCCGTTAACTACTCTTAGGTTCTTTATACTTTCACTCAGTCCCATTAGCAAGCTAACAACAACGCCGATTTATTTGAGACTAATTTGCCGTTGGAACTACTACTGGACAGGAAGAAGCGAGTATAATTGGAATGACTGGACGAGCGACGGACAGAACAGAATGATTGGATGGATGGATGGAGGGCGGAGGATCGTCGGGCGAGGAATGTGCGGCGAAAGCGATGGAGGCTGAGATCGACGGGGTGTTCATTGAGATCCTCACTTCTCAATCGTTAGCGAGAAGGTGGAAACAAACGATTGAGATCGGAGCGGAGTGAAGAGGGAGTAGTGGGAGAGAGGAAGAAGGAGGAAAGGAGAGTGTTCGAAGTGATTATGCATCGTTTCATTGATTGGTTCGATATCTAAGACCCACTAGGAGACTACGCATCCCGAAATAAATAGGAAGAGGAAAGAATGAAGGAGAAAAAAAGAAAGAAGAGGGACGTACAGCCACCGAGTTGGTTTGGGAACGGCAAATGCGGATGTAGAAGAAGGAAGACGGCGATTTTTTGGGCGTTCGGTCGGATCGCGTGGAGCAACGATTCGTGTGTGCACCCCTTCGATCGGTCGGGAGTGGGAAGGAGGAGTTTGAGCTGCGTTCGGTGGAGATTTTTGGGATTTTCTGCGTTTCGACGACGACGACGACGAGTGGGGGCGGCGGCAACAACTGCGAGAATGCAAGCAAGCAAGATGATAGACAAGCAATAGATAGAAAGAAAAAAGAAAGGGAATGAGCGCCCAAATTGGCCCGCTTTTGATCACGTGTGCGCGATGCGAATCGATCGCTTGCGATTAGTGGGCGGCGCGTTTGGGCGTGTGCTTCCCGTCGAGGGCGGCGGACTCGTCGCGGATCGTGTCCATGTAGGCGAAGAAGTTCTTCTCCTTGTTGCACAGGTCGTAGTTGCAGAAGCAGCGGAGCATGAACTCGGGCGACTTGAACGCGAACTTCGGGGAGATGGAGCCGAAATCGTAGCGCTGAAAGCGGCAAGGATTAGTCGTGCTCGCGGAAAGCAGATGAGGGGCATCGAAGCCAATCCTTCTTCTCCGCTTACTTTGCTACTCACCTCCTGAACGCACAACGAGAGCACCTGGTACATGCCGTCGTTGCTGGAGAACATCTGATTGAAGTTGGTCATCTGATCGGTGGACGGGCCGGTGCCGAACGCGCGTCCCTCCACGAACTTGTTGTTCTCGATGCGTTCGGGTAACATGACGCAGTATTGCCATTCGTCGTTCGTCACTTCGACCATGTCGCCCTGCAATCGTTGAAGGGTAAGCTCGATGTTCGTGTGTGTTCTCTGCTTTCATTTCGACTCCCCAGCTTTCAATCTTCTAATGACTCCCCAGCATTCGTAATCCACTGCCCCACCTTCCCCGTGCGCTGACATCAGCAGCCGGCCGACCGCCAAGCAGCAAGCGGATTGCGAAGCGAAAGCCGCCCGGTCGGGCCGGTCGGCCGAATTGCGACCGGCCGCGGCGGCGGCTCCCGGTCGCGCCGTAAGACGCTTTGCGGTCGCTTTCGTTGATTAAAATTTTCGCCAACAATCCCAGCGCGTAGTCGCCGTCATCCCCGCCGCCGGTGAGAGGCGCTGAGATCACTCCTTCGGGAACCGGGAACGCCTTGCATTCAACACCCGCAGTTACCGTACGGTAAGTGGAATGAAGAGAGCGCTAATGAACAGTTCGTATCGAAACGGAAACGAATTCGTTTCGAGCGGAGTAATTAGCCGCCTATTCATCGGAAATTAGTGCCCTCTTGATTCGCAAGTGAAGCGGTTTGAACCCACTCGACCGTTGGCATGACGCACCCACTTGATGCTCGTGATCTCCCCGGCGAGGTGAAGAAACGAGCGGTCGACCAGACGCGTTGAGCGATTAGAATACATTCCTCCGCTCTATTGACTCGCTTTCGGCACGTCCCCCGGCGGATCGAAATACAAAACCCGAATGCTCGGCCGCTATTTTTGAACTCTTCGGCTCGACGTCACAACGACCGCGTTACCGTATACCCACTGACATAAGAGCAGTGAGCATCTGGCTTGTTTACAAGCAATACAGTAGAATACAAGAGCTTGCCCCATTGACCTCAGCATTGCACAAAAGGAGAGAGAACTCACGTCGTCGTTGGTCTCGAAGCATGTGAGTGCTGAGGTGTGGTGGAAGAAGATGGACATGAGGATGGCCGATCGGACCACCGATCCCAGGGCTTTCTTTTGTCCGAACATCGTTGCTGTTGGTCGTCGAGTGTGAGTGATCACAAGCAAGTGAGCAGGCCTGAAAGCAGCGAGGGAATGAGCGAAGTGGACTCAAAGGAAGATCGCGTGAATGCACGATTGACACGAACGAAAAAAACTAATGGGGACTCGAGTATTCAAATCAAATGCAAGCAGTACAGTAGTCAAAATATCTAATGGATATCGAAGATCCACCACGAGTGCGAAGAAAAGTTCGCCGACCGTTCGGCGGGGCGGGCGGTCCACGAGTGAACGAATTCGCGGCGCCGAACCGAAGCGAGCGGAAGGTGGCGGGAAGAAAGGCGGTCCGAAGCCGCAGCGGCGGCGGAGGGCGGAGCTTCGAACTTCGGCGCGCCCCGTCGTTTCGCGCAAACTGGGGCGGAGTTTCGCGCGTGTTCGCTCGTTCGGGAGGCCGGCCGCTCGCCGTCGCCGCCGCCGAAACGGGCGCCGAATGTGGCCGAAAGGGTCGACGGGGCGTCCCGCTTTATAGCGCGCCCGGCCGCCGCCGATGCACCTGCAGAAAGCGGATTGAGGAGGAGCCAAAAGCGAACATTCCGCAACGTTCCCTCCAGCCCTCCTCCTTCGACGGTGGGCGGTCCGATCGGCACAACTGCCGCCCGAGAAGCCAGCGAGAGCAAGTGCGCAGCACGCGCGAAGCGGACCGCCCATTTCTTTCCCGCGCCCGCCTTCAAGGTTACAAACTCCACACTCTTCAATCATTCCATGGGGCGGTCGTCCATGTGCAACACCAAATCCCTCCCTTCCAGGCGGTGGAAGAATGTAGAAAACGAAATAAGAGGGCGGACTCGCGGCAAACCTCTCAACGGCGCGGCCGCCCCATCGAAAGTCCTCGGCCACGAGCTCGGCGGCAATCCTTTGCGCGTGCATCTCCTCCAGCAAAAGAAAGAAGACATCACTTTTGTGCCACCAGCCAACAGTTCGCAGTCCACAGTGAGCGGTTGGAAGTGCGCAAAGATCTCCCCGCAGGCCACCCCGCGGAACACCCGATTGACGCACGCGCGCGACCTAAACGGCTTCCACCCGACCCTTCTGAAAGCCGCGGGTTCTCCGCTTATGCCCTGGGGAGTACTGGAGGACCGTCGGCATGATGCCATCCGATCGGCCGGCCGGCCAATCCGGGTTGTGCGTAATGCGCGCGCCGACGGAGCGGTACAGGAGGGCAGTGGAAAGAGCGAGCTGGAGATCTCCGCCGGAGGACAGAAGGGATCCACGAGCTTAGCGGAAGAAAGAAGAAGTGCGAGCCGAAGACTTCGTGCGAACAAATGAAATGAACTTCGATTCGTCGTCCACAGGAGACGGAAAGGAATGAAGGGCGGAGAGCGCACAGTGCACTCTGCTCCGCGCCGCTCTTCGCCGGCCGATCGGCCGATCGGATCGCTCGATTGCGAAATCCCGCTGCCGATCCAGCCGCTTTGTCCGAGCGGAGTGACGAAATCGGAGTGCTTTCCCGTAGCGCAACGGCGCGTAGGACACGCGTACCGTAACGCACCTCGCCGCGGCCGGTGCCACCCGCTCGACGCGAACGCGGTCGCACTCCGTCGGAAAGCGCGGAAATCCGCCTTCCGCGCCGCGTCCTCGCCGCTCGCGCGAACGCGTCGCCGATTGCGCAACTCCGCGCGAGGCGGCGCTGATCAAACCGCGCGCGAAACGAAGCGAACGCGGAAAAGCGGGCGGAGAGTCGCCGCAACGCGTGCGCGTTCTTTGATTCCCGGGCGATCGGCGGCAGCGGCCCGTCGGTCAGAAGGGGCGGGCGCAACGCAACGCAATCGGAATGAATCGAATGAATGGTCGGTCGATCGGGTGACTCATCCCGCGCCGCCGCTCGCCTTTCGTTTCGTTTCGTTTCATTCCGCTACACGTCGCACACGCACGCGCCGCCCGAACAAACGAGAAAGAAAGAAAGAAACGAAGTGGACGCGCCACGTAACGGAAGCCACGATCCCACGGGAGCAATCGAGCGGCAGCGGCGAAGCGGTGTTGCGAAATCGCTCGAATGTTTCACGCGGCGCCTCTCCGCGGGGTCAACGGGCGTCGCTATTCGCGGACTTTTCGCAGACATTCCGCGTCGCCCGCTCGCCCTTCCTTCCGTTCGGTCCGTCCGCCCGTCCGGTCGTTGATCACAAGCGGGCGGGCGGGCGCCGAAGTGATGACGACGATGCTCGAAGGAAGGCGCCGCTCGTGCGTTGCGGTAATGAAACGAATGAATGCCTCGCGGTTCACTTATCAGCATCTCGCGGTTTCTACCGCCTTTACCGACCGCCTCGTGCCCGCCTCCCGTCACCGAATTTCCGCCTTCCGCCTTTGGCCGGCGGCTAAAAAAAGAAGCGACCGTTTCGGGCCGTCCATGAGCGGCCGGCAAGTGGGTTTGTTTGACTTTCGGACTGCCCACCCGGCCGGCCGCACGACCCCCGCAACTCCAGCCAGCGAGAAACTCTCTCGGAATTCTTCGAGCGGTGAAGAAATTAAAGCGAGGATGATGAGAATCGAATGAAACGTTTCTGTTTGCCCGCCCTCCCGCCCGCCCGCTCGATTACGTGAACGAGCGGGCGGCGCCCGACACCGACTGGCAGCGCGGAAACGTCAAGTACAATCATTACCGTACGGTAACGAGTGGAACGAGACGGATGGCCTCAAAATAGTCCCCGTTATTGCGAGTCTTCTGCCGGAGATCATTGCAAACCCCAGCGCGCAATTAATCCGCTCCGCATTCTCGGAAACGATTGACATGCGGTCGCGGTCAGATCGGGCATCAGCGAGCGGCGACGAGCGGCGGAGATGAGCGGCAGGAAGAGCGGAGCGGTGGCTTCTTATGGAAATTAATCAGAACCAAACGGAGCGCTCGCGGGGATGAGCTCGGGCGCTCGCTCGCTCCCGCGTTGAATCGAGCGCTCCTCCGTTTAATCGAGCCGCGTTACCAAAAAAGGAAACTCGCGGGCCACTTTGCTCCCCGCGGCGTTCAATTTGCACGATTGCCCGTACGTAATCGATCGCTAATCCCCGTGTGTGCTCGAAAACACGACCGGATGAGCCGTTCGAATCGGCCGGCGAGCGGTGTGGTCCACGGGATTGCTGCGGACGGCGCACTGTTGCGTGGATTGGCAATTAGGACGAGATGAGGGGAGGAAAGCGGAGCGGTGGCACTCCTTACTGAACGAGGCAGCTCGCGCTACAGAATGATGCAAGAGATCCCCTTACGAAAGCCAGTCGGCCATTAGCTTCTCCCCTCCATTGCGATGACCTCCGCACGGCCCCGATCCGCATTGTTGTGCAATCAACGATCGGCAGCCGGTCGGGCGGTCCATTCGATCGCCCGCCGTTTTCCGCGCGGCTGACCCCGGCGCGCTCGCGATGCGCGGCCACGACGAGCGGACAACTTGAGGTCGTGAACGCGGATGCCCGTGCCAAGCGCGAGCGACCGAGTGGCCGACCGGTTGGCCGCGAAGCTTCCAGTTCGGCGCTCCACTCCACTTACGTAACCGAGCGACCGAGCGGTCCGGTGGACGGGCGGACAAACCGATGGGTGGGTACTGTGGGGTAAAAAGCGAGAAGACGGCCGATTTGTGGCATCGCGGGGTCAAATTCCACTCATCCGCTCCCCAGTTGTCCCGTGCTCGCGTCTAGACGACCGGCCGTTGCCTACATTCCGGCGGCGTCACGAGTTCAGCGCCACAAATCGAATCGATTCGACGAAATTGAGGCGAAAAGAGAAGCCGGCAGCTACAATGCGGAGCGAAATTCCTCATCCTTGACTCTCTGTTTGAGTTCGGATCCGAATGATCAGGAGCACAAGTCGTACGTGAAAGAAGGCACCAGAAAAAGAAAGGGACGAGTCATCTCCTGCGTAATCGCTCGCATCACCAAATGAGGGAGCGGCATTCAAAAGAAGGAGAAGAAATAAATTGGCAACAGGTCGACCGCTCCGGTCGCTTTGTGCTCCCGACTTGCATCGTGCTGACGCCTGCACTTCCCGCCGGTCTCCAGCACGCTGGGCCGCCCGATCGATCGTCCGACTGATAAGCGGCGGGAATTCGCGCCAAATTGGCGGCGATCCGCAGCGAGCGGCGCCACCCGCCCGCTGCCTTCCGGTCGGTTGCGAAACGCGAGCAGGAAACGGCCACAATCGGAGGAAATTGGCGAATCGGGGGAATTTGAGGGAGTGGGGCATAATCGACACGAATCAGAGGCAAAACCGATGATGAGCGGTGAACGAAGCGAATATGAGCGGACTAATTGAAAGAAAGTAAGCGGAAAGCGCCCCCGTTCACATGACGCAACCTCCCGCCGCCAACCTCCAACCGCGGACTGCCCACCACTCGGCGGGCAGAATTTACGATCACCCACCACTCGCGGCAATCAGTCGGCGGTGTGGTCGAGCGGAGGAGGCGGCCGCCCGCTGTTCCCGCCGAGGCCAAAAGATCAAGGTCGCTCGAGCGCATGTCACTGACAATGCGGGGGCCTTCCGCGGATTTCCAAACGCTTTGTGAAACACCGCATAATTTGATGAACGGATCCCTTCAGTTTGTGTGTTCTTTCGAGAGTTTCCTCCTCGCTGTGCACGTGCTCCCGCTGCTCTCCCGTTTGTAATTTGAAACATCCATGAGCGAGAGAAAGTAGCGGGAGAGATTGGCTGATCGTTTAAGGCAATACATGTCAGCGAAGTCAGTTAACTAGCCTTTAATTTGATGCCTTCAAATTACTCATATTTCCAGAACAACTCACAGAACTCGGATCCAAAGAAAGTACCGTACCCGCCGGTTCTTTCCGAATGTTCTACCGACCGATGAGGTCGGAAACGCAAGAGCGGAGATCCCAAATGCAGGGCATGACGCAAACACTCTCCTTGTCCACTGGATTAGCCCGCGGATGGCCCCGCTGGCCGAGCGAGCGCGTCGCGTCGTGTGTGGGATGTCGAAAACAAGAGGGCGCCGAATTTTGTATTCGGCCACGAACAAATCCGCTCGCTCGCTCTCCTGCTCGCCGCCTCGGCCGACCGGCATTCTCATTTGCCTAACGCGCGGCACGAAACTTTCGGCCCTGCTCCGGCTCCAGCTCCAGCCGACCGGCCGGCCGCCGCAAAGCCGCTCAACTCGAAACCATTGGAATGCGGCCGGCTGGGCGGCGGTTTTTGAACAGAAATCAGTCTCCGAAAGGTCGGCCCCGATTGATTAAACAAATGGACGCATCGCGAGAGTAAACAACGCGAATAAAACATCGCAGCGTTGATCCCGTGGACGAAAATCGCGTGACACTCGCCGCTGATCCCCACAAACGAGGGAACGAAGTCGAAGTCGAGGTCGGAGGGATCGAAAACCTCGTCTCGATTTGTCGTTTCATCGTTGATTTCAAACATCAATCCTCTACACATAAAAGAATCAAAGGTTCAACGCACAGTAGCAAGTGTAAACAAGCAGAGAGCAATGCCTTCTGTTTCCTTCGAGAACTCCAACGAAGTCCAGCAGCACAATCGAATCATTTACGTCCGCAATCGAGTGGTGCAGCCGACGAGACGAAACCGGGGGCGTTCTGCTGAGCGGAAGGAAGCAGAAAGCAACCGGCAGCTGAACTTTATGCCCCCAATTGGATCAACGCGACGGCGCGGCGTCAAAACGGGAATCGAATTGCGCCGTCGTTTGTCGACGGCCGCCGCTCGCTTCGGCGAATAAAAACCGTCGAGTGCTGCCGTTTCGTCCACGGATTTCGTCCACTCGCAATCGAATCAATTTGCTCGCGTCTCTCCCGCCGTTCCCTTTGTGCAAACTCCAGTAATTCAATTGCATTGGTTTGGAATTAGACGACCAAACGACTGGTCGGCTCTTTGATTTCCGCTTTGAATCGGCCGAAAGCAAAGAGTCGATCCCTCAACATCCCTCAATTCAGCGTTCCTTCGAGAAGAAACTCATAGCTGTTGTATTGCTGGAGTAAAAGTGCACTTGATGACGCTCTTGACCACCCATTCGAATCGAACAAACCGCCTGGGAGGTCCAACGGCCGCAAGTTCGGGGGATTGCGAAACGAGGCTTCAAATTCGACGATTCGTAGTCCTTCCACTCGGTTTTGTACGAAACACTCGGTTGAATTCAATCGTTTTGAATCGAAACGAGTGGAAGCGGCGAGTCCCGTGCCATCGGACGGTACGAATTCGTGACGTCCTCCTCTCCACATCTCTCGGGCTGCAGGATGTTCTCCTGCCTCTCCCAACACGCCGGCTGTTCTCTCGACTTCTTTTAGTCCAAAGAAGTCTTCGTTTCCTTTGACGCAAAGGAGCACGCTCTTGCTTCATCCACTCGGCATTCCAGTCCACCAGTTGATCAACGCACAGCTGAGTGCGCAAAGAACGTTCGCTCATCCCCTGCTCGCGGTTTCGTTTCTTCCGCCCCGGCCGTTGGACTCAAAATGGAAAGCGCAAAGCCGGCCGGCCGGGTTGGACGCACGCAAAGCCGAGGACTTTTCGGGCGAAAATCCCGAAGTCCAAGCCGGAGCCGGCGGCTAACGGAAGACGGCGAATGGGGAGTGATGTGCACTACACAATGCAACGGACGGTTTGCTTCCCGAATGATGCCACTCGCTGGACGAGTGAAAGCGGCTGTGCGTAAAGCGGACGTAAAGGGCCGATTTCTGAGCGGATCGGAATGATGTTTGCTTGAGCGAGCGAAGGTGGAGTGCAAGTGCTAAATCAAGCTTTTGCCCACACACTCCCTCACAACGCCCGCTCAGGTTGTGCAATGCAATCGTCGGCCATTAGTGCGAGTGTCCGCTCTTTGAGGTCGCCTGTGGAAATCCAGGGCAGACGCGCGAGGGCGATCGTTTCACAACTTGAAAGCATTTGAGGGCGTGCGCAAGCTACTTGCTGGAATTGCCTACAATGCTATGTTCTTTGCTTCATTGAGTGAAAGAGACAGTAAGGAGTGGAATGCGTCTAGCCTCCTGTCTCAACAGTTAGCTGCCTATTTGCCCCGTCTTTTGTTGCTTCAACACCTCCAAAGGTCACCCATTGGAGGCACAAAACAAGCAGGAATCCCATTCGTTCGTTTTTCATCGAACGAACGAAACAAGCCGGCTTTGTGTCCCGTGGGCAGAAGGAATCCCGGCGGTGAATCACTTCGACGTTTCGATCCCATCGGCCCCGACTTTTTTGTCGTCGTTGCCGCGAACACGAGGCTGCAATTTGCGAAATTAAAAACGAAGAACAAAAGCCGGCCGCAGGAATTCGTAGCCAGCTGGCGATTATGCCCGTCCGTTTGCTAATGGAAGCACGAGGCAGTAGACCGACCGTAAGGAACGCTCGAGTCGAGTCGAGCAGGCGGCTTCCTTCGAGAACTCGCCACAAATCACGAGAAGGAACCACCAAAAAGGAGTAAAATTGAATGAATGAGTGGTGACCTTTCGGTTGCTCTACTCACTTCAATTCACTGCTGTTCGATTGAATGACTAACCACCCGCCAAAGTGCATTTTCTTTACGCACCCGCTCGCTCGTTTCCGTAACGATTTCAGCGACATTCGTGTTTATTTCCGGCTGTTGAAGGTCAACTTCGACGAGCAGCGAGAAGTGGAGAGTTCATGTGGAAAGAACACGTAGTTTAGTTGTGTAGCGTAGGTAGAAAAAGGTAAAGAATTCAATACTTTTCTTGGTGATGCGACATTTGCGCTTCTACACTTGCGCCCCGACACTTGCGCCCCGACAGTTGCGCCCCGACTTTTGCGCTCGACACATGCGCCCCAACATTTGCGCCCCGAATTGTCATGCACAGAAAAGCTGTAAACGTCACAAATAAGAAGTTTATAGCAACCCACACCCCCTTTGCTCCTTTACATACCGCCCCTACGATTCGAAAACCGCTAAATTGGAAGGTATAAGCGTTTAAAGCAGTTTTACGTCGTTTTGGTTCTTGGATAATTTGGGGCGCAAGTGTCGGGCGCAAAAGTCGGGGCGCAACTGTCGGGGCGCACCTGTCGGGCGCAAATGTCGGGGCGCAAATGTTGGGGCGCAAGTGTCGGGGCGCAAGTGTAAAAGCGCAAATGTCGGGCAACCCTTTTCTTCTACTTTCTGTTGACTACCGTTCCTCCTGCTCAACGATCAATCACGCCGTGTGACCGACGACGGTCGACCGAAGAGCAAGAATTTGCGTTTCCGGACGGCGGAACGCCCGCCGTTCTCCGGATGTTCCCCGTTTGGTCCGCGAAGACCGCAAAGCGGAGGGCAGAACGGTCGCGTTGTGTTCACTTCGGCCTGCAGCCGGTTGCTCGCGCGTTCTTTCGTTTATTTTCGTCCCGCGTTCCCCCAATCGACCGTCAATCGATTGATTGGTTGCGGGCGAGTGTAAAGCGAACAGTAAACGCGGACAAAACAAATCGGAGCGTCCGTGCGTGTTCAAAACAAAAAACAAATCCCGAGCGACCGAAAGAAAGTGGAGCGGAAGCGTCCGCTCTAAACACACGACCGTCTTCCTACACGCACTCACTCACGCACGATCAGCCGTTTGAGCAATGAAAAGAAACGACGGAACGGTCAAGGTCGAAAGAATTCCAAACAAGAAAGGAAAGGACGTCCTTTCGCCTTGAATTCAAAGCAGCACACCGAACGAACTAAATTGATTTCCCCCAATACCGCCGCCTTAAAACCCGTTCGGGTGGGAACGGCGGGCGGGCGGAACGGCCGTAAAAGCAGACCGTTTGGCTCGTAAATCAAACCGCACCAAACGGATCAAATTACGTAGGACGATCGTGAGAGTGGTCGCGAACGTGATCGTGAATCATCGACCGGATTTCCACACGGTTCTTCGGTCCACGATCCCCACACGTCTTTTGCGATTCATCGGTCGAAGTTCAAGGAGGTAAATAAGCAAATTAATTTGTGTTGCATTCGTTTTCTATGGACTTTCTTTTTTGCTTGACTAAACGAGTACAGTAGTCATCGGTTACTTACAATCAAATCCTCGTACTTTTTTGCACAGAATTCTCTTGCACTTGCTCGAGCAATCGATCAACTCCCGCTGGACTCAGAAGGAAGGAAGTCATGTGCTGTTGGACGCGGAGGAATGTTGGCAACAATCCGAACTGTTCGCTGGACGCACCGCGTTTTACACACGGCCGTTCGTTCGCCTCCCGCTCTGCCGTTCGGTCTTCCCGGAACGGCCGTGCTCTAATCGATTAGAGAAACCGGTGGAGCGGGAGCGCGAGCAAGCGGAACGTGTTCCTCTCTTGCTTCTTTACAATCAGCTCTTTCGACGAGCAAAACAACTCGCGAGCATCGCTGGAACTTGTTTTGCTCAACCGCGAACGGAACGGAAAGAACAAGTGACTACCGTACCGCCGGCTCTCGATTGCATCAGAGCGGTGGAACGAGCAGGAGTGCACTTTTGCTTCACCTGCTCTCACTTCAGCAATCCTTGGGGATCTCCGATTCAGCACTCGGGCCACCGGTTTTTTCTCAACGTTCCCTGTTTTTTGGAGCCAAAACTTCCGAATCGGCTTCAAAGTTCGCCCGAGGATTTCGAAAGAAACCCCCCGGTTTTTTGTAGCGGCGAGTGGAACGAGGAGGGCGACAAAAACCGTTCGTTCGAAGCCACCGGGCGCAAAACATCAGCGCCAAACGGCTTTCTGCAACGAGCTTAAGCGGAATCGTACCCGCTCGTACGTAAAAAGCTACCGAGAACGCCCGACCGAATGTTCCTGGTGCGGAAATCGGAGCAAACGGCTGCAGCTGGCCGCTTGCGTCGAGAACCTCCCGCACTTTTGGCAGCGAGGGACACGAGGATGGAAGCAGCTGCTCGTCCATCGAAAGAAGGAAGATGGAATTCGTGAGAAGTTCGGCAAGTGCACAGGAATTCCGGGTGGTTCCGCTTTCGTTTGCCCTTGGTGAACTTCCACTGAACTCTGCTGTTTCCAAAAGGAGCTCTCGAGTGTTTTCAGGAGTACATTAGCGGAATTTTTCGTTAGATCGAAAGCATATTGAAGTTCTGCATGCAGTTCGTTTCTTTCTCTTAAATTCGAACACAAGCCCAAGGCATAACCGAAGCGAGACACGCGTTGGATTCGCCCATTAGATCAAAGGGATCGTGGAAACCCTAACATTTTTGCTGTCTCTTCACTTCTTTTCTCGTGAATTCGAACTCAAGGTCACTGCAGAATGGAATGGAACGGGCGTTCGTTTGCCTAAGAGAAAAAACTACTCACAATCATCCTTCTTTCTTTCCCAATCCCCCCACCGCCGGTGAGTTCCGGAAAGCGGCTTTCTGCGGCAACAAAGCGGCCAAATCGGCGGATGTTTTCGGAACCTTTGCCCCCGATTGCGCGCGTTTTTCTCCATTACAGAAATTAGAAAAGACCGCTGCTCCGCAGAAAAAAACCACCTCAGCCGCTTACGAACACCTGCAAGCGGTGGGTTGCTGGAAGCGAGTGGATGACGCCACAAAGTGTACGGTAGCCGAAAGAAAGCCGCTTGTTTCATTTCATTAGCGCCGATTAGAGGCCGGACGAACGAACGTCTTCCGTTGATTAAACGGACGGAGCGAACGGGGAAGTGAACGCCCGGCGCACTCGACGGCGTTCGCTTTTTTCACGTAAGTGCCGGCTGATTGCGAGTGCGGAGGAATGCGCTCAGTTTGGGGACAGAAACGGAAGTTTGCGCACTTGCCGCAAATTAATTTCTGGCCCGAAGTTCCAACAGAACAGCCGGGCGCCGATTAGCAGCCCGTTTTTGTCCACGAATCAGAACTTTCGGCCGTTCGTTCCGTTGAGCTGAGCTGAATGCGGGTGGGCTTTGCGTTGCATCACTCGGACGGAAGAGACAGAGTGGGATTTTCTGGCCTTTCGAACATGCTGAAGCTACACGAAGCTTGCTCCGAACAAGGTGCTTCTTTTTACCGAATGGTTCACGTTCATTTGGCAACGGGTCATCCCACTTCAATGATTAGAAGAAAAGATGACTGCAAGCAATTGGATTCGTTCCAGAAAAATTTGACAAAACGAGTGTTCGAGTGTTTGCTTTACGATTGAACCCAAAACTCGTGACTTGTCAGTCGGCCAGCAGGCGATCCTGGTTCTCGTTCCAGCAATCTCTCGCCCGCCTTCCGTTTGGGTCGATCACGCGCCAAAACGGCCGCCCGAAATGTTCGAAACGTCCGATCCCCGCGTCCTCATCGATCACGCGAAGAACCGTTCGTTCGGTCGGTTCGGGCGGCTTCCGATTCGCTTTGCGGCGAAGTCTCGCATTCATCACTCGGGAGAACGACGGCGAGTGTAAACGCGGCGATTCGAACGAACGCGAACGTCGGTTGGTTTTTGACCCAACGGACGCCGCCGTCCGCCTCAAGGCCGAGCGATCGGACGACTCGACTGATCGAAAGCGCGCCCGAACGGGAGCGGCAGCAAAACGAATCGACGAAGTTGATCGAAATTTCATCTCTTCGATTGCGCGCTCGGCGGTACGTTTGGCTCGTAATCTGTTTTCGAACGGCAAGAAACAAGTAAACAACCAGCGAAGAAGACGTGCACATGCGCGTTTGGGCTAAAGTTGGAACGGGGAGAACGATGTGTGTGTTACGAGCACTGCACAAGCTTGTTACAAGGCAGAGCCTCTACGGTTCTCCTGAACAGAAAGCACACTTGGACTCTCGTTTTTTGCTTGTTGCATGCCCACTTGATTCTTCTTACCGTCCACCAAAACTTTGGTTCCGGTACGAACAGCCCACAAAATCTTCACAAAGCTGACTTTGCCCGATTCTTCTGTAGAGAAAACAAACTTGAACTATCTTGCTTACGGACCGCACCCACTAGTTTTCGCCGGGAATCAATCAACCTTTCGGCTTGTTTGTTTGTCGATTTATCGCCGGATTGAACCCATTCGATCTATCCGCCGGTTTTCGTGATCGCCCCGTCTGTCCGCACGGAGCAAAGAGCGGAACGAGCGGATTAGACGACTAACCAGCGGAAATCAGGCGGCAGATTATCGATTTCAACGGGGGAATTGCTGGAATCGGTGGGCCGACTCCCCCACCGTCCACCCGCCAACCGGTCTTCCGGTCTTACGGGGATTAACGAAAGTTCCAGGTTGGGCTTGAAGCTTTGGCCTCGACTGGAAGCTTCGACCGGAGCGGGAGCACGAGTGCACAGCGAAGGAGCGTGCAGAGAGCCGACGAGTTTTCGGCCACGAGCCGCCGTTTTCGGCTGGAACGCGTCCGGCGTCCGGTGGATTAGTTTTTGATTGCGGAGATCAAAAGTCGACAACTTTTCGTTTAGCCGAAGTGGGGGAGGCGAAAGGTTGGACGAAAAGAGGCATTGAATTGTTCGTTGGTTCCAACGGCCTTCTGTTGACTCGTTTTTTGGCTTCCGGTGGCACGAACCTCCCGGCGGCTCCTTTCGGAACGATTGTTTTCCGAAGCACGAGCCCTCGTGCGGCACGAACGGAAACAAGCCGCCGCGAGCAGCAAATAATCGCGCGCAGAAAACTGCACGAAAAGCGGGCACGCAAACGCGCCGAAAAGTGCAATCGGCTCGCGCCGGAACGGGCGCAAACGCGCGAAGCGTCCAGAAATCGGAAATTGGCGCGCGAAAAGCGCCAAAAAGCTCTCGTGCACGCGAGAAGCCGCAGGCTGCAAGCTTGTTTTCATTCGTAGGATTTCGTTCATTGCTCAACGATGAGTTTTTGCAGCAAAAGTGCGGCGTTTGTTTTCGATTGCGAGATGCTCTGGAGCCAAAAAGAGTTGTTTTTTGTACATCGTTTGGCCATCAACACATAACATCTTGCGTTTCATCAAAAACAGTCCAAAAGGGCACGGTGGAACTTTTCGGATTGTTTTTGATGATCGGAAGCTTTTTCATCGCGGTTTTGCGAAAAGCGGCCACTCGGAAGTCACCGCGTCCGGCCGCAAAAACCGCGGACGTCACAAAGCGCGCACAAAAAACCAAACCCGCGGCTACAAAAAACGACGGCGCACTGGTAGGAGTACAAAAAACGGACGTTCTTTGAATCCGCACATGAAAAACGAAAGCCACCGTAGGAAAACTCGGCCGAGGGCCTCGATGGGGTGTTAGGACCTCGCACTCTCCGCTTCGAGGCCGACCGCGACGACCGAGCACTGCGATCCAGCGACGAGCGAAGCAATGGTCGAACGAGAAGGGAGCGTTGAAGTGGCGGATGGCTTGTCTTTACAGCTTGTAATTTCAAGAAATGCAAACTGTCGGTAACAGCGAGTTCGAACGCCACGTTTCACCGCTAGTCCGCATTCTGCAGCGCTGCTCACTTCTCTGCTCGACCGAAAGCCTCCAGCCCTTTCAACAAACATTTCTTTTCGAGTCTTTGTAACGAAATGCGAGCTCTTCTCGTCGTGAACGAACAAGCAGATCGAAGCTCTCAAACAAAGAACGCTTTTCTCGCCCTTCTTCGTCATCGCGGACATTCGCGGAGTGAACGGCCGCTCCTGACGTTCGCCGTTCAACTGCACAGCGGCGATTAGCGTGCGTTCGGACGAAATCGGTGCACAAACAAGCGGCTAATCCGCGTGCCCTTCCCGTTGCTCATTTCAAATCGAACGAGTGAATGGCCGTTATGTGCGGTCCGCGGGCGAGCGAACGTCAATGCGAACGGCGAGTGAACGGCAGCGAGCAGGCAAGTGATTAGCGAGTGGACGAATGAATGGACAAAAGAGGGAGTCAATGGATGAGTGTGCGGATTACCGACAGCGACCGGAAAACGCACGGAGAACAGCCAAAAGTGATGTGCCGCGGGCTATTCGCGTTGCGTACTTTAGGTGGGACAAAAGAAGATACTGTAAGTGATGGCGCAAGAACGAAGGCCCTTTCTCGTTACCAAAACAGAAGATACGCAAACGATTCACGCTCGTCGCTCATCCTTTAATCGCCCTCTGCATGCGCACTTCCGCTCTGAACTTTACCGGTAGAAGAAGGGCAAAGAGGAGCGTCACAAGTGCAAGACCACAGGCACGCGAGCAATCGTTCCCCAATTAGAAACCGTTAGGGGCTTCTCGCCGCGTGCTCGCTCGTTCTCGTGCTGCTTCCGGCTTGAACGGGCAACGACGAATTTGGTTTCGTTTATCGTCGTTTAGCGGCGATTATCCGCCGCTCGCTTCCTTCCGTTTGGTCCCGCGTGAACTTCCGCCTTGCCGCTCGGGGCACGAGCGAGCGAAAGTTTTCCGTTTGATGACGACCGGCGAACGTCACCTAATCCCCGCTTCTTCTTTCGAATGGAAACCGCACGTTTTGTCGCTTCCCGGGCGTGGAACCGAACCGAACGAGTTCGTTCGCTTTGGGGGTTAAATTTAATGCCCAAATGCCTTGCGGCATCGAATTCAAACGAACGAAACCCAAGGGAATTGAGTTTGAATCGAACGCCGCTGCCGACTCCACACGCGGCACGTGATCCCTCTGCTCAAATAATTCGATTGATTAACGGAATCAAACCAGTGCCAGTGAATCGAATCAACGGCGGTTGCTCGGCTTTTATTTTCGGCGCGCACGTGTTCTCAGTGGGCGCATAAAAAAGAACGACGAAACAATTCGATTGCGGGCGGCGGGCACTCGATCATCCCGTTCGTTCGTTCCGCTCTTCCGCATTCTTCTTTCATCACGTGACTGTCGCTGTAATACGAAACAGAGCGTCTTGAATCGTTTGTTTAAAGAAGATGGACGAGAAGGTCGAGCAGTTTGAAGGACGTCAGGCGGGTGTTTCCGCCAATCGCCGTACGTTGGCAGCGTTTAGAATTTCTCAACTGCATCGATTAACGTTCTGCCGGCTCGATCGTCCGGAGCTTTGGCAAAACCCGCTTAACGAACACGAATAACCGGAATTGGAGCTTCTCGGAACGCTGAGTGACTCACGCGCACGATCCTCCGGCGTTCGTCTTCTAATGCGCTTTTGCTACGGCAAATCCCCTCTTTTACGCACAAACGGCCACACGTTCGAGATTAACAAACGGAAGTTGATACTAATTTGCCAGAAAACTTTGCTAAGCGCGGCGGCCGAATGAGCCACCGCTACAGCAGCCGCTTCAACAGTTGCTCTCGCTTGCTAAAACGACACAACGGCCACCTACTAACACACACTCTCAAACCGTAACAACAGCGCCAGAAACCACACAACCACACAAAAAAGAAGGTCATGACCCGACCGAAGAAACACTCGCGTTTGCGTAGCGGTTGGTCGGTTGGTCACGAGTCCAAAACGATCAACTTTTTGCCCCCAGCGCTCCGACCTGCGGCGGCGGGATCCGTCTGCTGAATACAAACGAGCACTTCCGCTCGCTTCACTCACGAGTTCGTCGCGTGCTCGGCGCCATACAAAGCGGGAGCGGCGTTTCTTCGCCGATTTGTGGTGGACAACACGCGATCCCCTCTTTTATTTAACGAACGTTCAATTCATTAGCGAATTCCATTGCGAGCGGCCATCGATCGGGGCGAACAATCGAGCTTTCGTTTGGACTTTTGTAGCCGAAGGCACGCAAACAACAATGCGGGCCAACGATTGAGGCATGTGGAAGGTGGCGAACGGAAAAAACAGCTCTAGCGAGATGCCTTTAGTCAACGAATTCCAGAATCCTCCTTACAGTTTAGAAACGGCAAGAATGATGACTCATAGCAGAAGGAAGAACCCGCGGAACGCCGCTTCGAAAGCTGTAATTAGCCACCAGATAGCATTTAGAAAACAGTAATCAGGTGACCCTTCATATTGCTTGCAGGAAACGGTAATTAGAATGCAAAAGGTCCGCAAATCCACCTGGTTCCGTGCCAGACAGTCATTGCTTCACGAACAGCGGTATCCGCTAATTACGATGACTAAGGAAAGTGTAATATTTATGCGATCAACTCGAGTTAATGGAATTTTCGATAAGTTCTCGTGATGCCTCTTGTCGATCGATTACGGTGTACGCCGAAACTCGGGTTGTGTTGCTCGTGTTGGCCGAAGCGAAGCGGCCGTCTCTCGTTTGTTTGTTGTGCACACACACGCGTTTCTCTCTCGCATATCTCCGTCATGGTCTTCAATTCGAATCAATCAATAAACATTCATTAAAACGACGACCATCTCTTGAGTTCTGCCGGCTAATCGCTCGTCTTCTGCTTGGAGTGGGCGATCGTGGACGAAGTGGCGCCGGCGACGCTCTCATAGTGCAGCCGAATCAGCCCGTGTGCCCGCCCGTAGACGAACATCAGCAGAATGAAGATACCGTTCGAGCCGTTGAAGACGGCGAAGAGCACGTTCCAGACGGTCGCGTCCTTGCTGAACATTGCCGGGTATTGGAATACCTGCAAGCAGAAAGTGAGCGGCGGCCAGTTGGACGGTCGTGGAACTGGTGTCCATTGAGCTGCTCCTTGTGAACTCGAATGTCGTCGTGAACGTGTACGTTGCGGCGCGGTTCGGACTGCTCGCTGTCTTTCGCCCGAGTTTGAAAGCACTCATCGTAAGTCCCTTCTTCCTCTCGCACAGTTGACGACAAACTTCGCTTTCTCGTTGGTCGCTGCTGCATTCGCTGTTCCCGAAGATCGCCGGCGAGTGGTACGCGATCGTACGATGACTTTGTTCGACCGGCTTTGTGTTCTCGTTGCTGATCGTCTGTTTCAGCTACTGGATGGTCGATTGGGAGCGGAAGCAAGCAGTGGACCACCGGGAATGCTACAAGGAGCACGGCGGGTCGATGGCCAAGCAGCAGCTCGTTCGAGTGGTGGGCGACAAGCAGAAGCGATCAATCCATGTGTTACTGGTCTTCTTTCTAATCGAAGTGATCGCGGTGAAGAAATTCCTTGTGTTCCGCCACTCGACCATCCCTTCGATGGACGAACGAAGGCCGGGGTTTTTCTCAAAGAGCACATGGAGGAACGAGTGTGTTTGTCAACGCTTGTTTATTCAACAGACCAAAGGAATTGGAGAACAACAGCGGAGGAGTTAAGGGAATACAGACGTTTGGAACGAATCCCACGGGTTTTTGCTTTGTTTAAGATACCAAAAAAGGGATTGCTTTGTTAGAGAGGAAGGGAGTGGCCACGAGTCGGGAGTCGACAGGCTGTTGCTCACGTTCGCGATCAGCGTTCGAGGCTTTGCAGCTTGTAGAAGAAGTCGCGCGCCCAGTGACCGCAGTTCTGGTTGACGACCCCGTAGACATCCCACATGCTGTCGAAGGCGTTGTAGACCTGCTCATAATTCAAAGTGGAATTGAGCTGTTCGGCACGAAGGATGCGGTAGGTCTTGAAGTGGCCGTAGCTGAAAGCACGCTAATTAGTCAAAGGAAGAGAAGTTAAAAGCCACTTGCCTGATCTTTTTGTCCTTCTCGTTGAAGTCGAACGTCAGGACGAACACGCGCTTGCAGCGTCCGCATTTCACGTCCATTCTCACGCAGTCGTGAGTCGGGTTCTTGATGCCGCCGTTGACCACCTCGGACAGGCCGAGAGTGGCGACGCCCCAGACGGTGCGTCCGACCCAGTAGGCCGCTTCGGTGCCGCCGTCCATCAAGGTCACTTCTTTCCAGCTGTACTTCAGCGCGCGCCAGTTGTGATTGGGGCAGTTGCAGGACGGAGTGTGCGTCCATCCGGCGTGGTCTCGAGCTTCGCTGCTTACGGAGCTGCTGCCGCTTCCCATTGCGGACACTCTGGAACGAACACTTGCAGATGGAGATGGACGGAATTCCCGCAACTCACTTGAGAAGAAGCGTTGAACACGTGCAGACGAGAAGGCGAACGCGAACCGATCGGATGTTCGAGGACGACCTGAAAGCAGCAAGGAGATGAGAGGAGGAGTCGCTCGAGTTCGCGATCAGCAAGTGGGCGACACGAAGGAGCGAGAGCAGGGGCACGAGGGGGAACGAGCGGAAAGACGGAGGAGAGAGCGGCCGGAGCGCCGAGTCGAAGCCGACCGGCCGTTGGAGCGAACAGGAGCGAACTGATGCGATCGGCCGACTGGCGATCTGCGACCAGAATCCGATGGGCGGTGCGGCAGAACGGAGAAGCGAACAGGCGCCCACTTCTGCTTTTCTTTCCCACCGCTTCGAGTGGGAACGTGCAGCCAAGCGATCCGCCGATGGGAACGGCGGAGAGCGGGGGCCGGCGTTCTCACCTCCCGCTTTCGAAATCGTGAGAACGCCCGCCTGTGGGAATGGAACGGTCGTCGCTCGATCCGCCAACAAGAAAAGCAAGCGAGAACTGAAACGAAAACTCCAATTAATCATCGCACTTCGCAACCACCGGCCTGAACGAATCGGTGGACTCTGCAATGGCGGAACACCTCGTTTGTTCTGTTCCGAAGCTGCCCAAAGAAAGACTGATCGAAAGTGGTAGGAATGACTCACGCACGTTGGCAGTCGGCACCGTTCACTTCAAACCGCAATCCGGCGAATCGGAGCTGCCGAACGCCCACCTGCCGGCTGCTTGCTTCCAATTTGCGGGCGTGTACAAACTGCGCGAGTTGTGCAAAACGACAACAAAAGTGGACCAACTCTGCAGACGACTCGTGTGCTTGAAGGCGACTCGCGACGATCACCCGGCGGCGCAACGAGTGGCCGCCGAATTCATTCAAAAGTATTGGAATCCGCAAGCGCTTCCTTCAACACCGTCGTCTTCAACGTCCTTCGCTTCATTGACGACTAACGAGGCAGCAGTGGACGAGTGGCACGAAACGAACAACTCCGCTTGGCCAGGATCTGCAAAGAGGGCTGATGTCCGAGAATCTGTGCATCATTTGCCTGGAACGTCCCCGACAAACGCCCTTCTTTCCGTGCGGCCACCTCGTCGTGTGCGCCGAAAGTCCGTGCCGCGACCTGCTCACCTGCCCGATGGACCGCGG
Source organism: Aphelenchoides fujianensis (assembly GCA_024699865.1). NCBI lineage: Eukaryota > Metazoa > Nematoda > Chromadorea > Rhabditida > Aphelenchoididae > Aphelenchoides > Aphelenchoides fujianensis. The sequence goes on along the minus strand of JAMPIO010000035.1, from coordinate 539,958 downwards.
CCAGATCGAACAGAAAGTGCGAGCTCATCTTCCTTAATGTCTTTGCTTGGTGTGTTGTGCTTTCTGATCAACAACACAAATTAAAAAAGCTTTGTTGTGTTGTACAACCGAGCACATGGTTTATTACAGGAAAGAAGACATGAAATGAATCGAGTGGTGTCCGAAGCGGTAAATCCCGTAGTGACTAAGGAAAGTCGACTTGAATCCGTTGTTCGATTGGCCGTCGGTCGAGCGGGCACTCGTCAAGATCTCGGCAGGAGCTGTGCGAGCAAACGACGAAGTGGCCGCACGGGAGGAAGCGTGTTTGACGGGGGCGGTCCTTGCAGACGACACACAAGTCGGCGGCCTCGTCTTCTGCTTCTCGAATTCTCGCCGTGCGGAGTTCTTCCTGCTGCTCGTCCAGCGCTGCGTCTGCAGGAGCCACAAGAGGCGCGGAAGGCGGCGGCTGTCGAGCGGCCCGAAACGAGCGGATGACTCCGGCTGCCGATTTCTCCGCTGCCGCCTGATCATCGCGAGTCGCCTTCAAGCAGACGATTCGTCGACTCAAGCGCTCCGTCTCGGCCGCCATTGAGCTCAACTCCCACACTTTGAAGACGTCCGCCGTCTTCCAAAAGTAGGCGACGGATTGCGCCCCGTAGAGCTCGGGGAGCCCGCGACGAATCAACGAAAGCATTCTGTTGTTCTCCACACCGCAATCGGCCAGCGAACTCAAGTCGTCGTCCAAAACCAAATCACTGTCTGAACATCGCATTATTAAGTTATTCGCTTGAAAACACTTACCGGCCGTAAGCAGCACCAAATTTCCTTCGAATTCTTCGAGCACATTCCCCAGTCGGAATTTGAACACAAAGAGCGGTTCGTCCGGTTGTGCTCCAACGATCACCAATTGTTCAAGGCCTCCCTTCGGGTCGATCACTTCAACGCTAAAGTCGGTGGGCGCAGTCGCTTTCAACGCGAACATTGCTTCGTCCAACGATCGGAGAAGCGAGAGCCGCGGCCGAAGGTCGTCGAGGCGTCGCAGAAGATCCACTTCCAGGTCGCACATTTTGGTCTCTCGTTCGGCGCGTAGACGGACGAGCTCTTTGAAGCACGACTCCAACGCGTCGTCTTCGCGGCCGTCGCGGATCACCGGAGACATTCGGCGGCGCAGGTCGATCACCGTCCAGGGCCGCAGTTCGGACACGAGCTCGTCGTCGTCCAGTTCCGCGCCTGTACAACACATTCGAAGTCAAATGGGTCGGTGCAAGAGACGAACCGGCGTGGTACAACCGCACCCTGTTCGTTTCGACGCCCACGCGAGCGAACAGCCGCATTTTGAGCGTGCGGATCGTGTCGTTGGCGTGCGCGTCCACCCGCACGTACTCCCGCAACCCGGGCCACGTGCAGAAGTAAAGCGGCACTCGTGCGGTTTCTTTGAACTCGGTGTGCGGATTGCAAATGTCCACAAGGAGGCGGTCGATGCGCGTGTTCGTTTCGTCGCACAAAAAACGAATGAGCGCGTCGTAGTCCTCCATGTTCTTCTGACTGTTAACCTGTTCCTGAATTGCCACTCGCAATTCCTCAACGCTGCGATAGTCCTCGCTCTTCGGGCGTTCCCTGTCGGTGGGGGACATGCGGAGGGCGTCGCCCGTTTTCAAACAAAAGTCGACAGGCGGGCGAAATGTCCGATCAGTTCCACTTCTAAAGCAAAGATTAGACGAAAATAAACATGAATAAATGCTTACCGCCGTTGTGCAGCAACTGATGGTCTGCGATCACCTTCCAGTGCGCGTAAATGCGAACCCTCAACTCGTAGAGCAGAGCGTCCGGCGCGATCAAAAGCTGGAGCCGCTCGTCGCCCTCCCGCTCGATCGTCAGTTCGATCTCGTCGGTTGAAGACATCGCGACAATGGAGGCGTGAAACAACGAGGAAAACCTCGAAAGACGTTTGGACCGAAGTGAACGCGTGGCTAGAAAACGAGTGGCTTTTACGCGATTGGCCCGCCTTCTTCGAAGCGAACGCAAACATCCGCTCTCGTGAGTGATAAGACGGGCGGACCGCCGCTTGTTTCTGATCGTGAGTCATGCGTTCAAAGTCAGCTGATCAAAAACAACCTTTTGTTTGTCGCGTGGTCATGAAGCAACTATGCTACCTACTGTGCAATGAACTCGCTGTTCAATCGACGAATTTGAATGTAAAACGCGACTTTTTTGCACCTACGCTGTCGTTCTTTCGTCCATGTTTGTGAGGCAAACTGGACGCGGACACCGCTAGTGAGCTTTCTTCTTAGTTAGTCCCGAGCAAGTCTTCCGTAATCGTCGCATTGAAGGCAACCGGAGAGGAAATCCACTGCTTGATTGTGAGTCCCGTCGCTCGGGCAGGACGTTCCAAAATTTCCTTTACGACCACTCGAGAGGGTCGGAAGCGACTGCTAACCTCAAACTTGGGTTAATAAACCGAAGAAAGCGGCGGGCGGCGGGCACTCGTCCAAGCGGGTGGGCGAGCGGTCGATGAGAAGCACGCGGTCGGGCGCTCCCGGCTTGCTCGTCCGTTCGCCTCTCGCGGTCGAGCGCTCTTTTCGTCGCTCGTACGTTCAGGACGGGCGAGTGGTTGCGATCTTTGCCGACCTTACCGCCTGCCAGAACGCTCTTTCTAGTTTTTGTTGCACAAACTGAGGTCAGCAAAAGGAGGTGTGAACGACTGCTTGGGAAGGAGGAAGAGAGGTCACTGAGAATGAGCGCTATTCCCATCAGTGTTCATTTGTGTTCGAGCGGAAGTCGCGGCGTTGTTTTGCGTGTGTGAATTGATTGTTTTTGCTAGGGGATTTCTTTGAATGCACTAAAACCAATTGTTTGCAGTTCGTTCGAAATGGCCTCTGCTCCGAAAATTCTTCGCTTGGACATCGCGCCGAGCAGCCGTCCACCTCGTCTTTCGGTCAAAGCGTCCCTTCTCACTCACTTCGACGTGGCCATGGACGACGGAAATGCGAATGGACATGATGGACCGACGTCTTGCGTTCGTTGGCTTCTCGTCTCGCAGCGGGGCTTGACGACGTTCTTCGATGCGAACTTCTTTGGACCGGTTTACCTCATAACCGTCGAAAACGATTACGTGTTCTTTGGCAAAACGCGCATGGTGTTCACGGGCAGGGATTATGGGTGTAAGGCCGGGCAGATCTCCGCGTTGATCCGGTTAGCTCGCGACCTGCACACGATCGAGATTCGTTGGGAAAATTGGGCGACAAACGACGAGTTGACTGCGCTCTTCATGGTCAGCTGGCTTGAGATCGGGTCCGCGTTAAGAAGTGAGTACGATGTTCCTTTCGGTAACAGATTCCTAGTTTAGACCATCCGTCTTTGTCGGCGATTCATTACGAATCTTGGATGGACGAGGACTTGCCCCACATTACGCGTTTCCTGATCGCCGCGCTGCCGCCGAAGATCACGAAGGTCTATGCGAACTTCAAACACTCGCTGCCCACTCTGCTCTTGAAACAGAACCGAGCGGTGCCTCTCGAGTTGTTTGCAATGGCGCGGGAAGACGTCAACAATTGTAGGTCATTGAGTAAATTTGGTTTTACATGACGACTTTGAGATCGCGCCCACTTATTTCGTTTGAAATGTCGATGCTTTTCTTTCGGCGACGGATTGCACGGATGGCCCGGTTGTTTGAAGCTGCACAAACTGGCCGATTGGGCTCCCTTCGAGCGGAACGAGCACGTGCAGGAGATTCGCGTGTGGTCGGACGACTGGACGGGCGCTTTGGATGGTCCCGCTCTTGCTCACTTGCGCGCGATCAACGAACGCTTCAAACTCGTCGTCACTTTGCAGAGTTCGCTTGACGAGGTAGGAGTTATGACTTGTTTCTTACGGTTATCGGCATGTTTAGGGAGAGTGCGACGCAGTAAGCGAACTGCTGGATATCTTGCAGGGAGTCAAAGGCTACATTGAAGTCATGAAAGAGGAAGGATTTGGTCGGAAAGACGGGCCGCACGACCTGGAGCTGTGGATTCAAATCAACGAGCAGGTACGCAGTCCCCACTCGCTTTCAACTCCACACTTCTTTCTAGAAAAATAACTTCCCGGCGTACGTGGGCGCAATGCGGGAGCTGGGAAAAAAACCCGCTGGAAAGGACGAGTACGAGCGCCTGCTTTACTCCAGCACCCTGAACTCCGTTCCCGTCTTCTATACTCTCGTCGAACCCCAAGAATGATCGATCGTTTTGTTACGCTTATTTCTATCGTTTGTATTGAGTAAATGAAATAAATGCTGCATAGTTTGTACTAAAGATCGTTGTGAGAACGGACAGCAGCGAAAAGAAGCAAAAACCAGTTCTGGCGGTAAAAGAAACACACCAGCGGTGTTCTTGGTCAGCGAGTGCAACAGAAGGAACAAGCGAGCCACCTAATTGATACAAAAAACTCATCTTCCACTTTTCAATTCGTCGGTTGAACACCGAGTCCATTGTAAAATAAACGAAGAACCGATTGCGAGTCACTGCACAAACAGGACGTTGTTTTGATCACCTCCCGCGAGCGCATGACTCACGATCAGGAAACGCGGAGGTTGCCGGCGGTCCGCCCCTCTTATCATGCCGCCTTTCACAAGAACGGATGTTGGCGGTCGTTTCGGGAAGGCGGGCCGAACGGGGCGGAAAGGACTCTTCTCTTGGCGAGGAGTTCACTTCTCGCAAGACAACCGGACGTGTGTCCTTCTCCTTTTCTCATCTACTTGTTCCAAGTCGCAATGTCCGAGTTCGAAGGCAAGGTCCAGCTGGAGCCGACGATCGATCGAGAGGGCGGCGAGCGCTGGGAGATTTCGATCTTGCCGCATGCCCGGCTCTACGAGCTGAAGGTCCGAATTTACCCTCGCTGCAAGGTGTTTCCCGACAATCAGCAGGTGCAAACAAGGTAGGCGAATTGCCCATGTTTCCTGCTGATTCGTTTGTTGCTTTAGACGTGGAACTTGTCGGAAATTTCATGCCGCTCTCGTTCTTCGAGCTGCAGACGGGCGACGTGATTCGAGTGACGCCCAGCGAAATGTTGAAGCCGAAGATCAAGAACTTTGCGGGCGTCGCGGAGCTCCGAATTGCGCTTCAAAAAGAAGTGAACCATGGGCGGATCGTCGAGGACTACGACGCGCTCATTCGCTTCTTGTGCGACGAGGCGAACGCGCGAATCGACCGCCTCCTCATCGACCTGTCCAATGCGAACACCGAATTCAAGGAGGAATCGAGGGTGCCGCTCTACTTCGTGGCGGAGTTGGGCGCCCGCGAGTACGTGAAGCTGGACGTGAAGCGGGCGGACGCGATTCGCATCGTCAAACTGCGGCTGTTCGCTCGTTTCGGGCTCGAAGCGCACTTGATGCGCCTGTTTCACACGAGTTCGTCCCCTCCATTCTTTTGAGCTAAGCGGATCTTTAGGCAACGAAATGATGGACGACGCAATGGTTTCTGACCTGCCGCACGCCGCTCTGCTGACGGTCGCGCGACGCAATCCGCCGGTGGTCCGCGACGCCCGCGAGGACGACGCGCTGGAGTCGTGCTTCGCGGAGCTCTTGGACTCGACGGCCGCAAAATTCGCGAAGATGTGCGACCTGGAAGTGGACCTCCTGCGGCGCCTCCACGAACTTCGACCTCGCTTTGAACTCTTGCAGTCGTTGGACGAGAAAATAGCCGCGCTGGAGGCGACGAAGCTCACCAACTTCCGCGTTCACGTGCTCGACGGGGACGACGAAGTGGTGACCGTGGGGGCAAAAGCGGACGAACCGCTCTTCGTCTTCAAATTTCGGCTGGAGAATGCAATCGGTGGACTGCGAGGAGACTCCAGCCTGCTTCTGAACGGTGAGCATTCGCTCGTTTTTTCCAATCGAATGAGGCAACCTTCAGAAATCGTGCTGGACGACGAGCTGTACTCCCTCGACGACTGCGAAGCGCAAAACGACGAGATTCTGCGCTTGAAGCAGCGCGAAGTGCCCGAACCGTTCGGGACGCACTTCGTCGGCAACTACACGAAATCTCTGGACCTGTACCGCGTGTGGGATCTCTGCGAGATCGCGGCCGAAACGGAGCGCTTGAGCCGCCGAATCGTCTGCTTGAAGGCGACGCGCGACGATCAGGCTGCGGCACAACAAGCGGCCGCCGATCTCATCCGAGCGTTTCGGACTACTCGACCGTCCGCTCCTCTGCTTTCTCCTCTGCCGTCTCTGTCGGCTCCCGCAGAAGAAGGAGCGGACGAGCAGCAGGAAGAAAGCCGCTCGGCGAGAATTCGAGAAGCGGAGCAGGAAGCCGCCAACCTCTGCATCGTGTGCATGGAACGACCTCGAGAGATCCTGTTCCTTCCGTGCCGACATCTCGTTGTTTGCTCGGGCGCTCGTTGCCGGGAGCTGGAGACGTGCCCGCTGGACCGAGAGGAAATCGAGCAGAGAGTGCGCGTTCATCGTTCGTGATGCGGCTCTGGTTCGCTCTTTTCGCCCGTTGTTAGCCGCTCTCATTCGCCTTTGTTATGCCGCTTGTACATACAATTGGATGAATAAACGGTGGAATTTGGCCTGACGCCGGCAAGAATGAACAAGAAAGTAAAAACTACACCCTTCTTCTTATGACTGCGAGCGGTTTGTTTTTTGCGCATCGCAAGGAACCTCGCACACGGCGGAAATGCCGTCTCTCCTTCTCGGACGGCCTAACGGCACAAATAAGCGCCCAGTTTGGAACGACTGTATCTTGATCGATCAATCTAACGTTTTCTAGCATGCAAGTAGCACGCGCGGACTCAATGGCGCCAAAAAATTGCTCTCGACTTCGTCGCATTGCACTGCCGTTCGCACGAGCGAGCGGGTGTTTTCGTTGGCGTCGTGGAGGCGGTTCGGCGAACAAAAAGAACCAACGGGTCTGCGTTTTATTAACGAGCGATTCCGTTGTCCAACATTTAATTCTTTTCTCTAATTGATGTCGTCTGCAGAGCGTGAGTTCGGTCGTTTCTTTCGTTCATCCTCCATTGCAGCTTCCAGGCCGGCACGTACTCGACAGCGCCCGCCTGGACACGGGATTCCAGAGCATCGGCCTGACGACGCATTCTACTCGGAGGTGCAGCCCGATCACTCGTGGGACGTCCACGTGCTCACCGTCGATTGCGCGCGAGTCCCCTCGTTGCCTACTTCGTCTTCACGATTTCCGCCGTCAACTACACGCTTTCCGGCCAGCAGTACGCGGTGGACGTAGTTTCTTCCAATCCCACCATTCACCCCCGCTGCCGCTTGAGGTCGGACTGGCGGACGACAAGTGCGCGGTGTTGGTCGCGAAGAACGAACGCCCCTAATTTCCGTACCTGCTCGGACTCGCGTTCTTGCGCGAGAAGTGCACCGTTTGGGACGTCGATCAGCAGCGAGTCGGATTCGCGAACAGCGACACGCAGTAGCCTCCAGTTAAACGAAACACTTCTCTGTTCTTTTGCTCCAAACACGCGTTCCTGTGCGATCGGGCACTTGTCACCCAGTTTCCGCACGAATCCAACAACTCGCTATATCAAACGTCGTATTCTAAACCAAATAAACCAGAGCAGCATCAGCTCTCCTTATTTGTTGGGTCGTGTTACCGCTTTTTTGAGGAATTGGGTCTTTTCGGAGGAATTGGGTCTTTCTCCACCAGTTGGGTCTTTTTGAAAAGGACCAAATTGGGTCTTTTTCCACCGATTGTGTTGTATTGACATAATAAAACGTCTACAGATCGGCTACCGCAAGTCTCTGTACGCATCCTGGTCGACTGTAAACGCCAATAAAGAGAGCAAAACACGCGATTTTTGTTTTGCGGTTCAACAGCAAGAGTTGCGTGCGGAGTTGCACGTTTGAGAAGGCCGCATCGATAGTAAAGCCGGAGATCCGAACGCAGCAAGTGAACAAACACCATAACGACCGCTTGTCCTTTGATTTCGTGCTCCAAACAACTCGTGAACGAACGATCCATCGTCCGACCATTCTTTCAGGCGATACTCTGCCTCTCGTTCCAACTGCGCGCCGTCGGCGTGTTCCATGACCTGAAGTTGCAGTCGGGCAAGCGCAGGTATCGCGAGATGATCGAAGGCGTGTACAACGAGTACGCCCGAAAGTGCTTCGTTTCGTGCGGGATCTATGCCGTCCTCTTCGAAGCGCTCAACAAGCGCGCCGCTCGCTCGAAAGCCCAGCGGCAACTGCGCAAATCCAATTTGTGTGGGCTAGACAGCGGCGTGCACGGAGCTACTCTGCAACTTTCTTCGAACTGCACTGTCTGCCTGTTTGTCCGCTTCCAACTGCCCGGCCACGACCGCTTCGGCTCCACGCCCGCTCTGCTGATCGGCATCGACGGACTGATCTCTTTGCTCGCCTACCAAAAGCCCTGGAGCGACGAGCACGGCGGTCGGCAGTCTCCTCGCCCTTCATCGAAGAAAACCCCTGGTCTACGTAGGCGAGGACGGGCGCCGATAGCAGGCTACATTTGGCTAGTTCGGGCGGGCTTTTGGCACGCCGCTACACGTGCAACTGTTCAGCAAGTTTCAGTTCTGCAGGTCGGCAGAAAAGTTATGACCTTCCAGAATCCAACGGACTGTAGCCTGGAACCGGTTAGTCCGCGCCTGTGTCTCTGATTAATAGAGAAACTCAATTAAAGGTTCTTTTCTTGAATAAGCGATGCCTTCGCGCTGGACTTTGTTTACCAGCTGCACGACCCGTTCAATAACCTCGGATAAACAACTGTTTATTCGTCTAACTGCACGTGGTATTTTGGGCAACCTTTGGATGCCCGACGCCCACTCGTCGATTCTCGTAGTCGAATGCCCAGCACACGTGGTCGTAGACGTGAGAGGAAAGGATCCACGGCACCACCACGTTGTTCGCAGCCATCTCGTTGACGAGGACGAAGCTCGCGCAAAAGGTCGCGTTCCGTTGCGCGTCGAGACGACAACTGTTGTCGTTCTTGAGTTGCGTCACGCGAATCGGGTAGCGCTCGCGGTCGACGACCAAACGGAGCCACGTGTCGTTTGTTTTGCGAGGGCACAAGAAGGTGCCGAAGCAACGGTCGTTCTCGTCTAGCATGACGCTCCGGCGGACGAATTCGGAAACGGCGGGGCGTGGAATGCGAATGAGCGGGTCTCCGCTGTTGAATACGACCTTAAATGTTGGGTAATTATTAGTGTGGTCACATTTGCTCGAGTGAAGGCCCTTCAAATATTTCACAGATTTGTTCAGGCTTAGAGAAAATCTACCGCCCAGTTTTATGCAAGAGAACAGCTTTTCACCTATCAGCCACAACTCACGTGTTGATCGTAAAAGGTGACACCGAAGAGCGTCAATTCGGGAACCCGGAAAGTCCATCCGTCTGCTGCGGAGACGATCGGAAAGTAGTTCCAGCGGTTGCACCGCGAATCCAAACCGCCGAATGTGGCGTTGTATCGAGTGGAGAACGTGACGATCGCCTGGCGGAGGACGCCGGCCGCTGCGAGCTGCTCGACGACGCCCGGACGGCCGCTCGCGTCGCGAATCCCCAACCCAAAGACGGCGGGCTTTTCCTCGAATAGACTGAAGTGAATAATTAGCCCTGTCTAGCTAAAGAAATCCCCTACTCGGTTTGCATGAGCGTTCCCTCGACGAACTCGACGCGTTTATTGATTTGCTGGATGCTTCTCACTCCGATGTGAAGAAGATCGCTCGCGAAGGCTCCGTAGAACTCGTTTCGACAGCAAGCGTTCACTTGTTTCCATCGTTGTGTCAGCTGCGTGTAGCTGGAGGACTTGCTGGAATTGAAGGGCGGCGCGGGGCACAATCCGCTGCGCAGAAGCGGGCTAAACGGCAAACACAAAGCTTCGCAGTACATCGACGACAGGGACACTGAAAATAGTCATTAGTCCAGACATAACCATTGACTAACGATCGCTGCAATAACGCGGACATCCCACCAGCTGCACTCCGCACTGCTCGCTGGCCACAAGAAGCGGAACGGTCACAAAATCAAAGGTCGCAATCATGAATTCCTTTGGTGTTTCAAGCGCAATTTCGATCGCTCCTAAAGAAACTCACCAAGCGTTGAGCGGAACGAACAAACCGGCACGCGAGAGTTCGAAATGGTAGACGCCATCTTCGGTTTTAACGGATTGAAAACGAGCCGTCAGAAAAACGAGTAGAAAGCCGTAGAACGGGGAGCGCATTGAAAGCCGATCGTTTAAAGGAATGATCAACAATTGGCGGTAATGAGCGAGATCTCGTGATGCGTAGCGATCATTTCTATTTGACCTCGAGATTGACGCTCGCGAATGGAACTCGAAAAGAGCAGACGAGTTGAAGTCATCATAAAAAATTCTTATCGAATTTCAAAGCTCGGAATGAGGCGGAAACGCACGGCGCGCCGTTAATTCAAGAATTTGTTAGTCTCCGCGTACGCAAAAAGTGTGCTCAAAAATTCGAGGTTTGTGCTCAGAAATCTGTTAGCCGAGAAGACAAAGAAGGAATCCGGTAATTAATCGGCTGTTTCCTTACCCTCACCTTTCGGTTTGTTTCGAAACCAAAAGATTGCTAACGCAGCAGTCTCTTAAATACACTCGTATCTAGCTGTGTTCTTTGTTTTGAAAATTTTGAATGAAAATGTTAGCCAGATGCTCTTGCGTGCCGGGCGGGTCGTCCGTTGATTTTCGCTCCGTGTTTTGTTTCAAATAAACCGTGCAGTTGGGAGCGTTGGGAAGGGTGTTCGCGATCGCTTTTGAGTTGAAAGGATGGCATCGATCGGAAAGTGCTGATGGACTCACCTTGTTCTTCAAAAGAATGTTCTGTCCGCATCGTTCAGGGCCCGCATTACAGTCGATTCCTTCCGTTCATTAGAGAGCGAGGCCTGTGAGGGCCGCAGCGGCATGACCTCGCTTTCTCCCCCAAACGAGAAGAGCGACCACCGGAATGCCCCGCGGAAAGAACGAGTTGACCGAAGAGAGCGTCATGCCAGCTCTTCCGCTGCTTTGTGCAGGCAGACGCTCGGGTTGGCGTTGTTTTCCAACCGGGCTGCGTTAAATTCGTCTGCTCGGCACATAAACCGCCCGCCTACCAGGATGGAAGCTAACTGGACGGACCGCGAGGACGAGGACTACGACCCAGAGGAGGAAGACGAGGAGAGCGACGCCCAAGAGGAATTGTTGCCAACGGACGAGCATCGGCAGCCTCGCCAACTGAACGCTTCGACGGCGTCCAGCAATCGGGATCGGCGGCAGAACGAAAATGCATGTTACGAACCAAAATTCCAACATTCTTTACCCTTGCTTCGATCCTTTAGCGCGACTGTTCGCACTGCGGAACTGTGTTCAATTTGGCGGGCGTTGCGCGACAACATGAGCGAGGCCACAAACGCGCGGATGGATTTGAGTGTTCGGTTTGCGGAGTGCTGACCTGCCGTCTGCGCGAACGAAACGAGCACGAAAAAAAGTCGCACAATTTCCGGCGTCTTGCTGAGGACATCAACGGTAAAACGGCGGTGAAGATCCGGAAGGTAGCTTTCAGTACTCGCCATAATGAACTTTACTTTCTTTTAGTTTCAACTTCTGTTGTTGTACAACGTCGGGTTCAAATTGGTTGAGATCCAACAAAACGCAACGTCCTCGGCCGCTGTTCGCCAAGGAGAAGAAGACGACGATGCGTCTGTTGCCAAATTGGAGGCCGTCATGAAAGCGAATCCGCCTAAATCGAACCTAAGTGTTTGTGCTGTCAATTGTGGTATGAGTTCACGGAACAATTTCAGTTCGCTTGCACGATTTGTGGCTTCAACTCTTTTTGCTCTAAAGGAGTGGCGGAACGACACGAGAAGTTGCATTGGAAGACCGACGGATACACGTGCAGTTTGTGCGGAATCCAATCGAAAAACTCCTCGTCCCGAAACATGCACGAACAAGTGTCTCACTACTTCGACCGTCCAACCGAAGACAAGAGCCGAAAGGAAGCGATTCGAATCGGACCCGTAAGTAATCGTTTGTTTACTCAATACTTTCTTCGTGTTCAGGAACACCGCACTGCTTTTTTGCACGTGGGCACAAACATCGAACAAGTCCAGCGAACGGCCGTGCTGAGCAACACGGGCACCGACTCGTTAACGCCGAAAGTCTTTAGTCGAAAATATTATTCGCGCTATCGCAAAACAACCGCAGAAACCTCAGTCAGGGCGACGAAACGTCCGGCTGTTCAAGAGCCGCTCATCCGACGAGCTCCGAAGCGGTCGACCATCCGCCAACCGATTCCGATGCAGGAGTCGGAGAACGAAGAGGCCGCTCCAGAGCAGCCGGCTGTGCATGATCCGCTCCTGACCGCCTTCCAGCCAGACGGACCGCCGACTGGGCCGTCCGCTCGACCACTCCCTCCCGTGCAACCACTCGTCGACCATCAGCAGGCGGAGGAATCGCTGGCGAGTCGCCTAGTGAACGAGCTGCAAAAGCGGCCGGAATTTCTCTACTACGACCACAAAGAAGTGAGCCCTTCGTCCACTCCCGTCATTCTCTTGCCTTGTAGCTGGCCGAGGAGTTCAACGTGCTGCCGGTGCGGATGTGGGCGAACGCGGCCGGCTGCTCGTTCCTTCTGCTCCGCCTCTCCGCCGACGAGTGGCGGGAGAACGTGCCGCTGCCGCCGGCCGCCCTCCGCTTCACACTCGCCGACGAGTTCGGGCACTTCCTGCTGTTCGCTAAGACGCCCGACAGCTCGCCGGTCGATCGGCTGCAGGTGGCTCTCGAGCGAGACCTCACCTTTCGCGAGTTGATGAACGAGATCGCTGGCTGGGATCTCCGCTCGTCGTTGATAGTGGCCGAGGAGGTGGACTGTGAGTCGTCTGTAGTCAACGGTCATTCACTTAATTGTTTGCTTGCAGGCGCCTGCATTCGAGAGCTCCAGTCCGAGCGACTCGTCGTTCTTTGATCCACGAGTTTCGTCTACTGTCTTTTGTTCATGTTCCGCATAAACGTCTTTTGATCGTTTGTAGCCGTCTATCGCGGCGGAAATGATTACTGAAAGAAGATGGTTGCGAGCGAACGGGGACGCCTCCTTTTCTTCACTTTCGTGTACTTTCGGCCGTCCATTCGTCAATTCGCTTGCCGTCTGCTGGTGCACTCCCGTCTGGTCAGCCGCTCGTCGTGTTCCTCTGGTTGCTCCTTTCGGTTGCGACCAGTGAAGACCAGCGGACAAGCGGGGACGTCCCCCAATTGCCCGTTCACACTCTCCTCCCCGCTTTCGCTTTTGCCCGTTTCTTTTGCCCGTGTGTCCGCCAACCCGCGCACGTGTGTCGCCCATTCTACTGGACGGACGGGGCCGCGCAGAGGACGCCGCCGATTGCCGCCACGAAATTCGAATGGCGGGAGGCGGCGAGCGGTCGCGTTCCCAACAGCAGAGCGGACGGAACGGATTGCTGGTTCGTTTGGACGAAAGGAGGGAGTCGGTTGGCGCTTTCTGTCGGCCGTTTCTCGAATTCTTCCGCTTTTTATCGACTGCCCGCACAAATGTCTGTTTGAATCAACTTCCCCCGATGTGGGGCGTTTTTATTGCCTTCCAAGTGCTCGAGTGTCCCTGCCGCCCTCGCAATCATTCCCAGCGCCAAATGCCGCCCAAGTGAGCGGGCGGCCCGCCGATGGAGTGAGTGCGCGGCCCTCGACCGGCGGTTTGTTTCCTTTTGGGCCGGAATTCGGTGGGCGCAGGGCGCGTTCGTGTGTGTGCTTACCGCGGGTTTCTCGCGATTCCGGCCCATTCGTCCATTTCGTTTCAGGAATGGACAGGCAGGTGTTCCCAAAACGCACGAGAGCGCAGCAACGCGCGTACGATTCGGGCCAAATCCAGCCGAAGGTTTCAATAAAATCTGCGAGCAAGAACGGATTGAAGGATGCGGCTGAGACCTCCACCGAAGCAGCGGAAGCAACGAGCAAAACAGGTCGCGTAAGTCTACCGTTTCTTCTTTATGGCGGCTGGCCGTACTTTTTAGTTCACTTGCTCCAAGTGCGGTTTTGTGTCCAGAACGGCCCCAAACCATCGCCGACATGTGGAGGCGCATTCCAAAACGAGCGGCTTTTGTTGTTCCTTCTGTGGTCTCTTGTTCAGAGACAGTTGTAACCGAACTCGACACGAAGAAGCACAACATCGATTTGAGAGACCACAGGCTTACAAACGGTTCCAAGGCGCCATCAAGATTCCGGCCGTAAGCTCGGCATCGGCTTTGTCTCGCTCATTCCTTTGCTTTCAGGGCGATTTGGAGAAGTACACGCAAGTCGGCAAGAACTTTGCGGAAATTCAAGAACAAGCAAAGAACGTCGCCGAGTCGGAGCAGCTGGTATGCGGGCGCGCAACCCTCCTCGTGATTTTCTTCGCGTTTTCAGCTCACGTGTTCCAAGTGCGGATTTGTGGCCCACAACGGGCATTATTTTCGTGGTCACTTGAAGGGGCATACGAGGACGCATGGCTTTCGTTGCTCTTTTTGCGGCGTTCGTTACAAAAACAGCGCCGAGCGAAACACTCACGAAGAGAAGCAGCACGGATTTGAGCGGCAATCAGAAGACAAAACGTACAACGGCGCTATCCAAATTTGGCCTGTTTGTAAACAGATGATCTGGTTGTTTAACGGATGACCATTTTAGGAAGATTTGGAGAAGTACAAACGAGTGGGGAAGAACTTTGCAGAGGTTCAAACAAAAGCAAAAAGCGTCGCCGCAACCTTTAAGAGACAATCAAAACGAGGCCAAGGAGTAAGTCTATTCAAAACAGACGCTTACTGATGTCTTTCTAAGAACTGCACCGAATGCGGGCTCTTATTTGCATGGACAGCTCGCAATCACACGTCAGCACACGCCGACACTCGCGGCAAATTTCTTTGCTCGGTGTGCGAAATCGGCATGTCAACGGCAGAAAGACGACGTGGCCACGAGTCTCAAGTTCACAGCTTCGTGCGGAACCGGGCGGACTGGAACACAAAAGAAGCGATCCGCATTCCACCGGCGAGTTTCTTTTCTCCATTCTTCTACCACTTGCAGGAGCAGTACGCGCAGTTGCTGAATCTGACCACGAACTTCGCCGCCGTCCAGTCGCGCGCCGTCCCGAGCAAGTGGGCCGAAGCGAGGAAGCGGCGCGTGGACGAGCGCATCGAACGGCTGCTCGCTCTCGACCCAAAGCTGGAGGACGCGATGGACCGCGACGAAATGCGAGCGTTCGTCGAAGCCGAAATGAACGATCGCGGCCGCCGACAAGCGAAGAAGCGGCGCCGAGTGTAAACCAACGAAAAGAAGGCGGAGGAAGGCGAGTGGGAGGAAGAGGACCTGGAAGCCGCTCTGAAAGTCGAAATAATCGAAGACGATTGTTGACGGTTGCCCATCATTTTGTTGAATAAACGTGCAGCAGACTCGGCAGCGGGCGGGAGATCAATGCTTTCATCCACCCATGAGTGAGGCTGCGAGCGGAAGAGGACGCCGCGTGGAGAGGAGCCGACTGTCTCGATCGCTTCGGCAGTCGGCGGCCGTTTCGCTCGAGGGCGTCGTTCAACCTCAACAACAGCGGGCGATCAATGCGTCGGGTGGCTGGCGGCGCGGAAGAACGAGCGAGTGGACGCGAAACGGCGGGCGAATGGCTGATCGGTGCGGACGAACCCACTCGCCTGTCCCGCAGAAGAAGCGGCCGATCACCCGCAAGAAGGAGCAGAAGTGGCGGCGACTCTTCGACGAGCGCGTGGGAGAGTGACGGCCGTGAACTTCGTTCTTTCCTTGCCGTCTGTTCGATCGAGTGACCGCCCACAATTAACTGCCCACAGTTTCAGCGACGACTTCAAGAAAGCCTGCAGAAGGCGCCGAGCGGTGGGCGGGAAGGCGGCCGCCAGCAACGAGGAGAACGAGTGGACGGGGCGGCGGGAGGGCGGCCGCCGTTGCGAAGCCCCGCACAACCTCCAATTTGTGCCGAAGAAGTGAGGCGGCCGGCTCTCCGCGCACTCCGCCGGGCACTCGACAGTCTGCCGTCGGCCGCATCCTCTGAGGCGTCTTCTCGCCCGACTTCCGCCGCTTTCTGTTCGTTGGGAGGGGCGGAAAGCGGGAGCTACCACTCGACCGGCCGCTCGACCGGCCGCTAACTCGGCCCGCCGCATTCGTCGAGCAAGCGGAAGGCGAGCGGGCGGACGAGACACCCACTCGCTTTCTCGCCGCGGAGCACACGGCGGCGTTTGGCGTTCCGTTTCAGGCAGGCGGCCGTTGATCGATTTCGCGCCCGAAATCACGTCTTTCCGCAATTCCTTCTCATTTTTTTCGTTTTCAGGCGAATGGACGAAATCCTGGCAAATATCCGACGCGCGTGGATTGAAGTCACCGACGATGGTTCAATCAAAGTCGTACCGGCAGGGCTCCCGTCCGGGCAAACCTTCGAGGGCGTGGCGGCGGCTCTCGAGATGTGCGGAAACTTGGCCGAGCTCGAGATTTACTGGTCTGTCGCTCCGGACAACGTGAATTTCCGCCTGATGCTCCAGTGGATGAAGGTCGCCGCAAAACTGCACGGTAAGCTCCAACTAACCCATCCGTTTTAATCAATTCCTCTTCGCTTTAGCCTTGCCTTCACTGACGTCGATTCGAGTGACCACCCGTCGCCTGAAGTACCCGTTTGCGGCCATGTTCTTCGACGCGCTGCCCGACAAGCTGACCGACGTGACCACCGACAAACTCCGCACCGCGACGCTGCTTCGAAAGCGAAAAGCCCGACTATCATCGGCATGTTTCTCGAAGTTGGCGCTCAAGGAGCATGCGTGTAGGTGGAAAGCCGACCGAACACTTTATCTCTGTTTGCAGACTTTGCGGGCATCTTGCAGCTGAAGTCTACGAGCATCGAGCTTTAGTTCGGTGTACAGACGAACCGCCTTCTCGGCCATCTCGAGGATTGCGGGGCGTACAAGCGGAATGAGCACCTGGAGCAGTTTCACATTCAGGGCACAATCGTCACGAACGACGTGACTGCCCAAGCTCTCCGCCACTTGCGGACCATCAACAGCCACTTCAAACTCAAATGGAGCGATACCGTCTTCCTCTCGCTTTGGGTAAGTGCATTCACCGGCAAGCGTGGACTAATCTTCGTGTTTGTTCTCGTCAGGAACCTTCCGATCTAAAGCACGTGCACAAGATCAAAACCGCAGCGATGAAATTGGCCACGGCGATGGGAGACGCGGGATTTCGATCGAAAGACGACGTTTTGCAGCTCTACATTCGCGACAACGTATGTTTTACCTTCCATTGTCATGCTTTTACTCTTGCTTTAGCCGGGCTTTTGGCATGTGTCCGGCGACCAAGTGATCGAGCACCTCGGATGGGAGCGCACAGAAATCCCCGCTGACGAGTGGAAGTTGGCCATGAACGGGTGCTTCCTCGTGCACAACGGCGTTCGCATTGTGATGGAACTTAACAGGTTGTGAATTTGCTCAGTTCTGTTCTGTACGTTCATTGTTTTTCGCTAAATGGCAGCATAAACACGTCTTATTCTTCTTCCAACGCGTTTGGCATCCCTGTTTATTCAGCGATTCGAAACGCAATCCCGAGTAGTTGGAAGCGAAAGCACCGGTGGCGCTCACAAGCGCGATGTTGCCTTTCGAACGCATCCCCCGCTTGCCCGTCTGCAAATGTTAGGGAAATTTTCGCAGATGGCGCGGCAGCAAGAGCTGACGGACAGTTTTCAACCAAACTATCTCCCTGCTTTTTCGCACCCCGAACACACGAGTACTCTTGTTTGCTCACCAACCGTAAACGGCGAGTTGACCGCAGCAAGAGCGGATGAGCGGGAAGATGCCTGTTTGTTGCTCCGCCCGCCCACTCCGAGCGGGAATGCGAAGAGCGATGGGCGGTTCCAGCGAACGACCATCTGCAGATGGAATTGCCGGCTGGAAAGAAACGAACGGAAGGCGAGCAACGCCCATCGATTGAGGACTTAACCCCCATTGCTCCCCGCGACCATCCTTACCGGACGAACGAGCAGCAGAGTGGCGGTCGGCAGCTCTTCAACGACTTCGACAAGGACGGCGATGGACTCGTTCCTTCCCGCCGATTCAAGGGAAGTTTGTAGAGTAGAGAGCGATGTCCAGAGGACGCGCAGGAGCTGCTTTTGTGTCCCTCAGCTTTGATCCTGCAGTCGTCCATCGACTTCGCTCGTTGATCTGAACAGTCCGCTCCTCCGATCGTTGCCGCCCGTTTCGTAACGGGCGAGCGAGTGGGCGGAAGATCTTCTCGAATGGCAGTGGGCGTCTCGTCGAAACGGATGAGCCGATCGGATTCCGATGCTTCCATTTCATTCAGTGAATGAATTCTCCCGCAAGTTGACACGAATGAAAGGACGACTGCCGTAAAGGACTGCCCGCAGCCGCCTTCTGCTGCTCGTTGTCCCGTTCCACTCACCCGTTCCAGTGAACACTTGTCCGGCCTGCTTTAAAGAAACAAGAGAGCATGTTTTGGTGCGATCGCCGCTTTTCAATCCGCCGACCAAAAATATTTTCGGGAGGGATTTGAATTGCAATCAGCCGAACAAGCGAGCGTACGACGAGTCTGTCGGGTATAAAAGTGAGTGGTCGGCTGACAATCGACATCCTCCACTCCCTCGATCACTCACTCGTCCATCCACTTCGCTCTTTTTTCGACTCAAATATGACCCGCTCCTCCACGGCCGTCCTCTTCGTTCTCCTGGTCGCCTCGACGGCTGCCCAGCCGCTCACGAAGGACCTGCTCTCGGGACTGCTCGGAACAGTGAACGGCGTGGCCGGGAACGCGCAGCCGGTGGTCGGCGAGGTCACCGGCCTGCTGGGCGGCTGCAAGCAGCCGGGCGCTCTTACGAAGATCGTGAAGTTGCTGAACTTGCCGGCGACCGTCGATCCCGCCCAGTTCGTGCAGCTGCTCTCAATCCTCACGCGCCTCGACTCCATCCTCACGCAACTCACCTGCACCGTCGACTCCGTGCTCCCGCTCGAGGGCAGCGGCGTGGACGGCGTGGTGGGCGGCCTGTTGGACGAGCTGCGCACTCTCCTGAACGTCCCGTCGAACGTCGATCTCGGCAAATTCCTCCAGAACCTGCTCAAGGCCGTCGAGAAGCTCCTGAACGACCTGCTCGGCAATGTGGGCGGCCTCCTGCGCACGCTCCTCGGCGACGTCACGCAGCTCACCGGCGGCGTGCTCGACATCCTGAACGGCGTCCTCGGCCAGCTGACCGGCCTGCTGGGCATTCCCAACGGCGTGTTGCCGCTCGACTTCGTTCAGCAACTCCTGCCCCAGCTGGAGAAGGTCCTCGACTCGTTGCTCTCCGCTCTCGGGGGCTCCTCGGGCGCTCTTCCTCTCTAAGCAGTGTGCTGCGTAATGTGATTGGGTTATTCAATAAACAGTCAGGCATCACTGGAAGGCACGAGGAGGCGCAATTACGAACGAGCATTCCGTCGAAGCGGGCGGGGGAAGCCGCCGTTCACGAGAAGCGAGTGCGGCGAGCTTCTTCCGTTGAAAGTCCGCTGGAATGGCGGCAAGATTGACGGCAAGCAGAAGAAGTGGTCGAAACGAAAGATTCCTCTCGTTCCGTTGAGCGACGAGTTTTCTGTTCGCTTCTTCTCGTCGCCGTTTCGAGTCGACTGCAGCCGCTGCTTCGAGCTGCCGAGGGAGCAGCGAAACCGAAAAGAACGGGACCGCTCGAACAAGGCGATCCTTCAGTCGGATGCCGGTTTGTTCGCTGGGTGGAACTCGAAAGACCCAACGGTTAATTGGCTCTTGGCCCGAACTGCCAGCGGAAAAGAGCGGCCTTTCATCCGCTCGCCCGTCCAGCGGTTGTTCCTCACGCTCACACACAACAGCTCGAACACGACGCTTCTCGCCGCTCACGTGGTCGTGAATTCGGGGGCGTCCGGAGAGCGGCCGCGGATTTGCGGAGAACTTTTGGACGAGTCGCCCGATCTTCCCACTGCTCGGCGGCGGCAACAAGACCGCCGGACGGCTCGTTTCATTACGGTGATCGAACGGGGACGCCCAACCGAGCTCGGGGCGGTCTTCAGCTGCAGTCAGGCAGCAGCAACCGCCGTGTGGCTTGAGACGCCAACTGCTTTTCTCTCCTCGAACGACGCCCTTTTCACTTCGTTTCGGGCCGCTCTGTTGGCTGGCGTCTAATCCATCATTCACTCGCTCCTTCCTTCGTTTGACGTGAGAATAAATGAGAGGCGGAACTTGAAGTGAAGCCCGTTCTACTCGCACCTGAACGCGCCTTCCACTTCACACGCCGCGTTGCAGCCATTTTGCACAAGACGGCTGCAAGCTGCGGAGTTAGCTGCTGCCACCATTGGAAGTGGGCTGCGGCCGCAGCTGCTTGAATGCAGACAGCAAGCCAGTTGCAGCAAATTGCCGCCGCATTTCGGATCTCGTTCTTCGCGATTGCGCAACAAAGGAGCGAGCGGAAACGAACCAGCGAGCGCGCGCACGGCCCGCCCCGCTGCGGCTCGAAAGCCCGAACTTCCGCTCCGCCCGCAACAAACTCGGTGGTGCAGTGGCTAGTGCGCTTGCTTTGAGTGGCTGGGTGTAGTTCAAGCGGTCCCTTCCGCGCCGTGTTCGGGTTCACGGCACCTGGCAATTGATTGTCAGGCACGTCCCCTATCCAGCTGTTCAGAGCGGTGTGCGAACCGGAATGAAGACTTGGTTGACTCGTCTCGTGCCGGATGTGCCTTGCCCCGCGTAAGTCGGTCAGTAACCCCGAAACACCGGTAGGACGAATGTGTCCCCTGTGGGTCCAAGAGGACGAACGGGAATATGGCGAGCGAAAGGTTTTGCATTTTTGTCGTGACTTCATTCCAACTCGCAGAGACGACGCGAACGGGCGGCTTTTTTGACTCGTCGGCCGGCCGCTGCAGTCCGTTCGGCGGGCGGCTGGGGGGCGAGCGGAAGGCGCGTTCGGTCGCTTCTTGTTCGACGCTGCTGCCGAATGGCCGCGGACAGCGTTGGGGAAGAAGGCGGCCGGCGGAAGCTGCGAGCAGCCGGCCGTTCGAGCGAGCGAGTGGTCAGGCGGTCCTCCCGCCGCCGCACGGCTTCTTTCGCTCCGCCCCCCCTCGCTGAATTTTGCCCGGCCGACCGCCCACCGGCCGCCGAACGAGCCGTTCGTTTATCGAGAACACGAAGCGGCCGCTCAAGCGGAGGACGGCACTCGCCGGTTTCTTTTTTTCGGCGAGTCCCCGCGGCGAGCGTCGACACACCGGAGAGGACGGATCGACCGTCGGGGAGAAGGCGGGAACCTGGAGGGAGGACGAGCGGACGGGCAAACGGACGAGCAAACAGCCGCCTCGATCGTCTCATTTCTTCCTTGCAAGCAAACAACTGCACATCAGATCCAGTTTATTCAACAACATCACGTTTCCAAGTGAAAATACGAATTCAAGAAGTCAGCCAAATACGGGATCAAGCAAAGAAGCCCAACGATCACGAGAACGTCCAGCGAGACCCACGCCCAGTAGCGAAGAGGAGGCGAGGCTTGACGGTAGATCCCGCAGCCCATTCGGTGCACAAACACGCTCAAGAGAACGGTAAAGAACAGACAGAAAGAGGAATCGTTAAGATTATAACAGCAAAAACAAGCGCAGTGCTGTACGTGTGTTTGGTTTCGCCTTTCAAGATTTCTTTGCTCAGCCGACACAAAAACGAGCATTCGTTTGCAGCCGCAGAGGGCGTTGCGTTCGAAGTGGAGTTGGACGACGATTCGGTGGGAACACAAGCGGATCGATTGGCGCTGAGCAGTCGGATGCGTTCCTCGAGTTGTTCGTTCTCTTCCAACAACCGGGCGTTGTCCATTCGAAGTTCCGCCGCTTCAAAAGAAAGAGGAGTGAGTTGCTGCATGAAGTCCTCCAATAGGGCGCAACACTCGCGCACGACAACCATCGACTGAAAAGAAAGAAGTGGACCGGTGATCGTTGAACGAAGCGAACTCACTTCTATTCCCACGTTGTGCTCCTTTTTTCCACCGCTTGCGTTCTCTTCGCTCGTCGGTTTCAGCAGCCGTTGGACGTCCTCCGAGTGCGTGACTTCGGCTCGTTCCTTCGCGTTCAGTTGAGCACGAAGAGCGTCGCGTTCCGCTTCGAGCTTCTCAACCACGGACCACAATTTCTGGTTGTGGTCTTTTGATTCGTGCAGTGTAGTCCGCTGCTCTTCGGCTACCACGCGGACACGCTCAAACCGTTCGGAAACGCGATCGAAGTTGGCCTTCTCGTCCGCCAATTTCGCGTGTAGCTCGGCGATTTCGACTTGCTGGTCGTCGATCGTTCGTTGCATCTCTTCGGAGCGACGAAAGAGCAGAAGAGCGTTGTTGTCTGGAGTTTTGATCGAATGGGCGAGTTCCCCCATCATTTTGTTCGTCTGCAGGGGTTTGATGAGTGAGTGATTCCGCTGCTCCTTCACCCACCTTCTTCAACTCCTCAGCCAGCCCTCGCTGTTGTACCAATCGATCGGTGAAGAAGGCGGCGAGGGCGAGCAGGAGAACGAAGACGACGAGTTTCAGCGTCCCGCAACATGCCGGGTGATTGCCGCTAAAGCCGGTAAGAATTGAATGAAAACAGCGAGGAGAACTCACGGCTGCTCACTGTTCGTGCGCGTTCGGCGCTTCTTCACCCTGACCGAGACCTGAAAGAAGGGGTGTACACAACCGGAAGCAAGCTGTTTCGTCCACCTTCTTCCCGCCAGTTCGAAGCGAGAGTGCAATCGGCGAGTCGAGGACGATGTCGAGCGAAAGAGCCTCCTGCCGTCTTCTCTGTGCACGTGAAACGGCCGGCTGGAATCGACGGGATTGAAGCCGCGTTCAAACGACGGCCACTCACCTCGACCATCCCCAGCGAGCGAGCAGTAACGAGTGAACCTCACTCGGGTGCACACTGGACTCGCAGACCGCCGATTGTTGTGGGGAGTCGGGGGTCGAAGTCCAACACCTCGCGGTCAACACAAGGCAGCAAGGGCCGCTCGTTGTGCCGCTTGGAAGAAGCGGGAGAGCGCGGTGGTCACTCCTTTGCGTTCTTCCCGCTCGCTTGTTCGATTCGAGTGGCAGCCGGGGAGGTCACTCGTGCTCTTCCTCGGCAATCTCGCCCACACTTGCGACCAGGCGACTTCTTCGCTGCACTGCTCCCCAATCTATTGTTGACATCAGCGTGGAGTGACGGCGAGCGCTGTGTTCGAGGTGTTGAAGGCGTTGTTCCTTGGGCTGATCGACAACTTGGCGGCTCGACGCGAATGAAGCCAAGACTACAGATTAGTCTCGGCCATGTTTTCAGTGGACGCTTTACGCCGGAAACTTGAAGCAAGAAACAGGCGATCGGCAAACTAACAGCATAGTTTGCTGACAATAAAACAAACACAACCGGCAACACATCAATCTCGTCGTTTTCAACTTAAAACAATCCGAAGTGATGATCGTCCATCTTCTTCTCCTCAGTCGCATCGAACGAAAGAATCTCGGGCGACAGGATCTGCAAGAACCACACGAATTCTCCAGTTTTCTACGAGGAACTCACCTCAACGCTCATCTCGCTCTTGCTCCACGCCGAAAAGTAGAGAATGGACGGCGAGAGGATCTTTAGCGACAACGCCGACGGGCTCGCGATGCGGGCGACCGCCGTCTGCGGGTTCAAGATCGCCAACGTGGCGAAGTCGGGCGAGAGAGTGCGCACGGAGGCCGTCGTCGGGGACAGGATGCGGGCGATGAACGCCTAAAACGAGTAAACGCGGGGTAAGCAACTATATACTGTTGTTTTAATCGTTTAGTTATCGTTACAAGCGAATACACGTGATCTATTGGGAATACTTGTGTTCTAAGGAAAAGAACGCACCTCCGGAGCCAAGGTGAGCGCATAGGCGGTCGTTGGCGAGAGGACTTTGAAGCGGAAAGCTGAATATTTCTACCGATTACATCTCGCTAGGGTTCTCGCAACTAACCTGAAGGCGCCAACACTCGAGTGAGGAGGAAGGATGGCGAGAGGACGGAGAGCAAGAAGGCGCGACCGTCCAGAACGTCCGCCTTCAACCCGAATTGCCGACGAATTCCGCGGAAAACTCACCCCAAGAGCGCGAAATTTGAGCAGTTCGGCGACGAAGGCGCGCGGCGAGACGATTTTGTTGTCCAGAAACGAGACCGCGCCGACGGGGCCGACGGTGAAGGCGGTCGGCTTCAGAAAGTCAATCGAAGCTCGCTTTTTTCTTCTCGTTGGTCGGTCGTTGGGCGACGATTCAATGGTGGAGAGCTCGCGGACGAGTTGCTCCAATGAATCATCAGAAATATCAACTGCATCTACTGCGGCATCTTCTAAACGACCGGTCGCTTGAATCGAACCGTAGACATCAAAAGAAACCTCCGTAAACCAATCGCAACTGCCGCTTGGTCATCCGCGTGCAGCCGAAGCGCTCCAGCTCCGCCCGCTGCTCGTCGCTCGCCGACTCGCCCACTTGCCGCCGCAGCCGCTCGGCCGCCCGCATTTCCGCGAGCTTCGGCCGCAGCTCCTCGTCGAGGCGCCGCACCTCCGGCCGCAGCCGCCGCTCGAGGGCGCCGAGTTGGCGATCGGCGCCGCTCGCACGGAGCAAGACCTCGAGCCACGCGACCATTTCGCAGCGGTTCGCTCCGCTCAACTGCTCGGAAATCAACGGAAAGAAGCGGGAACGAACCGAAAGGAGCGACGGGAGCGAAAGGAAACCTTCGGGTTGGAAGGAGAGCAGCGACGGCGAAAAGAAGCCACTCGTTTCGTTGCCGGCCGGCAGAAAGCTGAGGATTTTCGGCGAGAAAGCCGAAAATTTGAGCAAACGGCGGGAAATTCGCGCAAAATCCCCCGCAAAGCGCCGCGTTTGCGGTTGCGGGCGACTCGCGTACTCCACGTCCAACTCGAGCGATGCGAGGAATCTGAAGCGAGTAGATCATGCATGAATTGAGTGAATGCTCCTCGTACTCAGCACTCCGCTCCTCCATCTCGTTCAAGAAGCCGCGAACTTCGCCAATGGAGTCGAAGTATTCGCGAAGACGCTCGAGTTTCCGCACGTTTGGTGGGAGAACGCACCTGTCGGTGTGGGACACCGAGTTGGTCGGTTCTTCGAGGTCTAAACAACACGGAGGAATCGATCGGCGGATGCATTAAGCGGTCGGACCTTTGCTCTCCCGCTTTTTCCGTCGAATTTGCTTGTAAGAGAGGGAGTTCAGTCGTCTGCTTTTCGCATAGCGACGTCGAAGCTTCTCCTTCGAATTCCCGCCCACTTCTTCCTTCTTCACTCCCGCACTGCTCGAAAGGAAGCGAGAGAGAAGAGCGCTGAACCAGTCGGTTTCGGCCGGAAGCTCTGCGTTTTGTTCCGAACGTTCCGCAGCAATTCCAACGCTGCTCTCTCGCCGGAAAGCCGCCATTCGATCGCGTTCGTTCAGCACCCGCCGAACGCAAGCGGCCAGCCGGGCGGGCGACTCGGCCGCCGCATCGCAGCGCGCGAAAAGCAGCCGCTCGATCGGCGGCATCGCGACGAGTTCTCGTTCCGCTTTTGCCTCAAAAAGGAGGGTGGGAGTGAGTGAGAAGGTGAGCAAACCCGCAAGACGACAATCAAGGACGAGCGGAAGAAAAGATCGTCCATTTCGTCCACCCGCAAGTCGATCCTCCGCTTGGTCATCGAGGCTGCTGCAACCAGGGGATTGGTCCACAGCTTTCATTAGCTTACCACCAGTACGAAGTGCAGTAACGAACAGCAGACAAACGACTACCCGGCTCATGAATAATCACCGTTCACCATTGAGCTGCCCGTCTGTCAGCAACACAAAGGTGTTCTTCCGCTACGAGGAAGAAGATCCCGCGGCTTGTTTGCCCTTTCGCGGATCGCCGCCCCTTCTGTTTGTTCACGTAGGCGGCATGTCGAGGGATAGCCGGAGGTCACAAACGGGCGTTGCGGGGATCAAGCGCTTCCCTGTTTCGAATCGGACGTGCATTTGTGTGGATGGACATCGACCAAAGGACACTTTGTACTTGAAACGCTGGCAGCACGTCGTGGACGGGAATTCCTGCCTTTCATCCACTCTCTCGCTCGCTCCTCCCTTTCTCTAAGATCGAGCTAGCGGTCGGCGAGGACATAGTGTTGATGTCGTTGGATAAAAGCGACACCGTCCAGTGCGCGCTCGGTCTCCTGTTTTTGCGCGAGAAGTGCACCGTTTGGGACGTCGACCAGCAGCGAGTGGGATTCGCCGTAGCCAACAAGCAGTAGTCGTTTGAATCGGTTGAACACGTGCGTGTGGATTGACCGAATGAACACAAAGAAACCGAATACAACGAGCGACCGTTTCGTTGCTTCCTTGTTTATCTACGAGCCGATCGACACATGCTGCCGTCCGCAAAGCCGCAATTCCTTCGCGCTGGACGGCGATGAGTTACGATTACGCGCGCGCGCTTCAGTTTGGGCGGGAGAATGCGCTTGGCGTTTCGCAGCACGCTGCTAGCGGGCGTCCTTTTTCTTGCGGCGCCCCCGCTCGCCTGTTCGTGGAAGAAATTTCTGATCTCAAGTGGCCGATCGCTTTGCCTCGACCGGAGCGGGATGTCGAAGCGGTCCAACGGAACGCCCTCCGGTCGTCGTTTGGTTCGTTCATTTCGTTCTTTTGCGTTGAAATTCGAGGATTTCGTTCAGAATTCGAAGTCAGAGAATGCGACCGGCGAGGACGACGGCGAGCGGCAGCCGAATCGGAGCAAACGGCGCCGAAATTCGTCCGCCGGACGTCCGCCGATCCCGCCGCGTCCGCCGCGCCTCCAGCCGAACCAGCGGCCCGCGGTCGTCGTGAAGCGCGAGCCCGAGAGCGACTCCGATGTCGAGCCGAACGAGCGAAACGGAAATTCGCGCCCTCCACACATCAACGGCCACCCCAACACTCCGCGCCCGTTCCCGCCGTTCCCGCACCATCGCGAGCGCGAACGGCCGCCCATAGAACTGGTGAACATGCGAGCCGCCGTGAGTTCTTCTTTACGCTCCAATATCCTCGAGAATCGCTCCGTTCAGGTCAAATGCCGCTGCTGTGCGCATTGGTTCGACGACCCGGGCCGGGCGCTCACTCACGAAACCGCGACCGTCGAATCCCCGGCGTTGCCATTCCGCTGCTCGTTTTGTTTGCAAAACTTCGAGCGATTCGCCCAACGGAACGCGCACGAACGTCGTCGGCACAACTTCGAGCGAGAGGACGACGATCACGACGAGATGGGCGCCGTTGAAGTCACGGAAGTGGGTCCCCGTCTTCGTTTTGCGTTGAATGTTCCGCTCGATTCCAGGAGATGATGCGTGAGATTTGCGTGGACACGCTGGACGTGGAGCGTCGCAGTCTCGCTTCCCACGAGTGGTGGCTGGCCGGCGACCGTTCGGCGGTCGTCAATCGCTTCCAGCCCGTAAGCTCGTTGATTTGAAGCACTGATCGACAGATTCCTTCGCTTGCAGCCGGCTGTTGCTCGTCGACCGAGGAGCGGAGATGCGGACGGAGTTCCGAGTGGGAGTGCGGGCAATCAGCCGACTTCGAGCGGAATGCCGAGCGAAGCGGCGCGTTGCAGCATTCGCCCGACCGCTCGTAAGTCGGCCGGTCGTCTTCTGCCCGTCCTCCCGCCGCCTCTTCGACCAGAAGACGACGAGAATGCCGAGCCGCCGGTGCTGGAGCGCGAAGTCGGCGGAGAGACGCCTCTGATCGACGAAGCGGCCGAGCAGCCGGTGAAGCAGCCCGAAGTAGAGGCCGCCGTCCATAAGACGCCCCTGCAAGCGCCCGTTTTCGTTCCGATCGGCAACGTGATCGCCTCACCGCCTTCCGTCATCTACTACAACCGGCAGGAGGTTCCTTCCCATCATACTTCGTCGTTTAATCCGAAGCTTCAGGCCCAAGCGGAATTTGACGACCTTCCGGCGGACATCTTCGACGAGCAGCCGGACGTCCAGTTCCTCTTCGTTCGCTCCGCCGACGACCACTGGGCGGAGGGACCCGCCGTGCAGCTGTTCGCCCGCCCGGTGCGGCCGATCGACGGCCAGCCCTCAAACATCCTCCTCTTCGGCCGCGAGAACGCCGCAACGAAGAGCGTCGTGGCGATCAGCCGACTGCTTCGCAACGGCGCGCTCTCGTCCGCCGATTTCCTTCGCGCTCTGGCCGCGTGGACCAACGAGGCGAAGTTGACGGCCGCTTTCTTCCTTTCGGCCGGCGAAGGTGAGCTCCAAATTCTCCTCTTCATCTTTAGATCGTGTGCTTGCAGCTGCCGTCGATCTCCGCTCGTTCCCGAACGTTCGCGTCGTCCAGTGATGCCCGAACTTCCAGACGTCCCCCCACATTTGATGCCCTCGCAAATGATCGGTCGACCAAGAATCTCTTCGCTGAACTCAGTTCTCGTTGCTAACCCTGTTTATTTCGTCGTTGGACTCGGATTAAAGCATCTCATTCGTCAGTCCCCTTGGTATCAGTCGTTGCGAGCTTATGATTTAAAGGATTCCGCTTTCTGATGCACGAAAAGAAACAGTTACCTGCAAGGCGTTGGAACTTTCGAGGACGCCGGAGAAGCGGCCACTATCTTGCGATCCGACCGCTTGAAGTGCGGCGAGGCGGTGCGCGCGTTCTTGCGGGATCACGGACATCGCGGCCTTCACGAGCTGATGCTCGTCAGGCGGCCGTGAGGCGACGATCACGAGCAGTTGATCGCCACAGTCAAGGTTTCTTGTGGAGTTTTTCTTGGGCGTTCTCGCGCGCTCTGTTCTCTCGCGCCAGACATCCGCCATAAGCCATCTTCCTTTCCGATCTCTGGTGCAAAAAACCCGATCGTTTGGGAACGCCCAACAACGCTGCCTTCAACAATTCAATGAACAACTCTTTCTCGCAATCGATGCTTGCCGACCCGCAGCTAGAGAAGGCGGACGGGCGCGAGGTGGTCGCCGATTTGAGGCGCCTGGTCGGCAGTTTGACGTCCCGCTGGGCGCCATCCAGCGCGCACTCTTCCGGCACTTGATCCCGCACGCCCACCGCTCGGTGCACTCGCGGGAGGCCGCCAAGAACCTCCTCGTCCACGGCACGTCGCTCATTCGGAACTCCTTCAAGAAGCTGGGCCGTCGGTTGCACGAGGAAGTTAGTGGACGGCAGAAAGCAGCCGCATTCGAACGATTGATTGCAGCGAGTGATCAAACAGCCGGAGGTCGTCTTCCAGTTGCCGCTGTGGGAGTTGAAGGCACTCGTCGACCGGGGCGACACAAGTGTTCTCTTGACCGCGAGATTCCGCGGACAAAGAGAGCGGACGGCCGCGAGGCCGGCCACTTCTTCCGTCGTTCCGCCCGCCGGCCGTTCCCCGTACAAAAGGCGGCTTCCTTCTCCCTTTTCTTCAGTCCTTCACCCCACACCTTCGAACACACGCTTCTCAGCGGCCACGTTCACGGCCGCGAGACGCGTTTCGAAGGCTGAAGGCTCACCCGCGATTAACTCCAATAAACACTACTTGCTGCTTGCTTTGGCCCACTTCCTCCGGTAATCTCTCACGGTGAGTCCTCTTGTTTGTTTGCCGGACGTGCGGCGCAGTTTCGCCCCGATAGTCCAAAAGGAAGTCGGCAGTCATTTGCGATCGCCACTCGGCCACGCGCCCTCCGTATCTCCATGCGTTCACTCACCGCTTGTTTGCAGCGCTCGAAGGCGGCAGCGAGTGTACGGCCGGCAGTTGGAGCAACGCTACCCGCTGGTTTCCGTCGGGAATCTAACGCTTTTGGCTGGCTCCATCAAACGATGGCCCCCACTATCGATCGCTTCAGGAAGATCAAACGAGTGAACGAAACGAGGGAACGACGCTGCGGCTGAGCGGCACAACCGTCTGCGAGGGCCGAGTGAGCGGACGGGCACGAGTCACCCGCACGCTGGCCGAGGCCAAGGACACGAAGGTGAGCTGTGATCTCGTCAGAGTAATCGTATAGACCAGTGGTAAAGGACGGAGATTTCCGTTGGGCATTACCGTGAATTGAAGCAAGCTTGAGAGAAATGCCAGCATGCCTCTGTCAAGGGCTTTTTGTTCTGTTCGCTCAACTCAACGCAAACCCACTCCAATCATTCATTCCTTCCGTTGCGGCCGAATGAAAATTCTGATCACGACGTGGACGGACATCGCGTGGTCGCCGCTGTTCGCAGTGGTCGGCGGGCTCGTGACGGAGATCGGCGGTCTGCTCTCGAACGGCCGTTGTCGTCTGGAAGTACCAACTGCGTTGTTTGATCGTCTTTTCTGATGCGATCGTCCACTTCCAGACGGGATCGTTCTTTCGATCGTTCATTTCATTCCACTGCTTCGTTGCAGACGACCTCGTTCTTTTAGACTCTTTAAAGGAACAATCGAGCGAGGGGAGGAGTGATTGGTTGACAAAAGGGATAAACAACAAAGAGAGTTGCCGGTTGGTTGGCCGTCAATGGAAAAACATTTGAATCAAAGCCGGTGGCTGACTGTTGCTCTCAGTTCTCCACAAAACTCCTACAGCCTCAATAGAACGAGCGGCTTCTCGCTTGCCCGTTCGTTACAAAGCAACCGGTTGTCTTCTTTCCTCACACCAACGACGTTTCTTGCAGTGCCTCGGCTTGAAGCGGAGCATTCAAAGAGAAAGCGAAGAGATTTTAACGACTGCCTCGACCGTTCCAGCAACGGTTCGCCAAAAAGCTGATATTTTTGCGTTTATTCTCGGTTCAAAGGACCGTTTCAATTGTGAGATTCGGGAACGAAGGAAGCGGCTTCTGCGCACGCATTTCCTTTGCTTTGTTCCTATGCATTTCGAATGAGAGTTCTTCACACAATTCGCTATCTACTGCTCCAACCATACGCCGCATAAGATCAGAGAGCACCTATTTGTGGTCGTCGCCCCCTTTCTCTCGATTGTAATTGGAGCCCTCTCGTGTGAGCGTTCTGTTTATGAGATTTTATTCGCGGCGCGTGCACTCGTTAACACAAGAAGCCGCTATTTAATGATGAGGATCTTCGACAAAAACAAAGTTCAACGCCATTCCGTGCGACGGAGCAGTCCACGTGTCCACGATTCGTTCCCTTCCGTCCGCGAGGTCGGCGGCCAGGTCGGCATCGAAGTTCTCGGTTGTGCGCGTAAAGTTCGGCTGCGTGCTGAAGAACTGAGCAGCGGCCGCTCGCACTCGTTCGTAGTCATTCTAAACATTTAAATCATTTCGATTACCGCATTGCAAAGACCCACGATATCTTTCTTCGGGTTTGGCAGGTCGATCATCGCCGAAATCTGCACGTTCGGATGGCCCGCCGGCTTCGCGCTCGCCGCGAGGTGTTCAGCACACATTGCCAACCAAGACAACGTGTGGTCAAAGTGCTCCCGCCAGCCCTGAAGAGTCACACCACGAAAAAATAACGGCAAAGAAAGAAATGGACCCACCGAAAAGTTCCGGTAGGTGTGTTCTGCGAAACGAACGTGAAGAACGAAGGAATCGTTGAGAGTGCACAAGTTCTGGACGGCTGTACGGAACTCGCGTTCTCCCTGCTCGTAGGCCGAAGGATCGGAAGTTGGATCGTACGGGAAATCGGGCATTGGACAGGTTTGCAGCTGAACGACCACTCGTTCCACACGTTCGTTCAATTCGAAGCTGCAAGCTCGCTTGTTTCTTGCTTTTGTTAATTCCGGAACTCACGGCCCGTTTGCTGCAATGTCCTCCACACAATCGGAAGCAACGATGACGCGAGCACGCGATCGGAACAGAGGAACGAGGTCTGAAGAGCAGCGTTCACTACTCAATTGACAAGAAATGTACCTTGCGCCTTGTCAGGATCCGGATAGCACATGGCTTTGTCCGCCGACCTCAACGACGGCGGCAACACGAGCAGGAGGAAATATTGAGGACAAGGTGAAGAAACTTCGCTGATGGACGTGGGCAGAAAGTCGCGCAGAAGCTGAAGAAGCCACGGAGCCTCGTGCTCCCATAGCACCTCCAGCCTGACAGCCTTCAAGTGCGGCAGGCCTAAAGCATGAACTGAACAGTGGATAGTTTCATTTGCTCACTTTGGACGGCGGCCAGCATGAAAACCGTTTTGCGAACACATTCAAAGGTCTCTTGACATTCGTTGATGTGCACGCGCAAACAAGAGATGTTTTTCTGCCCCAATTGGAGGAGAAGGACCATTGATTCCGCCCGCAGATGCTGCTTTTTGAGATGCAACGAGAACGATACCGATCCCAAGCTGGGGATTGTTGGATCAAAAATAGGGCGGCGTTGTCCGACGGCCCAACGATCGTTTTTGCTGGGCGTGAAGAAGGCGATCACAAACGAGCGGGAGCAGAAGAACATGCGGAGAGTCCGAAACCGCAAGACGGCACATTCCCGCAAATAATCGGGACCGACCGACAGCTTGTTGTGCGGCAAATACGTGTCTAGCGATAGGCACATCAACGAACGTCGAACGTCCATCCGCATCTTCGGCTTCTTCTTTTCGTCCATCGGAATTCTGAAATCAACGCGAAAATAAGACGAGCGAGTGGAGGAAAAAGCCGGCGGAGAGCGCGGCAAGTGACACACGCCGCCGCTTTCTTTCGGCAGCAAGTGGGGAGAAAAAAGCGGCCCCCAAACGTCCGCCTCGCTTCCCACACGCGCTCTCTGCGTTTTCCCGCAAACCACGCGGCTTCCAGAGACGCGGCGGGCGGGGCCCTGACCCCCAACTGCCCAACGTGTGGGTGAGAAAGGCGCTCGATCGACCTCGCCCGCCTTTCCTCAACGAGATCGCTAGTGCTGCTGCTCGACCGACCGACCTTTCGGGCTCGTGGGAACCTTAAAAATGTTCGCATGACGCTTGGCTGTTCGTGAACTTCTGGGAGGTCTTTCGCCTTCGTTCTTCGATCCCCCTGTCGGGAATCTCGCCCGAGTAATCGAAACAAACGAGTCCCTCCTCACGATCGCCCCCAGTCCCGACCGCTTCCAGCGCGCCCGCCTCCTCCCGCTGCTCGTAGGGGAAACGTTGAGCTTTCTGCTTGTCCTTTCCTTCGGTTTATGCGTGGATTAAAACTCAAAAAAACAAACAAACAAAAGAATGAAGATCTACGAACAATCAACGACGCTCACGAGTTGCTTCGCGTGTCGCTGGCGTCGCCCACCTCGTCGCGCGACGGCTTCCGCGACGCCGCCTGGGCTTTCGGCGGCGGGCGCGGCGGCAGTGGGACGAAACGCTCGTCCGTGGACCACCGCAAGCACTCGTCCTTGAACGGGAGTTTGGGCGGCTTGAAGATCGAAAAGGTTTTGCAATGGTTGATGATCGCCCGACTGCACAGCAGGATGCTTCCTGGGACCGCTGCAAAGCCACAAGCTCAATGTAATCGAAAAAGGGAGGACTCACTCTTGTAGTAGCGAACCATGTTGACGACGTTGAAGGTCGAAACGATGTCCTCCGGGTGGATGCCGGAGATTTGGCTGAGCTCCGAGACGGCGATGTTCCGGTCGATGTTCAGCTGATCGAAGACACGAATCAACGTCCACCACCAGTAGGAGCGGTAGCTGACTTTGCCGAGGTCGGAGAGCGGCTTCTCCGGCGTGGCGATTCGCTTCTCGCGGCGGGAGATCGCGTACGAGAGCTGGATGAGCAGCTTGCCGTAGCCGCGGCGCTGGAAGGGCGGCAGGACCATGATGCACGCCAGGTTGTTGTTCGTGCCCTGCTCCTTAGAGAAGTGCCCGACGAGATGCGCGCCCTCGGCGTCCACTTCGCACCTGCAACGAGTTGATTGAAGCGGAGGTGCAGGGGACTTACAGGACGTAGAACCGAAAGTTCTCCACTTCCTGTAGCAAACGAGAGAAATCAATGAATGGAAGGAAGGAGAACTCACCCAGTAGAGCGTCTTGTGATCGAGGAATAGCTTCGACAATAGGCACAGGCACTGGCAGTAGAGCTGAAAGCAACGGGGGATGATCAGGAGCAAGCAGTCGAGTGTACTCGCCTTGTACACGCAACCGAAGACCTCAAAGACGGCGAGGTTGCCGTCGCGGTAGATGCACTGGCCGGGCGGTTGGCGTCGTTGGCAGCCGGTCGCCTGCAACCGCAGGATTCGAAGCAAAGAAAAAGAAGGGAACGAACCATGTGCTTCTTGAACTTGCGGATGTTCGTGTAATAGAAGAGGCAATACTCGCAGTGGTACACGACGTCCGTCCCGTGCGGCACGACGTCCACCGGGTAGGGCGAGTAGTACCTTGAAATACTCGGAATTATCGAGAGTTCTTTCGTTCACTTACCACACGTCCATCTCCCACTTGCCGACCACGGCTTTCTGCACGTTCTTCACTTTCGTTCGCTGCAAGCGGGCACAAGATTGGAGCAAGAAATTTGTGGAGAACCGACCTCTTCGTGCATCTTCTCCAACTTCGCCGTCGTGGCGTCCATCTCCTCGTAGGACTTCTGCTTGTGCGAGAACTCCTCCTGCATGCGGCGTTGGGAGCGCGTGAGCGGCTGTTGGTGGTCGAAGGCGTGCAGCGGGATCGTCGGAGTGAGGAGAGCGGCCGGAAGGGATTCGGCGATTCGCGACCGGTCGATCCACTCGTCCAGTCGGCGATCCTTCTCCGCGTAGTGGACGTAGAACTGCTGCACCTCTTCGCCTCCATTTGCGGCGGATTCTGAAGCGGGGGAATGCACGAGAAGAACGGAGCGAAAGGAACGAACCGATCGTTCGAATGTCGACGATCTTCGCCGGCACTTCGTGCGCGCTCCCGTCCGTCGCGTTGTAGTAGACGAAAACGTCATCTCCGACGACGATCTCGTCGTTGCGGCTCCGATAGCGCACCTTCGGAATGTGGACGGGATCGTCGAGCGTTGAGCGACGAGAAGCCGGCATTTCTTTAGGGAATACGGCGGGAATTAGCGACGAATTTCGGGGAAGCACGCGCCCAATTGACGAAAGCGAGTGGAGCGTTTGGCGTTCCGTCGCAGTCGACCGGCCGGAGCGTTTCGCCCACCTCTCCGTCAATCAATGCGAGGGCACTCCGCCCGCCCACGAGCCGACGAGGAGCGAGGGAGGAGGGCGGAAGCTTCCCGAAGGAGGGCGGCGGGAGGGAGTTTGCTTTCGGTTTGGGGCGAAAGTCGCCTTTGCGGACGAGCGCGGCGGGCGAGTGGCGAGTGTTTCCTCTTGCCTCCGCCTCCTCGGCGTCCGCCCGCACCTGTGCGCTTCGTTTGCGGCCGGCCGGCCGGCTAGAATCTTCGTTCCCTCGCCAACCACTCTGATTTCCTTCGATTTCAGCCTCAATTCCCCACACTGAACCGAATCGACGGAGCGAAATGGCCTCCAAGGACGAGCAATTCGAGCAGCAAGACCTGAGCAAGGTGATTCCTTCTTTTTTCCTTTCGTTCACTCTTCCCGCTCGATTGCAGGACGGCGGCGTTCTCAAGACGATCAAGCGGGCGGGAAGCAGCGACAAATCGCCCGCCCAGGGCGACACGGTCTACGTCCTGTTCACGTGCACGCTGCCCAATGGCGAGGTGTTCGCCTCGTCGTGCGACCGCAACGCGCCGGCCTCCTTCGCCCTCGGGAAGGGCCAAGTGATCAAGGCGTGGGACCTCGGCGTGTCGACGATGAAGCAAGGCGAGCGCTGCGAGCTCATCTGTCGAGCGGACTACGCCGTAAGCCGCTCATTCGAACGATCTCTCCGTTCATTCCACTCGATTTCAGTACGGACCGTCGGGATCGCCGCCCAAGATCCCCGCCGATGCGACGTTGAAGCTCGACATCGAACTGTTGCGCTTCGAGGGCGAGGACACCAGCCCCGATCGGGACGGAACGATCACCAAGTCGATCATCGAGGAGGGCGAGAAGTACAACTGCCCCAGCGAGAACGCCACCAAGGAGAAGAAGAAACAAGCGCCCCTCTTGAAGTGCCAGTACTGTCCCTCCACTTTCCGTGCGCCGGGCGGCCTCAAGGACCACGAGGGCAGCGATGAGTGCAAACTTCGGGTGAGCTCTCCTATCCTTTTTTCGCACCTCAAAGACTTCAGGCGGCCAAGTGGCAGGCCGAAAAAGAGGAGAAGCAGCGCAAGAAGGAGGCCAAGAAGACGGAGAAGCAGGGCAAGGAGGCGGGCGGCTCGGGTTTCTTCTGATTGCTCCTTTGTTGTTGTTTATTCTAGTCAATAAATTTATCTATTTCAAATTCTTTTGATACGGCTTGTTACGAGCTTATGGTCGAAAGGAATTCGCCTTCGCGATTGAACGAAAGAAAACAGTTGCCCGCCGTGCGTCAAGTGTATTTCCGGTCGTGAATTCTGAAGGATTTCGGGGATGTTTGTCGAGAAATTCGGGGATAAACACGGAGTTTTTCTGCTCCACCGCTCGTCGATCAAAACGGAGACGCTTCGATGGACGTTTGAGAAAATCCAGGCGAAGATCTCCGATGTGATGCGACGCGCGACGCCCATCGCCGCTCGGGTTCGTCCATCAATTTCCGTTGATTTCCACCGCTTTCTGTTGATCTCCCTCGATTTCTGTTGACTTCCGTTGACTACTCACTGCTTAGGTGCAAGCGGCCGCCTCACGGCCTTCAACCTCGGCCTCGCCGCCGCCGATCGTCGCCAAGCGCGTGGACGTGAAGCAGAAATTCGCCGAGAAAGTCGGCCGTTTGAGCGCCCAACTGGCCGAACGCGAGCGCCGCAGCTTCGCCGAGTTCACGCGCACGCTGGAGCGCCGCCTGCCGACCATCCGGCTGATCGAACGGACGATCTGCCGGCCGGGCCGCTCCCGCCTCGTCACGGTCGGCTCGCTGGCCACCCAGTTGGCCGTGGACGACACGTCGGACATCGACCTCTGCTTCCTGGCCGACGACCCCGCCTTCCAGCGGGATTTCCTCGAGAATCGCGACTTTCGGAGGTTCGTTTCGTCTTTGCGGGCGAGTTCAACGGTTTTCCGGTTGGGTTGACCGCTTTTCTTCCGTTCCACCGGCAAAATCACTCTGATTTCTTCGATTATCTTAATTTATTTTACTCATTAGCTGAACTTCCACTTCCATCGTCTCATGAACTACGCCGAAACCTCGCATTCAGTCCAACAACCCACACAATCCTCCTTGACCTCAAACTCCCAGCCCCAAACCTACGCTCACCCCCCACTTCTTGCAGCACGTTCATGGACTGCGTGGCCGGGCAGATCGGGCAGCTGCGGCACGCGGACGCCCGCCTCGAGCTGCAGCGCGAGGTCTTTCCGCTCTACAACACCCGTGTGCCGCTGCTGATCGCCAACTTCGCGAACGGGCTCGCGTTGGACGTCCAGTTCGTCGACTCCAACATGCACGCCATCAAGTACGTTCAATCGATCGCTCCATCCACTATCGATTGCAGGAATACGAACCTGTGCCGAACGTACGCGGCGGTTCGTTTCTCCGTTGATTTCCTTCGATTTCCGCCGAATTTCAGGCCGACTCCCGCTTTCGGCAAGTGTACCAATGGCTGCGGACGCTCTGCCTGGCGTTGGGCGTGAAGAACAGCAAGGAGGGCCTCTTTTCCAGCTACCACCTGATGCTCCTCGTCATTCACTTCCTCCAATACAAAGCGGTGAGCTCTTCGTCCTCCTCCACCCTAATTTATGGATTGAAGTCCCCGCCGGTGGTCCCCGTGTTGGCCACGAGCCACGCGAAGCTCGTCGGGCCCGACTTCTCGCTTCCGCAGCTCATCGAGCGGCTGCAGCTGCCGGCCGAGCAGCTCATCGGTTCGTTTAGTGAGTTGAACGAACGAAAGTACGCGTTGCAGATTGGCGGAGCACGAACGAGCAGTCGGCCGGCGAGTTGGCCGTCGACCTGGTCGCCTACTACTCGTCCTTCGATCCGTTCAAGTACGCCATCGACGTGGCCAAGGGTCGGGTGTTCAAGAAGTAATTCAAGTTGCATCTTCCGTCGTTCAACCCACAACTCTTAGGACTCGACAGGGCGCTGAGAAGCGATTGCTCCTCTACGATCCCTACTCGCCCATCTCGGTGGCCCACTCGTCGCAAATTCCCGACGCTTTTCGGCTTACCTTCGACTTCCTCAACCGGCAAATGCAGCTGGGCAAGTGCATCGACGCGTTGCCGACGAAGGCGGATGTTCGCCGCTTTCAACTCCAAACTCGCGCGTTGAACTTGGAGGAGGCGGGAATTTATTGATCGAATTGAATGGAGGGAATAAATTAGACACACACTCTCTTCATCGAGTCGAATGAATGCTTGAATGTACACACGAGTTAAAGAAAGAAAGGAAGATCACGAAATGGGGAGCTGCTCGATCGGCGTGTCGAACTTGAAGTCGGGCGGGAACAACTCGGCGGCGCGCGGGAAGAGCAGCTTGTACGTCTGCCGCACGGTGACCTCGGCCGCTCCGGCGATTTCTCCGATTTCTGTTGGCAAAGAGAGAAGTTTATTTACACAAGAAACAAGCGAGCAGCTCACCTCGAGCCGTTCGTTTTTCCTTCGACGCCTGCGAAGCCATGTAGATGGCGGCCGCAGCGATGGAGATCGGGGACCGGCTGTAAGCCACACAAATGAGTAAGGAAATGGGTAAATGGGTACAACAATCGGTAGAAATCTAATAAAAAGGAATGGGAACGAACCCAGCAACCAAATCCAAATCGACCGCCGTCTTCGCGATGCGAGTGGCGGCCGCTTGAACGGAGACGGGGAGGCTGAGGTTGCCGCAGAAGCGGGACTGAAAGCAGCACAATGGTCAGGCGGCTATCCGCGAGAAGAACGGGAAGCGGAGGGGACAAACCATGAAGTCGGCGCTGGTGATCTGCTCCAGGGACGTCTCCAGGCACTTGACGATCAGTCGGAAGCAGCGGCCGATCTCCTTTTTGGACACACGAGAGACGGCGCAGATTTCTGCAAAATTCGTGGGTCAAACGACGCAAGTACGTGGATTAGAACGAGCCTTTGAACGTGCGGGGAACGCCCTCCTTCCGACACGCGATGTACAGGCAGGCGGCCGCCTGAGCTTCGTTGTTGCGTCCGCGCAACGCTTTCGAGTCCAACACGTCCTTGTAGATCTTGGCGGCCTGGTCCTGGATGGAGCGCGTCAGGTGGATGCGTTCGGACATCTCGCGAATGACGCTGATCGCCTGGGCCATCTGCCTGTCCGACGAGTTCACGTTCTTGCGCTGCGCATTCGCCAAACTGAAAAAGAAAGCGGACGGAGGAAGTGCGTTGAAACGATCGCCGGCAGCGAACCTTTGATCGCTCTCCGAACCACCGTAACCGACGGCAATCGACGTGCTGAGGTCGGAGCCGTTGAACAGCGGGTTCTCCGGTGCGCCCACGCCTGCAAACAACCACGAATTAAACGATGAAACAAGGAGAACTCACGAGAAGGATCGTTGCCCGAGCGCTCGTTGCTGAACGACCGCCATTCGGTCCCGACATCGACGAGGCGGTCGCCCACGACCAGGCCGCAGTCCGGGCAGACGATGTCGCCGGCGCGGTGGTCTTCGATCAGGTGCGCGTTCGGGTGATTCGGGCAGCGCAGCGTGCTCGTGGCTGGCGGACGATCGGTGGGGATGAAGACGAAAGGACCTGCAAAAAACAAAAGAATAAATTGGAAGCGGACGTTCCGCGAGCGAGTTGACGCGAGCAAGAGGAAGACGGGAGAGGAATCACGCGTCATCACAAAGGAAGAGCGGTAGAACAAGGAGAAAACACACGGATCAAAGGTATTCTCGTGGTCTGGGAACCACTCATTCACTCCACAACTCTCACAGCTTCTATTGATCGGTTGAACTGTTTATACGCGGTATAAAAGTCGGTAAGTCGGTAGAAGTGTGAGTGAACAATCCAAAAAAGAAGCGAACATTCCCGTACGATCAACCAACTCGTGATCAACGAACACATGGCACACTCAAAGAGAAATCTAACAAATTTGTGACTAAAATTCGGAACAATCGGAACGCAACGAAGAAATCTAATGACAATCAAACAATCCTAATTCCTAATCCCAATCCGACGGCCTCTACTTCGCTTCTTCTTTCAGGTACCCGAAACGAATTCGGAACTGCTCGAAGAAGACGAACATGAGGACCGTGTGCGGGGCCAATCGCACCCAAGCGGGGATGAATCCCTTGAAGAAGGCGGTCGGACCGAGGCGGGCGGTGTACGTGACGCAGTCGGTGAGGCCCTTGAACTGGCCGGGCTTCGCGTTCATCAGGCGCGTCTTCAGGACGTCCATCTGAACGGAACGCAGCAATGAGGATCCATGGAATCGAGTGGAAGCTCACCGGCTGGGTCAAGACGGTCGCCATCGAGGCGGCAATGAAGGAGGAGAACAAGTGGGTGGAGATGGTGTCCTTCATGTAGCCGCCCTGCACGAGCATCTGCTTGATTTGATCGTAGAACGACAGCTGGCCGATGGTCATGAGGACGGCGCGCGCGACCGCCATGGAGACGCCGTTGAACAAATGGGAGGCGCCCTCTTGCGTGGCGATTCGGTAGACCCCGTCGAGCGCGTGCTTGTAGTTGCGGCGTTGATCCACCGGAATCTTCATGTCGTTCTGCATTCGGACGTTGACGAGGTCCGCCGGCGAGCCCACAACTCCTCCAACAGCTCCTGCAATCAACTGAAGAATGGAAGAAGAAGGAAAGAAGTGGACGAACCCGCACCGGCAGCGAGCAGCGCCTTCTGGTAGAACGGGAGATTCTTGTCCGCCGGCATCTGCTTCTTCACCGTTTCGTAGACGCCGAAGCGCGAGAGCGAGTAGGTCATTTGGCGAAGAACGGAAGCGGAGAGCCCGTTGTAGAAGCCCATGATGCCGTCGGAGCGGTAGATTTTCGCGACGAGCGCCGGCATCGTCAGCTTTCCGGTCTGCTGCGTTTGCAGATGGACTTTGATGAGGTCCAGCGGGTGGGTGCAGCCTTCAAATAAGCGAACGAATCAATAGAATTGATGGAAAGAAGCTTACAGGCCGCGCACGCTCCAGCGACTCCGCCGAAGTACCACCGGCCGACGCGTTCGGGATTCGCCGTCATCTCGATCGATCGAGCACTCGTGGGGGACTGAAAGCAAAGGAAATTGCAGGAATATTTGAAGGAATCCCCGCAAAAGCGATAAGAAGCCGGCGGAATGAGGACGAGCACCAAAAAAGTACTCAAACGGGGCGAAAGGCGTGATTTTTGCCTTGGGAGCGATCAGCCCACAGCGGAGAACACTCGCCGACCACGCGACTTCGATGGTGATCGTCGGTCTGCCCCCGAATTCCAGCAATCTCGTCGCCTCGTTTCGTTCTCGTCGACCTCCGACCGACCGAATCGACCCAACCGAAGGAAGCACGCGAGCGAGCGAGTGCGGCGACCGCCCGAACCAAACCGAAAAGGAAGGAGCGAGCGAGGGAGGGAGCAAGTGGGGGAGTTGTTCCCACCGATCAACCCGACCCGACCGGCAGTGTTCTTTGCTCATCGTGAACTTTGTGACGAGGAAAAGACGCCGACCGCAGTCGTCGCCACTTGGCGAACCGAAGGAACGAGCGGGCGAGGAAGGCCCGCCCGGTCGACCAGATGGTGAACTTTTCGGTTCAATCGGTCGGCCGAACGAGCGGGCTGGAGGGAGGTCGAGAGGAAGGTCGAGCGGCCAAACAGACGAGCGGAACGGCGAGCAAACCGGCGGCAGCGGCATGACGTTGCCGCCCGCCGTCTGCTCGTGAATCGAATCGATTTTAAGCCAAATGCAAGCGGGAGATGCGAGCAATTCACCCGTTTTCCCACCGATCCCACGTACAATTTTCCCAAGCGGCACTGCGCATGGATCAAAGTCCAAAATACACAAAAGAAATCGTGGAACAGGACCAGAAAGACCGAATTCTTCCAAAAGAAGGACTCACCTGCGAATTAATCGAACCGAAACACAGACGTCCGCCGAGGAAGCGACTTCATGGACGAGCGAGCGGGAAATTCGGCGAATTCAACCGGAAATCATCGCCGGTTGATCGCTTCGGGCGGTTCGAACGAGACGGTGAGACGAGGCGAGCGACCCGCCGGGATCCAGAGAGCGAACGGGTCGAGCGGCAGCGGTGTGCGTGCGCACAGGGATTGCGAAAGCGGCGACACAACGCCAAACGAGCCAACCGATTTCTTCGTGCGGGCGGCTTTCGCAACCATTCGTTCTTTCCACTCAACACTTCCATTGCTGCTCGTGAATCAATTGCACCTGCAGTGAAGTGAAGAAACGATTGCTACTCGTCCTCAGCTTCCTGCAGCAACACACTCCACTTGTCGACAAGCTGCCTCCGAGCACGCCGCGAACCGCAAGGCGCCAATTCAAAGCCGAATTTCCGGGCGCTCGCTCGACGGCGGCCGGCCGGCGCGTCGAAGCGGGCAGTTTGCGGCGAAATTCGCTCGAATTTTCGCCATCCCCCCCGAACGTCCGCTCGGTTCGCGTTTCGATGAGCGACGCAAACGGCGCGCCGACGGCCAAACGAGCGCGCAAGAGTGCGAGTGAGTCGCGCGCACCGAAATCCACGAATTTTCGTCCGTTCGATCGATTTTCAGATCGCGCAGCCATGAACGGCCACTCGCGCACCGCGGAGCCGATCACCGAGCAGCTGGCGCTCCAGTTGGGACCGCCGAAGCGTTGGCCCTACTGCCCACCGATGGGAAAGGTGAATTCTATTAATTGATCGATCGATTGAATTGAATTCAATCGAAGGAGATCTCCGGTTTTCTGCCGATCAAAACGCCGCTGGCGCCCGCCTACGACGGCTGCCTGCCGGACGCGCAGT
Source organism: Aphelenchoides fujianensis (assembly GCA_024699865.1). Classification (NCBI taxonomy): domain Eukaryota; kingdom Metazoa; phylum Nematoda; class Chromadorea; order Rhabditida; family Aphelenchoididae; genus Aphelenchoides; species Aphelenchoides fujianensis. Next base: position 497,323 of record JAMPIO010000035.1, on the reverse strand, counting down.
TTCGCTTCACGCCGGCCGACGTTTTCCAACACGCGCCGCAGCGATTTGAGCCCCCCAACGCGCAAAAGAAGATTGGAATGTGGATCGACCTGACGAAGACCAGCCGCTACTACGACAAGGACGAGGTTCGTTCCGTTGCATCGATTCTCTTGATTTCTTCGAGCTTTCAGGTGGAGAAACGAGGCGTCGCGTACGTGAAGATGCCGCTCGCCGGTCACGGCGAGTCGCCGAGTCGCGAGGACGTCGACCGATTTCTCCAATGCGTTCGCGAGTTCCGCGCGGTTCGTCCCCCTTCCTCTTCCACTCATCTCTTCGAATCGCGTTGCAGAAGAACCCGACGGACGTGATCGTCGTCCACTGCACGCACGGCTTCAACCGCACCGGCTTCCTGATCGTCGCCCACTGCATCCGGACGGAAGACGCGAGCGTCGAGTTCGCCGTCCAATCGTTCGCTCGCGCCCGCCCCCAAGGAATCTACAAGGACGACTACCTGAACGACCTGAAGGCGATGTTCTCCGACGCCTACGACGAGGGCGACGAGATCCCCTACCCGGGTCGGCCGGCGTGGGAGGACGAGGACGCCGGACCGCCGGCCGACTTCTTCGCGTGGCGCAACGGGGCGAACGGCGCGCCCAACGGAGCGCCCGGACCGTCGGGCTTCAACGCGAACGGAGACGCCGGTCCCTCCACCTCCCAGCAGCAGCAAAGTGAGCATTCTTCCCATCTTTCGCATCCAATTCGTTGCTCTAGACGGAAGATCGAAACCGCAGTTCATGGACGGCCGCGTGCCGGACGTGCACCTCGTCGAGGACGCCGAAACGATCGCCTACTGTCGCGGCCAAATCAAAGAGATGTGCGGCTACCGGAAACCCGACTTTCCCGGCTCTCAACCGGTCTCGTTGGAGCGCTCCTCGCACTTCGACAACTTGAAGTTCTTGGCCCAAGAGGAGTACATGGTCTCGTGGAAGGCGGACGGAATGCGCTACCTCGTCCTCATCGAAGACGAGGGCCTCGTTTACGCGTTCGATCGCGACAACAACGTCTTCGAGCTGCGCGGCCTCCAGTTCCCGCACCGCAAGTGGACGCCCGAACAGCCGCGTTTCGTGAAGCAGACGCTCGTCGATGCGGAAATGGTGATCGACTCGCTGGACGGCGTCGAAACTCCGCGCCTTCTCATCTACGACATCATCGCCTTTGAGGTGAGTTCTCCGTCGTTCTATCGTGCATTGAATGCTGGCTTGTCCCTTGATCAATGGCATTTATCCTTTGCGTTCCCTCGATCGGTCGCATTGATCTCCTGAATTCGTTGCAGCAAACGGAGATCGGCAAGTGCAACTTCCGCGTCCGCCACGGCGCCATCGCGCGCGAGCTGATCGAACCGCGCACTCGCGCCAAGGAGCGCGGCCTCATCACGCGCGAGCCGATGAGCGTCCGCCGCAAGGACTTTTGGGAAGTGAGCGCCACCGCCAAGCTGCTGAGTGCCGACTTCCAAGCCCAAATGCCGCACGAGGTGGACGGGCTGATCTTCCAGCCGGTGGCCGGCGGCTACGTGGCCGGGCGCTACGACAAGCTGCTCAAATGGAAGCCGCAGGATCTCTCCACCATCGACTTCCTGCTGCAAATCCGCAAGGAGGAGAAGCGCGGGCAGATACCCGAATATCAGGGCTATTTGTACGTCCTCGGCCGCGCCGAACCCTTCGGCCAAATGAAGCCGCTGAAAGCCCACCTCCCGTACAACGGGAAGATCGTCGAGTGCCAGTGGGTTGTAAGTTCTCTTTCATTGACCGTTGTTCATTTTGTTCGTTTGCAGAACAACCAGTGGAAGATCCTCCGCGAGCGGACGGACAAATCGCATCCGAACGCGTACAAGACGGCCGAGTCCGTTTGTCGTTGCATCATGTCGCCGATCACCACCGAAGTGCTCCTCAACTTCATCCAACAACACTGCCGCCCGCGACCGCCGCCGCCTCAACAGCAGCAGCAGCAGCGAGGGCAGGGGCAGCGTTGAAGCGTGGAGTTCCTTCCTTTGTGCGCCTTACTTTTTTCTATTCGTATTTGGTGTATTCGAAACGAATCAATTCGTCGAGTGCTTTCACTCGTCTTTTGTGTGTGAATAAACCGCAAAATCTTACCGGTTTGGATGTATCGAATGGATAAAAAAGTCGGGATGTTGTCAGGAAGCAGTGGGATGAGTCAACTTCGATGAAGAAATGAGTTTAGTCGTCGTCAACAACGAATTGAGAAGAGCGGGAGAGAGAGAGGCGCCCGGCCAGTCGAACTGCCGTACAACTCTGCCTAATCTTTCGTTAGCCACTTTCTTTTATAGTGGGAGGGGCGACGGTTGGGCGGCCGCTTTCGCAACAACGAAGGGATTTCGAAATGCGGCGGGATGTTTCACGTTCTTGTGTGTGCGCCCGCTGGGTGGGGCGGGCGGGACGAAATGAAAAGGCGGGAGGAACGACGGGCTGCTTGAACGGAGGGAGTGTTGTTGCAACTTAAAGACAGCAACAATCAAGTGTTCGGCTCTCGTTAGTGAAATCCAACGGACAGTCAGTCAATGCAAGGCTGGTGACCACACCAAAGTTCGTCCCACAGGTCGTCGGCCATTGCAGAAAGGACAAGTGACTGCTTGCTGCGGGATCGACTCATTGCCAGCACGCCGCCCACAACATGCTCTCCTTCAACCTACTAATTCGAATCCCATAAACAAACACATGAAACCGCCGTGTTCGCCGGCGGGAAGAACGACCTCGACGGCGTTTTTTAATCACTCGCGCGCTTCTTCTGCCGGTTGCTCGTCCTTGGGCTCCGCCGCTGCCGTCCGCCGTCCACCCGGCGGCACTCGCGGAGTTCGGCGGGCGGCGGCGATGCGAAGAGATGATTTTGAGCGACGAGATCATCCGCAAATCCCACTTCTTCTTCGTCCTCCTGCTCGCCGTCGTCCTCTTCAAACTCCTCGCCGTGGAGCGGGAGGTCGAGCGGCTTCGCGTTGGACACGAGGCGCTCGGCAAGCGGTTCGTTCCCTCGACCATCTTCGCTCAATTCTGGGCTTCTGTTTGCAGTTTGGAGTCTAAAGAAGTGAGCTTGAAGGAAGGAAGAAGCTCGGAGGAATCCGAAAGCTCGAAGCCGATCGCATGGATTCGTGGGCGAAATGTTTGCTCCAACATCTCCCTTGGGACCAACAGTTGATTGCAGAAAGACTACGGCTATTTGTCGCACGTACGCAATGTGCTCGAGCATGTCGGCTACGAGGTGCACACGGGAACGGAGCTCCCCGATGGAGTCCAATGGAATTTGCTATGGAATCACGAGTTCCCGTTCCGCGATCCCGCCCTCGTCCCACAACTCCGCCGGCTGCGCGATGATCAACTCGTGAACCACGTTCCCGGCTCTGGCTTCATCACGAGCAAGGTGCATCACTTGAATCGTCTACTTCGTCGTTCAACCCACTTGCAGGTCGCTTTGGCCTCCACTCGGCTCAGTGCGGGGATTCCGCTGGCTTTCGCCCTGCCGCAACAAGCGGCCGCCTTCCGCGCGCACGCCGACCGAAATCCCGCCCTCTGTTGGGTCCAAAAGTCGAACGAACATCGCGGAATTGCGGTCGTTCAACCGGACGCCGTCGATGTGAACCGAACGGGAACTTTCGTTCAACAGTTCGTCGATCGCGTGTTCACGATCGACGGCCGGTTCGTTCGCTTCCATTCGACTTCCTTCGATCTTCGTGCAGGAAGTTCGACATCGGCGTGTACGTGGTGGTCACCTCGTTGTCGCCGCTGCGCGTCTACGCGTACGAGGGCGATTTTCTGCTTCGTTTCTGCTCGAAGGACTACCGACCGTTCAACGCGAGCGATGTGAACGCGTACGTGATCGGCGACGACTACACGCCCGTGTGGGAGGTTCGTTCCGGGGTTTATGTTGACAGCTGGTTGAGTTCTTGGTGCTCGAAGTCGAAGCTCGTCCCCTACTGCATCAAGAAGCAGAGGCACGATCAACAGCTGCAGCTGTCTTCTTCTTTTGTTTCGCTCTAAACTGTAACAAAACAAAGGCCGAACGAACGTCCAGCACTTCTTCCCATCTTTTCACCAATCATTCCGTAGATGCCCTCGCTCGACCGCTTCTTCAACAAACAACGCCTGAACTCGCGCGAGACGCTGCGGGCGTTCTGCTCGCTTCCGGCCTCCGGCTGCGATTTCGAACGAATTTCGTCGCAAATTCGCGCGATCATTGGCGAGGTTTTCGAGTGGAACAACGAGAAAATGCGGGCCGCAATGCGCGCGTTCCCGACTCCTCGGTTCGTCCCTTCGGTCTTCCGTTGGCCAACGCTCGAGCGTTGCAGCCGCTTCTTCGAGTTGATTCGCTTCGACTTCCTCGTTGACGAGCGGATGGCCGTCTGGTTGCTGGAGGCGAACATGAGCCCCAACCTCTCGTCCGGGCACTTTCGGCAGAACGCCGCTCTCTACGAAGAGGTCCTCCGCAGCGTCTTCTCGTTGATCGGAGTGGGGGCGGGACTGCGGGCGAAGAAGACGTGAGTTCTCCACCGGACAGCGAGAAACTCGGTTGCTTCTTCGCTGGACGCAGCAAGATCGCTTCGTTCCCCGCTTAAATCCCAGGAATTCGATTGATTTCAGCCGTCTGAACGTCTCCGATCGGGAGCTCTTTGTCGACGCGGAGGAGTGCCGCAACGGGAGCTGCACGGGATGTCCACCACAGAAGCACGAGGTCGCCTCCTTCCATTCAAACCAAATGAAAGAAGTGTGTTGCAGGACTGTGGTCTGTGCGCCGAGTGCATCGACGCCGAGTTGCTCGTCGATTTGCGTCGAGCTCACCGCGAACACGTGGAGCGGCGGGCGATGCGCCGCGTTTTCCCCACCGAGCGGCCGTTCGTTTCGCCGATGCCGCGAGCCGACCGGCTGCAGCGGCGGTGGTTCGCGGCCATGTGCCGCCAGGACGTCACTTTCTGCCTTCAGCCAACTAGTGATTCTGCCTTTAATCCAACGGAATAAACACACACGAACCAGAACGAGGGCAATCGGTGAGAAGGAGAGCGATCAGAAAGAAGGACAGCGATCGGTAAGGAGGAAAGCAATAGAAGATAGAGGACCCGTTGAGCATTCACCACACAAAAGAGCGATCACTCCTCCGCCTCGCCGCCGTAGTCCAGCGGCCCGTCCGCTCGATCGTCGAAGAAAGCGGCCACTTTGGAGACGATTCCGCCCGCAGAGGTCGTCGTTTCCGTCGCGCCTTCGGTCGTCGCTTCTTCTTTCGATTTCGCCGGCGGAGCGACGCAAATCACTCGGTTCACTTCCTTCTAAAAAGCGAACGGAATCAAGGAAACCTTGCAGTTACACGACGTCCGATCCAAGCCACCGACCAATCCGACCGACAGATTCGTGTAACTGCTTCAAATCGGAAAGGAACATTCGAACTCCTTCTCATCTGACCGATTGAATTTAACCGGAAGGTCGAATCGGAAGCAAACCGGACGTCGTGTAACTGCGGGGAAGAATGAGGAACCAACCGTCAAGTTCTTCTCGCAATCCAGGCCCGGATTCAAGCGCTCCAGCTGCTCGACGGTCAGCCGATGGGCGGCGGCGAGCGAGTCGCACGTGTCCTCGCGTCGAATCGTGTACGTTTTGCCGCACGGACGGGCACGAACCGAAACCATCGACGAGAAGCAGACGAAGAAGATCGCGACGAGCACGAGGGTGCTCCGCATTCTCCACATCCTGGAGCACCGAACGAATCAATCGGAACCAGCGAACGAAATAGAGGGACGGGACGAGGGTAATGCAAGAACGGAGTTAAAAAAATCAAATAAAGAAGTGTTCTTGTGAACGTTTCGTCCTTGCTCTTTTCTCCCAAATGATGCGGCAAAGACCGAACGATCGCTTCGTTGCCGCCGCTTCGTCTTCGTTCAGCGAACGTCACTCCGTTTGCCACCCACTCGCCGCTCGTCATTCGCCGCCCGCCCGCCGACTGTTCACTTGATTCCCGCCTTCGCCTTCGCCGTGCACTTTAAACCCCACGCAATCATTCCGACTCGATCGTCCTCCACCCGCTCAAGAGTTTCAAGAGTTTATTCCACTTTCTGTTGCAGGGAACGGTGGAGAGGAATAGGGGGAGAGATCGATTTGGAGGGGGCTGGGGAGTGCAGGGCGAGCGTCGGCGTCCTCGGGCGTCTTCTCCGGCGTCGTCGGGCCGTCCGTCCGTCCGTTGCTCGTGGACGTGTTTTGCCGTCCGCTTGGGCGGCATTTGCATGTTCTTTTTCGGGAGTTTTCGCTCGTTTCTATTTTTTCGTCGCGTTTCGTTCATTTCCGTCGCTTGGTCTTCGTTGCTGCTCGTCGGTCGCATTCGTTTCGTCTCGTCTGTCCTGCACTGTTCTGCAATACGGATGTCTTCTAGCGGTTGGTTCTTCTGCTCTTCTGTCCTTTCTAACCTCTCTCTTTGTTGTTCAGATCGTTACGCCCAGTGTCCGCTGTTCGATGTTCTCTCGTGCTACTCGCGCCGCGGGATGACCGCGAGCGTTGACAAGCAGAAGTAGCGTGCCATGGACGAGAAGCTCCACGGCGGCTTCTACGCCAACCGCGAGCGGGAGCAAGCGGCCGAGGAGCTCCGTCGTCGTGATGAGGCGATTCGTGAGAAGGACGCCGAGATGGAGCGCCTTTGCGAGGAGCTCGAGGCCGCCAAGCGGGCGCGCCTGGACGTGGGCAAGGTGGCCGCCGGGGCGGAGTTCGCCGTCCCCCCCCCTCCGGCTTCTTCGTCGACTCGTACCACTCGCTCCTCTTCGGCGTCCAACCGGGCGGCGGCGTCCCGCGGTCGCGGTCGCGGGAACTGAGGTGGTTTCCCTCTTTTTCTTTTCACTCGCTTTTCTTTTCAGGAGTTCGGCCGTCTTCTTGCTTTCTTTCGGTTCGTGGTCGTGTTCGGGGACGTTCTTCGTTGTTCGATGTGCTTCGTGCGTTTTGTTCGTGTGTCGTCGTGAAATAAACAGTCGTCAGAGTCGTTCTTTTGGGGGCATCAAGATCTTCCAAGCTGTTGTGTTCACTTGGCGTTGCCAGTCCTTGTCGAACGTCTTTTGGAAGGGCTCTGCCCACCTTGTTCTTGGTCTTCCCCTCTTTCGTTTTCCTTTTGGTTCCCAGAGAAGGAGGCGCTTGTCCCAGCGTTCTTCTGGTCGGTTGACGACTTTCTGGGCGTGGGCCCACTTTCTTCGTCTTGCTTCTTGTGAGAGATCTTTTAGTTTGGTCTTTCCTCTGATCCAGACGAGTGGCCTCCACCCGCACATTCCGTTAATTGTTTATTGATTAAATCAATCAAAAAAGCTTAACGTTAACAACGGTGAGCACACGGCAAATCAACGAGAGAAGAGCACGCTGGGGCGGGAGGCGGGGAACAAACAGGATGGATCGAAAGAAAAGGGCAAGGAGACCACGTGTTTTTGTTAAGGCAGTTCGTTAAAGCGAAGAGCGAAAGAAAGAAGAGAGGAGAAAATAACTTTCGTTTAGATCGAATGGTCGACATCAGCGCCCGCCGCCACCGAAGGCGGACGAGGCGGCGCGACTCGGCGGCTTCATTTGCCACGTGCCGTGGAAGAGCGATTGCAAGGGCGGGCGCGGCTCTTCGCGGACGAACTGAACGAGCACCTCGCTGTGTTGCTCCATCGCCTTCGTGGCCACGTGTTTGAGCTTTGGCACCTGCAAACAACCAATCGAATTCAATCAAAAGAAGGAAGAACTCACGACGTGCGGCTGCAGCGGCGTTCCGTCCGCATTGCACGAGTCCAGCGCGACGACGAACGGCGGCGGTTGCTGCAGTCGGCGCGGCAACTTGAAGAGCGCCTCCGGCGAGACGACGAAGCGGCCGCCCTCGTCGATGCGGTCCACCTCCACGCGACCGTCGGCCGCCGCGCCCACCACTTGGCAGCGGCGAAAGACGGCCGCCTCGTGGTCGAGGTGGAGCGCGAGGTCGCCGACGAACACGAACTTCAGGTGCGCGAGGAGGTTGCGCTCCAGGTTCGCCTTGAAGAGGTCCATGTACTTGCTGCAAACGACAGTCGATGGATGGAAAGAAGAGGCGGAACTCACTTCTTTTCGACCACCAACTGCTCGTACGGTGCCGTCCATTCGGTGGGGCGCACGTAAAGGATGTTGTCCTCGCTGACGAACTGCACGCTGCACGTGTTCAACTTCTCCGTGCCCACCGGCTGGGGGAGCGGCCGCTGCTCCAGGCGGCGGATGTCGTTGAAGACCTCGAGGAAGCGCGGAATCGGGCGGCCGGTCGCCGTGAAGATCATCCGATCGCGTCCTGCAATCCCGCGAATTAAACAACGAAAGAATCCACCGAGTGCTCACCGAGTTCGACCTTCCAGGACGGGCGGAAGGCGGCGTACAAGTCGGCCAACGCCCGAAAGCTCAAGTGCGAGTTGTTCGTCTTCCGCAGGATCGAGCGGATGTCCGTCAGCTTCACCTCGTTGGAGTTGCCGAAGGATTCGATGGCGCGAAAGCTGTGCTCCAGGCGTTTGAAGCCGGCGGTGAACGAAGTGTCGAAGCTCTCGTTGAAGATCGTCACTTCGTTCAGCACGTACGCGGGCACTTGCTTCAGCGACGTGACTTCGCGGCGGCCGCGCGGGGCGCCTGCAATTCGAGGAGTGAAAAGAAGGAAGCAGCGGGAGAAACCGACCGTTCTGCGGGGCGCTCGCCGGCGGCAAATCGGCAGCATCGTCGGCCGCCGGGCGGGAGTTCGTGGCCGTCGGCGGCGGGCGGTTTTTCCTGCAAGCAGCGAGCGATCAATCGAACGAAAGAAAGGAAGGAAACTTGCCGCCGCTGCTCGTAGATGGCGGCGAGTTCGCGGCCCCTGAACGAAACGAAAGCGAGAGGATTGAACGGAGAATGTGGGGGACTCACACACGCTCGTCGTCCACAACGCGAATCGTTTGCTCGTTGACGACGAAGGCGGCCGAGCGGCGGAGCGCCTCCAGCCCGTTGGCGAAGCCCTCGGCGCGGGCCAACTTCTCGAAGTCCTCCGCCCAGACGTCGCGGAAGCGGTGGACGAACTCGCCGTAGGCGAACGGACGGCAGACGCCCAGCGAGGCGCCCAGCGCCTGGATTTCCCAGCCCGCCATCGCGTTCGCGCCGTTCATCCTTTCGGTCGGTGCGAACTGAAACAAACGAGCGGGAAGGTGAACGAAATGGGAGGAACGCAATGGAAGGGCGGGAAAGAACGGAGAAGGCGGATAAAAGACGAAGAAGCACGAAAAAGGATCGAGCGGATGGACGAAGCGGGCAAAAGCGGCGGCAACGCGATGCCCGCCTGCCAATCTCCGCCGATCTCGACGTCGCGTGTGTGAGCGGAGTGTCCGGCTTGTCGGCATCGATTTCTTGCGCCCGCCCAGAACTTTCCGTTCACTTCTCGAGGTTTCCACGATCAAATCACGTCTTTCCACCCACTTCGTCGTTCAACTAGCGAATTTATTCAACCGAAACAACAAAACGAAGAGGAAAGGCACGAGTGGGCGTTGGGTTACCGATCGGAGGCGCTCGACGACTTGCGGGCGGCGGGATCGGCGGCAGCGGGCGCCTCTGAAGAGGGGACATCGCCGGAGATCCCCGAGTCGTCCAGGCGCTTCGATCGGCGCAATTTCGGAATGTTCGACTTGAAGGCAGCGGCCGTTCGGTCGGCCGTCGGGTCAGCTGGTGCGCGGGCGAGCGATTGGGGCGGCGAGGCGGAGGATTTCGTGTTGTCGTAATCCGAAACGATCGACTCCGGACGCCTCGCAGGCCGCTGTTTGTGGTGCTGCAATCCAACAATAAGCCTCGACCCGTAGGCTTCCGTTCGGCTCACATGTTGCAAGAAATCCGACGGCATGATGCCGCAAATGTCGTGCACTCGCTGCACGGTCTCCGCCTCCACCGGCGTGTCGGTGGCGACGTTCGAGCACGAGGGGCAACGGTGGACGGGCATTCGGGAGTGGAGCAGCGGCAGCTCGCGCACACGGTCGGCCGCCGTCGTCGGGATCGGCAGGCAGTTGACGGTGGAGAAGCGGCGGTAGGCGGCCGTCCGGTGGCCGCTTGAAGCCGCTGGAGCGGCAAAGTCGGGCGGCGATCCGCTCGACCGGTCGAACGTGATCGCCGGCGCAATGGTCGGCCGCCGTGCCGCAGCGGCCGTGGGGCGAGCGGCCGCTCCCGCCGCGCCGTTCATCGGCGGCGTGTTCTGCTGCGAACCGGCCAAGCAGTGGGGAATCGAATCGCTCGCGTAGCCGCCGAAGTGCACGTCGTAGTAGGCGCTGGAGCACAACGAATCGATGTCGAACGACTTCAACGTCGCCGAATCGTTCCCGTTGCCGTTGTTCGCGTTGACGCCCGACGAAAACGAGTCCATCGAACCCAAGACGTTCGCGTAGGCGCCAATGCGCTGCGGTCGGCCGCCGGCGCGCTGCTCGACGATCGGCGACGTTTGCACCGAAAAGGAGACCATTTTGGTGGGCGGCGGCGGTCGGTCGTGCACCAGGCGCGTGATCCGTGGATTAGTCGCGAATTTCGCGAAGATTCTCGACCTAAACGAACGCCAATTAACCTTCAAGCACATCTCGTGCCCTCACTTGAGATCGGCGTCTCGATTCGTTCGAGCTTTGACGGTTTCGATCGCCTGAATCGCCCGAATGGTCGGCATGTTGTACGCGAACAGGGGATTCCATTGGCGCAACCCGAGCGGCTTCTTGTGTTTTTTCTCCTTCTTGTGCTTCCCTTTCGTTGATGCTCTCGAGACGGCGTCCGCTGCAAACGAGGAGATCAACGGAACTTCGTCGCCGAACTCACCCCCGCGCCCCAAGGTGCCGCGCGTCGACGTCGAGACGTGGGAGGACTTGCGGACGCCCAACAGCGCGGGATTCAACGGCGCTTCTTCGTTCGTTGTGTCTTTGTGGTTGTCCACGACCACTTCTTTTAGCGACTCGTCCACGACGTCCGCTTCGGTCTCGTCCGTCTCCGACTCGGAGCCGGAGGACTCGGAGCTCGAGGATTCGTCGTCCGAATAGCGATGGGGATCGAGTCGTTCAATGAGGAGGTTGCTCGCGATCTTCTGCAACAAACACAAGAGTAAAAGGAGAGCAAGGAGCACGAACGTCGGCGACCCAATCCTTTGCCGTGCGCCCCATCTCCCACAGCCCGCCGCGGTGGTCGTCGTGCGCGATCGTCGTCAACGGGACGGTCAGCGCGTCCGTCATTCCCACCTCTAAACAACCGAAAGCATTGAGTAAAACGAAGAAGCGGACGAACCAAAGGGCGCAACCGAATCCTCGACAAAATCGTCGCCGTTCGTCACGACGGCGGCGATCTTTTCGATCTCTTCGATGTACTCCTGCAGCAGTTGTTCGATCAACCGCTCAATCCAATCCTGTATGAGGTTGATGCTCATCGACAACAGCGCCAAGCCGATGAGGATGAGGATGAAGTTCACGAGCATCTGCAATCCAACCATCGATTAGAAGCCTTGAGGTCGAGGCTTGCCATGTTGAACGCGCGTGGCACGATGTCGCCCAACCCAACGGTGGAGATCGAAACGAAGTAGAAGTAGATGGACATTCCGAACGTCCACTCGTGTTCCCACAGGCAGAAGAGAGCGGACGAGAAGACGATCCAGATAATCAGAATTGTCCTGCGGATTAAACGATGGAATCAATATAAAGAAGGGATCACTCACAAAGCCAAAGCAATCGGAATGTTGCCCTTCTTCTTGTGCGTCTTCTGTTGCTCTTCGGCCGGCTTCTGCCCCTCCACTTCCGCTCCATCGGCCGGCTTCTTCAAAATTCCAGTGGGTTTCTTCGAGGAGGTCGAGTCGGAGGACTCGCTGTTCGCGTCTTCTTCCTCCTGCCGCTTCTGCTGCGTCTGCTCGATGTTCGTCATTAGATCCTGGCCGAGCATCGCCAGCGGGTTGATCGAGAGGTTGTAGATGGCCTGCAATCGAAAGGAGTTGGTGAAGGGGTGTGTTCATTGAAGGTGCTGTCTTTTAATCGATGCCACCTGTTGCTTTCTCTGTCTTTTATCGTCAAACGAAGTAAATATCTATTCATTTGTCTTGCCGTAACTGCTTACAGGTAGGTCTGTATTGAGCGACGGGTGCATGCGGTGGGGATTGATCGAAGAAGAGACGTTCAACACAAGTCATCTTCCTTTCAGTTCACTCGCTTCCTCTCTTTTCGTTTGTTTGTGGTTTGAGAGCGAGTGTTAACCAAATCGAATTCCCATTCGCGGCGTCCAATTGTTTTTCCGTCCGTCGGCCCAATCCGCCCGCAAAAAACGACCTCGGCGGGTCTCTCGGGAATCCTTGCACTCTTCTCGTTTCTTTCTTTTGTTTACTGTGGGGTGTAAATGGAAGAAGAGTGGGTCAACGAACGTAGTGCAGAGGATTTTCGTTCGCCCACCCATCAGCCGCCCACTTCTTCCGTTCGCTACGTCAAACGACGAGCCAACGGAGCAAACGAGTAGGCGGCTCGAACCCCCGCAAACCGGCCCGGGAATCGGCGGAATCCGCCGGCTCGCTTCTCTGCGAAAGAATTGCGTCAAATCGACTGCAGCGAACAAAGCCGGCCGGCGAGCGAGCGAGTGGGTGAATGCGCGCGTGGATTGGAAGCCGGCGGGATTTCTTGCAGCCGCCGGCGTGCAACAGTCGAGTCGTTGCGGGCATCAACCAAAGGGAAGACGTCGAGTCGACGGAAACGGTCGTCCGTTTTGTTCGCCTCGTTTCCGGACGGCTCGTCGTCGTCGTCGGCGGACGGCGAAGAAGCCGGCCGGGCGGGCGCGCGCGCGGCCCCAAAACGCCGCAAATCGGCCGCCCCGCCCGCTCGCGATTTCCTTCGGGATTTGCGGACGGACGGAGCGGCGCGGATTTCGCCCAGCGGTTCGTCCGACCGCCTTCTTCGTCGACCGGCCGGTCGACTCACTCGCCGCCGCCGCCGCCGCGAAACTTCGGCCGCAAAGAAAACCCGAAATTACGAAGCGGAGCCGCCCGCCGAGCAGTTCGGTCGGTCGGCCGCTTTTTGATTTCCGGAAACCGCCGCCGCTTACTCCGGCTTTCAATCTAAAGTTCCTTATTATTATCGTTTTTGTTTGTTGTGAACACATTGGATGGAAATGGAATGAGTTGATCGCTGCTTTACATTCCCTACTACTTTCCTCCATTCCTTCTTGAACCCATTCACTACTCAGTCGCTCGCTCAATCGCTCGGTGGACAAAATGCGGGACGAAATGCGCTCCTGCTTTCTGCGGGCGACCATCTTCACACGACACGTGAGTTCCCTCCCTCCCCATCCTTCAATCCACTTCTCTTAGCTGGCCGGCTTCGTGATCTCGCACATCGGACTGTGCGTGCTGGTCGCCCTCTACGCAATCCTCGGCGCATTCATGTTTCGGGTTCGTTCGTCGCTCTCATCCCTCCTCCTCATTTCTGCTCGTAGGCGATCGAATTCCCGGAAGAACAGCGCTTTCAAGGGCACATCGCCAACGACACATGGGCGGTCGTCACCCAACTCTACAAATTCATCGACGAATCGGACGTCATCGAGGAGCACGAGGTGAAGAAGAAGGCGTACGAGTTGTTGCGCAACTACGAGCACCTCCTCGTCATGGCGGTGAACTTCGAGGGCTACGACGAGAAGGACGACATCAAACCCTCCTATCAGTGGACGTTCTCCGGTGCACTGCTCTACTCGATTACCGTCTTTACGACCATCGGTAGACATTTTTAATTATTTCTATCTATTTACCTACTTTTTTAAGGCTACGGCCACATCGCCCCGAAGACGGCACTCGGCCGTGGCAGCACGATCATCTACGCTTCGGTTAGTCAAGACTTTCGTTGTTTAACCCAACAAATGAGTGTTCAGATCGGCATCCCGCTGATGCTCTTGTGTTTGGCGAACATCGCCGAAACGTTGGCCCAAATCTTCACGTTCGTCTACTTCAAAGTGTGCTGCGCGTGGTGCCGCTGGCAGGCGAAGCGGCGGCGCGTCAAACGGGCGGCGTTGAGCTTCCGCTACCACCCGAACGCGCCCGTGAGTGTGCGGAGAGGTTCGTTCCACCGAATGGTCGAGGATTGATCCGCGGCTTGAGTTCAGCGCACTCCGCCCGCTCCGCTCAACGTTTGCCGAACCAACTGCGACGAGGCGCGTCGTTGAACAAGGGCCGTGCGGGGCGCAGCGACACGAAGAGCGTCCGCTCGCTTCGGTCGTTGACGCGCTACGAACCCAAGTACGAGACGCAGTCGCTGCCCGGCAAGCGGAAGATCAGCCAGAGCGGCCATCGAACGTCCCCCAACGACCCGCTTTCGAGGCAACCCTTCTTTCTTTCGTTCTTCTCATCAACTGCTCGCTTCAGAGTCCCCCAGTACTCGTCGCGGACGAGCCGCAGCCAAAAGGTCGCCCAGTTGGCGAGCGGCGTGTTGCTCCACGACCCGAACAGCGTCGAGATGGACGGCCAACTGCTGAGCGTTCAGATGGGCGCCGAGCGGCCGCCGACGGGCACGCGTAAGCGCCTCTGCACGATTTCCAAGTGCTGCGAGAAGCCGGCGATGAGGCGCGAGTTCGGGCGAGGTACGTGACCCGCGAGAACCACCGAAAGCGAGCAACAATTCAGGCGGCCTTCCAGTGCGCTACGTGAACCAAGCGGGCGCCGAAGACACACGCTCGGCGATCATCGAAGTGAAATCGATGCATTCGGCCAATGGCGGACCGCCTCCGGCTTCGGCCGTCAACTCGGCGGCGTTCGCGAACGCCCCGCTGCGCGGCGGCTCCGCACCGCTGCGGCGAAAGCCGAAACGCCGACCGCCGCGCCATTTCGACGATTCCGCCATCGTTACGTCCACGTTCGTCCCAGCGGCTTCATTACGTCTTAATTCGATTGATTGCAGTTCGACAGCAGCTGGAGAGACGAATCGGCTGCCCCAAATCACAGTGAGCGACAACGAACACGACACACACGTCCCCACCGACGTAAACCCAAGGATTCCATCGAAATCAATCAAATTCACTCGCTTTGCAGCTCACCTACTCGGACGACGAAAATTACGCCGCCGGCACGGAATCGGGGCATCACTTGAGCGCCGCCGCCGTGGAGCCGGTGGAGCCGCCGCCGGTGCCTCCGCCCACGGCGAAGACGCTTTCGATCGACGGAAGCTCCGCTTCGGCTTCGCGACGACTGCGCGGCGACGACCGGTCGTATCGTTCGGCCGACCAGTCGGACGACCTCAGCCTCCGCTCCTACCGCCGGGGCGGCTACAAGCGCGAGAAGATGCCCGTTTCCGTGGGCATCGTCACCGTCATTCTGTTCATTGCGGGCGGCGCCATTTTGTTTTCGGTTTGGGAGGAGTGGAACGTCGTGAGTTCCACGACGAAGTGCCGTCCAATCAATCGTTTGCAGTTCGACGGCGCCTACTTTGCGTTCATCACGCTCTCGACCATCGGTTTCGGCGACATCGTGCCCGGCCAGACGCTGGACGACGATTCGCAGGAGAAGCTGATCGTTTGCGCGCTCTACTTGCTGTTTGGGATGTCGCTTTCGGCCATGTGCTTCAAGGTGCGGTTTCGTTCCTCCTTCCTTCTCTTCCATCCTTCCTCCCCTCTTCTATTCCCTCCTTCTTGCCCCCTCCTTCCCTTCCAATCCCCTGCTTGCAGCTCATGCAAGACGACGTGGTGAACAAGGCGCGCTGGCTCGGTCAACGCATCGGGATCATTGTGAAGGAGGAGTCGTCGGACGAGTCGGAGAGCGAGTTCGAAGAGGAGATCGTCGTGGAGGACGACGCGGAGGACGACGAGTTCCTCGCCCGCGAGAAGATCATCGAGCAGCAGGAGAAGCACACGCTTTCGTCTACCTCCTCTTCGAACAACAAGGACGAATTCCGCACCGCCGCAACGAACAATCGACACCCTCGACGCGTTCATTAGCGATTCTCTCATTCGTCTTTCGTTCGATTAAAAATGCATTTAAATGCGCGAAGAGGACTCACTTGAACGGGCGCGGACATCCGCCTCGCATCCGGCAGCTTCTTCTTCGCCGACCGCATTCTTTTGTACAACTTGCGGAGGGCGCGCGAGAGGACTTTGCCCACGTCCTTGAGGAAGAGGAGGAAGATTGGAATGCCTGCAAATTCGAAGTGATTGGCCTTAAATTCTCTCCTGTTTCTTACCGAAAAGAATGTAGACCATCGACGCCCAGCGGCCCTCCTCGGTGTTCGCCACGGGCAGGCCATAGCCTGAAAGATCGAATGAAAGAGAGGAGTGAGTGACACGTTCGTTTGATCAATCGAACTGCCAACACTTCCGATTTATTCGCACTTCTCGCCGCTCGTGAGTGTCCGGCGGAGCGCCGCCGGTGGCCAAACGGAAATCCGTCTTCCCCCCGCTGTTTTTTTCTCTGCGAACGACGGCAGCTGTTGATCGGCGGCTTTCTTTTCGCTTCCGTTCACGACCACGACTAATTCGCTTGATCGAGCGAGCAATAAACGGAAAGGATTTGTTTGTTCAGACGATCATCTTGCAAGGGATTTCACTTGAGAGTGCCCTTAAAGCTCGTGAATCCCAATCCGAACCGTGCCGGAAGAAACGCAACAATCATAACGAAAGTGAAGGCAACGAAAAGATAACAAAAAGCGATCAATCATCCGCCGATCGCTCGCCCGTCACTCCCAAGAATCAAAGGAAAGTCCAGGAACTCGCAGTCACGAGCAATGAAGGAAGAACTCACCGATGGTGCTGCTCAGTTGGCAGGAGTAGAAGAGGGCGCCGATCCACGACCAGGGCGACTGTTCGGAGCGCTCTTCGATCACTTGCGTGAGGTTCAAGAAGTCGATGAGCCAATAGAGCGCCTCCTTCGTGTGCCTCGTCTGAAGGTTGTTGTTGTAGCGGACGGACTCCTTCTCCATGCACTGAATCTCGAGCATTCGCTTCAGGACCTTCAAGTCGGATGTAGAAGGAACAATGAGGAGTGTGCTCACTTGATTGAAGGCGTACTCGGTGCTCACCCGGTAGGCTTGACGGCGAACGATGTCCTTTTCGAGTTCGAAATGCCGAAACACGGCCGCTCCGGCGAACGTGTAGCCGACGAGCACGAGAAGCGGCCAGTAGGCCGAAAGCCCCAACCGTTTGTTGAGTGCCTTGAACGCGATGAACAGCTTGTGGATCATCGCTGCACTCGGAGGAGTGGAAGGAGGGAAGGAAGCGGTGGGTGGAAACAAGTGGGTCGACGAGACGACGACCGCGGAGAAGCCCGTCCGTTCGTTCGGCTCCACTCACATCGCGTCCGGCGGCCCGCCCGCGGCAGCTCAACTCAAATGGCCTGCAAACAAGCGGCGGCGGTGGGAAAGAAGTGCGAATTTACGAGGTCGAATCGGAGCGGAAATTCGGCGCGTCTGCCGCAAAATTCGGGAGGAAATCGGCGGTTCGAGACGCAAAAAACGCCTGCCGATTCCGCCGGCCGGTCGAGCGGGCGGCCAGACGGACGGACGAGCAGCGGGGATGTCGCAATTAAAAAGCGGAAGGAAGGAAGAGCAGAGATCGAACTTCCGCTCTCGAACGTCATCAAACGCACTTGGTTGAGAACAACGGCCAAAGACGAGGGCAGGAGTGCAACAAAAGGGAGGATAACCCAGGGATTAACCGCTCCGTTCGTTCGACCCAAAACGAAGGGACGACCGGGTGAGTGGCGGCACGCGGCAGATGAGAGCGCCCGATTATCCAATTTCCGCCCGGCCCCAAAACCGCAACCTCAAGCAGCCGCCCGCCGGTCGAGCGCTCCGTTCGGTCGGCCGTCATTCATCTCGCCAAAAGCACGCCGCCGCCGGTGGAACGGCCGCTCGCCCGCCCGCATGTGCCGCCAATTGGATTCATTTTGATCCGAAAGTTGCATGAGCGATCGATCGAAAGGCGAGATTGGAGAGGGGTCTCTGCAGAAAACAGGGAATTCAATTGGAGATCGGAGCAATGAATAAAACGGAAAGGATTCGTGAAGCTGCCCTTGAATTCCAAGCAAGACGAATCAAACGCGCGCCTCGATCAACCACAACCCGATCAATCATCCAAATCCTCATCTTTCACGTCTAAAGACAAAGACGAGAAGAATTGACGGATTGGCAACAAAGCGGAACGTGAACTCGCCGCTCCGGGCGGCCGCCGGGCAACGAGCGGGCGGAAGTGCTCGAGACGATCATTTACGAGCAGCAATTAGAAGCCGGGAACACGCACTCAAAACAACAGAAAGCAGCAGAACGGAGCAGAAAATGGCGGGAATTCCGTTGGGCCTACCGCCCGTTCGACGTCACTCCTTGCCGAGCTCAAAGGAGACGCCGGAGCGGAGATCGTCGTAAAAGAAGCGATGGAGCGGCCGCGTATCTCCCGCCTTTCCGCCGCTCCGCTTCGACTCGATTCGACTCGAAAACAATCGGCGAGCGAGCGAACGAATGAGCGGAAGCCGGCGGGCGGGCGGCCCAGTGGGTCGAATCCACACGAGGCGGGCGGCCCGCAAGTGATCGGCGGGCGGGCGGGCGGCGGAGACAAATGAGATGACGACGGCGGCCGGCGCCGAATGCCGAACGCCCGCCCGTGGCGCTCCGCAAAGCAGGCGGCCGCTCCCGCTCGGCTCGCTGGTTGCCGTTCGGTCGGCCGCTTTCGCTTTCTTCCTTCGGCTTCCAGTCCGCCCTTTGGATCAATCCACTGGCCGCCCGCCCGACCGGCAGCTGCAGGGCGCGCCGCTCATTCCGACGGCGCCGCAAACGACGGCGGCCGGTCGGCCGGTTTGAACCCAACGGAAAAGCGGGCGGGCGGCCGGAAGCCGTCGGGAGTTCACGAAACAAAAGCCGAGCGAAACCGAAGGTGTTGGCGCCGCGCCGCCCGCCCGCCGGCCGGCTCGTGGACATTCGAGCCTCGTGCGAACCGCCCCGCCTCTCCGTCGGCTCGCTCGCTCGCTCGATCGTTTCCGCTTACGACCGGCAAGTTGCCATTCGGAGTGCGTGAATGGGAATCCCGGAAGAAATACCAACAATCGACCCAATGCGGCCGTTGTGACTCATGGAAGCACGTGCACTTTCCTTAGGTACGTACTATCTCTTACTTCATTACATTGGTGCGATCGTTGACCACGAGCACGAATGAAGATTACAACGCAAAAAAAGCTATCAGCAGCACCATTCACAAGCTCGCAATCAAAGATCATAGGATTCCCACACTTTCCGCGGTCACTCGGTGATTGCGCGTTGGGGTCACTCCCGCCCATCTGCCGAACAAGGGTCACTTGATGCCATTCGTTGTGCATTTCTTGCTACCAATCGGTTGGACTTGCTGTGGAACACGATCACGGGTTTCGTTTCGCGCGGGACGGCGGCGATCATCGGAAAGGATGCAGAGGAGAAGCGCCCGCTCGCAGGCGGCACTTTCGACGGCTCGTGGACCTTGCGGGAAGGCGTGAGTTTTCCTCAATCGTTCAAATCGCCGGAATTTCAACCTCAGCTATTCTCGAATGGAGCAGCGGCGTTTTCGCGGTGCGGCCGCTTCGTCTACCATTTGAACCGGCTGCAACGCGTGTTCGTTTTTGACACAAAATTCAACATCCCGATGTGAGTTCATTCTGTCATTAACAAGCACTAAAACAATGAATTAGGACGCTCAAGAACGACTGGATCGATCGAAACGAGCGGCCATTCTCTTTGTGGTGGCGCTATCCGTGGAACTTCGACGTTCTCGACACGAACACGCTGCTCGCCGTCACCGCGGAACTCAGCTTACGGGACGTGCGGAAGTGCGATTGGCACTTCCTTTTGATCACGTTGGACTTCGAGCAGAAGCGGGCGACCACTCGGCGCGTGTTGTACGTAGTGGACGCGAATCCGCCGGCTTTTTTCATCAGCGGGCTGCACGAAGAGGCGTTCTTCCACTTCTACCCTTCGTCATCTCTCAAACGCTCGGCGATTCTGTTCGCTCATTTCAGACGTTTCAGACGTTTCAGACGTTTATTTCTACGCTCTGTCGATTTCGACGGTAGAAAGGAGGAAGGACGTCTGGGGGCGAGGAGCGTGGTGGTGCACGGGCTTCACGGGCTTCACTGGCGCCGGGTGGGCTGCTGAAACTTCGGGTGGCGGTCGCGGTGGTGTGGTGACTAGGGGGTGTTTTCCCTGCTCGTTTGCTTTCACAGTCGCTCTTTTGGGGGCATCAGAACGTCCCAAGTTGGGGTGCTCACGTAGTCCTCCCAATTGAGGCCGTTGAAGGTCGCTTTGAAAGCGTCTGTCCACCGTGTTCGGGGACGTCCCACCGGCCGCTTGCCCACTGGCTTCCACTTAAGGAGCCTTGTGTCCCACCGTTCTTCAGCCCGTGTGAGGATCTTTCTCACGTGCTTCCACTTCCGCCTTCTGGCTTCTTGCATCACGTCCTTCAGTCCCGTCTTCTCTCGGATCCAAGTCAGCGGCTTTCGGTCGAGCAGGCGGATGTTCAGCATCGATCTTTCCATTTTTTGCTGGCAGACCGCAATCCTCTTTTCTGCTTGCTGCGTTGCAGCCCATGTTGGGGAGCCGTACAGGAGTGTTGGCATGATACACATGTGGAAGTAGGTCCTTTTTAGACTCATTGCGATGTTCTTGTTTCGCAGAAACACTCTTGCCTTCCCAAATGCTTGCCATGCTGCTCCTATCCGTCGACCGATCTCTTTGTTGTGGTCGCGCGGGATGCTGATGAGTTGGCCAAGGTAGGTGAACGTTTCGACTCGATCGATTGGTTGATTTTTCACTTTCAGCTGGTAGCTTCGCGTGTTCGTCGACATCCACTGCGTCTTCTTGATGTTGATCTCCAAACCGACTTTTTCGCTTGCTTCTTGCAGCATGTTCAGCATGTCTTGGAGATTCTTCGCTCTTGTTTCGCACAGTACGATGTCGTCGGCGTACGCGAGGTAGCGGAGGCGATCGTTTCCAATCTTCATTCCGTTCTCTTTCCAGTCGATCTTGTCGAGGGCCGTTTGAAGAGTGAGAGCGAAGAGCAGTGGAGACAGAGTGTCTCCTAGCCTGACTCCTCTCTCTGTCTTGTAGTCGGCTTTGTTGTTTCCAATAGCCACTTCGGTGCTTCCCGCGGCGTACAACTGCTTGATCATTCTTTGCGTGTCTTGGTCGACTCCGTGCTTTTCGAGGGCTTCCCAAATGGCTTGCAGTTCGATCGAGTCAAAGGCTTTCTTGAAGTCGATGAACGCTAGCTGCAGCGGCTGCTTCCACTCGTGCGACTTTTCGATCAGGAGGTTGATCGAGAGGATGTGATCGGTCGTGCAGTAGTCTTTTCGGAAGCCCGCTTGCTCGATTGGAAGTGTCTTGCTGTTGCCTTCCATCTGCTCAACGATTCG
Organism: Aphelenchoides fujianensis; assembly: GCA_024699865.1. Taxonomy (NCBI): domain Eukaryota; kingdom Metazoa; phylum Nematoda; class Chromadorea; order Rhabditida; family Aphelenchoididae; genus Aphelenchoides; species Aphelenchoides fujianensis. The sequence goes on along the minus strand of JAMPIO010000035.1, from coordinate 475,969 downwards.
GTGGGTGAGGATTTTTGTGACCATCTTGTAGTTAATGGGAAGCAGATTAATGGGGCGGTAGTTGTTCATGTCCGTCGGATCGCCTTTCTTGTGCAGCAGGATGGTCCGTGCGTGAATGAATTCGCGCGGGAACTCGTCTTCTTCGAACATCTTGTTGATTTGGGCACACATCTGCGTTGCCAGGATGGGGCTGCAGTACTTGGTCATGGCCGGTGGGATTTTATCCACGCCTGCCGCCGTGTTATTCTTGATCGTTTTGCAGCTGCTGATGATTTCCTCCGGTCTAATGGGGTTGTTCAGCTTTCCGCCCATCTTTGCCGTGCCCGCCGTGTTCTTTGACGAGTACAATTTCTTGTAGTATTCTGCTGCTTCTTGAACTGCTTCCGCCGGTGTCGTCGTGAGCGTCCCGTCTGCTCGTTTCACGTGGGTCAACACTCCTCTCTTGTACTGCAGCTCGCGTCTTCCGTTCTTCATTCGATGTCGCTTCAGATTCTTTTGAAGAACTTGGACGTGGTGCTGCCGGAGATCGTCTTTCATTGACCACCGAATCGCCTTGCACAGGACGACATACTTGATGTGTTGTCGAGCCTGGTTTCCGTGGGCGAACTTCATCTGCCGCCTCTCTTCCATCATCCCTCTCGTTCTGCTCGAAATCCGTGCGGTCAGCTCTTCCCTCTTTCCCGTCTCTTGCTCTACTTCCTGCATCATCTCCAGCGTCTCTTTGTAGGTGGTGGGCGCGTTGTTGTGCGCTTTCGCCATCGTCGACAGGGCCACCTGCCGCTTGTCGTACTCTGGCGGTAGTCTTCTCTCCCGCGCTGGCTTGAACCTCGGCTTTTGAGACGTTTGCGGTCGGGCGTGTCCTCTCACAAGTCGGTGATCGCTCACGCGGATGCCAGGGATGGGATCGACGTTCGTGATCAACCGGTGCTTGTTCGCGAGGATGTAGTCGATCTCGTACGTCCTTTTTGTTGCGTCCGACCTCCATGTCCACTTGCTCTTTGCAGCTGCAGGCTTTTTGAAGTACCCGTTCATGATGAGGAGCCCGTTCTTTTCGCAGAAGTCGACCAGTCTTTGGCCGGCTGGATTGCGCGTGCCCGTGCCGAACTTTCCGCAGCATCTCTCGCTTTGTTCTCTGGGGCCGACGATCGCGTTGAAATCTCCCATCACAATTTCATTCTCGTGTGGATTTTCAAGCGTTTTTTCCAGGAGTTCGTAGAACTCGTCATGTTCTTGGTCGGCGCGCCCAGAGTGTGGGGCGTAGATCTGCGTGATGCGGTACAGCTTGCTGTCCGGCATGGTGATTTTGATCTGGATGATCCTTTCGGACACGTACTTCACTTCGTGCACGTGCTTGTTCAGTGAGCTCGTGATGTAGAACCCGACTCCTTTTCCGTAGTCTTGTCTTCTTGTTGGGTCTTCTTCCTCACCGCTGTTGTACAGGACGTAGCCTGAGCCGAGGTCCACCCGCGTTTGGCCGGGGATCCACGTTTCGCTGACGCCGATGATGCCGAGCTCCTCTTTCTTCACGCCTTCTTCGAACTCGGCGAGCCGGTGGGCGCTTCTGATGCCGCGGACGTTCATCGTTCCGATGGGCATTGCGTGTTTCTCGCGTCTCCTGCTTGAGGGCGCGGATCCACCGGCTCGACCCCTCTTGAGGGCCAGCTTTCCGCTCTTTCCTTTCTTCCGTTCTGCTCTCTCTTGCCTTCCGCTTGGGTGCGGTCGGTCTTGGGCCTGCCCGACGCTCTTCCGCTCTTCTTCTTGCCTTTGCGCGGGCGTTTCAGGTGCACTCACAACTGATTGTGGGCGTGCTCCGTCTTCGCTCGGCTCTGGGCGTTCTTGGACGTCGGGTGCATGCCCTAGTCGCTTTCTTGGGGCGTTGCCCTCCTCGCCTTTTGGCGGTTGTGTGCTTGGGCCGGCGGCCGCGTGCACCTCCTGCTCCTCTTGCTCAGTCCTTCCTCCTCCTTCTTGGCTACCGATCCTCGGGATTTCCCCCGCCACGATCGCCTGGTCGTGGATAGGATCGGGGCTTTCGTTCGCGTTCGCCTTTTTGAGCGGAGCGGTTTTTCGGACCGACCGCTCGCGTGGGCTGGCGGGAAGGAAAGTCCGCTCATTTCAACCAGCGAGAAATGCTGCAAGTCGACAAGCAGCTTTCCCATCCGCATCACGTGCACGCACCGGGGATCATCGATGGGAAGCTGTTCGGGTTGTGCGTACGCCGGGACGGCTTTGCACTCGACTGGGAGCGCTTCTCGGTTCTTGACCTCGCGACGGGCGAAGCTTCGAAGCGAACAATGCGAACGGACGTGGACATCGATCGGGAGAAGGTGGGCAACACAAAAGAAGACCTCACTCGTTCTTTCAGCTCGACATCGACACTGCCCGGCCGAAGTCCTGGAGCCAGAAGCGACTGTTCTTTTTGGGATTCGAAAGCCACCAGGAGAACGAGCGGGTTTATTGCTTCGATCCGCTGAACGCAACGCTCTCCGTTCTGCCCTTCCGCTTCGAGCAACGAGTGTGCGGCTTCTCCATCGACGAGGACGAGGGAATTCTGACCGTTAATTTGAACGGACGGAAGCGAGAGGGCGTTCTCTCCGCCACTCACGAGTTCCGCATCTTTCGGCTTCGTTGGCGGTGAGCGGGGCGAGCAGAAATCAATTGACTGTCCATTTGTTTGCAGCCGATCGCACACCCTCGTTCAGTGCGCGTGGTTTCGGATCAAACGAGAGCGATCGACGATGCTCGCGGCCCTGGAGTTCCTGCCCCCACGGCTCGTCGACACGCCCCTCATGTCCAGCAGTCAGCTGCGAGCTCACGTTCAGTCCCATTGGGAGTAGAGATCCTAAAGAGAGGCCCCTGCCTGTAAACCTCTTTTTTGCTAATTGCCCATTCTATGCAATAAACCGCTCTTTACAGCCATTATTGAAGTAAATGAAAGGGAAAGAGCGAGTGAAGTAACCGCACCTCCCGTTTGTCAATGACTCGACCGCCGTTTCATTGGTTCGTTTAATTCGAAGTGTTTATACGAGAAAAGGGCAGCATTATAAACACATCAGATGATCATCAATCTAATGAACACTCAACGCCGCAAACATGGTCACTGCTGAAAGCAAACGAGATTTTCAGCTCGGAAAGCCGTTCCACCCACTTCCTTCTTCTTGCTCTGACGAAAAAAATCGCCCTCGATTCGAATGGAAGTGGGTTTCGCGCCATCCGGCCAGTCGAACTGCTGAACGAGGAGCACGCGCTCGTGCTGGCTGACGGCATCCGTCCAGAAGGTCGCCTTGTCGAAGGGCTCCACTTGCTTCAGCTTCGGCATCCACTCGTCATCGGGCTGAAGCGAAAAGAAGTCGAGTCGATTGGAAGGACTCAGAGCTAACCTTCACAAAGAACTCCACCGCCACGTGTTTGCCCGTGACGAAGAGTCGCTTCAGACCGGGAATGTTCAGCTGATCGCGGAGCTCCAGGCAGCGCGCCCACAGCTCCGTCATGTCCGTGTTCAGATGTTGACCGAAACTCTGCAATGCGGAGAAGTTGATGGAAGAAACCGAAGCGACTTCTTGCAAAGAAGTCGAGCTTCACGTGCAGCTCCTCGAGCGATGGGAAGCGACGGCAGAACGCCGCAAACGAATCGGTGGGCGGGCCGACGGCACGAGAGCTTTGCGTGAGCCCCAGCGATTTGATCGATGCGGACAGGACGCGTTCGCTGCAAGCAAGCAAGCGATCAGTCGAAGGACACAAAAAGAAGAAATAACTCCGGAAAGAAGCGCCCGGCCTCTGCCGTGCACACGTCCAAGCGGCGGATCTTGTGACGACTCAACGCCTCGTAGTCTACCGCTGAAATCAAACGCAATCAGTGGAACAAACGGCACTCAAAAAGCCGAACGTGTGCGGTCGATGACGAGCTTCTCCAAATCCAACGGCGGGAATCGCTGCAGCGCGAACGGCGAGCACTCCAACTGTTTGAGTTGCGGCGCAACGAGTTTGATGAACTGCAAAAGGAATGGCGACTTCGGAGTGAACGAGAGCGTCAGTCGAGTCACGACTAAGAGGAGCGAGTGAATCGAAGAAAATGGGCAGAAAAACGCACATTCTCCAACTTGTGCCACCGTCAGGTAATCGGACGTGTCCTGCAGGCCGAAATCCAAGCGGACGGGAACGCGGAGCAGTTTGGCGATTGCGCTCATCTCCTCCGCGCCGGCCGCGAACTCGACCTTCGACGCGCCGACGCCCAGCTCCAGCTCCAGCGACGGCCCGAAGTCGGCCGGCTTGCATTTGATTTCGCGCACGGTACGGCGGACGGACGTCAGTTGGGCGCGAGAGATTGCCTAAAGACAAATGGCTTAAATAAAGGTAGAAACGAATAGAAAAGCTTACCGCCAAGCGAAAAAGAGGAGTCGCCGCCACCTTTGTGTTCTTCGACATCGCAGCTGTCAGCACGAAGCGATTCAAGCCGTCGCGCACGGCAGCCGGCCGCAGTTTCGGCTTCTTCTTCACGACCGCCGCCTCCATCGTGAACGAGCGGAAAGCAACGAAAAGAGGAGGAATGCGGCGAGCGATGGGCGGCGGCGAGGAAGCGGCGAGCCACGGGAAGCGCGCCAAGCGAAGATTTTCGCGGCAGAACTCACCACTCGGTCGCCGTCCGCAGCGGTCGAAGTCTCGCTGTCGTCGCGACCACAATTCGTTGTTTCAAGTCGAATCGCTTGCTTACTTTCTTGCCAGTGAGCAAGGCAGACAGTTTACTGCTTGCGCCGAAATCCATTGCTTGCGCACTCCAACCTTTTCGTGTTAAATACTCTTCCTTCGTCTGCTCACTGCTTCTGTCCTCAACGATCGAAGGACGATAGAAGATGTTTATACCAAGAACAATAGACAAATCGAACGAATCAAAGAACGACGAATCAATCGCACTGAAGCTCGCGAATGCTGGCGCCTGCAAGCGAGCAACGGAGGAAATGACCGTTGACTACAGAAGACTCACGATCAACTTCCCCAGCGACGATCAACACCGAGCGGAGGTCCGAGCTGATGACCACGTCCATCATTTCGCGGAAGGTAAGGTCCCGTCCGAGAGCCGCTCGCAGCCGGTTAACCAGCGAGCGATCGGGCATTTTGGCGAAGAGAAGGAAGAAGCCGAACTCGTCGGCGAGCGTGAAGCGGAAGGCGCGTGGCGGCAGCGGCACGTCCTCCCGCCACTCGTCGTCGGAGAGGCGGAGCAGAAGGAACGAGCAGGCGGCCGCGTTCGCCCACGTCCGCACGGGCAGCACGTTGAACTCTTCGGCCAGCTGGACGAATCGAATGCGAGGGGGTAGAAGGAAGAACCTACAGCTTTGTGGTCGTAGTAGAGGAACTCCGGTCGTTTCTGCAGGGCGTTCATCAGGCGAATTGCACGAGACTCTTCCTGCTGCTGCTGCGGATCGACGAATGGCTGCACGGGAGCGATCGGACGAGCGAGAGGCTCAATCGGCGGCGGCTGGAAGGCGGTCGGGAGCGAATGGCGAACGGGCGGTTGCTCTTGAACGGTCTCTTCGTCCTCCGATTCGTCCAAATCGATCAGTTCGACGGCCGCTGGTCGCTTCGGAGCTCGCCGCATCGACGCCTCTCGAGCAGCTCGGCGTTTCGGAGCGCGAACTCCACCACCGTCTGTCGTTTCTCGCCGTGCCCTTCGTTTTCGGCGGTAGATCAACGGCATGAAACAATCGGTGCCGGTGACGCTCAACACGGCCGTTCGCTGGACCTCCGCTATGTTCGTCCCGACTTGCAAGAAGGCAGCTCGGTGTTCCTGGAGCGAGCGAAGGATAAACCGTGGACAGAAAGGAACTCACCGCTCCGATTTGAATCGCCTGCCTGCGAGGCTTGTCTTCGGTGGGACGATCGAAGTAGTGGCAGTGCTGTTCGTGATCGTTCCGCAGCGTCGAGCTGTTATGTTGGGTTCCGCACAGACTGCACGTATGTCCTTCGGTTTTTCGGTGCAGCTTCTCATGCTGGTCTGCGAGGCCTCGATGGCCGAAAAAGTCGAGACCACAAACCGAGCAAGGAAACTGAAATTGGTCGATGATTTCAAACCAAAATAGCTAACACAGACACGTAGGTTTGGTTTAGGCGGATTCTCCTCCATGACGGCCTCCAGTTGGGCAATCGACGCGTCTTCGCTCGCTTCTCCTGTGCGAACGGCAGCCGAAGGGATCGCATTTTTTTGTGTTTCGACCAACTTGAACCCGACGTTGTACAAGAGAGGAAGTTGCGACTAAACCGTAAAAGACCGTTAAACATGCGAAAAAAGGACTACCTTTTGGATTTTCACCGCCGCGCTGCTCTTCAGGTCCTCGGCAAGCCGATGAAAATTGTGTGAAACGCGTTCATGGTTGTTTCGTTCGCCCGGGCGACGAACCAGCACCCCGCAAATGGAACACTTGTGTCCTTTTGCGAGTTTATGGCCACGCTCATGTTGTTGCGTAACGGCCGGCAAGTGAAACGCGGTTCCGCAGTGCGAGCAGTCGCGCTAAAGCAGGCGAAACTAGTGTTAAAAAGTACTGCTTTTTGATTCGAACTCGCCTCTTCCTTCTGCCGTCGATCTCGATTGCTGGACACGGAGGCGGTCGAGAAATTAAGCGCCTGAGGACGCCGCTGTTCGCTGGACGGCGCCCACTCGTCGTCTTCGTCGCTCTCCTCTTTCTCTTCGTGCGGTTCGTAGTCGACGTCCTCCTCGTCCGTGAAATTCGCCGCCATTTGCCGAGTAAAACGATTGGATGCGAACAAATGGAGGCAGCCAGGAAGCAACGCCGACCTCGCGCGTCACTTTTTCCCGCCCAAAATCAGGGGGCTAGCGGTCACTTGTCGCTCTCTGTGGTCAACTCATCCTTTCCGCAGGCTATTACTGTCGTTGCTCCTGCTTGATTGATGAACGTTGGAGAGAACATTTTCAATCATTCTTTATCGTTGATTCTTCTACCATCAAGTTCAAGTAAACTTCAAAAAGAACAAGAGCCGGCAAATAAAAAAAGAAAGCTAGTGACGAGGCCCACAGAGCGTTACCATGAACTTCGAATTCTTTCCCGCCGTTCTGCTCGCAACATGTTTCTTCTCGCCGTCGCCGCTGCGTGAATTCCGAAAGAAAGTCCACAGTTCTTTTTTTTCAAAAAAAGCAATTTTCTCGCCGACTTTCTTCCACCGACTTTTCGCCGCCGCCGGCCTGTCGGCCGGCCGGTCGACGGGGCAGTTTGGACGTGATTTTTGAACGAACGCGGGCGACCGGCCGCCTTCACGCTCGGATGCAAACGAGGGGCGACCGTGAACAACCGCAAAGGAGCGTGGAGGCCAAAAGAACGCGCTGCGAGGCGGCCGGCCGGTGGAGGGAAGTCGGGCGGCCGGAAGGCGCGTTCAATCGACCGTGGCTAATTGGCGCAGAATCCGCGGGGAATTCGCGGAGAGCGAAAGCGAAATCACGAACTCCGCGGTCCCGCCCACACGGTCGACCGGCGGGCGGTCTTTTGTTTCACGAAATGTTCCGCCGTTTGCTTCCGCTTTTCTTTTCGCTCGATTGCCGCCGTGAACTCCCGCGCTCGACGCACATCACTTTTTTTAATCGGAGCGCTTGCCGCCGGCTGGACGGAACGAGCGGACGGTCTCGCTCGCACTCTCGTTTTCAAACGTTTTCGATCGGTTCGCCCCTTCCGAAAGTTCGAGAGCCGCGCAAGGTGGCGAGCGAGAGCGAACCGCGCGGCCGCTCGCCGTCCAGCTGACAAACGAGCGGTCGGACGGAAGAGGGCGTGATTGTTGACGGCATTTTCCTTCCTCTTCGTTCCCCTTCGTTGTTGTGTTCGTCGAACAAAAGCGGCGGGCTCCCGAACGAACCGCCCGCCGTCGTTTGTCGCGGTTTACAGCGCGCCGATTGAACGTTTTTGTTTTCGACTTCTTCGCTCTTCCGATTCAATTGGGAGTTCGATCGAGAGCAGCTCGCCACATTTGAAGTTCGCACAAAAACTCCGCGAATCGAGCCGTTTTTCGCCCAATTTCGTCTCGTTTTCGATCGTCCGTCAATCCGGCGTCGATCGACGTCGTCAACGGCGCGCGCCAAACGTCAAAACGAATCAAAATCCGAGTCCGTTTCGGGTTCATGAAGCGTGATGACCGTGAACTGTTGCTCTTTTCTTCATGCTTTCGAATGACTTGCATTCTTTATACTTTGCTATGCTTTCTGTTTGCTTGCTTCGTGGTTCGAGGGCTTCGAGGGCGCCGAGTTAGGTCAAGTACGTGGGATTTACGAGCAGCAGCGACCACATTGGTCGCCCAATTCAATGGGCAGGTAATTAGCCGGCCGTCCTCTGGAATCCGCCGTCCGCTGGGCCTCTGGAAGCCGAAGCCGATTGACGTCCAAAGCACGCGCTGGACTCCACACAAAGACCATCCACATAAAGCGTCTGGAAAGCAAAAGAAGATTACTGGAGACGCGGAGATTTGGCGCGGATTCCGGCACGGATTTTGGGTCCAATTTTTCTGATGAAATCGTTGGCTTGCCGCCCTCCCGCCCCAACTCCCACCTCCACGCATTCCAGGCCCGCCGTTCGACGATCAAAACGTGAATCGTCGCGAGACGAAAATAAACTCCCGCCCCCGTCGCGCACTCGCCGTTTGTTTGGCTCCACGCTTACGATTTGAAGTCGGCGGGTTCGTCGCGTCGATTAACACCGCCGCCCGAGATTGTTTGCGGCTCACGTTTGGCGCTTATTTAACGAACTTCTTTTCGCTCTCCGGGCTCGCTCTCGTTCATACGCGTTCTCCGTGCTCTTCGGGCTCTTCGGTTCGCCGTGAAGCCGGAAGGAAGTGGCGTGTCGAAGAGCCCCCTTCAAAAAGTGATGGCCGCTCGCCGCACGTTCGCTCACGTTCTCGATTGCGCGAACGCTCGCCGCCTTCGAAATCGAACCTCTTGACCTCCGGCGCGCAGGACACCGCCGAAAAACACGCGGCGGCGCTCTCGCCCGTGGCTCCCTCTCGCCGATCGTTTCGGTTCTCGCGGTTTCTTTCTTCTTCTTCTTCGCCGATTCGGGAGCGCGCGCGCTCGTTTTCTGACGATCAAACAAACAAACACGGAGGCCCCGAGTGCGCGATTAACATTTTTGTTGTTTGATTCACGTCGCCGTTTTGTTCGATTCGAAAATCGGCGGTCAATTGAGGTCTTTGAGGGCCGTCGGGCAATCGGCAGGGAGGTTTGTGCTCTCGATCGCTCGATCGCTTGCTCGTAATGGTCGCCCGGATTAGAGAACCCCCTTTTTGTTGCCTGAAGATCGCCCAGCGAGCCCGTGTGTTTTGTGCCACCAAAAAACAAACAAACGCGCGATTCAAATTTTCGCCGCCGTTCGTTTCGAAACGATCCGAAAGCCACTTGAGCGGTGAGGAAGTCCGTGGGTTTGGGGTTTCGGAAGAACCAAGAAACAAGCGCGAAGAAAAGTGCGTTCCCCTCGCGATCGGCGCCGCCTTGCGGCAATTGAACGCTTGAACTGTTGGCCGAAGCAGGGGGGATCGTGCGGGTGAGTCAACCGGCAGGCAGACAGACGGCAGCGAGTGGGCGGCAGCAGGGAGGAAGTGGGTGGGTAATTTTGAGCTAATGAATAAGGAGTAGGTAGACGAGAATTCAGTCTTTATTATCGTTAAAGGCATCTGTCAGCCATCTTTATCGCTTCAATTTGATTACCGTGTGTAGATCACCGCCTGCTTCAATCCACGATCGCCCATCGTTTCGTTCTTCTGATCGAACGAACTTTCGATCTTCAACCACCTTTCACGTTCTTCCACATTCTTCCGCATTGTTTCGTTCACACATTTCAGCTGGGAAATGCGGACGCACGAACGAACCGAACGATAAGAAGTGATCCCTTCGTCCTGTCCGCTGTAATCCCCGCACTTCCGCCGTCAGTCCATTAGCTAATGGCCGGCCGAACGATCGACCGTACGCTCCGTGCACCGAGAGATTTGGGCGGCCGGAAAGCCGGTCTGATCTCTCGGCGTCCAATTTGTTTAATGCACCCCGATCTTTTGAGATTGCCGCCGCTCGTCTCCGAAATTCTGGCCGGTTCGTCGCCGACGGCCGAGAAGGTTCTTTTGCGGGCGGCGGTGCGGAACCTGCCCGCCCATTCATCCCCCTCCCGACTGTGTGCACACACCCGCCCTACAGTCCGGGTACAGACGGCCCACAGCTCACAGACGACAGCCGGCTGTTAGAAGGCAGTCGGGAGGTAGACGGGAGGTAGTCGAGCGAGCACGCGGGCTTTTTATTGTGCAATTGGGCGGGTTATTGGCAATACAAAAGCGAAACGCTCGCCGCCGCCGCCGCACGGACCGCAAGGGATCATGACTCTCGCGAACGAACGAACGCGCAAACGAACCGCCCGCCCTGCTTTGCGCTCGCCGCCTGCCGACTGCCGGCGGCTCGAGCGAACGAGCGAGCGAACGTGTTCTCGAATTCGCGCCGCTCGCTCGCTCGCCACTTCGTTCCGTTCGCTCGCCGCCCGTTCCGAACTCATTTCTTTTCATCGGCCTTCGAAGGAGTCGCAGGAGCGGGAGTCAACAACCTTTCCTTTTCTTTCGGCAGTCGATTACGGTCGCTCAATCGTTCGACTCTTTGCTCTCCCGATCGAAGTTTGCACGAATTCCGTCGATTTCTGGTCGTTGGGGATACGCGAACCGATCGGAATGATCGAGAGCTGGAGGCCGCCGGTGAGTGAGCGAGCGGCTGATCGTAAACTGGAGCTTGTCGGTGGTTCGATCGAGAGCAGACGAAACGGAGGAGGGCGATGAATCACATGCGCGATTGGACGAACACTGCCGCTCGTTTTGCTCGTTTGTTTTCGCCCACCGGTTGGTTGATGGATTGCCCAACTTTCCGCCGGCAACTATGCACTCACTCACTCACTTCTTTCCATTCCATTCGTTTGAAATGTGCGAGAAGAATCGTTGAACTCTCGCCTCGCAGCCGTCGTCTTGCTTTTGCGCGTCGTTTCGCTCGATTTCCAACGGTTGACGCACGAGCGGCCGTTCTCGCCGCCTCCGGCCGCTCGGCGCGGCGCCGAAAGCAACGCGGCGAACTTCCGGCCGCCGCATTCCGCCGGCGGAGGAAATCCGCCGATTAAACGCACCGCCTTGCGCAACGACCGTTGGCCCTCCACTTCGCTCCGTTCTTCTCGCTCGCTTCCTTCCTTCCGCTCGCCGCCCACTTGCAAATCGAAGCGAACAAATCGAAGGGCACAACGCACACCACACACGGCGGCGAAGCGGCGTTCTTCGTTGTTTGGCGCCGACTCGTCGAGTTCGTGATTGTGAGTCAATTCGGGGATTTGCATTCCGCTGCCGACTCCACTCCACACGGTACACTCGGCGGAGCGGTCAATCGACAATCCTTTGGCTTGTTTTGCTCGATTTCAGTTGTTTGTACCCATTGACTCCACACACTGGATCACTCGTTCTTCAGTCAATCCCATCGCTCGCTCCTCACTTCACATCAAATTCTTTGTTCTCTCATTGTCGATTCCTCAACTCACTCCGCAGTCCACACTCAATCCCTTCGTTCACTTCTGATCGCGTGATCTCCGCGTCTATTGCATCATCGCCCGGTTCATCGCCCGTTTAAAAGCCCCCTCCCATTGGCAGGTCGACGGAGCGGCCGAACGGACGGACCGAGAGGCGATGGCGCGCATCACCGAAATGACGAACGGCAACGGTCGCGGTTCGCCGTCGGAGGTGTTCAGCACGAACATCCTGCAGTTGGAGAAGAAGAAGGAAAAGAAAACGACGTGCGTTCCCCCTCATTTCCTCTCATTCCGCTCGTTGCGGTCGGTTGCAGGCTGTTCAAAAAGTTGGCGATCTTCGCTGCAGTTCTTTGCGTTCTCTTCATGTTGGCGACCATTGCGCTCGCCGTGACGTTGGGCATCAAAATGCGGAGCTTCCAGGACATCGACGAGCCGGCGGCCGCCGTCGGCCACCAGCAGCCGTCGCCCGGGATTCCGTCGCCGCTGCTCGAGGCATCCTCCTTCTTTCTTTCCTTTCATCCATTTCGTTGCAGAAGATCCAGTCAACGCTCGGCGGCCCGAAGGGCGACCCGTCCAAGTGCAACGTCGGCAGCGAGTGGCCGAAGCCGTCCGGTTCGCTCCATGCGCGCTACAAGCGGGCGGCTGTTGCGAGTGTTCGTTCCCCTCTTTCCTTCTCCAATTGATCTCCTCCGATTGCAGGACCACGGCTACTGCAGCGAAATCGGCCGCAACGTACTGTTCCGCGGCGGCAACGCCGTCGACTCCGCGATCGCCTCCTTGCTGTGCATCGGCGTGTTAAATCCGCAGTCTTCGGGGTTGGGCGGTGAGTTCACTCAAGCATTCGAGCGAAAAGAACGTTCCCAATTGCAGGCGGCTTCCAAATGACCATCTTCAACGCAACGACGCAACGCTGCATGGTGCTGGACGCGCGCGAAACGGCGCCGAGCGGAGCAGACGGTACGGCGACCGAAAAGCTTCCAAACTCGTGTGATTGCAGCCGAAATGTTCGTGAACACGCCCTTGACCTCGGACAACGGCAGCGTGTTCGGCTACCGCTCGATTGCCGTTCCGGGCGAGCTGCACGGCTACTGGACGGCGTTCACGAATCACGGGAGCGGCAAGGTGCTCGCCTTCTTTCTTTTTCCTCTTGCTCACTCCCCCAATCAACTGCAGGTCACGTGGGAGTCGCTGTTTGAGCCCGCAATTGCGCTGGCGCGCGACGGCTTCCCGGTCTCCTCCAACCTGGCGATGGTGCTCCAGAAGCTCGAATCTCGGATTGCGCAGGACGAGGACATGCGGCGCGTCTTCTTCGACCCCCGCACGAACAAACCGTACGAGGAGGGCGACGTGATGAAGCGACAGCGACTGGCCGAAACCCTCAGCGAACTCGCCACCGCCAACGACCCCATCAAACTGTTCTACAAAGGCGAGTGCTTGAATGGTCGAGTGGATTTCACGGCGGAATTGCAGGCGGCATCGCGCAGACCATTTCGGCCGAAATCACGGAGAAGGGCGGCCTCGTGACGGCGGAGGATTTGGCCAACTACGCGACGACGATCATCGACTCGCCGCTGGAAAGCGAGGCGCTGCCCGGCGATTTCGTCGTTTGCGGACCGCCGCCGCCCTCCTCGTTCACCGTCGCCCAAGCGATCATCAACGTGATGGCCGAATTTTGTGCGTTTCTCGACGGAAGTCTCCTGAAGACATCTTCTTGTAGATCGTAACGAATCGAACATCGACCTCAATGATCCCCTGATCTACCATCGGCTCATCGAAGCGGAGAAGTTCGCCTATGCGCAGCGCACGAAACTCGGCGACATCAAGTTCGTGAAGGACGCGCACGAGCTCTCCAAGAACATGACCACTCCGTTCGTTCCCCTGCAGCAAAGCGGAGACTTCAGCACTCAATGATTGTAGGGCGTATGCGAAATGGGTCGCCCAAATGATCAAAGAGACCGCCCAGCCGCTCGAGTACTACAGCCGCGATCTCACCGCCCAGGTGCCCGACCACGGCACCGCCCACGTCTCCGCTCTGGACCACGAGGGCAACGCCGTCAGCGTCACGTCGACGATCAATCAGCTGTAAGCTCCATCCATTCATTCCACTCAATACTCGTCTGCTTTAGGCTGGGATCGAATCGAATCTCGCCGACGTTGGGCATCGTGTAAGTCCTCCCTTCTCCGTCCACTCAATCCTCTTCGCTTGCAGCTGGAACGATCAAATGGACGACTTTAGCACTCCCGGCGGTCAGTCTTCAAGCGAACGAATGGCGAATGAACTCGCTCGATTTCAGTGGCCAACGGCTTTGGATTCGCGCCGTCGCCGGCCAACTTCATCGCGCCCGGCAAGAAGCCGATGTCGTCGATGAGTCCCGCCATCGTCTACGACAAGAAGGAGAACCGTGTGAAGGCCGTCATCGGAGCGTCGGGTTCGTCCTTTCGTTCATTAATCAACGGAGTGAACCCAATGGTTTGCAGGCGGCTCGCGCATCATTTCGGCCGTCGCTCAAACGGTCATCCGCACGCTTTTGTTCAACCAAACGGTCAAAGAGGCGGTCGATGCGCCCCGCATTCACAACCAGTTCGCTCCGTTCATTACCGAGTACGAGGACAAGACGCCGCCGGTAAGTCGCGAATTGAACCACGGAGTAGGTGATCGCACGTGTGTTCAGAATCTCGTCGCTGTCCTCATCGAGAAGTACAAGCAGGAGGTGAGTTGTTTCTTCTTCTATTCGCTTCTAATCGATCGATTTGAAGGGAATGAACCCCGTGCCGAAGCAGGCGAGCGTCGTCCAGGCGTTGATCCACGAAGAGGACGGCTTCATTCACGGCAACTCCGATTTCCGGAGGCAAACGGCCACCTACCCGGCCGGCTATTAGCTGCGATCTAAGGATTTTTTTGTTTGTTTGTTGTCTACCGGTTACTGCGGCCATTCGGCCTTCCGAATATCAAGCGTTCGTTCACTCACAATCAACCCGCCCCCCACCCAACCAAATACTCATCCATCCGAACAGTATTTACTCTTCTCTCGTTCTTCGTCTTCTACTGATGACTACTCGGGTACTCCTCCCACTTGTTTCTCCCCCTTTAATGTGTGTGTGGGGAGCCGACGGTTGGCCGTTGACGTTCGGAACAAAATCTCCCTCCCGCTTGCGATCGCTTCCCGAATTCAAGCCCCTCTCCTTCCTTCCTTCTTTCCGGTTGCCCCCTTCAGATCCCGTTGCTCTCCCCCGTGTAGATTACAGCGATAATATCAGCAGTCATTGCCCGTTCCGAGTGGAAGAATTCAGTTGATTGTCTTGTTTATAGCGTGTACATTTGATTCGACGCGATTAAACGACTCGATTTATGCTCCTGGACCACGAACAAACAATCAATCAATCAAAGGAAGCAAACAAACACAACGAAACGAATACAATAGAAAGGAAAGGACCTAATCGTGCGTAACCGAACAGCAAACAAACATCGAGGGAGCAAAAGAACGAGCGAGGGATCACAGATCGCCGTCGTCGTCCTTTCGCTCGACCGGCGGATCGACGCGCAGCCCGTAGCGCTCGAGGACGTCGGCGGGCGGAGCGGCCGGAGCGCCGAGCATCAAACACTTGCCGTCTTTCGTCTTCGGGAAGGCGATCACGTCCCGGATTGACGCGCGCGCGTCGCCCCGCTCGGCCAACAGCGCCAGGAGGCGGTCGAGGCCGAACGCGAAGCCGCCGTGCGGCGGGGCGCCGTAGCCGAGCGCCTCCACGAATTCTTTCTGCAATTCTCGTGCATCAATCGATCAAAAGAGGAAACGAACAAGTGGCTCGACGGGGAGCTGGAGCAACTCGAAGACGCGCCGCTGGAGCGCCGCCCGATGGATTCGAATCGAACCGCCGCCCAGCTCCACGCCGTTCAGCACGAGGTCGTAGTGTTGGGCTGGAAGCAAATGAAATGAATAAAAGATGAATAAATTCACTGGCTGAACCATGAAGATGAGTCAAAGAGTAAACGATTCAATCAATCAAATGGATCAAACAAAGACCAAAAGAATTAAAGAACGAACCTTTCAGCTGCTCCAAATCGCGTCCCTCTTCCAGCTGCTTGAGACACTCGGGAGCGGGCGCCGTGAACGGATGGTGAGCGCTCTCGAGTCGGCCCTCGTCGTTGCGCACGAACAGCGGAAAGTCGACGATCCACGCCCACTCGAGTCGGCCGGCCGCTCGCAAGCCGACCGCGTCGCCCACGAAGTTCCGCAGTTGGCCGAGGGTTTTGCGGACGTTCGTCTCGTCGTTGCCCCAACTACTTGGATTGAATGAAAGAAAGAATCCAAGGGAACGTGCCTGAAGACGACCAAATCGCCTTCGTCGACCTCGTGGTCGCCGATAAAGCGTTGCGTGTCGAAATTGCGGAATGGGCACTTGCGCGTGAAGTTGGCGATCTCGAACGGCTTCAAACGAGAAGAATCAATGGAATCTAATGGAAAGAACGCACCTGATTGCTCGCGTTCATTTCCAGCACGCGCTTCCACTCGCGTTTCATCGCGTTCGTCACGATGCCGCCGGCTTTGCGGGCGACGAAGCAGGCGGCGAAGAATCCTGCCTGCTTGGCGCCCACGGGCGTCTTCTGCAGGTGTTTCGTGCACTCGCGCAGCTTCCACGGAATCCGCAGGTCCGGCTTGTCGCTGCCAAAGTCCCGCATGACGTCCGCGTACGTCAAACGCCGAAACGGGAGCTTCGGCCGCAAGTCGGCGAGCTCGGCGGGCCACGCGTCGACGACGAGCTGTTCGAGCAGCGCGAGTACGTGCTCCTGGGTGGTGAACGAGAGCTCGAGGTCGACTTGCGTGAATTCGGGCTGCCGATCCGTTCGCGCGCCCTCGTCGCGGTAGCAGCGGGCGATCTGCAACGAACAAATGAGCGAAATGCGGGAGACTTTCGTCGCCGAACTCACTTGAAAGTAGCGATCGATGCCGCCGCACATCAGCAGCTGCTTGTAGATTTGCGGTGATTGCGGGAGCGAGTAGAAGAGTCCGTTCAACGGCTTTCCGCACGGCACGGGGAACTCCTGGGCGCCGCCGGGCGTCCACTGCGCCAACGTCGGCGTCTCCACGTCGACGAAGCCGAACGATTCGATCAGCGTGCGCCGGATGTTGTGCACGAGCGTTGAGCGTAGTCTGCAATCAAGTGGACGTCAATTAGATGATGCCCTCGTGTTCTCGTAGTCAAGTGGCATTCACAAATGACTGCCTCCGCAATCTCTCGCCAATCCCACTGGACTATCGGAGTCGTCAGGAACAACAATTAGACAAACCCTCTCAATTTAATCGAACGAACCTCAAATTCCGCTGCATCTTCGCAGTTCGCAGGTCAAGGTAGCGGTAGGCGAGTCGCGTCCGCTCGTTGGCGTTCGCCTTCGGCGCCAGCGGCAGTTCGGCGGGCGCCCGGTTGAGAACTTCGAGCTCGTCCACGTGCACCTCGACGTCGCCCGTTCGCATGTTCCCGTTGCGATTCGCGCCCCGATCGCGCACCACGCCCACGGCCTTGATTGTCGACTCGTAGTTCAAATCGGCCATCCGCTCGGCCAACTCGCGCTGCTTGGCGTCGGGCACGTGCAGTTGGACGAGGCCGTACGCGTCGCGCAACACAAGGAATTTGTTCAGCCGGTTGTACATCAGCCATCCGTAGAGTTCGACTCGTTGGCCTGCAAGTGCACTGCTTAGATCCACCTCCTTCTGCCGGCTTGCCTTCGTTCTGGAGTCCCAACTCGCCGCAGTTGTGCGAGCGGGTGGTGAACCGATTGACGGCGGCACGGGCGCGTGCGCACGTCGCCAAGTGCCGCACGTACGTGAGTTTCGTCATCCCACCGAAACAATCAATAGAACGAATGCGATCAATGAAGGTGGAACAAAAGAAAATAAGCGAAATGCAATTGAATCAATGCGATCTCCTCCATTCCGGTCCAGTCGATTGGAATCGATTTATTTCAACCGTAACGCACGAAAGGGAACTCGTATTTACACGCGAATCACACCCGAAAGCAACAAACAAGGAGCAAGAGAATTAACGAGAACTAAAGGCACTTGTCATCCCCGAGGAAAGGAAGGGAAGGAAGTGAGTGAAGGAGTTCAGCACCCGCAAACAACAAGTGGAATGTTCGGGCAAGTTGGCGAAAGAAGGAGGGAAGTTCTCGACTAGTAGCGAGGCCCGAGCAGCACGTGGCCGTTGCCCTGAAGGAGCGACTCGAACGGCCGGGGCGGCGTGCTCAGCAGCTCGTTGTGCTCGGCGGCGAGCTTGCGGTACGCGAACGAGGCGAACGAGAAGTGATCCACGACGTTCGGCTCCTCGTCGCCGCCCTCGAGCTGCTCCAGCACTGAAATCGAAGAGGATCAATCAAGAAGGAAGGGAGGAACGAACGAGGAATCTCCGCTTGAAAGTCGGCGGACGGATCGGGAGCGTCCCAGCGGCGGCAAAGCGGGCCGGGCGCCGACGGGAAGCCGGCCCGTCGGTACACGTGCTTCCCGTAGATCGCGTTCAGCATCGAGCGGAGCGCAACGGAGTCTCGTTCTTGATCCGTCAACACGCAGCAGTCCTGCAATCAAACGATGGGTTGAGCAACGCAAGTACAAGCGAAAGAAAACTGAACGCACCTCGCAGAGGACCTCGTCGATTGGGACGAGGTTCGTCACACGCCGCTCCAGAAGGCGCCGCCGCAACGCCGCGAATTCGGTCGGATTCTTCGACGCGGCGATTCGTTGGAGCCGCTCCGTCGTCTTCATCAAACCGGAGAACTCGCCGCCGAGTTCGTTGAGCAACGCGAGCAGATTCACCGAGTCGCCCGAGCCGCCGGCCGATCGCTCGGTTTTGCTCAGATCGCCCACAAGGTCTTTGATCTAAACTACGGGGATTAATGAGAGGAATGAGCGGATTAAAGAGAGCAAGGGTTGATTAAAAGGATCGAAGGGAACACTCGCCTGCTTCCGCACCGCCGCCCGCGCCTCGTTTTCGTTGGCGGCATCCGGCGGGATCGGATTTTTCGGCTTCTTGCGGCGGCGCCTCCGCTTCCGCTCGCCGTCCCGCTCCTTCGACTCCCGACCGCTCGCTTCGGCCGCCTGGACGGTGGGGACCAACGGTTGGGCGGGCTTCTCGACCACCGACTTCACGGCGGCGCCGCTCGGCTCCTCTTCGGCTTCTTCCTCCTCATCGGCTCGAGTTTCGTTGCCGTCGGCCGGCTCGTCGGTCGCGTTCCAGCGCCGCTCGTACGCGTGGAGCTCCTCGGCGACGCCCGCGGCTTCGTGCTCCGCCCGCAGCTCGCGGAGATCGCGAACTTCCGGCGGCAAGTCGGCTTCGTCCAGCGTCGCCCGCTCGTTCTGCAGTGCGGGATCCTCGAGGTCGAGCAACGAAACGAAGTCGATCGAGTCCTTGAAGCGTTGCAGGAGCTCCTCGTCCGCCTGCCGTTTGTGTCCGCAGCAGTAGAGGGCACCCGGATCGATGGGGTGGGCTTCGGTGTTGAAAATCCAGCCTCCACCTGCAAACGGAAATAAATCGGACTAATTGAAGCCAAAGGGAACAAACCAAAGACGGTGCACTTGCCGCTGGGGTTCGTGATCACGCGCGCCGTCGTCCCGTCGTTGTGGATGAAGTTTTCGGGGTCAAAAAGGAGGTACAAATCTTCAAATCGAAGCTCTAATCACATCGCTTGATTTCACTCACATTTCGTGGTCTCGCTCAAGAAAAACGACTCCATTCGGTCCTCCAACGAGCGAGTGGTCAAATCCCGAATGGTGGCGTAGCCGCAGCTCGTGCGCGCCGAATGCTCGATCGCTTCGACCACCGCGGCGCCCATGTGCAGGTAGTGGGGATCATCGGTCGCCCGGTAGAGGTACATCATCGACTCGACGATCTCCGGCCGCAGCGGATAGCCGGCGCGTTTCGCGACCGCCTCCCGGTTGGGGAGGTTGTAGAACTCGGGCGGGACGCCGTACTGCCGATTCACCTGATCGTAGGTGAGCATCACGCGCGCCGCGTCCTCCACGTTACCGGTGAGGGCCTGCAATCAAATGAAACGAGTTGAACGACGGAAGGAACGAACCAAAACGCCCGGCCAGAACGCTTCCAACGATTGGAACACGGGGAAGTTCACCTGGCCTTTGGCCATCGAGACCCACGTGAACCAATCCTCTTTGCGGACGTGTTTGTTGATTGCGGCTTCGTATTCTGCAGCAAACGAGCAAGGAATTCAATAGACGAATGGGAACGAACCCTTGAACTGCTGCATAAGGGCGGGCCGATGGAAGAGCAGCGCGCCTTTGGCCAGGTACTCGAAGTACGAGTCGACGCCCGCTCCGATCCCCGAGTCCGTCCTGCAATCGAAAGGAGGAATGAACGAAAGGATTGAATCAAACGAACGCCGTCCACACGCCCGTCTGCACGTTAATGTGATTGCCGACGAGGCCGATGCCCGACCGCGTCTTCCACAACGCCTTCAGCGCGCGCATCGCCACCCGCTCGAAGATCGGATTGCCGGTGAGGCGCGAGAGGGCGCCGAACTCGACGATGAAGGTCCCAACGCCCGCCGTGCACGTGATGGGCGTCTCCAGCCGGTTGACGCCGTAGCGCAGGTTCACCGTGCCGAACGGCATTCCCGTCTCGGTGTTGAAGGCGGGCAGGAGTTTGCGGGCGAAACGTTCCGCGAGGTCGAGCAGCGGGCCGGCGCACGGCCATCCCGTGGGGCGCTCCATCCCTGCAAACATTCGGGGAATAGAAGGAAGAAAGAAGGGGACGAACCTTGAACCCGGCCGGACATCAAGTGCGCACTCAAAAGGCCGCCAACCACGCGGATGTTCGTCTCGAAGACGGAAACGTTGACATTGGAGTCCGTATCGGCGTTCTCCAGCACGAGGGCGACGGCGCGCCGAAACTCCGTCTCGTTGCCCATGATCAGCAGCGTGTCCAGCGCGTCGATCAACGTCAGGCTGAATTTTCCCCACGTGTCCATTCCTGCGGAAGCAAACAAATTGAATGAAACGAAAGAATTGCGGCTTGCCTTGGCAGGTGAGCGGCATGAGTTCGTCCTTCGGATAGGCGTGCTCAAGATACGAGTCGTAGGCGTGGTAGAACATTCCCCGGACTTTCTCCCTGCAACCTTCGAGTAAAAAAAGTGAATAGATGGAAGAAACTCGCCGATATTCGCGCACTCGCTCCTGCGGGAAGTCCGAGAGCATCGCCGTGCAGAAGGCCGCCGCGTGCAGCAGGAGGAACGCCCACAAGCTCCAGCATTTCCGCATCCTCTCGCATTTGAGTCGGCGGCCGCTCGATTTGGCCGAAATTCCGCCGAATTTCATGCTCCTCGCGGCAGACGGAACGCCAACGCGGAGCGGCGGTCGACGATCGGCGGCGCGCGATTCGAACGCCAATTTCGCGTTCCGTTCGAGCTCTTTGCGGTGTTCAAACTCGAGTGTTGCCCATTGCATCGAATGCAGCCGCAATTGCGATGCTTAATGGTATTAAGTGCAAGGCAATAAATTAAAAAGAAACGATTCTTTAGCATACAGTCAGAAATTTATCGACGCTGGCAACAAAACAAGCGAGATTACTAGAATCCCCTCTCATTGAAGACAACGTTGAAGTCGATCCCGTCCGATCGACTCGTCCAAACGTCTACGATCTGACCGGGCCCGTACGTGAGTTCGGCGACCAGATTCGCATCGAAGTGATCGGACGTGTGCTTGAAGTTCAGTTGCGTGCTGAAGAATCGGGCAGCAGCTTGGCGCATTTGTTCGTAGTCGTCCTAAACGCCCACATATTCATTTATGGGTGTGTGAACCGACCGGCTTCTTCTCGGGGTTCGGCAAGGCGATTGGCACCGAAATCTGCACGTTCGGATGGCCTGCTTTTAGAGTGATTTCCACAAGACGTCGGGAATCGGAGATCAAACGGGACAGCTCCCCGTTGAAGCCATCCCGCCCGCACTGAAATCCCAGGAGTTAAAAAGCGAGAAGCCGAAACTCACTTGAAAGTCCTTGTACACCGTTTCTCCAAAAAGAATGTGGAGAACGAAGGAGTCGTTGAGCGGGCGGAGGTTCTTGAGCGCAGTGCTGAACATTCGTTCTTGCTGCTCGCAGCCCAAAAGAGTGGAAGCTGGATTGAAGGGAACAACGACTCGTTCCACGCATTCATTCCTTTCGAATCTACAAGCACGATTGCCCTCGACCCAACAAAGTCGAACTCACGGCCCGTTTGCTGCGATGTCCGCTATGAGATCGGAGACAACGATGACTCGAGCACGCGATCGAAAGAGAGGAACGAGGTCTAAAGAGCGGCGTTCATTAATCGACGAGGATGACAGCCGGTTCGTACACTGCGCCTTGCCACAATTTGCATCGAGCTCCGCTTTTTCCGCCAAATTCGAAGACGCCGTCAACCCGCGTATGAGAAAGTCGTGATGGCAGGAAGTGAAGAGCTCGCGGATGGACGTCGGCAGGAAGTCGCGGAGGAGGTGGACGAACCACGGGGCCTTGTGCTCCAACAAGATCACCACTTTAACGGCCTTCAAGTGCGGCAGGCCTAAAGAACGAACTGAATCCCAAATGTATTCGATTAATCACATTTGACAGCAGAAAGCAGGAACGTCATTCTGCGAAGGCCTTCGAAGTTCCACGGGCAATCCTCAATGTGCAGGCAGAGGCACTCGATTTTCCGTTGCCCCAATCGCAAGAAAAGTGACATTGATTCCGGCCGCAAGTGTTCCTCGTCGAGGTGCAAGAAGAAGGAGGCGGAGCCCAAGCACGGGATCGTTGGGTAGAGGTGAGGGAACGCTCGTAGTCGGGGCCATGGATCTCGTTTGCTGGGCGTGAAGTAGGCGCTCACGAACGAGCGGGAGCAGAAGAAGAAGCGGAGGGTGCGGAGTCCAAGGGCAGCACGTCCCCGGAAGTAATCTGAACCGCTCGGCAGTTTGTTGTGAGGCAAATACGTGTTCAGCGACTGAAACATCAGCACTCGTCGGGCGTCCATCCGCAGCTTTGGTTTCTTCTTGTCGTCCATCATTAACAGCTGAAATCAACGAGAATATTGAGAAGCAGTGGGCAGAGAGTGCGCGCCGCGTTGATACGTTTTATGGCTGGTTAGTGAGCAATCGAAAGTCAAACGAAGAAGCTGAGCAAAGGCTAGCGAACAAGCAGCACTCGTGCGTTACTCCTGCGCGATCTTTTAACACGCACAAGAGGTCAGCGATTTGTTCGGTTCTTTTGGAGAAAGCGGGTCGGTCAACCGAGCACCTCTTCTGCGATCCCGCGCATTCCGCTGGTTGAGTCGAGCGCGCCGAGTTGGACGCCGCGTGGGCTGCGGAGTGATCGAACACGAGCAGCGCATAAAATTCAGGCGACGCCAAGACCCGCTTTCTTCCCACTTGCGCGTCCGCCTGTCTGCTCACCCGTCCGCGTTGACTTCAGGCTCGTGATGGACGAAAAGAAGAAGCCGAAGATGCGGACGGAGGCCCGACGAGTGCTTTTGGTCCAATCGCTGAACACAATTTTTGTTTACAATCAACTGCCGGCTGCTGGGCATCCCGACTTCCTTAGAGAACGAGCGGCCTTGCGACTCCGCACCCTCCGGATGTTCTTCTGCGCTCGCTCGTTCCCGGCCGCCTTCTTCACGCCCAGCAAAAAAGCCCGTTGGCCCGACGTACGAGCATTACCGACTCTGGATCTCACAGCTTTGGACTTGCGCTCCGCATCTTTCGACTTATGGCTCGACGAGCAGCATCTGCGGACAGAATCGATCGCTCTTCTCCTGCAATTGGGGCAACGATACATTCGCTGCCTCCGCCTGGTATTGTATCGTGGTCGGGAGACGTTCGAACTTTTGCACAAAACGCGGTTCCTGCTGGCCGCCGTCCAAAGCACGTGATTTCAACAATTTGGTGCTCAATTCGTCCTTTAGGCCTGCCGCACCTGAAGAGCGTGAAAGTGACGAATCACTGCGAGTCCAAGGCCGCGTGGCGCTTCCATCTCCTCCGCGACTTCCTGTCGATGTCCATCTCCAAATTCCATTCGTATCGCGATCACGACTACCTCCTGTTCGCGTTGCCGCCTTCTTTCCGACGCGCGGAAAGAGTGGAAACACGCTCGACTTATAGCAGGCCCATGTGGGTTCCGTTGCTTGCTAATGACACCGTGTTGTCCTTCAGACCTTGCTCTTCTGTTCCGATCGCGTGCACGCATCATTACGGCGTTGAACTGCATGTCGGAGCTTGCAGCGAACGGGCCGTGAGTTTCTATCAATTACATTTAATAACTTCAGTTTTAAGCTTTCAATCAAACGAAGGCGTGGAGCGAGTGCTCGTCCGCGAAACAGGCGATTCGCCGCTCTACGACTTCAAGACGACTCCCGATTCGTCGGCCTACCAGCAAGCAGAGCGGACGTTCCGCAAAGCCGTTCAGAACCTCCGCTCGCTGAATGACTCGTTCGTCCTCCACGTTTCTTTGACGGACTGGAACTGCACTTACCGTTATGTAGGTCGTTCTTTTTCCAGCCGCCGTCAACGCCGTGAAATTCAGCGCGGTCGAGATGCTTTCAACGAGCGCCTCTCAAATACGCTGAACCGTTCGCGGCGTGTTGCGGAGATCGCGAAAGCCGCCGCCCCTTCGAACGTCGAGGTTTCGGTGCCGATCTTTCTGCCGCGCCCTAAGAAGCAGCCGGTCTGTCTGCACAACCATGATTGAAGTAATGTGAGTGTTTAGGAAGACTACGAACAAGTGCGAGCGAACGCTGTCCAGTTCTTCAGCGCGCAGCCGAACTTCACGCACACGAGCGAGAACTTCGACGCGGACCTGGTCGCCGAATTCGAGTACGGGTACCTGCGCATCGTGGACGTTTGAACTTGTCGATCGGACGGGATCGCTTTGAACTTCGTGTTCAGGGGGTACTAGACGAAAGAAGCTTATGGGCGCGTGGTCTGCCCAGCATCTGACCGCTCTTGCTTGTTCGAGCTTTAATCCACGCGATAAACCGAAGAAGAAAAGAAAGAAAAGTAAGCGGTCAACGCTTCCATCACGAGGAGCGGGAAGGACGGGCACACTAGAAACGGGCGGAAATGAGCGGTATCGATTGGAGGAAGAACTCACGTGTTCCTCTCGGCGCCCTCCGCAGCGGCCGGCTGGTCGACGGCGCCGTCGGCCGTCGTTCTGCTTTCCGGAGCGGCGAACTTCACGCGCAGCTCGTCCGCGTTCGCCGTCATTTCGATCTGCAGCGAGCGGGCGGGCGGCGGGCGGAAGGCGGACGAACTTGCGGGCGCGGCTCCAAATTCGCCGAGTTCTGCCCCGACGAGCTGCGCGTCGTCGAGGTGGACGAGTCGTGCCGGCCGGAGTGTTGGCTCTTGTAGCGGCCTGCAACAAACGATCGATGGGGGAGAGGGGTAAAGAACCGGTGATCGGTTTCAGAGCCAATTGGTTCACGTCGGCGCACTGCATCCTGGAGGGAGGGGATGGACTCGGCTGAGGGTGGAATGAAATGGTGTTTCTTCGAGAACTCTCTTTTCAACGCCTGCATTCGTTTTGATCCCGAGCTACAAGCAACAGAGACGCGGGCTGTTGAAAGGAGGAAGACGGCAGCAGAAACCGTTCCTCCCACTTCTCTTCTTTCAACACATCCGCTTTTCATCTCCTTTGAATGGAGCGCGGATGCCCGACGAGACCGCTCCGTCTTTCATTCACTGTTGTTCGATCGCCTCGTTTTTATGGAGCGTAATGAAAAGATTCGTTTCATTGCGGTTCGTTTGGTTCGTTCGGTTTGGCACTCGTCTTAACTCGATTACTCCCGCGAGATTCACGAGCGAGACGGCCGGCCGGGCGCCTGCGCACTCGTAAATTCGAGCCGCCTTTCGGGGAAGCCGCCGCTCATCATCGGGAGCATCTCGTCGGTCGATCGGATGGACGAGCCGCCGGCTGCGTTGAGCAAAGCGGAGAAGCGGAAGCGACGGCGCGCCACGCTCAAGTACCGCAGTCTGCACGCGACACGCGAGAGGTGAGCGGCGTGAGGTGGTTGAGCAATAGAATTCCGTCTCGTTTGTCGTCTTGTCGGCCCGCTCGTTCCCACGGCCCGGCGCTGAAGGCGGGCAATTAGCCGGGCGGGCGACGGTGGCTTTCGAGCGGGAGTTCTCGCGCTCACCGACCGCTTGCAGGATCCGCGTGGAGTCGTTCAACGCGGCGTTCGCCCGCCTGCGCGCCCACCTGCCGACCGCACCGCCGGGCCGCCGGCTCGCGAAGATCGAAATCCTCCGCTTCTCCGCCGCCTACATCCGCTTCCTCCACTTTCTGCTCTCCCTCGACTGAGCCGGCGGATTAGCCGGCCGGTTGCGTGTTTGAGGGCCTTCTTTACGGGCGGAGGGCTCCAGAGGAATCCCCCGGCTACTGGCGGCTATTTGCGGCCGGGGATTAACTCCGGTGTTTGCCGCCAATTGCTGCCGCCTGATTCCATCCGGGGGCTAATTCGCGTCAATCTCTGCTATACAAACTCCTGCCCTACCTCCAACAACCGCAGCATTCTCGACTAACCGCTGCGATGTCCGTCGGCTGCTTCGGCCAGCGGCAACCAAACGATCGAAACGAAGAAGAAATGAGCGAACACCGGCGACGACCGAAGCGAATGAAAAGTGAGTTCCCGCCTTCGATCACGCACCGATCTCCGCTGCAGTCGAGGGCCTCGTCGCGTTCTCGCTCGTCCTGCTGCTGCGGTACGCCGTGCCCAGGGCGGGGGCGGACTGCGCGGTCGCCGAGCCGCCCGACCGCGACGAGCTCCTGCCGCCGCCCCGGCCGGACTGCGCGCAGGGCGTCCCGGACGACGCGAGCGGCCGCTGCGCCTGCGACTTCGGCTGGGCGGGGCGGCGCTGCGACCGGTGCACCGAGCGGCCGTGTCTGCGGAAGGCGCGCGTCGTGGCGGTGCGGCCGGCCGAGGGGCCGATCGACGAGCTCCGCGCGCTCACTTTCGAAGGCGTCGGCTTCCCGAGGTTCGTTCGGCGGCCGCAATCTTCCGTCTTCTCCACTGGACCACCGAGCGCTCGTTGTTTCAGGCCGGCGAACGATCGGTACACGTGTCTGTTCGACGAGACGCGGACGAACGGGACGTGGCGCTCGGCGACGGCCGTCGAGTGCGCGCCGCCGTCCCGCCCGCCGGCCGCCGTCCGCGTGGCGCTCGTGCCCGACGGCCTGCAGCGGGTGATCCGCGCCGACGGCGAGGTGAGTTGCGGGCTGGAGTGCGCGTGATCGATCGGAATTCTCGGTGTTCTTCGACTTCTACGCGCGCTGCGAGCCGGCCGTCTGCGCGGGCACGTGCTTCGCGGGCGTGTGCGTGTGCGGCGAGGGGCGCGGCGGCGAGCAGTGCGCCGAGGAGGCGACCGACAACGAGGGGTGCGGGCCGCCGGAGACGCGCGAGCTGCAGGCCGTTGAGGGCCGCCCGTTCGCCCACGCAGTCGGCGAAGGCGTAGCCCTCCGCTCGGCCTCTCGCCCGGACGTCCACTTCGACGCGTTGACGCGGCAGATGCGCTGGGAGCGGCCGGTGGGCGCGGCGACCGTCGAGCTCGACGTCCGCACGGCCGCCGCGTGCCGCCGGACGTTGCGGCTGGCGATTCGCGCGCCGCCCGCCTACGCGCCCGCCCTCACGAACGTCACGCGCCACGCCCAAACGAACGTCCACCTCGTCCGCGGCTTCCTCCGCTTCAACGGCAGTGCGGCGGCCGCCGACCGCGAGCTTCCGGTCGCCCTGCGCGTGGACGCCGCCGGCCGCACGCTCGAGCGCGTCGACCTCCGCTCCAGCCGCCGCTTCTTCGCCCACGCGCTGCCCGCCTACCTCGGCGAGGGCCGCCAGTTCCAAGTGGTGAGTGCGGGCCGGCGTTGTTAAGAGGAGCGGGGAGTGGAGTAGACGGCAGGGCAGGAGAAGAACGAGTAGATTCGCTTTACGCATTGCTTCGAGCTGGCCGGCGATGAGAAGAGGGAGTGATCTTTATCCACAAGTTTCTCCACGAACCGCTCACCCGCTTGCAGTTCGCCGAACACCCGAGCGCGCCCTCCGACTCGACGCCCGGCCTCCCGTTCGAGCAGTGCGCCCTGGACGCCGCCTTCGAGCGCGAGGTCGCGGTGGGCAGCGGGCCGGTGGCGTTGGAGTACGCGGCGCGGGCGACGGGCTGCGCATGCGGCCGCTGGGGCGTGCAGGTCGTCTGGCCGCGCTCGGCCATTCGCGTCCTCTCCCAGTCGATCGCCGTGAGTTCCCCGCCACTCGTCCGAGTGATCCGCGAGTTCAGGGCGCCGCCGACCGCCCGACGGTCTCGCTCACGCTCTCCGTGGAGCCCGGCGCTCGTCCCGACCGCCTCTTCGTCGCCATTGTGAGCGCCCGCGTGTTTTTAGCTTCAATCGTGGTTGTTTAGAGCTGCGACGTCGCCGCTGTCTTCACTGCGAGGTAGGCAGCAGGGAGTGGGCATCGAGCGGTGGGCAGCAGGAAGAGCGGGGAGATGGGAGTGCTGGGCAGTAAAACAGTCATATGTTGGGTGCGGCCGCTATTTGGCTTTGCGGTGAAAAACACGACAGATTGTCGACATCACCTACCGCTCGTCACCGTAATGCTAGCAGGTAGATGGCCGTTCGTTTTGGATCTTCTCTGCTTTTGCCCATCACTGTTTCTCATTTCAACACAACACCAAACAGTTCTTCGTTTCAAATTCGATAGTTTTTGAGTGGGTCTGCAAACAAGAAACGGACAGTCATTGGCGTCAATTGAAGTGATCGCTTTTTTCAAACATTCTGTTCGCAAAGGCGGTTCACCATACAAAGCAAGTGGCGCCTTAACGCGCCCCCACTTCAAACCAAAACCGACCGCTCACCCCGCTTGCAGTCACATGCTCACGTACGCGACCCCCGCGCCGGCCGTCGTCCGGCCCACCCGCCTGCTGATCGCGTTCGGGGACGAGCAGACGGCCGAGTTCGTCGAGGTGACGCTGGAGGTGCCGCACGGACCGCCGCCCGCCTTCCGGCCGCTCGACAACGCGCGCAGTCCGTTCTTCCTGGTCGGCGCGCCGGTCGGCCGGCGGAAATCGGCGGAGAGGAGCGAGTTCTCGTTCCTCTTCGGCGTGCGGCCGCTGGAGCCGGGCGTCCGGCGGCTGAGCGGCGTGCTCGCGTACCCGAACGAGCGGGAGGTTCGTGCGCCCACCCACACGCCCGCTGATCTCTCGTGCAGCCGCTGTTCGCCGTCCCGTTCGAGCTGCGCGCTGACGAGCGGCCCGGCTTTCGCCTTCTCGTGCGCGTCCACTCGCCGGCCGCCAATCGGAGCGCCCCGGCGGACGTGTGGCTCGCGACGGCCGACCGCTCGGCCAACTTTAGCCGCGCCGCCCGCCTCGACAGCGGCGAGTCGGCGGCGGCGGTCGTCTTCCGCCTGCCCGCTGCCGGCGTCTACGAACTCGCGGTCCTCTCCGACGACTTCCTCCCGTTCGTGCAGGTGTTGGAGGTCCGCACGAGCGATCTCCAGCCCTCGAATCAATCCAATTGCAGGTCTCGCTGCAGAACTCCTCGTTTGATGTCGAATTGGAGCCGCGCCCGCTGCAGTCGGTGGTCGTGGACGAGCGGGACGTCCGGCTGGAGGTCGACGAGGTGGGCGGGGGCGGCGGGGCGGAAGAAACTCACCCACTCGCCCGGCCGCTGCTCCTCATCCAGCCGCCCGTCCTGCGGCAGCTCGACGCGCCCCAGTGGATCACGCTGACGTACGCCGGCGGGCCGCCCGACTCGCTCGCGATGCTGCGGCCAGCGGACGAGGGGGCCGACTTCCGGCTGCTCGACGTGAGCGCGGGGAAGCGAAAATTCTCGGCTGATCGCCCGCCGCTTGCAGCTGCCCGTCCACACGGCCCTCTGCGCGGGCTGCGCCGTCCGCACGCGCGTCCGAGTGGAGCGGAGCGCCAAGGCGAGTGGACCGGCGGAGGGCGTCCACCTCCTGCGCGTCCCGTTCGTCTACACGCTGCCCGGCCGACTGGAGGACTTCCGCGAGCACACGCACGTCCTCGTCGACACGCGTCTCAACAACAGGGAGGTGGGAGGTAAGTAGGCAGTCGGCAATCCTTTGCAGAATCCTCTAGACTACGGAGGAACATTCCGAGTTCACCCCTCCCCTTGCAGACCTCCGCGTGCCGCCCGAGATGCTCGTGCGCCGGACGGAGCTCGCCGCCGACTGCCGCGCGAACCTCCTCGCGCGCTGCCGGCCGCTCTTCCGCCGGGCGGCCGTCTGCGCCGCCGGCTGGACGGCGCTGCTGGACGGGCGCGTGCCGTCGATGCGGTCGTTCATGCGCGTCCTCCTCTACCGCCGCAACTGCACGCGGGCGGGCGTCCGCCAGGAGGAACTCGCCGCCTCTCTCCGGTGAGCGACGGGGAAGGAGGGATCACTTGTTGACAGCGGCGAGTGGGGGAAGGGCGCTTGTTCCGGTCTTCATACAGCTGTCAACCAACCATTGATTATTCAGTTTCACTTCCACTTGTTCCGTTTCCAACAATTTCTTGAACTGGTTCTGGGACTGATTGCGGATGTGAAATTGGAACTCAAAAAGTGGAGCTCGATGAACACAGCTACCAAACTCCTTTGCTCCACAATCCCTTGCTTCTTGCAGCTGCATCATCAGCGCGAACATCGGCGCCTGCGAGGTCCAGCGCCCGTTGAACCGGAAGATGCTCGACTGCTCGCTGAAGGTGAGCGTTTGTGAGGGGTTTGAGAGAAGAGGATCGTCCGTTGAAGTGAGAAAGAAGTGCTCATTAAGCCTTCCATTAGAATGCGAAAAAGGTGCGGGACCACTCCATCTTCTTTCCGTCCCAACGGCCACCTTTCCTCTAACGCTACCCATCTGCAGAGTCCGTCCCTGATCGACGAGTCGAACCTCTTCAACCGCCTGGCCGCCTCGCTGCACGTCGGCCGCTTCGAGGTGTGCCGCTTCCTGAACGGCTTCTTCCTCCACCTGCACTACCTCGAGGTGAGCGGAGGAAGCAGTTAAAAGGGTGGGCATTCCACTGGATTAATCGACCGGTTGCTTCCCATGAGAAGATGATTTTCTAATGCGGGCAAGTGCTCAAGGACAAGGGGCAGCGTGTGGGGATAAAGCCGCTCATATTGCTCCAAGGAGCAGTAGAAGTCGAAGCAACCAGTGCAGTCTTCTTAATTGATCTCTTCTTTTAATTTCTGTCCAACCGGCAACCTGACAATCCACTCTCCCAACGGCTTCTCCCCGCCCAGCCACCGACTTCGCTCGATTTTAGGCGCTGGTGCCGGCGGCGCCGCTGGTGGAGGACGCGGCGCAGTTCGGGCGCTTCCTGGCGGCGGTGGTGGCGGAGAGCGACCGCGGCGCGTTCGTCACGCTGACCGAGAGCCTCGGGCTGGAGCCGACGCCCGCGAACCTCCGGCTGCTGGCGGCGTGGAACGGCGAGTTCGAGGCGGCGGAGGGCAACCGGACGCGCCGCTCGGCCCTCCTGCCCGCCTTCCTCCGCACGACCGCCGAGCTCTCCGCCCTCAGCACACGAGTGAGCAGTCGGAAGAGGAATCGAAAGGATTTTTCGTTGCAAATGGCGAACGAGACGCCGCCCGCCCTGCTGGACGCGCTCGTCGGCCGCGTGCTGCGCGAAGCCGCCGACGTCGCGCCGCCGGTCCTGCGGGCGCGCGTGCGCGTGGAGCCGCGTTGTCTGCGCGAAGGCGGGCGGCTGCGCGTCGTGCTCGAGCTGGAGAACCCGACGGTGCGTGCGCGGAGAAACTTCAATTCACGAGAGGATTGCAGGCGGACGTCCCGCTCGACGCGCTGGAGCTCCGGCTCGGCTTCACGGCGCTCAACTCGACGCTCGTCGCGTGGCGCGTGGGGCCGCCGCTGCAGGGCGGACGGCCGGCGGCGAGCGGGGCGCGGCGGCTGGCGCCCGGCCAGCGGGCGGCCGTCTCGTGGACGGCGATCCCGCGCTTCGACTGGCGCCCCACGCGGCCGCTCGTCCAGCGCGCGATCGTCGGCGTCGGCTTCCGGCTGGCGGACGGGCGCCGGTGGCACGAGGTCCAGTCGGCGGCCTTCCGCGTCGCGCCCGCCGTCCGCCTGCGCACTTTCGCCCTCCTGCACGCGAACGTGCCGACCGCCGGCCTGCCCGCCGCCGAGCCCTTCAGCGCCCTCCTGCTCGTCATGAACGTCGGGTGAGTGGGGGACAAGTGAAGAGAGAGCTGTCGGATAGGAGCGAGTGGGTGAGGGGCAGAGGGAAGGACTGCTAAGGACTAGCTGTCCGTGAGCGATCAGGGAGAACGAGTGATTGTTGAACCAACGTCACAAATCTTCTGATGGCCGGAAGACACGAGTTTGCTGATAGACGGAGTGGAACAGTTCTTGCTCTAACCGATTCACTAGACAGCTCCGCTCATTCATCGCTTGCAGCTACGCGCCGGCGCGGGACGTGCGGCTCGTGGGACTGCGGCCGGAGGTCGTGGACGCGCTCGACGGGCGCCCGCTTCCGTTCGCCCTCGAGGCGGCGGCCGTGGACGGAGAGCCCCGCGCGGCCGCTCACCAGTTGGAGC
This sequence comes from Aphelenchoides fujianensis, assembly GCA_024699865.1. Classification (NCBI taxonomy): domain Eukaryota; kingdom Metazoa; phylum Nematoda; class Chromadorea; order Rhabditida; family Aphelenchoididae; genus Aphelenchoides; species Aphelenchoides fujianensis. Next base: position 443,918 of record JAMPIO010000035.1, on the reverse strand, counting down.
TCGGCAACCTGCAGTCGGGCGAGAGCCGCCGCGTCGCCCTCAACCTCACCACTTCCGCCCCGTCGGTTCGTTCGGGGAGACGATGGGAGGGAGAGGCGGTTGGACTCGTTATTGGTTCGTTCTATTGCTGGGTGTCGCCTTTTAAAAGATGTTGCCTTATGATCAACCAAACAAGTCAACGGCTCTCGTCCACTCGCTGCTCACCATTCGACCCGCTCACACATTCATTTAAGGCGGGGATCCTGCGGGACCTCTCGGTGGCGTGCACGGCGGACGGCCGGCTGCCCGACGGCCGGCTGCCCGACGGCCACTCGCTGCGGCGGTTCGCGGTGCAGCGGCGCCTGCGGACGGGCGACTTCGTGGTGGCCGAGCTGCCGGCCGGCTTCCCGCCCTTCCTGCTGCAGAGCGGCCGGCCGAACCTCCTGCCGCTGCAGCCGCTCTTCGGGGCACCGGTGAGCGCCTCCGTCCACCGCTTTCTACTCGTCTTTTTAAGCACTCGGCCGTCCGCGAGCACTCGACGTGTCTGCGGGGCGCGATCGTCGCGTTCCGGCCGGCGGAGCCCCAGCTGGAGGTGCGCGGCGCGGTGGTCGGCGTGGCGGAGTGGCCGGCGGGCGTGGAGCGGCGGGCGCACGAGCTGGCGGCCGTCTTCCAGGTGCTGCCCAACTTCGACGTGCTCCAGCGCCGCGTCCCCACGAGCACGTGTGGGCCGACGCCGAAGTGGCGTTCGTGGACACGCGGCCGCTCGTCGCCGGCCGCCCGCTCTTCTACGAGCTCGTGTTCCGCTCGCTGCGGGCGGAGTGCGCCGAGGAGCCGCTCGCCTTCCTGCAGGCCGCCTACCGCGTGCCGCGCCGGCCGAGCGGACGGCCGGGCGCCGCCATCGTCGCGCAGATCCACGCGCTCCACTCGCCGCAAGCGGGCGACGTCGCCTACGAGCTGTGGAGCCGCGAGCCGCAGCTGTCGTTCGCCGTCATCCCGGAAGGCGGCTTCCTCGTCCACCTCCCGCCGGTTGGGGGCGAGCCCGACCGCCCGCACTGCGCCCTCCTGCGCGCCGTCACCGCCGCCGGCCGACAGGCGAACGCGACCGTCGCGCTCGGCGGTCGCGCGCTCGCCGTCGACTGCGCGGCCGAACGCGCGGCGCCGCTCGAGCGCCTCCACCGGCACACCGTCGGGCCGCACGACCTGCCGCTCGACTTTGCCGCCGCCCAGCGCGAGTTCCTCGCCGCTCGTGTGGGGGCAGATGCCGTCGAGGCGGAAGGAGAAGAGCAAGGGGAACGAGGCAGTGGAGCGGGGGAAGAAGATGCCGAAGAGGAAGGCCAACCGCTGCCCACGGAAGAAACAACAGAGGACGGAACGCTCCCTCCCGCCTCCCTGCCCGAGTCGACGAACTCCCCGCTGGTCTCGCTGCCCACCGACGCGCCCGACACCTCCAACTCGACCGAACAGACGCCGCCGATCGGCCTCGCGACGCCGCACGAGCCGCCCGCCAGCCGGCCGCCCACGACGACCGAGCGGACGGTCGGGCCGGACGGGCAGCTCGCCTCCCTGCCGCCGCTCTCGACCAGCACACTCCAGACGATCACTCCCGACTCACAGGTGGAGACGGCGGCTGTCGGGCCGCAAGAGGGAGGGCAGCAGCTGCAAAAAGAGGATCGCTTGCCCACTTTTACCGCAACGACAACAGAAGAGCGAAAGGAGCCCCCGACATCCACCGCTCGCCCGCCGCCCACCTCGCCGCTGCCTGTGGCGACGGACATGCCGCTGAACGCGAGCGCGAGCCGCTCGCCGACCGTCGCGCGCCACTCGGAGGTCGTGGAGATGGCGTGCGAGATGCGCCACTCGAAGCCGATGCTCTCCGTCCTGTGCGACCTCTCCTCTCTCGTCCGCCGCACTCACTAGCCGCCCAGACGGCCATTCCTTTTGCGTATTTCAATGTGTAACAACTTAAATAAAGAAGCCGTTTGATTGAGAAGCTCCCAGCGTTTTGGTCGGTGCTGCAGCTAAAACGAGAATACTGTCGCGTTTTTTCAGTCAGCAAAAAGGCGGCAACCCATTGGCGATTCCCAATTGTTCGCAGGTGGAAACCTCGAGCCGTAGCTCCTGGAGGAGTCCGGCGGTACAACCCAGTAACCCACTGAGCCATGCGCGCCGCCGTTCGTCGAGCCCAATGGCGGCCTTTTTCACCCCCGCCGCGCATTTCTGCCGCCTCCTTCGATCGTTTAGTCCGTCGTCCATCGGCGGCTCGTCTTTTCGCAGGGAAGTGGTTTCCGCTCACTTCTTCAACGAACAACACATTCATCGACTTTGAATCAAAGCAAGCAGCCAGCACTGAAAGAACGCCTGATGTTTGAATCGAAAAAGAGCGGTGCTAATTGGTCTCCGTCTGTTCGTGTCTGGCGAACGGGCAGACACGACTTCCGAGTAACAAACGAGCAACAAATCGCAGTCCCCGCGTTCAACAGCCAACAAACCGGACATCGTGCCCTCAGTCTTCTTTTGCACACAACACTCATCGCCGATGGAAAGAACGTCCGTTTATTGCCGAAGGGAATGAGAGAACACGGAAGTCAAAGGACGGCGGGCCCGAAGCGCTGGAAGGCGGCGCGCTCGAGCGGCTCGCGGTCGTCGGGGTGGGCGATGCGGAGGAGGGCGCGCGCCCGCTCGGCCACCGGCTTGCCCCACAGCGACGCGATGCCCCACTCGGTGCACACGTAGCGCACGTGCGCCCGCGTCGTCACCACTGCAACAGTCGAAGGATCAGTGGGTTGGAAACGGCAATCCTTCTCGTTAGCCACTCGACCACACGGCCGCCCCGCTCCCCGCACTCACCGCCGGCGCCCTCGCGCAGGAATGGGACGATCTTGGGCTCGCCGCGTTCGGTGCGCGAGAGGAGCGCGATCACCGAAACGCCCTCGCCGTCCAGCGCCGCGCCCGCCCCGTACACGAAGTCCGTCTGGCCGCCGAACCCTGCAGCCGGGTGGTGAGTGAGAGAACGGGAGACGAACCGGAGAAGAACTTTGCCCCGATGGTGTCCGCCTCGACCTGCCCGCAGAGGTCGACGGCAATCGCCTGCAACGAACGGGGGATGAGTGGAGGCTTGGAGGGAACGGAACGAACGGAGTTGATCGACGTCATGCGGTGCTGGCGGCGGATCACCTGCACGTCGTTCGTGAAGCCCACCGAGCCGAACAGCACGTCCGGGTTGTCGTGCAGCGAGTCGAAGAAGGCGCGCGAGCCCAACGCGAACGCCAGCACCGTCTTGCCGGGCAGCACGCTCTTGCGCGCGTTCGTGATCACGCCGCGCGCCGCCAACGCCGCCGCCCCGTCCGAGATCATCTCCGTGTGCACGCCGAGGTCCCGATGCCCGTCGAGCGCCCCGAGCACCGCGTCCGGGATCGAGCCGATCCCTGGGGAACGAGAAGGGGATCAATGCTTAAGAATGCTTCCCAACGCACCGAGCTGGAGCGTGGCCTCGTCGCGGACGAGATGCTCGGCGATGAGGCGGCCGATTTCGCGCTCGGCGGCGCTCACGGGCGGCGGCTGGACGGCGACGATGGGCGACGGCGCGCCCTCCACCGCCCAGTCCACGTGCGAGACGTGCAGCTGCGAGTCGCCGAACGTGCGCGGCTGCGACTCGTTGAACGTGGCTGCAACGGGGAGCGGCGTTAGAAGCGGGCAGGTTATCAGAGAGAAGAGTTTTTTAACAGTTCCTCCCGTAGTCCAGTGGATTCAACAGAGGGATTGCCCGCCAATCATTTGCAGAAGCCACTCGACCACACAGCCCCCGCACTCACCGACGATGGTCTTGGCGTTGCGGGCGGCGGCCGAGCTCATGTCCACGGAGACGCCCAGCGAGCAGAAGCCGTGCGCGTCGGGCGGCGAGAGGTTCAGGAACGCCACGTCCACCGGCAGCCGCTTCTCGTTGTACAGTCGGCCCTGCAACCGAGGGGCTGGGTTATTCGTGTGGAGAGACGGATTGAAGTTGGGGGGAGTGGAGAGAAGACAGAGGAGCCCGGCGGAGGGTGCAGCATAGAGCTGTCGGCGGGATGCACGAGAGGAACAGCCCATAGATCAAAGAACAGCCCCACATAGATCACCCCACCCCCCGGCCCCTTTCCGACCACCCCACCCCGCAGCCTCCCCGTTCAGCCCGCCCCGCAACTCGCCGTCTCGTTGAGGAAGATGGGGATGTAGTCGGCGCGGCCCTCGTTCACGGCGCGCCGCACGGGCGTCGACACGAAGTAGCACACCGGCCGGATGTGGTCTGCAACCGGCGATTGATTAGTAGTGAGTTGAGGGCAGAAAGAGGAAAGAAGCTGCAACGGAAGAGTCTTGAGAGAAGAGAAGAAAGGAGGAGCACCAGCAAACGAGTACTCAGAGCAGCCCCTTCCCCGTTGCACGCCCCCAGCACTCACCATAGACGTCGGGGTCGCGGCCGAAGGGCACGTCGCCGAGGAGGAGCGCGTGCGACGTGCGGAGGTCGCGAAGTCCCTCGCGGCGCGCCCGGGCGGCCAGCGCGTTCAGGAGGTCCACCGGCGTCGACGCCGCGTGGTGCAGGTAGATCCAGTCGTCTAGAAGGCGGAGTGATGAGTGAGATCGGGGGAAGAGCGCCCGCGGAACTCACCCGACCGCACGCAGCCGACCGCCTCGTCCAGCGACACGCGCCGCGGCTCCGCGCGCCGGCCGCCCACCACGCGCGGCGTCTGCAGGTCGCGCACGCGGTCGCCCGGCCGCAAGCCGCTCAGGCCGCGCCGCGCGCAACGGGCCGCCCGCGAGAGCATCGGCGGAGCGGAGAACTCGAGCACGCGCGCTGGCCGACCGCTCGGCTCCTCAAATGGGGCAAAGTGGTGAATGCGGTGCAGGAGGGGAAGGAATGAATAATTTGATCGTGAATCGAACGATGTCGCTCTCGATTCGAACCGATCGGCGAGCGAAAGGCGGCGAGCAAAAAGGCGGCGGCGGAACACGCGGGAAAGCGGCGAGTGTCCCGCCGGGCGCCCGCCGCCCCAAAGAACACTCCCGCCCGCCCGCCGGCCGCCCGCTTTTCCGAGCGGCGGCGTGGCGGCGAGCAATCGGTCGGGGGTCATTTCGATCAGCTTTTATTTTTGCACGTTGCCGCTGATTGTAATGCGGAGTTCACGTAAAACGTTGCTATTGGTTTTGAGCCGAAGTTCTTTGTGTACGCGTAGTAGTTCCAGAACACAAGCCGGAAATCTTATTGAAAGTCATTGTGAGCAACTGACGGCGACAACGCTAGTCTATTGACCGATGCGATTAAAGTCCGGGGACTTTGAGTTGTTCTTGCGCGCACTACCGCTGGTTTGCACAGGACTACATACATGCCAGTAGATCGAGCTTTGATCAAACGAAAGAATTGGTCGACGATGCAAAGACGCCCGAACAGCCTACAGACATGCGAGCAGTCCGTTCGCTGCGATTGCGAAAGCCCAGTGAGGTCGGCAGTTGATGGTGCGTCGTTGTAAAGAGGGAAACGCAAAGGTCAATCACGCCCTTATGCAATACCTCCTTCTCTGCCGCTTGGGTCAGCGCGCCAAGCCGGACGCCTCGCAGGAGGGCGAGCTGTGTACAAAACCAAACCCAGCGCTTAGCGTTGGCTCTTTCAATTCGAATGCACCGCCACCCGCCGCCCCCAACGCCCTCCGCTCTCTTACCAGCCATTAGTTCGCGCTGATTTCAGGTTTGTGATGGACGAAACAAAGAAGGCGAAGATGCGGATCGATGCTCGACGACTCCTGATGCGCCAATCGTTGGACACGTACCTGCCGCACAACGAACTGCCGAATGGTGCGGTTCCCAATTTTCTTCGGGAACGAGCATCCTTGAGATTCCGCACACTCCGCATGTTCTTCTGCTCGCGTTCGTTCTCGAATGCCTTCTTCACGCCCAGCAAAAACGATCGATTGACCAAAGCGCGAAGTTTTCGAGATGTTCCCTTTCTTGATTCGATGTCCCCGAGCTTGTGTTCAGCCTCGTTCTCTTTACACCTCAACGAGCATCATTTGCGCGTAGAGTCCTTTGCTCTTCTCCTGCAATTAGGACGGGAAGACATCCGCTGTTTCTGCGTGCACTTTGAGGTTTGTACGGAGACTTTCGAATACCTGCGAAAAATGGTATTTCTGCTGTCCATCGTAAAAAGTGAGCCGTCACAATTGATGAATATTTAGCTTTTTTCCCTAGGCCTGCCGCACTTAAAGGCGGTTGAAGTGTCGATATTGTGGCATTCCAAAGCTGCTTGGTTGCTTCAGCTTCTCCGCGACTTCCTGCCGACGTCCATTTCCGAATTCTATTCGGACCGTGATCATCACTACCTCCTCTTTGGACCCGCAGCGTCTTCACGTTCGGTAGAAAAAGTGTCATTGTACTCAAACCCGAACGGATCGTCATGTACGTTCTGTGCTCTGGTGATTTGTGTACGTTTGCTTTAGTTCTCGCTCGTCTCTTTCGATCGCGTGCTCGAGCCATCACTATTTACGACGCCGTAGAAAACATCGCTGCTCATGGGCGGTGAGTTGAAATTATCGACACAAATATAAGGAGCCTTTCAGCTACGAATTGAACGAACATGTGAAACGCGTGGTCCTTCGGCATGAAAGAAATTCCGCGCCGTTTTATGACCTCACTCGGAGTCCCGCCGAGTACGAACTGGGAGAACGCGAATTCTGCAAAGCGCTAAAGAACTTGCGCACTCTCAACGACCGCTTCGCTCTTCATCTCTGTTTAGAAAGAAAAAGGTACAAGGATTTTGCAGTGAGTTCAACTATGTCTTGTTGCTTTGATGCTGTTGAATTTCAGTGCGGGCAGGATTCTTTCGAGGTGGATCTGGCGCATTTGTCGTGTTGTTCTCGGAACCTTGCGCAAAGTGTGAAACACACGGGCCATCCGAACGTTCAGATTTCTGTGCTGATCGTACTGCCAAGTTCGAGGAAAAAAGCCGTATGTTTACTCGATTGATCGCCTTCACCGACATTTCGAGTGTTTAGAACGACTACGAGCAAATGCGCGCGGCTGCTGGCGAATTTTTCAGCAAATTTACTGACTTTAAACACAAAACTGAGGCTTTTGACGCGGATATGGTCGCCGAACTCCCGTACAGTTCCATCGAACAAATCGCCGACGTGTGGACAGAACTTTTGGACGGGATTCCATTCAGCTTTGTTTTTATTGGTGGGCCTTTCTATATCTGATTTGTTTTCCGTCGACGAATGAGTGTACTTGCAATGAATAAACGTAACGGATCACTTTTAAAGGCAGAGATTGCAAGAAGAAGAACGTGGGATTACAACCGGAAATGAAATTGCTTGTGGGATGACCTCAAACTGCAGATCGCTCGTGTCAACACCACTTTTTGTCGTCGATTGCCCGCAGTCAACTCCGAATTAAATCCCATTCAAACCACCAATCCCCGCTGTCCTCTGTCCGATTCGTCTTTGTTTATCGCCTGTTTCAACTTCCGACCGCCATAAAAAGAAGCAATGCAATGCGAAGCGAAAGACGACGGAAGGGAGACCCAAGGGCAGAAAGAAAGACGGACGGACGGAAAGGGCAATAAAATCGAGAAACGCTTGATGTTCACGAACGATGCTCCCGTTTGTCCACGCTTTTTGCGGGCAACGGAAAGCGCGGGCAATTGCGAGGCGAGCAAGGCAGTGAGCGAGCGGTGCGGGTGTCCACTTGTCGTTGACGGCCGGGCCGCAAAACACACTTGCCGCCGGTTCGGTTCGCCTTTTGTGTCCGCCTGCTTTTTGTTCGCATCGCAAAAGGCGAAAGCGAGGCAGCAGGCGAGCAGGGGGATGATGACTGTCCTCTCCTTCCTTCCGCCTGCTCGTTTCTCCCCGTCCGGTCCGTCAAAATGGGCGCGTTTCCTTCGGCGCATCAAAAGATCATCAACGGTTGAGCGCCGAACGGGGCGAGCGGGCGGAATGGCGGGCAGGCGGCGAGTGCGCGGGTTCGGTTGGCCGGCCGGGCGCTCGCTTATTGCGGGCGGGAAGATCGGAAGGAAGGCGTGTGTTGTTGATCTCGTGGGCGGTCTGGCGGGGCGAGCGGGATGATTCGAGCGCCCGCGAATGCGCACTCGCCGCGGTTTGTGATTCACTCCGCTTTATAGGTCACTGGTTTCCATCCATCCATCTGCCGCCCTTCTGCACGTCCATTTGTTCGTTCTGCCCGCTTAATCATCCGTCTGCCCACTCCATTCGTTCGTTCGAGCGAGCGACCGGCGATGCTGCACGAGCCGTCCACGTCCACGAGTCCCCTCTCCAACGACAAAGTGGACGAGCAGAAGTCGCCGCTTCCGTACAGCCGAACGGTCGACAAATTGGGTGAGTTCTCTTCGAGGATCCGTGGGAAACATCTGGGCAAACCGTAGGGAATTTCGTTGGTTTCTTTTCATCACCGAAATCCAATTAGTCGGCCGCGCATCCCGAATTATGATCGTGAGTGAGTGGGGGAGCCGCGAGTGCAAACAAAAAACACGACGAGCTCCCGCCCACTCAGCCGACTGCCGACTGGCGCCTTTCGGCCACACAGCCGCCCGCCCGACCGCCCGGTCGCCACTTGACGGCCGGCGGCACGATTGGCAGGCAGCCGGGAGGGACGGGAGGAGAGGAAGGCGGCCAGTTGTCGTTCTCTCCGCTCATGATCCCCGCCGCCGCCGCCGCCGCCATGCGGCTGCTTGCCGATCGGAGCGAATTGAATTGCGGGACGTGATCCACACGGGCGGGGCGAACGAAACGAAAAAGAAGCAGCCGGTTTTTCGCGTCGCGTCCGCCGGCCGGCTCGATCGAATCGCAACACGCCGCCCGTCCGCTCGATCGGCCGCCTTTCCGCTGGGATTTGCGGTTTGAAACGACAAGGAATTCCGCTCGCTCTCCGCTGCTCCGCTGACTCGGAATGCCCGGCCGAGGACAATCGCCGTTCGTCGAGTCCGTGAAGCCGGCGTTGGGTACGTGAGGGCACAAACTAAGGCGAAACATCCACTTCTTTCCATCCTCCCTAATTGTTTCAATGTTCTTTGTTTAGAATCCCTGCTCACGGACCTGCAGCTAACGACCGAAGTGCTGCGCCGAAAGGGCAAGAAGCTGAACGAAGAGCAGTGGGACGCGAACACGACGTCCACCTACTCCTTCCACGGCGGCAGCGGGAAGAACTACGGCGCCGACCGGGACTCCTTCCACGACCGGAATGCTGCTTCCAATCGATCGTGAGTTCTCTTTTTTCTCATTTGAGCTATCCGTTGCGTTCAGGAGCGTGCCCGACTACGAAAGTCGCTACTCGTCGCACAGCGAACTGCACGGCACGCGCGGCGGTCGCGAGGGCTCGCAGTTGGACTCGGCGATGGGCACCGGCATCCCCGCCGACTACCAAACGATCCCCAAGGGCGACTGTGCGGCCTGCGGCAAGGAGATTGTCGGCCAAGTGGTGATCGCCCGTGAGTTCCCTTCGTTCCGTTATTTCGATTGAATTCACTCGTTTGTAGTGGGCGAAATGTTCCACCCGAACTGCTTCACGTGTTGCCAATGTGAGTACTTCGTTCCATTCTTTCTTTTTCATTGCATTGGACTGCAGGCGGCGAGGAGATCGGCCACCGGAACTTTTTCGAGCGGAGCGGCAAAGCGTACTGCGAGAACGACTACCACGACCTCTTCTCGCCGCGCTGCGCCTACTGCAACGGGCCCATCAAGGATGTGAGCATCCGGTAGATGGCATTGAATTGATTGTTGGATTGCAGCGCTGCATCAACGCGCTCGGCAAGCAGTTCCACCGGGACCACTTCCTGTGCGGCGAGTGCGGCCGGCCGTTCGGCGACGAGGGCTTCCACGAGAAGGACGGCGTGCCGCTCTGCAAGGACGACTTCTTCCGCTTGTACGCGCCCACGTGCCGCGCGTGCAGTCAGCCGATCACCAGCAAGTACATCACGGCGCTGGACAACCACTTCCATCCGGACTGCTTCGCCTGCAAGGTGCGTTCTTCTGTTGTTTGATTGCTGAGTGGAGTGATCGGTGGATTCCCATTGAGTTGGCCCTCTCGGCCGTGTGCCTAACCGTTCGTCCATTCGATTTGTTGCAGGAGTGTGGCCTGAAGTTCCCCGGCGGCTCGTATTTCGACGACGAGCACGGCCTCCCGCTGTGCGAAACCCACTACCACGAGCGGAACGGTTCGCTGTGCGCCCGCTGCCGCCTCCCGATCGCCGGCCGCTGCGTTTCGGCCCTCGGCGCCAAATTCCACTCGGATTGTTTCTGCTGTTCGTATTGCAGTCGGATTTTGTGTCGTGGAACGTTCAAGGAGTGCCGCGGACGTCCGTTCTGTCATTCGTGTTACAACCGAATCCAATGAGTCATTCCGATTGTTGTCCGTTTGTGTACTTCTAATTGTTCGTAGTCGTTGCTCTCTACCCACTTGTGACTGTTGCTCTTTACTTGCGGTTGTTGTTCTCTACATTCCCTCCATTCTGCGTTGTTTAATCCACGGGTTCAGGCGGACGAAATCTTCCACCGCGAGGCCCCGATGCAAGTCACGTACTTCGAAGAAGAAGGCTACTGATTGTCCGGCCGATCGAGAGCATGTTCGCCGCTTTCCAGTCCGAATAAACAACCTCCAGTCCCTTCTTTCTTCCGCTTTCATGTTCTTCTGTTCCGCATCGAAGCTTTTCAATAAACAACGAGCATGACGGCTGTCGGATGAGGGGGCGAATATTCGCATCTATTGCTCCGTGAAGAAGAAAGTCGTGGAATTTCCACGTTGAAGTCGGCGGGAAAAAGCCAGAAAACTTGTCTTCCTCTTCACTCCCTCCGTCCTCCACACCTCTGCCGCTCGCCCGGCCGGCTCGAAACGCCTGCCGATCGCAAATCGATGAGGAAACTGCGAATTCACGCCGTTTTGCTCTGCTTTTGGCCGACCCGTTCGGGAGACGTCGCCCGAATTTCTGGATTGTTTCACGTGTTCCACCTGTTCGCTTCCGATCCATCGACCGACCGGAAGCACGAAGAACGCGCACGTGAACCGGCGGCCGCCCATCGAAAGTTAGTGAGTTCTTTCCTCGCGCCGAGCAAGCGTTTCAATTCGGTAATTGGATTTGCAGGCGCGAGAGAAAGCGGCAGACGGACGGCGGGGCGTTTCGTCGACAAATTCGCTCGATTTTTGTAAAGTCGCGCCGCTCGCTCGACGGACGGTCGGCGGACGAATCGGCGCGACCGGTCGCCCGCCCGCCGTCATGTTCGGGCGCTTCAACGGCGTCGTGTTCGCGGCGCTGCTCTTTCTGTCCGCCCTGTTGGGTTCGGTCTTCCTGCTCGTGCCCTTCCTGCCGCTCGCCTTCTTTGCGCCGCGGCAATGGCGACTGGTGGCCGACCGATTGATTGGCTACTGGCTGATGTTCCCGTCCGTAAGTCCACATGAATTATTGATGGAACGAATGCGGGCATTCGGCCGTCTGTTGCACGCTCGAATGCCCGCATTCATTCGCTCGTTCTCTCATCCATTTCGCCGAATGAACGCCCTTTGCTTTCAGTCGATGATCTTCTTCTTGTTCGGCGTGAAGCTGCGGGTGAGCGGCGACGTGATCGACGGGACGAAGCCCTCGATCATTGTGATGAACCATCGGACACGTTCGTTCTTCCCTTTAGCTTCTTTTATCCTCCGTTTGCTTCAGGCCTTGACTGGCTGTGGTTCTGGTCGGCCCTGTACAAGATGAACCCGTGGCTGCTCACCACGGAGAAGGCCGGCCTCAAGAACATCCCCGGCGCCGGCTGGGCGATGTCCTGCAATTCGTACATCTTCTTCAACCGCAACTACGCCCTCGATCAGCGCATCATCGAGGAGACCGTCAAGTACTACAAGGACACGAAGAACAACTACCAGGTGAGCTTTCTTCCAATTATTGCATTGAATCGATTGTTTGCAGCTCCTTTTCTTCCCCGAAGGCACCGACCGGGGCGCGCGAGCGACGGAAATCAGCCACCGCTTTGCGGACACGAACGGAATCCCGCGCTACGACTTCCTCCTCTGCCCACGCACCACCGGCTTCAATTTTCTGTTGGATCAAATGCGAAAGAGTGCGTTCTATTCTTTCTATTGAGCAATCCTTGGTTTGTTTGCAGACGAATACATCGAGCACGTCTACGACGTGACAATCGCCTATCCGGACGAGCCGATCGTCGCCAGCGAGTTCGACCTGCTACGGACGGGCCGCTTCCCCCCGCAGGTGCACTTCGACGTGAAACGCTACGCGCTGGACGAGGTGACGGGCGGCGAGCGGAACAAAAATCGGCCCGTGGACGCGTCCAAGTGGCTCACCGACTTGTGGCGCCAGAAGGAGGACCGTCTGCGGCGTTTCTACGAGCACGACCGCGAGCTGACGCCCTCCGGTGCGGCGTACGTGTGGCCGGTGAGCATTCATTCCATTTGATTAATTCACTCCCCGCTTCTCGTGCATTCCAGATCGACCGCTTCGTGCCCGCCTACTACGTGGCGTTCGCCTTCTGGTGCGTCCTGATCGTCGCCTGGTTGTACCTCCTGTACGCGAACTATTGGGTTCGAATCTACGCCCTCGTCGCCGTCCTCTTCTTCGCGTGGGGCCAACACTCCAAGTGCGGGCTGGAGTTTCTGTTCATGGAGTGGTTCTACGGAAAGCGCATGTTCCTCGCCCCGAATGAACGACCTTAAGGCCGTCCGGCCGCGGGCTCGTTCGTGTGTTCTTTCGTTCGTTTCGTTTCGGTCTCGCCCTTCCTCTCGTCTGTCTGTCCGTTGTACATCACGCCCTTTAATTCGCCCCGTCCGCTCTCTCCCTTCCGTTCGTACGTGTATTTGAGCCGTCCGTTTGTTTAGTCAATTCACTAGCGGCAGCATACCGTTGATTTCGAATAAACAATTTCTTTTCGCTCACTCACCTCCTTTTCGCGCGAGTGTTGCGATCAGTCCAATACTTTCCACTTTGAAATCGTTAGATTGGTGACGAGCGAGCGAGTTGCAGGGTCCCCGTCGCCATGGCCGAACCGCCGGTCATCACGCGCACGACGTGGCCGGAGAAGCTGCGCGGTTGGTTGTTCGTGGCGACGATGCTGATCTCCGCCTTCTTCGGCACGCTCTACATCCTCATGCCGCTGAAGATCCTCATCTTCGTGCGGCCCCGACTGTACCGCCGGCTGGTCGACCGACTCGTCGGTTTTTGGCTCGCGATGCCCTCCGGCCTCATGGAGTACCTGTTCGGGGTGAAGCTGCGCGTCACGGGCACCGTCATCGATCGAACGAAACCGGCGTTGATCATCATGAACCATCGGACACGATTGGATTGGTGGGTGCATTCAAAAGCACTTTCTTCTTTTATTTCTTCGTGTTTCCAGGTTGTTCTTCTGGAACGCCCTGTTCCGAATCGATCCGTGGCTGTTGACCACCGAGCGGATCTCGTTGAAGGGAATCCTGAAGCACGTGCCCGGTGCAGGTTCGTCCACTTCTCGCTCATGTTTTCACTTGTTTCTCCTGTGGTTCAGGCTGGGCGATGGCCTCGCAGGCGTACATGTTCCTCGACCGGTCGTTCGAGAAGGACGCCGGCCGCATCGACACGCTGATCGACTACTACGCGGCGTCGGGCGAGAACTACCAGCTGTTGCTGTTCGTCGAGGGCACGGACAAGTGCCCGCTCGCAACCGGTCGATCGAAGGCGTACGCGGAGAAGATGCAATTCGTGCACTACGACTACGTTCTCCACCCCCGACTCACCGGCTTCGCCCACATTGTGCAGAAGATGCGGAGGAGTGAGTTCCGTTCATTTCATTCCATCTATTCACTCATTTCTGCAGGCAACTACTTGGCGAACATCTACGACGTGACGGTCGGCTTCCCCACCGAAATCGTCCAGTCGGAGGTCGACCTTGGAGTGTTGGGCGCCTCGCCGAAGAACATCCACTTCGACATTCGGCGCGTGGACCCTAACGACCTTCCGAAAGACGACGCGGGAATCGGCCGGTGGCTGACCGACTTGTGGCGCGAAAAGGAGGAGCGACTGCGGAGATTCTACGACCTCCCGACGGCCGAACGGCGATTCGACTCGCTTCCCGGCGATCGTGAATTTCAAGTGAGTCTCCCGCTCGATTGATTCCGTTCTATCCGCTGCTTTCAGCTCACCACACGCTCGTTCACCGTCCAAATGGTCATCGTCACGGCGTGGACGTTGATGACGTTCCTGTGGACGTGGACTTTCTTCAACGTCGCCTACCAGTACCATTTGGGGGTGCTCACTCTCGTCTTCTTCCTCGGATGCCAACGCTTCTACGGCGGACTGGAGCAGCTGCTGGCCGTCCAGCTGCGCAATCCCTCACTTGGCCATTGGTTCGGCAGCGAAGTGGACACCAAGTCAAAGAGGGCGTGATCCCCACTGCACAATGGCCGAGAGCAAGCGAGTACTTATCGTCGATTCCCCAACTACGCATTTCACTTTTTTCGTCTTCCGAAATCTCCCGCCTCTTGTCCAACGATTGAAAGCAGATTTCTACCGATTTCCTTCCTTTTTCTTCGAATCATTAAGCGATGATTACCTGCACACGTGTTCGCTGTCTGAGTTTGTTTCTTGTTTCAATTTTGCTCACGAACAGCCGCAAAGAATAAACGGATTGCTGAAGCGGGCGGACGTGTGCACTTTTGTTTGTGGAAGTAAACGAAAGAGCGAAGAGGAAGCGGTTCGATTCGTGAAGACGTGTGATTGCCCTTTCGTCCAGCCATTTACGAGCGATTCGAGGGGCAGAAACGGAGAAGGACGTGAATCGAAAGTGCAAACGAACTTCAAGCAATCGTTTCCGCTCCAGACTTCCGTTGATGTTGGTGTCTTTTGCGCTCGATTCCAACACGTTTCGTCCAGAATTCGCATACAATTGAAAGGTGTGCAGAAAAACGGAAAAAACGATCAAATCGAAATGACCTCCCGCCCGATTGCTCGCCGCTCGCCGCCGCCACGCCGCCGCTCGGAAAAGCGGGCGGCCGGCGGGCGGGCGGGAGTGTTCTTTGGGGCGGCGGGCGCCCGGCGGGACACTCGCCGCCTTCCCGCGTGTTCCGCCGCCGCCTTTTTGCTCGCCGCCTTTCGCTCGCCGATCGGTTCGAATCGAGAGCGAAATCGTTCGATTCCATTCGTCGTCCATTCACTCATTCCTGCGATTCATTCGTTTGAGGAGCCGAGCGAGCGGTCGGCCTTCGCGCGTGCCCCGTTCTCCGCCGATGCTCCCGCGGGCGGCTGGTTGCGCGCGGCGCGGCCTGAGCGGCTTGCGGCCGGGCGACCGCGTGCGCGACCTGCAGACGCCGCGCGTGGTGGGCGGCCGGCGGACGGAGCCGCGGCGCGTGTCGCTCGACGAGGCGGTCGGCTGCGTGAAGTCGGGTGAGTTCCGGAGGCGCTGTTCTCTTGTTCTCACTCATCACTCCGCCTTGCAGGCGACTGGATCTACCTGCACCACGCGGCGTCGACGCCGGTGGACCTCCTGAACGCGCTGGCCGCC
This sequence comes from Aphelenchoides fujianensis, assembly GCA_024699865.1. Lineage (NCBI taxonomy): Eukaryota > Metazoa > Nematoda > Chromadorea > Rhabditida > Aphelenchoididae > Aphelenchoides > Aphelenchoides fujianensis. The sequence continues at coordinate 428,427 of JAMPIO010000035.1, read as the reverse complement.
CGCGCACGCCGCGAGGGCCTCCGCGACCTCCGCACGTCGCACGCGCTCCTCCTCGGCGACGTGCCCTTCGGCCGCGACCCCGACGTCTATGGTGAGTGCTGGAGGACGAGCAGTGGGTAAGGGGCTGTTCTGAGCACTTGTTTGCTGCTGCTCTCGACCTTCCCTTCCTTTCCACCCACATCCCAGCCAATCGATCGTTGCAGACCACATCCGGCCGGTGTGCTACTTCGTGTCGACGCCCGTGCGGCGCGCCGTGAACGAGGGCCGCGCCGACTACATCCCCATCTTCCTCAACGAGACGGCGAGTTGCGGGCGGGATGGACGGAGGGTGGCTGGAGGTGGATGGTCTCTTTGGGACTGCTCTTCCGTCTACCGGCTATTCCTCTCGTGAATTCCCACCGACCGAGCAAGCAGAGTGTCTGTTGGGTACTCAGTCTCTTCGAAACGAGCGACCTGTCCACCTTTTTCATCAACTCTCACAACTCTCGGCTCCTCTTCTCCTCAACAACAACCCCCCTTCTCGGTTGCAGGGCCGACTGTACGACGAGAAGCGGCTGCCGGTGGACGTGGCGTTCCTGAACCTCTCGCCGCCCGACGCGCACGGCTTCTGCTCGCTGGGCGTCTCCGTGGACATGAGCTCGGCCGCCGCCCGCAACGCCAAGACCATCGTCGGTGAGCACAGGGGATCAGCAGAAGGTTGTCGGGCAATTCCACTGCCAACTCCACTTGACTACGGGAAGGGCTGTTGGAGGCTCTTCTTTCGGATGACCCGCTCGCTTATAACCTGTCCGATTGCAGCCACGTTCAACGAGTCGCAGCCGCGCACGTTCGGCGACTCGCAGCTGCACGTCTCGCACGTGGACTGGGCGGTGGAGGGCGCGCCGTCGCCCATCGTCGCCGTCGAGCCGCCGCCCGTGAGCGCCGCCGAGCGCGAAATCGGCCGCCTCATCGCCGAGCACCTCGTCCGCGACGAGGCCACGCTCCAGCTCGGTAAGCGGGTGGGGTCGGGCTCTTCCTGCTGCCGATCCTCCCTCCAACTCGCCATACAGCATCGATCGCCCACTCATCCCCCATCTTGCAGGGATCGGCTCGATCCCGGACGCGGTGCTCGGGGCGCTCGGCGACCACCGGGACCTCGGCGTGCACACGGAGATGATCTCGGACGGGGCGGCGGCGTTGGCGGCGCGCGGCGTGATCACGAACGCGCGCAAGAGCGTGCTGCCCGGCAAGACGGTGCTGGCGTTCGCGTTGGGTTCGCGCGCCTTCTTCGACTCGCTGCACGACAATCCGAACGTGCTGTTCGGCTCGGTGGGCTTCACGAACGACGTGCAGGTGATCCGCCGCCAGCACCGCATGACGTCGATCAACTCCGTTCGTTCCGTTGGCCGCAAGACTCCCCACTCATCCCCCGTTCGTTGCAGGCGATCGCCGTCGACCTCTGCGGGCAGGTCGAGGCGGACACCATCGGCGCGAAGTTCTTCTCCGGTTCGTCTCTTGTTTTCTGCCACTCACCTCTCGGCTGCAGGGTTCGGCGGGCAGACGGACTTCGTGTACGGGGCGGGCGCGGCGCTGGACGGCGAGGGCGTTTCGGTGATCGCGCTCCTCTCGCGCACCGAACGCGGCGAGCCCAAAATCGTCCCATTCCTGCGCGAGGGCGCCGGCGGTGAGTGCGGGGAGCGGGGCGGCCGTGTGTTCTAGCGGCTGTTGGACGTCCCGCGTAGTCGAGTGGCTAATGAAAAGGGATGTCACCTGACCGCTCTCGTCTGTTGAGTGACCGTCGCCATCCCTCCCCATCAACCCGCTAATCTCTCGACTGTTGCAGTGGTGACGACGCGGGCACACGTGCGCTACGTGTGCACCGAGTGGGGCATCGCGTCGCTGTGGGGCAAGCCGGTGGCCGAGCGGGCGCGCGCCCTCCTCCACATCGCCCACCCCGACGACCGCGAGCCGCTCGAGCGCGCCGCCTTTCAGCGCTTCGGGCCCGCCTGTTTGTGATCCCCTTCTTTCTCATTCCCTTCGGCAATAAACGGACATTCTTTCCATCGGCGATGAGTGTTGTGTGCAAAAGAAGAGTGAGGGCACGATGTCCGGTTTGTTGGCTGTTGAACGCGGGGACTGCGATTTGTTGCTCGTTTGTTACTCGGAAGTCGTGTCTGCCCGTTCGCCAGACACGAACAGACGGAGACCAATTAGCACCGCTTTTTTTCGATTCAAACATCAGGCGTTCTTTCAGTGCTGGCTGCTTGCTTTGATTCAAAGTCGATGAATGTGTTGTTCGTTGAAGAAGTGAGCGGAAACCACTTCCCTGCGAAAAGACGAGCCGCCGATGGACGACGGACCAAAAGATCGAAGAGGGGAGGCAGAAGTGGGCGGCGGGGGCGTGAACGCGGCGGGGGTGAAAAAGGCCGCCATTGGGCTCGACGAACGGCGGCGCGCATGGCTCAGTGGGTTACTGGGTTGTACCGCCGGACTCCTCCAGGAGCTACGGCTCGAGGTTTCCACCTGCGAACAATTGGGAATCGCCAATGGGTTGCCGCCTTTTTGCTGACTGAAAAAACGCGACAGTATTCTCGTTTTAGCTGCAGCACCGACCAAAACGCTGGGAGCTTCTCAATCAAACGGCTTCTTTATTTAAGTTGTTACACATTGAAATACGCAAAAGGAATGGCCGTCTGGGCGGCTAGTGAGTGCGGCGGACGAGAGAGGAGAGGTCGCACAGGACGGAGAGCATCGGCTTCGAGTGGCGCATCTCGCACGCCATCTCCACGACCTCCGAGTGGCGCGCGACGGTCGGCGAGCGGCTCGCGCTCGCGTTCAGCGGCATGTCCGTCGCCACCGGCAGCGGCGTGGCCGGCGGGCGAGCGGTGGATGTCGGGGACTCCTCTCGCTCTTCTGCTGCTGTCGTTGCGGTAGAAGAAGGCGCGTGATCTTCTTGCTCCTGCTGCTGCTGCTGCTGCTGCGGGCCAACAGCCGCCGCTTCCACCTGCGAGTCGGGGGTGACCGTCTGGAGTGTGCTGCTCGAGAGCGGCGGCAGGGAGGCGAGCTGCCCGTCCGGCCCGACCGTCCGCTCGGTCGTCGTGGGCGGCCGGCTGGCGAGCGGCTCGTGCGGCGTCGCGAGGCCGATCGGCGGCGTCTGTTCGGTCGAGTCGGGCGCATCGGTGGGCAGCGAGACGAGTGGGGAGCTCGTCGACAACTCACGGGGTTGTGAGGCGGGAGGGAGCGTTTCGTCTTCTGCTGTCTCTTCCGTGAGCAGCGGGTTAGCCTCCTCCTCTTTGTCTTTCTCCTGCTCCTCCTCTCCGCTGGCTTCCTCCTCTTTCTCGTCCACCTCTTCTCCCGCTTCCATCGACCCGCCGGCGGCGAGGAATTCGCGCTGGGCGGCGGCAAAGTCCAGCGGCAGGTCGTGCGGCCCGACGGTGTGCCGGTGGAGGCGCTCGAGCGGCGCCGCGCGTTCGGCCGCGCAGTCGACGGCGAGCGCGCGGCCGCCGAGCGCGACGGTCGCGTTCGCCTGCCGGCCGGCGGCGGTGACGGCGCGCAGGAGGGCGCAGTGCGGGCGGTCGGGCTCGCCCTCGACCGGCGGGAGGTGCACGAGGAAGCCGCCTTCGGAGACGACGGCGAACGGCAGCTGCGACTCGCGGCTCCACAGCTCGTAGGCGACGTCGCCCACTTGCGGCGAGTGGAGCGCGTGGATCTGCGCGACGATGGCGGCGCCCGGCCGTCCGCTCGGCCGGCGCGGCACGCGGTAGGCGGCCTGCAGGAAGGCGAGCGGCTCCTCGGCGCACTCCGCCCGCAGCGAGCGGAAGACGAGCTCGTAGAAGAGCGGGCGGCCGGCGACGAGCGGCCGCGTGTCCACGAACGCCACTTCGGCGTCGGCCCACACGTGCTCCGTGGGGACGCGGCGCTGGAGCACGTCGAAGTTGGGCAGCACCTGGAAGACGGCCGCCAGCTCGTGCGCCCGCCGCTCCACGCCCGCCGGCCACTCCGCCACGCCGACCACCGCGCCGCGCACCTCCAGCTGGGGCTCCGCCGGCCGGAACGCGACGATCGCGCCCCGCAGACACGTCGAGTGCTCGCGGACGGCCGAGTGCTGAACGAGCGGAAGAGGGTGGTCAATCAATGATTCCAGGCGCTCACCGGTGCCCCGAAGAGCGGCTGCAGCGGGAGGAGGTTCGGCCGGCCGCTCTGCAGCAGGAAGGGCGGGAAGCCGGCCGGCAGCTCGGCCACCACGAGGTCGCCCGTTCGCAGGCGCCGCTGCACCGCGAACCGCCGCAGCGAGTGGCCGTCGGGCAGCCGGCCGTCGGGCAGCCGGCCGTCCGCCGTGCACGCCACCGAGAGGTCCCGCAGGATCCCCGCCTTAAACGAATGTGTGAGTGGGGCGAGTGGTGAGCAGCGAGTGGACAAGAGCCGTTGACTTGTTTGGTTGATCAGGAGACGACATCTGTTAAAAAGGCGACAACCCGCAATAGAGCCAACCAATCGCGAGTTGAACAGTCCCCTCCCAACGCCCCCAACGCCCTCCCAACCGCCCCCCGAACGAACCGACGGCGCGGAAGTGGTGAGGTTGAGGGCGACGCGGCGGCTCTCGCCCGACGGCAGGTCGCCGAGCTCCAACTGGTGGGCGGCCGCGCGGGGCTCTCCGTCCACGGCCGCCGCCTCGAGGGCGAACGGAAGCGGGCGCCCGTCGAGCGCGTCCACGACCTCCGGCCGCAGCCCCACGAGCCGCACGTCCCGCGCCGGCGCGTAGCTGCAAGCGATGAATGAGCGGAGCTGTCTAGTGAATCGGTTAGAGCAAGAACTGTTCCACTCCGTCTATCAGCAAACTCGTGTCTTCCGGCCATCAGAAGATTTGTGACGTTGGTTCAACAATCACTCGTTCTCCCTGATCGCTCACGGACAGCTAGTCATTAGCAGTCCTTCCCTCTGCCCCTCACCCACTCGCTCCTATCCGACAGCTCTCTCTTCACTTGTCCCCCACTCACCCGACGTTCATGACGAGCAGGAGGGCGCTGAAGGGCTCGGCGGCGGGCAGGCCGGCGGTCGGCACGTTCGCGTGCAGGAGGGCGAAAGTGCGCAGGCGGACGGCGGGCGCGACGCGGAAGGCCGCCGACTGGACCTCGTGCCACCGGCGCCCGTCCGCCAGCCGGAAGCCGACGCCGACGATCGCGCGCTGGACGAGCGGCCGCGTGGGGCGCCAGTCGAAGCGCGGGATCGCCGTCCACGAGACGGCCGCCCGCTGGCCGGGCGCCAGCCGCCGCGCCCCGCTCGCCGCCGGCCGTCCGCCCTGCAGCGGCGGCCCCACGCGCCACGCGACGAGCGTCGAGTTGAGCGCCGTGAAGCCGAGCCGGAGCTCCAGCGCGTCGAGCGGGACGTCCGCCTGCAATCCTCTCGTGAATTGAAGTTTCTCCGCGCACGCACCGTCGGGTTCTCCAGCTCGAGCACGACGCGCAGCCGCCCGCCTTCGCGCAGACAACGCGGCTCCACGCGCACGCGCGCCCGCAGGACCGGCGGCGCGACGTCGGCGGCTTCGCGCAGCACGCGGCCGACGAGCGCGTCCAGCAGGGCGGGCGGCGTCTCGTTCGCCATTTGCAACGAAAAATCCTTTCGATTCCTCTTCCGACTGCTCACTCGTGTGCTGAGGGCGGAGAGCTCGGCGGTCGTGCGGAGGAAGGCGGGCAGGAGGGCCGAGCGGCGCGTCCGGTTGCCCTCCGCCGCCTCGAACTCGCCGTTCCACGCCGCCAGCAGCCGGAGGTTCGCGGGCGTCGGCTCCAGCCCGAGGCTCTCGGTCAGCGTGACGAACGCGCCGCGGTCGCTCTCCGCCACCACCGCCGCCAGGAAGCGCCCGAACTGCGCCGCGTCCTCCACCAGCGGCGCCGCCGGCACCAGCGCCTAAAATCGAGCGAAGTCGGTGGCTGGGCGGGGAGAAGCCGTTGGGAGAGTGGATTGTCAGGTTGCCGGTTGGACAGAAATTAAAAGAAGAGATCAATTAAGAAGACTGCACTGGTTGCTTCGACTTCTACTGCTCCTTGGAGCAATATGAGCGGCTTTATCCCCACACGCTGCCCCTTGTCCTTGAGCACTTGCCCGCATTAGAAAATCATCTTCTCATGGGAAGCAACCGGTCGATTAATCCAGTGGAATGCCCACCCTTTTAACTGCTTCCTCCGCTCACCTCGAGGTAGTGCAGGTGGAGGAAGAAGCCGTTCAGGAAGCGGCACACCTCGAAGCGGCCGACGTGCAGCGAGGCGGCCAGGCGGTTGAAGAGGTTCGACTCGTCGATCAGGGACGGACTCTGCAGATGGGTAGCGTTAGAGGAAAGGTGGCCGTTGGGACGGAAAGAAGATGGAGTGGTCCCGCACCTTTTTCGCATTCTAATGGAAGGCTTAATGAGCACTTCTTTCTCACTTCAACGGACGATCCTCTTCTCTCAAACCCCTCACAAACGCTCACCTTCAGCGAGCAGTCGAGCATCTTCCGGTTCAACGGGCGCTGGACCTCGCAGGCGCCGATGTTCGCGCTGATGATGCAGCTGCAAGAAGCGAGCGGTGTGGACGGTGAATTAGTAGGGATTGAGGGCTGCGTTTAGTTCCACTCTTTCCTTGAGTTACAATTTCATTTTTGAGATCAGTTCCAGTAATTGATGGAAATAGAACAGGTGGAACTGGCCGGTTGACAGCTGTAGGAGCACTGTGGCAGACGCCCGCCCACTCCTTTCTGTCTGCTTTCCAACGCTCTTCAGTGTTGTCGAAACGCGTAGCCTCATCCCCCTTCCCCGATCCCCCGCGCTCACCGGAGAGAGGCGGCGAGCTCCTCCTGGCGGACACCCTCCCGCGTGCAGTTGCGGCGGTAGAGGAGGACGCGCATGAGCGTCCGCATAGACGGCACGCGCCCGTCCAGCAGCGCCGTCCAGCCCGCGGCGCAGGCGGCCGCCCGGCGGAAGAGCGGCCGGCAGCGCGCGAGGAGGTTCGCGCGGCAGTCGGCGGCGAGCTCCGTCCGGCGCACGAGCATCTCGGGCGGCACGCGGAGGTCTGCAAGGGGAGGGGTGAACTCGGAATGTTCCTCCGTAGTCTAGTGGATTCTGCAAAGGATTGCCGACTGCCTACTGACCTTCCACCTCACTATTGTTGGCGCGCGTGTCGACGAGGACGTGCGTGTGCTCGCGGAAGTCCTCCAGCCGGCCGGGCAGCGTGTAGACGAAGGGGACGCGCAGGAGGTGGACGCCCTCCGCCGGCCCACTCGCCTTGGCGCTGCGCTCCACTCGGACGCGCGTGCGGACGGCGCAACCCGCGCAGAGGGCCGTGTGGACGGGCAGCTGCAAGCGGCGGCGATCAGTCGAGAATCCTCGCTTCCCCGCGCTCACGTCGAGCAGCCGGAAGTCGGCCCCCTCGTCCGCTGGCCGCAGCATCGCGAGCGAGTCGGGCGGCCCGCCGGCGTACGTGAGCGTGATCCACTGGGGCGCGTCCACCTGCCGCAAGACCGGCGGCTCGATCAGGAGCAGCGGCCGGGCGAGTGGGTGGGTTTCCTCCGCTCCGTCGCTCCCGCCCACCTCGTCGACCTCCAGCCGGACGTCCCGCTCGTCCACGACCACCGACTGCAGCGGGCGCGGCTCCAGCACGACATCGAACGACGAGTTCTGCATCGAGACCTGCAAGCCGACCAATTGGGGAAGGTGGAGATCGCCCATGCGGACCTCCAACACCTGCACGAACGGGAGGAAGTCGTCGGAAAGGACGGCGAGCTCGTAGACGCCGGCGGCGGGCAAGCGGAAGGCGACCGCCGCCGCCGACTCGCCGCCGTCGAGGCGGACGGCGCGGCTGAAGTTGGCCGAGCGGTCGGCCGTCGCGAGCCACACGTCCGCCGGGGCGCTCCGATTGGCGGCCGGCGAGTGGACGCGCACGAGAAGGCGAAAGCCGGGCCGCTCGTCAGCGCGCAGCTCGAACGGGACGGCGAACAGCGGCTGCACGAGAGATCAGCGGGCGTGTGGGTGGGCGCACGAACCTCCCGCTCGTTCGGGTACGCGAGCACGCCGCTCAGCCGCCGGACGCCCGGCTCCAGCGGCCGCACGCCGAAGAGGAACGAGAACTCGCTCCTCTCCGCCGATTTCCGCCGGCCGACCGGCGCGCCGACCAGGAAGAACGGACTGCGCGCGTTGTCGAGCGGCCGGAAGGCGGGCGGCGGTCCGTGCGGCACCTCCAGCGTCACCTCGACGAACTCGGCCGTCTGCTCGTCCCCGAACGCGATCAGCAGGCGGGTGGGCCGGACGACCGCCGGCGCGGGGGTCGCGTACGTGAGCGTGTGGCTGCAATCGGGGTGAGTGAGCGGTGGGAATTAGAGGGCGGAGAACGTCAAAGGATGGCTTTTGCTGTGACTGCAGCCAATCCGAGCGTAATAGTTGGGAGAGTACGCGCTACTCAATTAGTGCCCTTGACTGTTCTTTTCTTGTTTGCAGCTCCCACTCAAAAACGATCGAATGCGAAGAGAACAGCTGTTTGCTTTTCGGTGAAAAGAGGCAGTGTGAGGCAGTGCGAGAATCGAAGATCCAAAACACGCGCCACTAGTCCTCCAAACAGAGGCGAGCAGCAGATGAACTCGACAGCCAATTGATTCTCTCAACAAAAAACCAATTGACGGCCGTATTCAACCGAACACCGTTTCATTGCTCGACACACGACGCCATCCAAAGCGTTCGTTTCGTTTTTGCGATGCCCGCCTCCCACCGCCCAACCGCTACTCTAGCAGCTCACTTCGCAGTGAAGACGGCGGCAACGTCGCAACTCTAAACAACCACGATTGAAGCTGATAACCCGCGTGCACTCACGATGGCGACGAAGAGGCGGTTGGGACGGGCGCCGAGGTCCACGGAGAGCGTGAGCGAGAGCGTGGGGCTGTCGGCGGCGCCCTGAACTCGCGGATCACTCGGCCGATCGGCGGGGAACTCACGGCGATCGATTGGGTGAGGACGCGGACGGTCCCGCGCGGCCAGACGACCTGCACGCCCCAGCGGCCGCACGCGCAGCCCGTCGCCCGCGCCGCGTACTCCAACGCCACCGGCCCGCCGCCCACCGCGACCTCGCGCTCGAAGGCGGCGTCCAGGGCGCACTGCTCGAACGGCAGGCCGGGCGTCGAGTCGGACGGCGCGCTCGGGTGTTCGGCGAACTGCAAGTGGGTGAGCAGTTCGTGGAGAAACTTGTGGATGGAGTTCACTCCCCCACTTCTCATCGCCGGCCAGCTCGACGCAATGCGTAAAGCGAATCTACTCGTCCTTCCCGTGCCCTGCCCTCCAGCATAACAAAAACTACTTCTCGCTGCCATCCCCGCTCCTCTTAATAACGCCGGCCCGCACTCACCACTTGGAACTGGCGGCCCTCGCCGAGGTAGGCGGGCAGCGCGTGGGCGAAGAAGCGGCGGCTGGAACGGAGGTCGACGCGCTCGAGCGGGCGGCCGGCGGCGTCCACGCGCAGAGCGACCGGCAGCTCGCGGTCGGCGGCGGCGGCGCTGCCGTTGAAGCGGAGGAAGCCGCGGACGAGGTGGACGTTCGTCTGCGCGTTGCGCGTGACGTTCGTGAGGGCGGGCGCGTAGGCGGGCGGCGCGCGGATCGCCAGCCGCAGCGTCCGGCGGCAGCCGGCGGCCGTGCGGACGTCGAGCTCGACGGTCGCCGCGCCCACCGGCCGCTCCCAGCGCACCTGCCCCGAGAGCGCGTCGAAGTGGACGTCCGGGCGGGAGGCCGAGCGGAGGACCACGCGCTCCCCGACCGCGTGGGCGAACGGGCGGCCCTCGACGGCCTGCAGCTCGCGCGTCTCCGGCGGCCCGCACTCCTCGTCGTCGGCCGCCTCCTCGGCGCACTGCTCGCCGCCGCGCCCCTCGCCGCACACGCACACGCCCGCGAAGCACGTGCCCGCGCAGACGGCCGGCTCGCAGCGCGCGTAGAAGTCGAAGAACACCGAGAATTTCGAGCGATCACGCGCACTCCAGCCCGCAACTCACCTCGCCGTCGGCGCGGATCACCCGCTGCAGGCCGTCGGGCACGAGCGCCACGCGGACGGCGGCCGGCGGGCGGGACGGCGGCGCGCACTCGACGGCCGTCGGCGAGCGCCACCGGCCGGCCGTCCGCGTCTCGTCGAACAGACACGTGTACCGATCGTTCGCCGGCCTGAAACAACGAGCGCTCGGTGGTCCAGTGGAGAAGACGGAAGATTGCGGCCGCCGAACGAACCTCGGGAAGCCGACGCCTTCGAAAGTGAGCGCGCGGAGCTCGTCGATCGGCCCCTCGGCCGGCCGCACCGCCACGACGCGCGCCTTCCGCAGACACGGCCGCTCGGTGCACCGGTCGCAGCGCCGCCCCGCCCAGCCGAAGTCGCAGGCGCAGCGGCCGGTCGGCTCGTCCGGGACGCCCTGCGCGCAGTCCGGCCGGGGCGGCGGCAGGAGCTCGTCGCGGTCGGGCGGCTCGGCGACCGCGCAGTCCGCCCCCGCCCTGGGCACGGCGTACCGCAGCAGCAGGACGAGCGAGAACGCGACGAGGCCCTCGACTGTGGGGAAGCTGGGTGAGTGATCGCAGGCGGGAACTCACTTCTCATTCGCTTCGGTCGTCTCACTCTTGGGCTCGCTTCATCGTTTCGGTCGTTCTGTTGCCGCCGGCCGAAGCAGCCGACGGACATCGCAGCGGTTAGTCGGGAATGCGGCGGCTGTTGGAGATGGGGCAGAATTTCGTACAGCGGAGAGTTTGACGCGAATTAACCACCAGATGAAATCAGGCGGCAGCAATTGGCGGCAAACACCGCAGTTAATCCCCGGCCGCAAATAGCCGCCAGTAGCCGGGGGATTCCTCTGGAGCCCTCCGCCCGTAGAGAAGACCCTCAAACACGCAACCGGCCGGCTAATCCGCCGGCTCAGTCGAGGGAGAGCAGAAAGTGGAGGAAGCGGATGTAGGCGGCGGAGAAGCGGAGGATTTCGATCTTCGCGAGCCGGCGGCCCGGCGGTGCGGTCGGCAGGTGGGCGCGCAGGCGGGCGAACGCCGCGTTGAACGACTCCACGCGGATCCTGCAAGCGGTCGGTGAGCGCGAGAACTCCCGCTCGAAAGCCACCGTCGCCCGCCCGGCTAATTGCCCGCCTTCAGCGCCGGGCCGTGGGAACGAGCGGGCCGACAAGACGACAAACGAGACGGAATTCTATTGCTCAACCACCTCACGCCGCTCACCTCTCGCGTGTCGCGTGCAGACTGCGGTACTTGAGCGTGGCGCGCCGTCGCTTCCGCTTCTCCGCTTTGCTCAACGCAGCCGGCGGCTCGTCCATCCGATCGACCGACGAGATGCTCCCGATGATGAGCGGCGGCTTCCCCGAAAGGCGGCTCGAATTTACGAGTGCGCAGGCGCCCGGCCGGCCGTCTCGCTCGTGAATCTCGCGGGAGTAATCGAGTTAAGACGAGTGCCAAACCGAACGAACCAAACGAACCGCAATGAAACGAATCTTTTCATTACGCTCCATAAAAAGAGACGATCGAACAACAGTTGAATGAAAGGCGCAACGGTCTCGTCGGATATCCGCGCTCCATTCAAAGGAGATGAAAAGCGGATGTGTTGAGTGACGAACGTGGAGAAACGGTCTCCGCGTCCGTCTCCTCTCTCTACACTTCCGCCCACGTTCTAGATCTCCCGTCATCGCTGGAATTAAAAGAGCACTCTCATTCGCAGCTCGAGCAGAACCCCTTCTCATTCCACTTTCGACACGCGCGGTCACTCCAGCCGCTCTCCTTCGGAATGCAGTGCGCCGACTTGAAGCATTTGGCGCTGAAGTCGATCATCGGTTCGTTCCTCCCTTCCCCTCCGTCTCTCGTCCAATCCCCCCTGACCGCTACAAGAACCAACACTCCGGCCGCCACGACTCGACCCCTTCGACGACGACGCGCAGCCCGTCGGGGCAGAACTCGGCGAATGCGGAGCCGCGAGTTCGTCCGCCCGCCGCCCACCCGCTCGCTGCAGATCGAAATGACGGCGAACGCGGACGAGCTGCGCGTGAAGTTCGCCGCTCCGGAAAGCAGAACGACGGCCGACGGCGCCGTCGACCAGCCGGCCGCTGCGGAGGGCGCCGAGAGGAACACGTGAGTTCTTCCTCCAATCGATACCGCTCATTTCCGCCCGTTTCTAGTGTGCCCGTCCTTCCCGCTCCTCGTGATGGAAGCGTTGACCGCTTACTTTTCTTCCTTTTCTTCTTCGGTTTATCGCGTGGATTAAAGCTCGAACAAGCAAGAGCGGTCAGATGCTGGGCAGACCACGCGCCCATAAGCTTCTTTCGTTTAGTACCCCCTGAACACGAAATGCAAGGCGATCCCGTCCGACCGGCGAGTCCAAACGTCCACGATGCGCAGGTACCCGCACTCGAATTCGGCGACCAGGTCCGTATCGAAGTTCTCGGTCGCGTGCGTGAAGTTGGGCTGCGCGCTGAAGAACTGGACAGCGTTCGCTCGCACTTGTTCGTATTCGTTCTAAACACTCACATCACTTCAATCATGGCAGTGCAGACAGACCGGCTGCTTCTTGGGGCGCGGCAGAAAAATCGGCACCGAAACCTGCACGTTCGGATAGCAGGCGGCTTTCGCGATCTCCGCAACGCGCCGCGAACGGTCCAGCGTATTTGAGAGGCGCTCGTCGAAAGCATCTCGATTGCGCTGAATTTCACGGCGTTGACGGCGACTGCAAGAAAAACGACTTACATAACGGTAAGTGCAGTTCCAGTCCGTCAAAGAAACGTGGAGGACGAACGAGTCGTTCAGCGAGCGGAGGTTCTGAAAGGCTTTGCGGAGCGTCCGCTCTGCTTGCTGGTAGGCCGACGAATCGGGAGTCGTCTTGAAGTCGTAGAACGGCGAATCGCCGGTCTCGCGGACGAGCACTCGCTCCACGCCTTCGTTTGATTGAAAGCTTAAAACTGAAGTTATTAAATGTAATTGATAGAAACTCACGGCCTGTTCGCTGCAAGCTCCGACGTGCAGTCCAACGCCGTAATGATCCGTGCACGCGATCGGAACAAAAGCGCAAGGTCTGAACGACAACACGGACTCATCAGTAAGCAACGGAACCCACATGGCCCTCCATTAATAAGACCGGCTTGCTTCCACTCTTTCTGCGTGCCGTGAAGAAGGCGGCAACGCGAACAGGAGGTAGTCGTGATCGCGAAAGGAAGAAAACATGGAGATGGACATCGGCAGAAAGTCGCGGAGGAGATGAAAGAGACATGCGGCCTTCTCTTGCCACAAGTTCAATACTTCAACGGCCTTCAGGTGCGGCAGGCCTAAAAAACGAACTGCCGATGGAAAACAAACGAATCCGCTTGCTCACTTTGGACGGCGGCCAGCAGGAAGCGCATCTTGTGCAGACACTCGAAGGTCTCTAGGTCATGGTCGAACACCAGGTAAAAACAGCGAATGTCTCGTTGCCCCAACTGCAGAAGAAGGACCAGCGATTCTGTCCGCAAATGCTGCTCGTCGAGACGTAAATCGAAAGACGCGGAGCGCAAGTCCAAAGCTGTGAGATCCAGAGTCGGTAATGCTCGTACTTCGGGCCAACGGGCTTTTTTGCTGGGCGTGAAGAAGGCGGCCGAGAACGAGCGGGCGCAGAAGAAAAAGCGGAGAGTGCGGAATCGCAAGGCCGCTCGTTCTCGAACGAAGTCGGGATGCCCAGCAGCCGGCAATCGATTGTCGGGCAACTGCAAGCTGAGTGTCTGAAACATGAGCGAGCGTCGAGCGTCCATCGGCATCTTCGGTTTCTTCTTTCCCTCCATCGGAATTCTGAATTGAACACGAAAATGAGACGAACGAGGGGAGAGAAGAGCGGCGGAGAGCGCGTCGAGTGACACGCGCGCTCTCTACGTTTTCCCACAAATCAAGCGGCTTCCAAACAAGTGGACTTTCGACCCCAACCGGCAAAACGTGGGGGTGAAAAAGGTGCTCGATCGACCTCGCCCGCCTTTCTCTGCCGACTTCGCTGATGCTGCCGCCTGACCGGCCGACCTCTCGGGCTCGGAGTGAACCTCAATCACATGTTCGAACGACTGTTGGCTGCTCGTAGACTTCTGGGAGTTCAGTCGTTCGTCATTTTCGCCCGGCCGGGAATTGTGCAAAAGCAATCGAAACAGAAGAGTTCTTCCCGACGATCCTCCGCATTCCCGCCCGCTTCCAGTGCGCCCGCCGTCTCCCGCTCCTCGTGATAAAAGCGTTGAGTTTTCCTACGGTTTATCGCGTGAATTAAAGCTTAAAGAACAAACGATGGCAGCAGATTAGAAACGCTACGATAGGGAGAGGGCCAGGCGCCCACAAGTCTCTACCGTCTAGCTCTCATTATTGATGAAGACGAACTTCAAAACGGTTCCGTCCGAGCGACGAGTCCAAACGTCTACAATGCGCCAGTAGCCGTACACGAATTCGGCGACCAAATCGGCAGCGAAATCTTCGGTCGCGTGCGTGAAGTTCGGCTGCGCGCTGAAGAATTGGGCAGCAGCCTCGCGCACTTGCTCGTGATCGCTCTAAACACTCGCGTCAATTCGATCACTGCATTCTCAAGACGTACGGGATTGTCCTTGGGGCGCGGCAGATCGATCGGCAGCCAAACCTCGACGTTCGAATGGCCGGCGGCTTTCGCGATCTCCGCAACGCGCCGCGAACGATCCAGCGCCTTCAAGAGGCGCTCCTTGAAAGCACTTCGACCGCACTGAATTTCACGCCATCAAGGAGAAATAACAAAAGAACTCACTGGATACCTGCCGCGCAGCCATTCCGTCAAAGAAACTTGAAGAACGAACGAGTCGTTCAGCGAGCGGAGGTTCTCAACGGCTTTGCGGAACGACCTCTCTGCTTCCTGGTAGGCCGACGAATCGGGAGTCACGTTGAAGTCGTAGAACGACAACGAATCGCCGGACTGGCGGACGAACACCCGTTCCACGCATTTGTTCAACTCGACACTAAAAATGCGCTTTTTTTAAGCGAATGGATCCAAACTCACGGCCCGTTCGCTGCCAGTTCTGCGAGGCAGTTCAACGCCTTCATGGTCCGCGCACGCGATTGGAAGAAACGGGGGAGATCTGAAGGCCAACGTGGACTAATCCCCCCCGTAAAGGCGGAAAACCGGGTCGTCCATTTGTCCCGTTCGCCCCCTCAACTTTTTAGCCGTTGGTCCTATCGACCTGAAATTTTTTCTGGCTAGAGGAAGTCGCATGCGCGAAATCCGAAAATGTGCATTTCGACCGCCGGCGGGCACGTTCAACGTTCCGTGCCAACGTTCCGCGCCGTACCGCTTTCCGCTTACGGCGAAACTTGCCCGCTCTGTGGATGAAAAGATGCGCCTTGAAACGAGGAACATTTCATATGTTGGCGGCATCATTAGGAAATGTCGTTGAAGAAAGTTGTGATCGCCCGAAGTCGAAAGGTCGGGGCGGAAAATCGAAAAGGTCCACACTCGAACGCGCCGTTCTCGGCTATTCGAATTTTATGCAACAAACAAAAAAGATGCAATCTAGAAAATGGTCTTGCGCATCTTTTGACGGCAATTTTGCGTCGATTGAAGGCCGATTTCGCAACGAGAAATTCGAAAGAAAATTGGGTGTCGGTTTGAAAACTTTGGACCAATTTCAATCCCGCCGTTCTCATTGACAGTCGGGCCTGACGGTACGTGTGTCGGCTTATTCGAACGGGCAAACGACGGCTTTTAAGACTGCGTACATGCGGCCGCGTCGATTTGGACCACTTGGCCCACGCACTCGTGCAACCGCAAGGCACGAAATCGCGCAAACAGCGGGCGGGTTTGGCGATGAATAGGCGGATTCTACTGAAACTTGGCAGGAATGTCAAGTATATAGTTGCCCTTCTAATCACCGTTTCATATTTTTCAAACGCTTAGTTGGCGAGAAGAAATGGATATTTTTGTGGTAGAGCCCTGCTCTCCAATTTCGCGGTGGGTTTCTTTGAGCGCCGCCACCAGCATTTATTTTATTCGCTTGCTGGAGCAAACAGACTGTTCGGATTAGTTTTCGTTGGGATCGTAAAAGCAAAATGCAGTAGCCGGCAGATTTCGTTCACAAACAGCCAATGCGCCGAATTTCAATCAAACCCAACCGCTTGCGGAGTGTGACTCGGCATTCTTCTTCTGTTCCAAAGAGTTCTCGGTTTGTCGAACGAAATCGACGAAAACATTCGATACGCACCTGTCTAAGAACACCCCCAGCTGGGGACGGCGCGAAGCGCCGTCAACCGCTGGTTAGAAAGCAACGGAACTCACACGGCACTCCGCTAACGCGCGTACCGATCTCCACTTTCTCTACCGACCGTGAAGATGGCGGCAGCACGAACATAAGGTGGTCGTGGGGACGTTGCGAATAGAATTCGGAAACGGACGTCGGCAGAAAGTCGCGGAGAAAGTGAAGCAACCAGGCGGCTTTGGGCTGCCCCCACATCATCATTTTTGCGGCTTTCAAGTGCGGCAGGCCTAAACAGCAACTAATAGACGGGATTGTCTCGGCTGGTCACTTTGGACGGCGGCCAACATGAACGCCATCTTTCGAAGTTGTTCGAAGGTCTCTTCCAAGTAGTAGATGTACATCCGAAGGCATCGAATGCCCCTCTGTCCCAATTGCAGTGGAAGAGCGAACGATTCCAGACGCAGATGCCGCTCGTCGATGTGCAACGAAAAAGAAGCGGAGGTCAAACCCGGCGCCGTCGGATTGAGAACGGGGTCGGCTCGTTCTTCGGGCATTCGATCTCGCTTGCTGTACGTGAAGAAGGCGGTGGGAAACGAACAGGAGCAGAAGAACATGCGGAGAGTGCGGAATCGCAAGGCCGCACGTTCTCGAACGAAGTCGGGATGTCCAGCGGCCGGCAGTCGGTTTGTGGGCAATGCCAAGTTGAGTGACAGGAACATCAACGAACGTCGGCCATCTATCCGCAGCTTTGGTTTCTTCTTTCCGTCCATCGAAATTCTGAAATCAACGCGCGAGGTAAACGAAGCGGTGCAAGGAAAGAAGTGGAGAGCGCGGCGAGTGACACGCCGCCACTCTCTCGACAATTCGCGGAGATTCAGCGCGTCCTCGCCGATCCTCCGCCCTCGTCCTTTGTGCTTTGCCCCGCGCGCGACATTTCGGCCGCTTCTCGCCACTTGCTCGCTTCGTTCACCTCGCAGACGCCCCGGCCAATCGCCCTTCTCTTCCAATGATTCACGAACGGCGACTGGTCGCGTGGACGGCCGGGCGAGCGGAATGATCTGCCCGCTACGTGCGGACACCATCCGCCTTTTCCCAACGGGTTTGATGATGCGGTCGTCCGACCGGTCGTCTCCTTGCACTCATCGGCACATCCAGCGAATTCTCACACGAGCTTGGCTGTTCGTGGAATTCCGGAAGCTCAATCGCCTTCGTTCTTAGATCCTCCGGCCGGAAGGCTGGCGGGAGCAATCGAAACCAGCGGATTCCTTCTCACGATCTCCCCATTCTCGCTAGCTTCCGGCGCGCCCCCTCCCGCCCCTCGTGGTGGAAGCGTTGACTGCACACTTTTGTTCGCCTGCTGCTTCCGTTTATCTCATGAATTAAAGCTCGAACAAACAAACAAACAAAAGAATGAGGATCTACGAACAATCAACGACGCTCACGAGTTGCTTCGCGTGTCGCTGGCGGCGCCCGCTTCGTCGCGCGACGGCTTCCGCGACGCCGACTGGGCTTTCGGCGGCGCGCGCGGCGGCAGCGGGACGAAACGCTCGTCCGTGGACCACCGCAAACACTCGTCCTTGAACGGGAGTTTGGGCGGCTTGAAGATGGAGAACGTTTTGCAGTGGTTGATGATCGCCCGACTGCACAGCAGGATGCTTCCTGGGACCGCTGCAAGCCACAAGCTCAATGTAATCGAAGAAGGGAGGACTCACTCTTGTAGTAGCGGACCATGTTGACGACGTTGAAGGTCGAAACGATGTCCTCGGGGTGGATGCCGGAGATTTGGCTGAGCTCCGAGACGGCGATGTTCCGGTCGATGTTCAGCTGATCGAGGACGCGAATCAACGTCCACCACCAATAGGAGCGGTAGCTGACTTTCCCGAGGTCGGAGAGCGGCTTCTCCGGCGTGGCGATTCGCTTCTCGCGGCGGGAGATCGCGTACGAGAGTTGGATGAGCAGCTTGCCGTAGCCGCGGCGTTGGAAGGGCGGCAGGACCATGATGCACGCAAGGTTGTTGTTGGTGCCCTGCTCCTTGGAGAAATGGCCGACGAGATGCGCGCCCTCGGCGTCCACTTCACATCTGCAGCAACAAAACGATGAGTTGATTGAAGCTGAGGAGCAGAGGACTTACAGGACGTAGAACCGAAAGTTCTCCACTTCCTGAAACAAACCAAAAGAATCAATGCAAAAAAGGACGAAGAACTTGCCCAGTAGAGCGTCTTATGGTCGAGGAAGAGCTTCGACAAGAGGCACAGGCACTGGCAGTAGAGCTGGAAGCGGGGGATGAGTGGGAGGAAGAAGCAGTCGAGTGTACTCGCCTTGTACACGCAACCAAAGACCTCGAACACGGCGAGGTTGCCGTCCCGGTAGATGCACTGGCCGGGCGGTTGGCGTCGTTGGCAGCCGGTCGCCTGCAACCGCAGGATTCGAAGCAAAGAAAAAGAAGGGAACGAACCATGTGCTTCTTGAACTTGCGGATGTTCGTGTAATAGAAGAGGCAATACTCGCAGTGGTACACGACGTCCGTCCCGTGCGGCACGACGTCCACCGGGTAGGGCGAGTAGTACCTTGAGAGCACTCGGAATTATCGAGAGTTCTTTCGTTCACTCACCACACGTCCATCTCCCACTTGCCCACGACCGCCTTCTGCACGTTCTTCACTTTCGTTCGCTGCAAGCACACAAGATTGGAGCAAGAAGTGCGCGGAGAACCGACCTCTTCGTGCATTTTCTCCAACTTTGCCGTGGTCGCGTCCATTTCCTCGTAGGATTTCTGCTTGTGCGAGAACTCCTCCTGCATGCGGCGTTGGGATCGCGTCAAAGGCTGTTGGTGGTCGAAGGCGTGCAGCGGGATCGTCGGAGTGAGGAGAGCGGCCGGAAGGGATTCGGCGATTCGCGACCGGTCGATCCACTCGTCCAGTCGGCGATCCTTCTCCGCGTAGTGGACGTAGAACTGCTGCACCTCTTCGCCTCCATTTGCGGCGGATTCTGAAGCGGGGGAATGCACGAGAAGAACGGAGCGAAAGGAACGAACCGATCGTTCGAATGTCGACGATCTTCGCCGGCACTTCGTGCGCGCTCCCGTCCGTCGCGTTGTAGTAGACGAAAACGTCATCTCCGACGACGATCTCGTCGTTGCGGCTCCGATAGCGCACCTTCGGAATGTGGACGGGATCCTCCAGCGTTGAGCGACGAGAAGCCGGCATTTCGTCCGGGAATTTGCGGAAATTCGGCGGGGATTTGCGGAAGCACGCGCCCAACTGACGAAAACGAGCAGAGCGTTTGGCGTTCCGTTTCACTCGACCGGCCGGCGTTGTTTGGAGCGCTTCGCTCCCACTACCGTCGATCAATGCAAGGGCACTCCGCCCGCACACGAGCCGACGAGCGGTGAGGCCGAGGGCGGAAGCTTCCCGAAGGAGGGCGGCGGGAGGGAGTTTGCTTTCGGTTTGGGGCAAAAGTCGCCTTCGTGGACGAGCGGGCGCGGCGAGCGGCGAGTGTTTCCTTTTGCCTCCGCCTCCTCGGCGTCCGCCCGCACCTGTGCGCTTCGTTTCGGCCGCGGCCGCCTACAATCTTCGTTCCCTCGCCAACCGCGTTGATTTCTCGTGCTTTCAGCCCACAACTCCCAACTTCCGAAGCGAACGATCCGAAGAGCGAAATGGCGGCCAAGGACGAGCAATTCGAGCAGCAGGACCTGAGCAAGGTGATTCCTTTTCTTCCTTCCGTTCACTCCTCTCATTCGTTCGATTGCAGGACGGAGGCGTGTTGAAGACGATCAAGCGGGCGGGAAGCAGCGACAAGTCGCCCGCCCAAGGGGACACCGTCTACGTGCACTACACGGGCACGCTGGCCTCGAATGGCGAGAAGTTCGATTCGTCGCGCGACCGCAGCGAGCCGTTCTCGTTCGCCCTCGGGAAGGGCCAAGTGATCAAGGCGTGGGACCTCGGCGTCTCCACCATGAAGCAAGGCGAGCGCTGCGAGCTCATCTGTCGAGCGGACTACGCGGTAAGCCGCCCATTCGAGCGATCTCCCTCCTCACTCGCTCGATTTCAGTACGGACCCTCCGGATCGCCGCCCAAGATTCCGGCCGACGCGACGCTGAAGTTCGACATCGAACTGCTGCGCTTCGAGGGCGAGGACATCAGCCCCGACCGCGACGGCACGATCACGAAGTCGATCATCGAGGAGGGCGAGAAGTACAATTGCCCCAGCGAGAACGCCACCGTCAAGGGTTTGTCCTCTACTCCTTCCTCTTCACCACCACTCGCTCGATTCCAGTGCACGCGGTCGGAACGCACGAGGGCCGCGTTTTCTACGACAAGGAAGTGGAGTTCATCCTGGGCGAGGGCTCGGAAGTGGGCCTCCCCGAAGGCGTCGACCGGGCGGTGCGGCGCGTCAATCGCGGCGAGAAGTGCCGCGTCCACCTCAAGGGAAAGTTCGCCTACGGCTCCCATCCGCCCGCCGAGTACCAGCTGCCGCCGATGGCCGAAGTGGAGTTCACGCTCTTCTTGCCCGAGTTCGAGAAGGTTCGTCCCTCTTCTTCCTTCCTTTCATCCGTGTGGTTGTTTGCAGGTGAAGGCCAGCTGGGAGATGACCGACGAGGAGAAGATCGAAGCGGCGACGGCGCTGAAGGAGCGCGGCACCAAGTTCCTGACCGAAGGCAAGCTCCCGCTGGCGCTGCACAAGTACTCGGCCGTCGCCGTCCTCCTGGAGCACACGAATCCCACCGAGGACGAGATGAAGGCCAAAGTGGAGGCCGTCCTCGTCGCCGGTTGGCTCAACTGCGCCCTCGTGAACCTGAAGCAGAACGAAACGGCCGAGTGCCTCAAATTCTGCGACAAGGCCCTCGAGAAGCAACCGAAGAATGTCAAAGCGCTGTACCGCAAGGCGCAGGTCGGTTTCCTTCGCTCTTCCAATTCACTCGATCGATCCCCGGATTGCAGGCCCTCCAGCAACGGAAAGAATTCGAGGAGGCGATCAAGACCTACGAGCAGGTGGCGCAGATCGACCCGTCGAACAAGGCGGCCACCCAGCAGGTGCTCATCTGCAAGCGGCAGATCGCCGACCTGCTCGTCAAGGAGAAGAAGCGATACGCCGGCATCTTCGACAAGCTGGCCAAGAGCGAGGAGAACGAGAAGGAGGGCGTCGAGGCGAACTGAGCGCCCATCGAAGATTTTCGTCAGAATTCCGTCGTGTTCCTTCCTTCTTTTTTTCGTCGTGTTAAATCGAGTATTTATTCCGTCTGTGGGCAGCTCGTCTTCCCGCTCCTCCAATCCGTTCACTCGACAATCTTTCCCTCTCGCAGCAAGAATTCACTCACACATCAACCCGACCAACTGACCGACCGACCAGTCCGAATGCCCCGACCACCCACCTCTTTCTTCTTCGTCTTGTTCGTGTATTCGGGCGATCTCGCGGTTGGCTGTAGTCGATGGAGGGTGGAGAAATAAACTCCTTGGATTCTACTCGACGGTCGGCTTCGTTCTTCGTTCCGCTTGTCGAAAATCAATACACGTACATTTCGAGTGGAGGGCCGAAAGCACGCGCCACTTGTTGTTCACCTCCCCTTGCGGTCGTTCGTTTCATGGGCAAAGGCGAGGGCTTGCGATTGCTGAAAGTCGGCCTCCCATTCTTCACGCTCGTCTTCGGCTCGGCCTTCGCGCTCCACTACTTCCAGCAGGTGCGCTACGAGTTTCGGTTCGTTTCCTCTTTATTCTTCCGTTGATTGCTTGCTGCTTTCAGTCGCTCGAAGCAAGAAGCGGACACGATCAAGATCCTGGTCGGTTCTCCTTCGAATTTCTTCGATTCAATCGTTCGGATTGCAGAAGAAGGACCTCACGGACGGCGGGCTTCACATCAAAGAGGGAGTGACCGTCGACTCGTTGTACAACGTGAGTTCTCCTTCGTTTCGCGCTCATTTCTCGTTCTTTGCGTGCAGGAGATCGCCGACTTGGACACCGAGAACTGGGAGAACGTGCGCGGCCCGCGCGACTTCGAAGACAACCGGCAGTACTTGGAGGCCCGTCGGAAGCAGCAGGCCGAAGCGGACGCCCGTCGTCGCGCTCTCCGTCAGCAGTTGTACCCGAACAAGGCGACCTCGTGAGATGGGCCGTGAGTTCACTTGTTCGCTTCGGGGACCCCTTAATGTGTCGGTGAACATGTTTCGTTCATCGATCGAACGGTAGCGGTTTAATGGGTGAATTGCGGGCATTTCGAGTAATCAACGAGCGAATTCATTCGAGGAAGGTCTTTCCGCAAAGGCGAACGAAAAGGTTGCTCGAGGCGGCCGCTGGGAGCCGGAAGGTGCGGTCCAACAAACCGTCCGACCGCACGGAGGGACGGGCGAGCGCACTCGTTCGTTTGCTCGATTTTGAAATCGGCGGAGCAAAGGGCGGGAATGGGGAGTGTTGCGGGGTGTTTCGAAATCATCCGCTTCTTCCTTCTTCCACTATCACCTCCTCCTCTCGTCAATCGCATCATTCCTCCCTTGATTCCTTCATCCTCATCGTGCTTCCAGTGTTCAACTCCACGCCGCAACAAGCGGACGCCTCGTCGACGAGCAGCACCAGCAGCGGCAGCTCCAGCTCGAGCTCGAGCAGCTCCAATCGCTCCGGCTTGTCGACGGCTGCCTTGGCCCTCCGGAAGGCGATGCGGACGCACAAGATGATCTTCGTGGCGAACATGGGCCTCCAGATGGGCAAGGGCAAGCTCGCTGCCCAAGTGGGACACGCCGCCCTCGGCGTCTACTGTGCGGCCAAACGGACGAAACAGGTGAGTCCTTCGCATTGTTGAGAGCTTCTAGGATCTCCGTTGCAGGGCCAAGCCGGCCTGAAGCACTGGGAGCGCATGGGCGCCACGAAGGTAGTCGTCAAGGGCGAGTCGGCCGACCACTTGAGCGAACTTCTCGTCCAGGCGAAGCAGCTGGTGAGTTCCCGCACATGTTTGAGTAGTCGAGTGGTTTGTTTGCAGGGAATCCACGCGTATTTGGTCCAAGACGCCGGCTTCACCCAAATTCCGTCTGGCTCCAAGACGATCCTCGGACTGTTCGGGCCCGTCGAGCTGGTCGACCAGGTCACGGGCAGTCTGAAACTCCTCTAAACCCACTCCTACTTCTCGTTAATCGTTAGAATAAAGAAATCCTCGCACATTTCCGTACACTTCGTCGTTCTGTCCACTTTACACTCACTTGAATCGAAGCGGCCGGACGGGCGGGCAGTTGTCGTAATTCCTCGACTGGCGGACGTGTCTGACAGGAAATGACCTTGATGGACGAACGGACGGACGGGCGGACGGCGAGAAGAAAGGGAAGGGCGGAAAACTTAATGAAAGAAACCAATCGTTCTTTCCGCCCGTCCGCCCGCCCGCTCGTTCACTTCCGCCGGTCAGCAGAACGGCAGGTGGGCGCAAAGCGGAGGCGCAAACGAGCAGGCGGGCGGAAGGGCGAGCGGAAGCGCCCGAATGGGATCCGGAAGTTTGTGGACGTCTGCCGTGGGCGTTCGGTTGGGCTTCGATCGCCCAATTGGAAAGAAGCCGACGATTGGCGCCGTTTCTTCGAACGCCCGCTGTTACACGCGAATCGCGGCCGTTCGCGCTTCCGGCGCCCCCGACCGTTCTCGTGGGTGTAAAGTCGAACGAGCGGTCGGGTGTGAGCGGACGGAAAGCAAGCGAGAAGAACGAAGAGGAGCGATCGGCTGGACTTCCCGTGGACGGCGGCCGGCCGGCGAGCGTCCGTTGAACTCGGCGGCTACAGCAAAAGTGATGAATTCGCGTTCAAGTTCTTCGTTTCGATCGAATGGTTCGATTTCCGGTGGAGTTCTTTGAGTTCGACTGTTTCACAAGCAGCACAAGCACACGTGCACGCGTCTTCTCTGAATCAAATCGAAAGCGATTGCATTTGCTCCCGCTTGCGAGTGCACGTGCTCCGCGTTAAACTCGAACTCCGATTGCCCTCGTCGCCTTTCTTTCCTTCGTTTACAATCAGCTTCCGCCTTGAACTCACGAGTTCGATCGACCGGCCGGCCGGGCAGACGGCGCCGCCTAGCAGCCAACAGTCCACGAGTTCCACGCAAATCGAATCGAATCGAACGGCGCCGCTCGGGTTCAATCGATTGATCGAATTAATTCGCAACCAAGGAGTGAACTCGAGCGCAACGTCGCCGTCTCAACCGATGGGTTCCAAGAAGCCGGCGGCGGCGAGTTCACATGTGCGGCGCGAAGGGGAATCGTTCACTTCTGTTCGCTCCGCCTGTCCACTGCCTCCAAAGCGATCTTTGAAGATCGCCTCCATTGATTCGAGGAAGCAGCGAGCGAGTGAGTGGACTTCAAACACCGCAGCTCGCTTCTGAGAAGAAGACGGCGGGGGGACTTTTAAAAAGCGAAGAAATTCCCGCTCGCTTTACACCACTCGAACGACCGAAGGGTGGAGGGATTGATTGCAAAGAGAACGCAGAAAGAAGTCGAAGAAGATTGCCGCTGTAACAAGTGAGAGGGTTTTGCAACGACGTGCGCGGGGCGAAAGGTCGCCGCCGGCCGTTGGAGTCGGCGGGGCGACCGGCCGGCGCCTTCGGCATCCCCGCAATCGATCGATCTTCCCGCCCCGTCCGTCCTCTCGTTCGTCCGCCCGCCTTCCGCTCCGTTCCGAACGGCCGGCCGCTCGTTCGTTTCGTCGCCGCGGGGCGGGCGGAAGTGCGCGGCTGCGGCTCCGCCCACCGGAGGCGCCGAGCGGAAGCTCGCCGGGTTCAATCGGAATCGTTTAAATTCGAGCCTTCTCGCCGTTCCCATCGTCAATCCACCGTTCTCCCTTCCGTCCATTTTCCCGCAGCTCCTTCGAAGATGCTCGTCGCTTCGCTCGTCCTCTTGGCTCTCGCCTCCTCCAGCGGTTCGTTTCTTTCTCTCGATTGTCCTCCAATCATTCCAATTGCTTTAGTTTTGGCTGCCGACCCGTGCGGCTCGTCCGACTGGCGCTACTCGCCCTTCTCGAACAAGTGCTACAAGCTGTTCAACGAGAAGACCGGCTGGGTGATCTCCGAGTTCAAGTGCGTCTTCCAAGGCGGCCATCACATTTCGGTGCACGACGCGCAAGACAACAAGTTCGTCGCCGAGCTGGCCCGACAGGCGGGCATCGTTTGGTTGGGCGCGCTGCAGTTCGGCACCTCCCGCGAGTACACGTTCGTCGATCGGTCGACCTTCGGGCCGTTCGGTTCGTCCTTCTTCTTTCTTCTTCGTTCTCATTCGATCGGTTTGCAGAGAACTGGGTCAACGGCGTTCGCCCCACGTACAACAAGGGAAAGAAGTGCTCGAAGTTGAACGGCGAGACGGGCGAGTGGCTCCAATCGTGCTGCAAAGTGCCTGCGGCATACATTTGTGAAAAACCATCGTTGACGTTGCCCGGCGAGATCATCGAGGACGGCTCGGGCCTGAACGACTTCCGCTCGCGTCGCTTCCGTCGTCACTCGCAGCAGTGAGCACTCAACAGTCGAGTGTTCTCGTGTACCTATTTGTTGTTAGTAGCGGGTAGTCCTCCTCCTCCTCTCCTCTTTGTGTTGCCTGTCCATCGGTCTGCTCTTGTGCGCACGTGCACAAGAACGTTGTGCTTCGGTCCATCCATCCATCTTGTGCACCTCCACTTCTCCTCCTCGGAAATCTCTCCCGCATCCTCACGATTCTCGCGTTCTCCGCTCCTCACCGCTCGAACGGGAGCGGAGAACTCGAGCGATCGACCGTTGGCTTTAAGATCGCGCCGGGCGCTCCTCCGCTGCAACGAGCGAGCGAGTGATCCAATCGTTCCACTTTATTCTCTCTCTCGTTCTTTGTGTGTTCAATCGACGCGAATAAAAATCAAATGGAAGCACCGTTCTGTGGGGGAGAACAATCGAATGAGCAAACAGAAGGGAAAGCTCTCGGAAAGGAAGGACTACAGAATGACGAGCGTTGGGTCGTGGAGCGCCTTGCGGAGGAACGCGTGTCGGAGGAGTTGGTCGGCGGTCGCCCGATCGGCGGGTGCGCGCACGAGCATCGAGTCGAGGAAGGAGCGCAGTTCGGCCGAGATCTGAAGCCACACGAGTCCATTAGTTCAAGTTGATGGCGGGCGGTGCAAAGGACGAACGAAGGGGCGAATTTAACGACCGCGTTGTTCGCAACGCTGCGGACGCGGAGCGGAACACGGCCGGCCGTTAATTGCGCGCGTTCGTTACAACGCGCCCCTCTTCCGTTCTTTCCCGGCGGCCGCCCGGCTTCCGCTCCGGCGGACGATCGGGCGGGGTAATTGGAAGAAAGGACAAGCAAACTGGTTGCTCAACGCCAGCGGACTGGCGGGCATTTCGCTCCAAATGAACGCCGCGAACAGTCGACTTACCGCCACGGTGTCGGGGATCCTCGCCGGCGGCTGCGATTTGATCAACTCGATGGCCGCGTGCGCGTCGTGCTCGAAGTAGAAGGGTTCGCCTTGGATCATCTCGACCACGGTGATCGCGAAGCTCCAAATGTCGATCTCCGTGCCGTAGAACTCGTGCAGCAGGACCTGCAAGATCGAAAGAAATTGAGAGGATCGGCTAGAGCGCGCACCTCCGGAGCACTCCAAAAGGGCGTGCACAGCAGCGACCGCCGCTTCGGCCACTGGTCGGTGAGGACGGCGGCGAAGCCGAAATCGAACAGCTTCACCGTCCGGTTCACCATGACGAGCACCGAGTCGCTTTTGATGTCGCGGTGAATGATCCGACGGGAGTGGAGGTAGTGCAAAGCTTCGAGGCACTGCTTCGAGATCGTCGCAATTGATTCTTCCAGCAGCCTGAACGGAGCGATAATTTAGACGACAAAGCAGAATATGGAGCGAGGCAGCGAGTTGAACGACGGAGGGATCAAATCAATTCGAATGAAAGAACGAACCGCTTTTTGCACACGTAGTCGGTGAGCAGCCCCCCACCAGCGAGCTCCATGCAGATCCACAGCTCGTTGTCCACGAGGTGGGAGGAGAAGAACTGGACGATGTGCGGATGATCGCAGGACTTCATCACCGCGACTTCGTTCAGCAGCAGCTCGGGGATCGCCTGCTTGTCGATGGCCATTCGCTTCACGGCGATCGTCTTCCGCATTTTCGTCTAAACGCTCACGAATTAAACGCCGAAGTCATGAAAAAGAAACGAACGTTGTAGGCTTGAAAGACGACCGAGCTGGAGCCGTCGCCCAGGCGCCCGATTTCGTGCAGGTTGTTCCGCGGGTCGTGCTCGTCGACGATCGACCGGAGGGCGCTTTTGACCTAAACCAGTGGATTAAGCGATGAAATCAATGGAAGAACGCACACTCTCGATGGAGCAATGGGGCCGTACCTTCGGCGAGAGGCGGCCGTCCGTCGCAGCCGCTCGAGGCGCCGCCGGCGAGCGGATCGGCGATTCCGAGCGGTAGTGGACGTTTGCGGTCGATCCTGAACGAACAACGAGCAAGTGGACACTCGGCAAACGAAAGAAACGAACCGGAAGCTCGAGAAATCGACGAGGAGGCGCCGACGATGAAGCGGCCGGGGTACGAGCACGTCCGTCCGTCCATCGAGACGAGCGGCTTCGGTCGGGGCGATTGGGGGGCGACCTCGTGCATCAAACACGTCCACTGCTTCGGCAACCCTACATAGCCACCCGTGCGCGCGTCCAACTCGACGTGGGTGAGATGGCGGAAGGAGAACGGGGCGGAGATGTCCGCACGGCGCAACTTCCGCCGCCTTCCTAATCCCATTGGGACGGACGGGCGGCCAAGCGAGTGGACAAAGCGGCCGGCCTCCTCGCTGCTCGCCGCTCGCTCGCTCGCTCGTTTGTGCCGACCGCCGAGAAGCCGGCCAGCGAGTGGCCAAACGGAAGCCCAAAGAAGCGAGTGGCCAACGGAGTGCGGGCGGCCGGCGTGTGCACTCGCTGATTCTAATCGATTTCCCCGTCCGCTGCCCACTGCCCGCCGTTCGGCTCGACTGCAGCGAAGAGTCGAGTGGATCGACAGCTCCAAATCCCTCCCAACAACAGCGATGGCGCTCCTCGGCTTCCACATCGTCTTCAGCCTCATCGCCGCCACTCTGTTCAACAAATTCCAACCCCAATTCACGTTGTGCGAGCGGCTCATCTACGCCGGGTAATCCACCGCAATTTCCTTCAATTTCTTCTGAATTCCTCGCTGTTTGCAGCCTCACGTACTACTGGATCCCGGAGCCGCCGGACGCGAACGACGCGCGCGTGCGACGCCGCGGCCGGAATCGCGGCGATGCGGCGGCGCCCGACTATCGGCGGCAGTTGATCACACTCGTGCTCGACAAAACGATCGTCTCTCGCATGTCCTACTACCCGTCGCTGGTGTGGCTCGTCGACTACTCGTTCGTCGCCGTCCTCGTGTTCGCCGCCTGTCAGCTCTTCATTCGCTTCTTCCGGGGATACGAGCACGAACGTCTCGGTCCTCTGGACGATCTTTTCGTTTGCTTTTGCCCTTCAAGTGAGTTCTCCTCGCATTTCACTCGTTCTATCCCTCCATTCAGATCCTCTTCCGACTGCTGTGGAAGAAATTCACCAATCCGCACCTGAGCGCCGAACGGAACCTCATCTTTTCGTTCTCCTTTGTGATCTTCCTCGTGTTCATGCTGCTGAACATGTTCGGCGAGCATTTCGTGGACGAGAGCCTCGCCCTTGGTTCGTTCACTTCTTTCATTCATTCTACCGACTCTTCTGCAGGCTACCGAGTGCTGAGCGAACGAATGAAGGCGCTCGCCAAGGAGGACGCCTCGCTGGACGTTCGCGGCGGCTCGCCGCTCTTCCTCTTCATTTCCGCTTCGTTCGCGACGGCGTTGCTCGGCGCCGCCTTCCTGATGCCGGTGATCCAGTACTCGACCCTCTACCGCTCAACTGTTGACGGGCAGAAGACCCTGTGGACGTGAGTTCTCTTCGCTTTCTCGTCCCTTGAACTCCAAAGGCGTTGCAGGGCCGTGCACCACTCGGTTTTCCTCCTGCCGCTGTTCATCCTGCCGCTCTTCATCCGCACGATCCAGGCGCAAATCCTCCTCCAGGTCCCCGGCCTCACGCACGAGCTCTTCGTCGCCATTCGGCTGCTGCTGGTCGTCGTGTGGGCCGTCGGGCCGAGTGGCGACCGTCCGGCCGCTACTGCAAACGTACTTGGAGAACGCGCGCGAGCGAGCGATGGGCTGCAGCAAGCACGCCGACGGCTTCGATATCGTGAGTTCCTCATCGAAGATTCCCTTGCATTCGATCGCTCCCTCTTGCTTGCAGCTCCGAAGTCACCTCTCGTACGTGTGTGCCACGTCGCTCCAACTGTTGGCCCCGCCGTTGGCCATCTTCTTCCTCTCGTTGACGCTCCTTTCCTTGGGTTCGTCAAACACACGAGCGCAAGGACGAAATCGAAGGATTTCAGGCAAAATCTACCCGATGAACGACGCCCGGCCGGCGCCCAACGGCGCTCCCGACCACTTCAGCGTCCTCCTCGCGCCCCAAGTGCAGCGCGCCTTGTGGACGAACGGCCTCTTCACGTGCTTGACGCTCCACACGCTCATGTCGATGACGACCGTTGCGTTCGGCATTTGAGCCTTCGATCGATCCACTAGGAACCTCCGATTCGTGTCTTTCGTCCCCCTAATCGCTCTCCATAATCCCTCCTTCTTATTCGTTGCCATCTCTTCTATCATTTCGTTCGTTTGCTCGTTTGATTGTTGATTGTTCTCGTTAATAAGTAGGCAGAAGAAGAACAGTTCCTTCAATCCGTGGGTGATTGGCGTTGATGAGTGGGCAGCAAGCATCTCCGCAGCTCCCGCTCCTTCTTTTCAATTATCCGAGCGCACAATCAGTCGAAATATTTATTGAACGATGAACGAACGAAGAGGCGACAAACGACGGCAGCCGCCCCGATCGACGGCAAATCGGAAGCCGAACGACGGCAAAGCGGCCGCTGGGCGCCGTGCGGGCAACCACACAGTTTGAGTAGACGGAGGGCGACGAAAAGGGGGAGCGTGGAGTCTTTCAATCAATGGAGGAAGGGCCTTCACGCGGCAAAATTATAGGAATTAGACGGAAGAACGGTAGAAGAAGGAGGGAAGGTTAATCAGTTGGATTGGAGAATCGGAGGAAATTCCCGCCGCTCGTTGCCGCACGCGCGAATCGTTTGGAGTTCTGGAGCAGCTCGAAGATCACTTCTTTTCCCCGACGAACGTGCGGAAGGACCTCGACAAGAAGACCACAATGTTTACTTCGAGCTCGACATCAAAGAAAGAAACTACAGTCGCTTAAAGGTCGGTAGGTGGACGACGAGGGACGAGAGCCGGCGGTACATCAAATTGGTGGGTGGATGGGCGGAAGGCGAGAGGGAAGTGGGCGAAGAAGAGGAGGCGAGTGGGACCAAATGTTAACGATAGACGCTCCAAATACACACACAATCAATCGAATAAAGGAAGACGAAGGAGAGGGACACTTCTGGTTGTACACTTGCAGCTCCTGCTCGTCGCGATCACTTCTTCTTCTGCCCGCCGGGTCCCTGGTTCTGAGCGCGCTGCGGCGACTGGACCGGTCGGCCGCTGTTCAGTCCGGAGTATTGCTGCAACCCAGGCGATCAATTCACTTCCATTCGATCCAAAGAACTCACGTATTTCGCCTTCTTCTCGCTGGGCTTCAGGATCTGGAAGCTGCACATGAGCGTCTCGTCCACGCTCATCATCCCGCCCGCGTTGTCGAACTCTCCGCAGTAGTTGGGCGCCTAAACACACGCGTTGAACGAGCGCACACCCTCGGCAAACGAACCGAGAACAGAGTGACGAGCTGCCGCTTCGCGAAGAACTCGTAACCATCCTGCAAGCAAGCGAGTGAGCTCAATGGAAAGCAGAAGGAAGCGGAACTCACCTCGACCACTTGATGCGCGCGACAGATGAGATCAAGATCGTGCCGGTTCAGGAACTTGGCGACGACGTCCGGCCCGAACGTGAACGAGACGCCACGATCGTTTTCGCCCCATCCCTGCACGTCCTTGTCCGGGTCGGACCAGAGCAGATCGCACAGCAGGCCCGTGTCGGGCACGTCCGTCGGCCGCATGATCCGCCGGATCTGCTCCATGTTCTGGAGGTCGGGCGAGAGGCCGCCTGCAACCAATCGATCGATCGATTAGATTCCTTTGCCTTCCGTTGGCCGCTCACCGTGGCAGCAGAAGATTTTCTCGTCGATGAGGGCGGCAATCGGGAGCGCGTTGAACGTGTCTGCAGTCCACAACTGTGAGGAAGCCAACAATGAGGGGGACTCACCGCAGAACGACTTCCACAACTTGATGGAGTACCGCCGTTTGCATTCGTCGTAGAATCCGTAGATGCGGTTGATGGAGGCGCACTCGTGATTGCCGCGCAGAAGGAAGAAGTTTTCCGGATACTTGATCTTGTACGCCAGCAGGAGGCAGATCGTCTGCAACGGGACACGGGTGAATGGTTGAAGGATTAATTGGGGAGGAACTCCAGCAACTCCCCTCCCTGCTTCCAACCGCTCCGTCGCTCAACTCGCCGCCGCACTCACCTCCAAGCTCTGCTTTCCTCGATCAACGTAGTCGCCGAGGAAGAGCTGCAATCCGAAGGGAATAGAAAAGTTGAAGGCGGAAGAGGAACTCACGTAGTTGGCCTCCGGCGGGAAGCCGCCGTACTCGAACAGCCGCAGGAGGTCGTTGTACTGCCCGTGGATGTCTCCGCAGATCTTCAGCGGCGCCTCCAGCTCGAGGAGGATCGGCTGCGAGAGGAAGATCTCGCGCGATTTGTGGCAAAGAGCACGGATCTCGTTTTCCGACATTTGTACCGTCTTGCCGGGCCGACAGCCGCGCACTGCAACGGAACAAGAGAGTGAAAGGAAGGATGGAAGGCGGAAACTCACCCTCCAGCAGCCGCGTGATCAGGTGGTCCACGTTCAGGTCCCCGTCGTTCGTCATGATTCCGTCCTGCAACGAGTGGGTGGGTGGGAAGAAGAAAGTGTGGGGATTCGTCGCGATTGAAGGGATTGTAGCCACCATAAACACGACCTCGTTCACGCCTTCCCTCGCACACAAATTCAAGGACAAACTCGAGGAGAACGCGGCAAAGAACGTGAAAGAAGACGGCGAAATGGCGGCTACAACTCGAATCGAAAAGAGCCAAAGTTTGGCAGCAAATCGACTCCAATCGACCCGAATTGTGCCCAAAGAGCGGAGAATTTTGCCGCCGATCTCGACGATCTCGCAGGCATCACGACGAAAATCGAGCGATCGGCGGCCTCGCGAAGATCGAACCCAAAAAGGCGGCCGGTCGACGCGATCGCCGCCGCCTCGTCGAGCGGAGCGCGGCGTGGAGAAAGACGCCCGTCCGCCGCACGCAGGCGGCCGCCGAGCGCGCAAGCGATCGGCGCGGGACGCGGCGCCGCGTCGAAGCCAAATTTTGCGCCGCGGCCGTCGGGACGCGTGGAGGCTCTCGATCGCGCGAGCGACTGCCGGTGATCGTCTTCGATGGACGCGTGGAGAACGTGAAGAGCGCGTGGAGTCGCCGGCTTCAAGGAAGGCGCGAACAATCGCGCGTGGCCGTCGTCGCGATTCCTGGAATCCGGCGTGCGGCACAGTTCCACGAAGAAAAAAACGAGCGCCGCCGCCTTCGTGGCCAACCGAACGACCGTCGAGCGGCGGCCGTCGCGTAAAATCGGATTTTCAAGCGAGCAACCGGCGAGCAAACGAGGGCGGCGAGCGAGCGAACAGAAGGAAGGAAACAAACTCGACGCCGCCGCGAGTGCAACGACGACGAACGATGACGTCCGCGAAGTTCGGCGGCGGCGAGTCGAACCGAAAATCCGCCGTCATCCTCGCCGTCGTCGTGGACGTCCGGCGGCTTCGCCGAGCGCTCGACGAGCGAGTGGAGGTTTGCGGAAGGCGTGGGAATCCGAAGAAAAAAGTTTGTTGTTCGTATCGACGCGCAAAAACCGCAATTTCGTCGCAGCATCGCAGAGGGAGTCGTTTCGGCGTGTTGAAAAAACAGAAGACCAGAATTGATGTCCGTTTTCCGCCGCCGCCGCCCGCTCGTCCGTGTTGTTACGCGCCTCTCGTTGCGGCCATCGCGAGGGCCCGGTCGGGAGGTCGTTGAGCAAAACGGAAGAACGGCCGGCGGCCGCGGGGTCCGAGCGGCAAAGCGGCGGCGCACGTTCACGAGCGGAAAACGAACGACGCGGCGGCGAGCAACAAGGCGGCGGCCGCCGTCCAGTTGACAGCAAAAAACGAACGAAAAATTCGCCTCGCCGCTCTCGTTCGCTCCCCCTCGCCCTCGGTTTTTCTCATCCACTCGCCCCGCTGCCTCGTCGCCGCCGCCGCTCGGCAGTCGGCGAGTGCGCCCGTCCAACGCCACGCGGAGCCACTCGCCGGGGCTCCCGCAACGCGGTAGGCGAGTGCGACCTACGAAGGTGCGCCCCTCTAACGTGAATAAACGCGCTTCGGCTATTGATTCGCCGCGGTCGGCGCCCAGTTTTCTTTTGCTCGTTGGCCAACGGAAGAGCGAGTGATAAGAAAACGGAAGAAGGACGCACCTCGCGATCAAGCGACGTGTTTACGCGCTCGGATTCGATCAACAGAAGTCCGTCGAACGAAAATAATCGCGGAGTTTTGAATCGAAAACAATTCTCGTCGATTCTTCGACCTCCGACCCCTTCGCTTCGCCTCGCTCCTCCTCGCTCGCCCTCCCGCCGGCTCGTCCGCTCGCTCACGAGAGCGTTGAATCAGGGCCGCTCTGCCACAGCTCTCTTCGTCGCTGGGAGCTCGCCGTGTTCACGACGGGGAGCTCGACGGCGAAATTTTGCATTTTTGGTGTCGACGTGAACTCCCGCTCTCGCCTTCCGCCCGCCTTCCGATCAACTGCCACCCGAATGGGCGGCGGGGAGCGGCGAACGAAGAACGAAGAGCGACGAGGAGCAACACGACGGCGAGCGAAAGGCGAAGGCGCGTCACGAACGGACGAACGAGCCGGGCGGAGGCGTCGAGATTGCGCGCGAATCTCCGGCGGCTTCCCACTGCGATCGGCGCCGCGCGCTCTTTCTCGTCATCAACAGTCAGCGGTCAACAGTCCGCGCTCATCGGCGCTCATCTCTGTTGCCTCTAATACACACGAATAGATGAACAGCAGGGATGACTCACTCGTTTCATCACCTCCAAACATGAAGAGAGTTCATGGTCGTTTTATTCGCACAACAAACAGCAGGGAACACACAGCAAAAAGCAGAAGAACGAAGGAAATAAATAGCAGCCGGGGGATCAGAGCGCCCACTCGCGCAGCTCGGCGACGCTCTCCGCCTCGGTGGCGGTGCAGTCGATGAAGTGGACGTTGGGCGCGTCCGCCTCCCAGCGGAACTCGCCGCCCCGGCCGAGGATCACGCGCTGCTGCGTGTCGGAGGTGGACTCGAGCGTCGACTCGCGGGTCTTCGAGACGAGGCCGAGCTCCTTTTCGAGTTGGGAGCGAACGGCCTCCGAATTCTTCGCAGTCGGAGCGTCCTGCTTGTTGCACGCGATCATCACGGGCATCTTCGCGCCGCGCGTCGCCACCAGGACGTCGTAGAGGAGTTCGGCGATGTCGCGACTCTTCTTCGCGAACGTCGCGCCGTCGACGACGAAGAGGACGCGGCGGAGTTGGCGGATTTCCTGCAATTCAAGCGGCGAATCCACTGGACCATCGCGGGCGCACTCACGCGTCCCAGCCAGTGCTCGAAGAGCCGACTGCGAAGGCGCTCGCTGCCCGGGTAGTCGATCAGCTGGAGAGTTTCGCCGCTGGCGCCCGCCACTTGGACGACGTTCTCCGCCAGCGATTTGTAGAGCTCCCAGTCCACTCCTGCAATCAAGCGAATAAAAAAAGGATGAGAGGAGGGCGTACCCCTGGACACGAAGCGCGTGAAGATCGCGGTCTTGCCCGCATCGCTCAGCCCCACGAGGAGGACGTTCGTGCGCTTCTTCCGCCCGAAGAACACGAAGTACGTGAGCAGGGCGACGGCGAAGACGATCAGCGACGACCAAACG
Source organism: Aphelenchoides fujianensis (assembly GCA_024699865.1). Classification (NCBI taxonomy): domain Eukaryota; kingdom Metazoa; phylum Nematoda; class Chromadorea; order Rhabditida; family Aphelenchoididae; genus Aphelenchoides; species Aphelenchoides fujianensis. The sequence goes on along the minus strand of JAMPIO010000035.1, from coordinate 393,244 downwards.
AGCAGCGGGACGTTCTCGAGCCCGAACGACGGCACTTCGGGCACCCACGGGGCGGTCGGCTCGTCGTGGGCGCTCGGCGGAGGCGGCGGAGGCGTCGAGTCCATTGCTGAAGGCGGCGATCAACAAATCGAACCAATGAAGAGGAAGGAAGTAGCGAATGGTCACGAGAACCGTTCTATCGATGGATTGGAACACGGAATGGAGGAGAACCTAATTTATTCGCAACGAAACAACGAGGAAACAAAGCGGGAACAAGGCGGGCGGTTCACTCCAAATTGTACTTCTTCTTGACGTTCCATCGGAGGTCCGTCTTGCCCTTGATCGTGTCGTGCTCCTCGAAGAGCACCTTGTCGCCGACTGCAACCAATCGATCGGAGTGAACGAAAGGAAACGGAGAGAACAAACCGGCCGGATCGAAGAGCACTTGAGCCGCCTTGGCCGCCGCCCGCTCCCGCAGCCAAACTTTCGTCGAGCCGGAGACGATCGACTTCAACTGGACGAGCACGTACCTGCAAAGCGAAAGGAGTGATTGTGCATTGAATTCGAAGAGAACTCACTTTGACTTCGCTCCCATTTCGTGGAAATCCAACGGGAATCCGCCCGAAATGTCGCCAGCTGGAGCTGCTCGTTGGAGAGGGGCGAGTGGGCAGAATGCCCCCAGGATCGAGCCGCGAACTCCGCTCTCTGCCCCAATCCTCCGCTCTCCTCGTCTGTCTGTCTGCTCATTTCTTCATCCAATCTATCGAATCCTTTCGATCAACGAAGATGTCGTCGTCCGAAGAAGACGAAGTGATCTCCGCGCACGAGGAGGAATCGGGCGACGAGGCCGAGGACGCGGAAGTCGCGAGTTCCGTCGAGGAGAACGAGACGGAGGACGCGGAGGAGAACGGCGAAGAAGAAGCGAGAGACGCGGAGAAATCCTTCAAGGAATTGGTTCGTTCTTCCTTTCCACTGATTCTTTTCGTTCATCTCGCTTGTTTCAGGGCCTGTGCGACGCGCTGTGCGAGGCCTGCGAGCGCGTGAACTGGCGCGCACCCACGAAGGTCCAACTGGCGGCGATTCCGCCCGCACTCGACGGACGGGACGTGATCGCGTTGGCCGAGACCGGGTTCGTCCCTCCTTCTTGCTTCTTCCATTGATTTCGAGTGTTCAGCTCGGGCAAAACGGGAGCCTTCGCCCTGCCGATCCTCCAGAACCTCATGCAGAACCCGCAACGCAACTACGCGCTCGTCCTGTCGCCCACGCGCGAGTTGGCGATCCAAATCGCCGAGCACTTCAGCGCCCTCGGCTCCTCCATCGGCCTCAGCGTTGCGGTCGTTGTGGGCGGCGTCGACATGGCGACCCAGGCGATCACGCTCGCCAAACGACCGCACGTGATCGTCGGTTCGTTTCTTTCGTCCACCTTCGCTCTAATCGCTCTCCTCGGCTTGAAGCGACGCCGGGCCGTCTGGTGGACCACCTGGAGAACACGAAGGGCTTCAACCTGAAGAGCCTCAAGTACGTCGTCATGGACGAGGCCGATCGCATCCTCAACATGGACTTCGAGGTGGAGCTGGAGAAGATCCTCAAGGCCGTGCCCAAGCAACGCAACACGTTCCTCTTTTCGGCCACCATGACCAAGAAGGTTCGTCCCGCCTCCATCCTCTCCATTCATCCTTTCGTTTGAGGTCTCGAAGCTCGAGCGGGCGTCGCTGAAGAACCCCGTGAAGGTGGAGATTTCCGCTTCGAAGTTCGTCCTTTTCCTTTCGTTTCACTCGTTCATTCCGCTGGTTGCTTGCAGGTACCAAACGGTCGACCGCCTCAAACAGTACTACATGTTCATTCCGTTCAAGTACAAGGCACGTCCACTTCCTCTTCTTCACTCGAATTACTCGCGTTTAGGAAGCCTACCTCGTGCACGTCCTCAACGAGAAGGCCGGAAACTCGGTGATCATCTTCTGTGCGACCTGTGCCTCGGTGATGAAGACCGCCTTCATGCTTCGCCACCTCGGCTTTACTTCCATCGCCCTCCACGGTCAAATGAACCAAGTGAGTGCTCAATGGAGTGTTCTTTCTGCTCATGAACTCGCTCGCTTGCAGCCGGCGCGCATCGGAGCGTTGAACAAATTCAAGTCGAAGGACTGCTCGGTGTTGGTGTGCACGGACGTGGCGTCGCGCGGCCTCGACATCCCGAACGTGAACATCGTCGTGAACTTCGACGTGCCCACGAATTCGAAGGATTACATCCACCGAGTGGGTCGGACGGCGCGCGCCGGCAAGTCGGGCATTTCGATCACGATCGTGACCCAGTACGACGTGAGTTCTCTTTCCTTTCAATCGTTCTGCATTGTGTGGCTTCAGGTCGAAGTCTACCAGAGCGTGGAGGCCAACCTCGGCTCCAAACTGCCCGCCTACCCGGCCCGCAGCGAGGACGTGATGCCGCTCGTCGAGCACGTCTCGCAGGCGATGCGACAAGCCGCCCAGGTACCTCTCGTTCTCCTCCTTTTTCGGCTCAATCATTCCGCTCGTTTGTTGCAGAAATACAAGGAGTCCAACGAGAACGGTGCGGGCGCGAAACGACGCGGCGACGGTCGCGGCGACGAGGACGACCGCAGGCCGCGCGGCGGCAAGAAGGGACGTCGCTTTTGATCGATTGAAACTGTTGGTCAATTGTTGTTGAATTGTTGCCGTTTAATTGTTTCACTCATTAAACACACACGTTCGCATTGTTCAAAGAAATACGTGCCGTGGGCGCGGGAATGCGGCGGAGTTCTGGATTATTTCGTTGGAATTCTTCCGGCTATCACGTTCCAAACAAGAAGATTCGCTTTTAACAGCCGTTATCGACCCGTCGCCCGCTTTTCGTTACCCCACTCGCCCGTGGCTCCCGCCGCGAGTTCTTTGGGCCTTTCGTGGCCTTCCGTTGCACGCCTCGCTTTTCGCGTGCTTTCCGCTCGGTCGTGTCCCCTTGCTGCTGAAATTCCCGTCCATCGTCGACAGTCAACTCTTCAAGTCCAGTGCACGCTCCACGCCCGTGATGTCCGACGACGATCAAAAGAAAGTGAGTTTTGCTTCGGACAATTTGGTCGGCAATTTGATTGGTTTCAGGCTTCCAACACGTCTGAAAACTCGGAGGACCACATCTTCATGAACATAGACATGGCGTACAGTGAGTTCGACTGCCTACTCACGGACCTGAACGAGCGCGATCTGGTCACGGCAAGCATTCATTCGACTTCTTCGGTTGTTCATTCGAGTTGTCTTCAGATCGGCCACGACAATGGCGTCGAGCTGTTCTCGGACGCGGAGTTCCAAACGCCCGCCTTTCCCGCTTCCGGCGTCATCCTCGACCGGAACACGCGCTTCATGATCCCGTTGGCCGTCCAGCTGCGCGACATGCCGAAGAAGCCCTGCATCCACGTGTGGTTCCTCGTGGGCACCGGCTCGCCGTTCACAACCCTCTCGATGACGTCGATGCAGAAGATCTTCAACGGGGACCGGCGCTTGAAGAAGGGCGAGTCGTGCTACGTCAAGATCCAAGTGAGTGTTATGCACGAATTCGCGGGCAATTCGAGTGTTTAGGACGCGGAGATCGCCGTGCAGGCCATGCTTTCGGAACCCAAATCCAGCTTCGAAGAGATGAACCTTCTCGGCGCCAACGCCCTCCGAAAATTGGGAGTGTCGATCGACGTCAACTGGAACCTGTCGACCTTCCGCCTCGTCCGCCAGTGATTTTGCTTGTTTCCGCCTTGTTTCGTTGAATAAATGAGGTTCTCCTTCATTCTTTGCTCTCATGCATCGATTGAAAGGTTCTCGTGACCATTCGCTACCTTTTTCCTCTTTGATTCATTCGATTTGTTGATCGCCGCCTTCAGCAATGGACTCGACGCCTCCGCCGAGCGCCCACGACGAGCCGCCCGCCCCGTGGGTGCCCGAAGTGCCGTCGTTCGGGCTCGAGAACGTCCCGCTGCTCGTTTGGTCGTCGCTGATCGTCTTCGCCGTCGCCCTGCTCACGTACTTTGTGTTCTTCGGGCGAAAGAAGCGCACGAACGTCCTCCTCGTGGGGCTGAGCGATGCGGGCAAGACCGCCATCTTCACGCGATTCGTGTCCAAGGGTACGTTCTCCTCTCCTTCTTATTCTATTCGATTGCTTGAAGGAGTGGACTGGGAGCTCTACAAGTCGCTGGCGGAGAACGTCGTCCAAGTGGCGGGCGCCTCGGGCGAAACGCTCCAACTGATCGATTGTGATCGAATTGTTGCTATTTCTTTCTGTTGTTGAGTTTCGATTGTTGTTTGCTTGCTTGCAGTGTGGTTGTTCTTCGTTGATTGTTCCACGTTCAATAAAACCACGTTTACTTCGATTCGCTTCCGGAGCGGCAAAGTGAGTGAGGGCGGAGCGAACAAACGATTCCGTGAGTCGTACACGCTGCGAGTTGGGGGAGAAGACGCGATACGATTCGAGTATTGTGTTTGGCAAAATGGAGGGAGGGATTGGGGGGAACAGGAGGCGGGAATGCAGATACCAGCCGATGAAAGGATTCGATGACTACAACGAGTAGAAGGAGGTGGGAAGTGAACTGAAGGAGGGATCTACCGTCTGTCTGTCTGCCTAGTCGGAGCTAACGAACAGGAGGGAAAGAATTCCGTAGCCGAGAGATTCTTCGTTGGAACCGTAGTGAAATGCGGGGAGCCGGGGGCGAGGAGTGAAAGAAACAAGTGGGAAGAAAGAGAGGAGGAAATGCTCGGGGATTATGCTCTCAAGAACGATCGGTGTGCTCACGACTCGTCGACGCCTCCGTTCTCTTTGGCGCGTCGCTCGATGGCGGCCCACTTGCGGCGACGCTCCTCGTCCCGCTCGTCCTCCGACTGCTGCTGTTTGGCGTAGTTCTCGGCGCAGACGTTGAAGAGGATCTGATTCGACGCCATCAGGAGCTTCATCGCGTTGTAGACGAGGCCGAGGATGTTCCTGAAACAAATCGAATGCAATAGACAAAAGAGATAGTGCCCACTTGTTCCAGTGCGTCTTGGACGAGCGCCCTAGTGCGGGGTAGATGATCGGCAGGATTGTTTCGATGTTCTGCCCGACCAGGTCGAGCAGGTACTCATTGTTGAAGAAGTAAAGCGCTCGTTCTGCTACCTACAAGATCAATCGAATCAACAGAAAGACGGGGAGGACGCACTTGAAAGTGGGAGGACGAAACGCAGCGCGCCAGCTGGTGGAAGAGCGGCACTTGGACGCGCTTGAACTCCGCGGGTTCGATCGTGTCGAGGATCTCCTCCAGTTCGTTCAGCAGCAGAAGTTCCTTCGGCGATTGGACCTTCGGCCAGAACTTGAGCAGGGCGTTGATCACGGGCTCGGTGAGCGTCGAGTCCTGAAGCAGCCGGAAGGATAAAAATCCACAGGATTTCCGCTCACCTTGTCCAGGAACTGCACGACGCAGTAGGTGAGCTGAAGAAGGAAGCGGATTATCGACTGCAATCATTGCTGTGGATTCAAACCTGCGGGTGGTAGACGGACAGCGATTTGACCTGCAAGAAGCATTTAATTAGTAGAAGCGAATGAAAGCAGTGTCACGTACCTTGTGCAGCGGCATGAGGACCCGGAGCAGGAACGTGACGTGCTCTTCTTTCAGCGGAACACCTGCAGACACAAGCGAGCAGTGAGAAGAGGGAATAAACAACGGGGAACTCACTGAAGCCATTAATGATCGAGCCGAGCAACTCCAGCAGCTCGGCGATCCCGTTGAAGCGGTCCTCGTCGCAGTAGAGGAATTGGTAGAAGATGTTGTTGATGCTGAAAGAACGAGGAGTACACTCGATCCAATCCCCCGCACAAACGAACCTCTGCCTCGTGAACGAACGGAGGCCGAGGAAGCGGCCGTAGAGGCGGTGGAGGATCGTCTTCAGGAAGTCCCGTTCGCGCGGGTCCTCCGAGTTGAAGAGGTCGAGCAGCTGAACGAACAAGTCGGCGAATTCAACCCCAAAAGCCACTCGACCATCGAACTCACTTGACTCACGAACTTGTAGTCGATGTGCTTCTTGGCGAGCGGCACCTGGAAGGCGGGCGACTCGACGAAGCGGAGAAAGAAGTCGTAGACGAGCTGCAGGTGCGGCCAGGAAGGCTCCAGCGACGGCTCGTCCTCGTCGGGATCGAACTCGGCGCCCGGCGTCGTCGTGGGCGGCGGGAGGAAGCGGAACGCGTTGCACGTGAACTAAACCGACGGATTTCAATCGAAATTCGAAGGGAAACCGACCATTTCGATCGCTCGCTCGTGCATCAGCGCCGAAAACGGGTGATTGGAGCCCGTGACGAAGTCGATAAGCTCATTCAGAGCTGTTCGTTTGATCTGAACACAAACAATTCAATAAAGAAGATGGAACCGAGTGGACGAACCTCCTTGTTCTTCAAATCAACGAGCGGATCGGTGGAAAAGTCGTAGAGGATGGTGCACTGCTCGACGCGCTGCAGAAAGTCCGTTTCCGTCTTGATGGCGACTGTTTCTGAATGGGCGAGTACTCAGAAGAACCCTCCAGATGGCCCACCTTCCATCTTCTTCGCGTTCCACTCGCTCATCAACGCGCCCATCGACTTGACGGAGTCGCGGCGCGCGTCGTCGCCGTTCGTGGGCGCGCCGTGCTCCCGATCGTCGCCGTTGGACGTCGCGGAGGACTCGCCGCCGTCCGCCGGCGGCAACGTCGACTCGTCGACGCCGTTCTCCATCGCCGAACTCGCGGGAATTTGCGGCCGATCGCTGGGCTTTGCGGGCGTTCGGGGCTTCGGGGCGATCAAACGAAACCAGCGGCCATTGCGGCCGAGGCGGCGGGCAAGAGGGCGCTGCAACAAACGAGAGGAATGCGGGAAAAAGCTGGGACGATCGAGCGTGAACGAAACCCCCGCGGCCCGAACCGAACGAAACGATCAAAACGACGAAGCGGAAAAGCGGCGCAAAACCGACGGACCGCCGGCGAGGCGAAGCGGGCGGGCGGGCGGGCAGCAAGTGGAAAACGACGGCGGCGAGCGGATGGACCGCGCCCGGCGAAACAAACGGGGCCGCCGCTCGGCGAAACGGCGAGCGAGCGGACGAGCGGGCGGCTTGCGGGTGGCGGCCGGCCGGCGTTTGCAGAAAACGAGGCCCACGACGGAAAGAAATGGACACGAGCGGCCGCGGGAAACACACGTCTTTTCGTTTCGCTTCGTCCAACAACTTCTTGCGCTTCCATTGATCGAACGGCAGCAGCAAAAAGGGAGCGAAAGCGGAGGAAAATGTTGCAAAAGAAGCGGCAAATCGAGCGGCAGTTTGCGGAAAGTGGACGCAAAAGCGGGGCTCTCCCGCTCGTCCTCCCGTCCGCCCGTCCGTTCGCTCGGCGGTCACTTCGTTGCGTCCCGTTGCGTTGCGGGTTGCGTGCGCGAAAAGCACGAGCGGAGAGAAAGCGGGAGCGCGTGGCGCGCGAGTGGTCAAACGGCGACGGGCGGCGGCGGCGCGAATTCGCAGCGAATCTCCCGCGTTCTCCGACTTCTCCGAATTCGAACACTTGCCGCCGGAGCTCCACCGCTCGAGCGAGCCGGCCGGTCGACCGGCTGGCGGCGAATGTGTTGACGGCGATAAGCGGCCGTCCGTCGTTCACACCCGACCGCCCGAGGCAACGAAGGGAGTGGCCGACACGAAAGAACGGCGACGAGCGGACAGTTCGAGGCGGCGGTCGACCGAAATTATTGGCCCAATCAGCCGCTCCAGCCGCCGCCCATGGACGAAACGGAAGAGAATCTTTTGCAGGACGGAAGCGAGCGAGCGGGCGAGTGGGTGGTCGTCGTGGCGACCCCGAGAGCGGCGGCCTTTGCGTGTTCGTCGGCGAGGAATTGCGTGGAGCGACGATCACGAGACGCTCGCCGACTTGCCGCGGAACGCGAACACGCGATGAGCGCCGGGGGCGGCAAACGAACGAGAGCGGCGCGGATCTGCGGGATCTGCGGTATCCGCGGAAGCCGGCAGCAAACTGGAGGAAGCGTGCAAAAAGACGAATTGGGTGTTCTTTTGATTAATCGGCTAGAATCCACGGGTCGGGGGAGTTCCCAAGCGCTCGGCCCGACTGCACCTGCCGACGGACGGACGGCTGTTCGTCCCCAAACAAATGCAGACCGAAAGGTGAAAATCCACGAAGCACAAACAAAAAGCGGCGAACAGCCGGCCGTTCGCCTTCGCTTCAGCAGACCTTCGCATTCAGCCGCTCTTCCCGTTCGTTCGCTCCGGTCGGCGTCCCCACGGGCGGCAATCAAAAGGCGGCGATTATGAGGGGGGAAAGACGACGAAGAGCCGCCTTTTATCCACTCGACGACGCCCATCCGAATGCCGCCTTCTCGCTGCCGCTAATTCCGACTGACGTCCGGCGCGTGGCCACAAATCGCGGGCGCCAATTTGGGGGACGTTCGAGCGTGCTGCTCGCCAGTGCCAAAGGACGTCCCAATTGGGGCAGAGGCCAAGAATAAACCGCCCGAGCGCGTCATCAACACTCGGCGGCCAGCAGCCAGTCAGCAGCAGCAGCAGCAGAGAGCTCGTCGAGATGATCGTCGTTCGTCGTCGTCAGATACCGAGAAGAACGACGGGGAAATCCGACAAGCAAACAGGACGCGTTCTCGGTCGACCGACCAGAAGCGAGCGACCGAACGGAAGGGCGAGCAGAAGCGGGAGGACGGAACAAGAACGGGACCGAACGTAAATGATTCGAGCGGGGCGTTACGTACGATCCGCGTCCCCCGTTCCTCTTCGGTTTGTTTGGCCACTCGTTCGCCCCACTGGGGAGCCGACCGGCCGGCAGGCGGGGCGGTCGAGCGGCAAATTGAGATGGCCGCCGCCCCCGAAATAACAACTCGTCGTCGTCCGGTCGGTCGGCGCGACTTCCTTTTCGCCGCCTTCTCCTTCTTCTCGAGAACGCTCGTGCTTATTTCGGGTCCAATAAAAGCCGGCCCGGCCGGACACGCGGCTCGTGTGTTCGTTTGTGTCGACAAGAAAAAGCGACTCGAATTTCGACGACGACGAAGCGGCCGGCGGCGAACGTCAAACGTCCGCCCGTCCGGCGGATAATCAGCAGCATCGGGCGCATTGCGGACGGCAGCAAGAGCGACATGAAGAGCCGAAATAGAAGCGGCAAACCGAGGACATGACTCCCGCTCTTACTCTTTCTCCTTCCGTTCCTCTCTGCATGTTCTGTCGTTAATCCACTTTGTTCTTCTTGCTACTGCTTGTTAACGATTAGTTGAAATTCGAGACCACACGCAATAAGGAGCACACGTCCGGAGACTAATTGCAACGGATTCGAACGGTTGTCGCCCACTCACTCCCAAGTTGCGCGGGCATTCGTTCACTTTCTTTGCAAAAAAGCTCGAATCCAAGCCTACACACACAACAAACAATCAATCAATTGCAGCAAGCGATCGATAGCTGCCGCAACAAGTGGCCGCAATCTGCAGAATACTTGGTCTTTCAAATTCCGACCTCTCGCCTCTCACCGTTGACTCATGGCCGCCGGCTCGTGCGGTCGCGCAAACGAGCGGGCGAGCGGTGGAGCGAGTACTTCGAGCCGCACGTCCGTCTGACCGCTCCGATCGCTTCTCGGCGCACAAAAGAGAGCGGTGGCCGGTGGGTCGCATGGGACAACAAGAAGAAGGTGGAGGAGGAAGAAGCGAGCGGTCGAGCGGGTGAGTGAGCAAGCGGCTTCGTCATCGTGTGCTGACCGGCGGGCGTTGTGATCGGCGGAGCGGCGAGGCGAAGCGGCGAGTTCGTCGCGATTTTCGCTTCGCGCTGATCGGCGGCGAGGTGAGCGGAGCGACCGTTGAGTTTTCACTCAACGATTTACCGCTCGTTTATGCAAACGACGAGGCGAAAGTTTGAAGCCCGATTTCCGCCTCCGAATCGAATGCAAATCCTTTGTGTTTCCGCTCGTCTCGCCGCCGTCGCCTCCGGGAACACGCCCTCGCCGGTCGATCGATCGATCGGAATTCCTTCCTTCCGCCGGCGCGCCCTCCTCGGCGGGCGGACGAAACGCGCGAAGTCGAACAACTTCTCGCCGCTCGTCGCGCACTCACCACTCGGCATTTCGGTCGCCCCCGCCCGCAGGTGTGTTGCCTTCGGGGAGCGAGGGGGGCGGGCGGGGGCTGGAAGGAAGGAAGGTGGGAGCGTTCGGGTGCGCGACTTTCCCGACCGACCGACTGCCGCGGCTCTCGCGCGTGTGCTCGTGCGTCCTCCAAACTGCCCGCCCGCTCTCCTGCTGCCTGCCGTCTTGTTTGTCGCGCGCCCGCCATCGGTTTCGCTTCGCTCCGTCTTGCTTCTTGCTTGATTATCGATTGATTGCTCATCCTTTCTTCCACTTCTTCCGTCTTCTTCTTCCTTCTTTCTTCCTTTCTTTCGGAAGGAACAACCTCGTGTTTACGCGCAATCGATGTTGGAGTTCGCTGACCTCCTCTTCCTCTGCCTCCTTCGCCGTCGATGTGCTGCGCTTCGCTCCCTCCGATCTCCGTCGCCGCCGCCCTCCAACCCACCGGCGGCAATCCCAGCGAACGCGCCCCAAATCCACGGCTTTCGGCTGCAAATCCGCCCCGCTGGTCACGTACCCTTCGGTTTGCCCACGAACCCAATGCTTTCGTCAGAGGAATAATTGCGGCAAGTCGGCCGGCCGCTAATTAGTGGGGAGTATTTTGGACGAGACGCTTGCAAAACGGCGAGCTGCCGGGAGCAGCGAAAGGCGCGTGATTTTCGCCGAAGAAGTGCACACGGTTCACCGCTCATAGAATTCTAAGCATGAACTTTCGATTAGACTTCATTGTTTGAATGAATGGTCAATCTATTCGTTGCCCGGTCCATGAAACAAGGGAGTGAATGAATGAAGCCATCTTGTTTTGTCGGAAGCTCGTACCTGCTGCCCGCCGACGGCCTCCCGCGGCTTCCGTTTCGCCGTTGACCACCCACCTCCACCTTCACGTCCTCTCCACCTCTTTACTCGCTCCCTCATCCAGCCGCTCGCTCGTCGCGTGTCCACTCGCTTCTTCCTTCCGTTCGCGAACGAACCTTCCGGCGGGTCGCGGCGGCACTCGCGGCGAAACGAAGAAGTCGGGCGGCCGGTCGTCGTGTTTGTTTTCGGCTTCCGCGCGTGTAGAATTGAGCGAACACTCCGCTTTCTTCCAGGTACCCACTCGCTCGCTCAATCGATCGATCGATCGACCAATCGGTTGCTCTTCCGTTCGTTCTTTCGTTTGATGCCTTGAACTGCAGCCGATCGCTCGACCGACGATCATGACCGAGCCCACGAAAATCCCGCCGCCTCTGCCGCCACGCGTCAGCGGTTTGTCGCCTTCTTTCCGCCCTTCTCTCACTCCTCGAGTGTTCCAGTCGATGCTCCCGCTTCGGCAACGCTGAGCGAGGTCTTCCTGGACGACAACGCGTGGTCCACCGCTCAGTACTCGAATCAACACTCCGCCGATGGGAAGGAGGAGGAGAAGCCGGCGGAGAAGAAGCCCGAAGTGTCGATCGCGAAGCAGGCCGACGAAATCGAAGTGGTGGACGACAAGAAGTCGCTGAGTGGGTGCCCGAACGATCGTTTTCTTTCATTTCTTCGTGCAGAGACTGGCAAGGTGATTTCCCTTGTGTACCCGTCGAACAAGCACTGCGCCTGGTTGTCGCCGCCCGTCTACCAGTTCGACAAGATGCCCAAGGCATTCTCGTCCAAGGAGCTCCAGATTCCGCACTCCGACTACCGCCTGTTCATGCGCACGATCACCGCCGACATTCGATTCCAGAGGTCACTTTTTAGCCATTTACCCACCTTTACAGCGACTATTCGTTCTTTACCGACCTTTACCTGAGTATTCTTTAGCTACTGCATCCTGTTCTCGCGAGTCGTCCCAATGTGGATCCTCACTTCGGTCGTCATCCTCCTGTTCATGCTGTTGGCGTCGCAGGACGGCGGCCTCCACGTGCTGCTGTTCACCGTCCTCTGGACCGTGATGCTCTGCTTGGGGCTAGGCTTTTGCGTTTTGATTCGGAAATACGTCAGTTTTCCCTAAACAGTCAAACGATTGATTGATGGCCGCTTGCAGCTCGTGCACGCCCTGCACCTCGTGGTGCGGGACGCCAACGAGAAGTCGATGAAACACAACATTTTGGTCGGAGTGCAGGACCGCGGCCAGTTGTCCTGTCACAAGGTCGTCCTTGTGATCATCTACTACACCTTCGACGACTGCATTGCGGACGTGAAGAAGTTGATTCGCGTGAACAAAGCGAATCAGCCGGCGAAGACGGAGATGCCCGCCGAAGAGGAGTTGGAGGCACAGGCACGAGAAATTCTCCTCAATCACGCCCAGGAGTACGTGAAGGCGTATGCGAAGGCAAGTCCCTACGAGGCGGCAATAGAATCGAATCCCCGCACTTCGTTCTGCAGAAACAACTCGTGTTCCCCACGCGGCCGTCCGAAGGCGTCTCCGAGTTTCGCCCCAAACATTGCAGTTCTTCGATTTGCATCTGCCAGTTCATTGAGGTGCGTTCAATCTCAGAGACTTCCGTCGATTAATCCACTCGGTTGCAGAAGAAAGTATTCCACTCCCTTCCGCTCTCTTGATCCCACCGAGTCGTCTATTTATTGCCTCAAGCAAGCTATCAAGATCGAGTGTACATAACAAACGAGTACCGTCTTCTACCGCCCCCGCTCTGCTCCGTTCCCGCCGTCGTTCGTCTGCCCGCCCTGCTGCGTAGTCCAACCGTTGTTCACTTCTTTCTCGTTCGTTCCGTTAATCACTTACTAGTCGCTATTTTCCATTACTATTGATTCGAATAAACATTTCTTTTTCATGCGGAGAGCCCTTGACTAAAGAGAAGCTGTAGATTTCTGTACTTGTGGCTAAAGGTGGCGAAAATCCATGCCACTGGCCAAAGCTCTCGAAAAGTTTTGAGTCGAGCCGCTCGAGCGGGGCGTCGCCGTTTGAAACAAACGAGCGGACGCGCGAGAACTCGAAAGCCGTCGACCGGGCGGGCGGGCGGGCGGGCGGAAGGGCGCGGAGATGAACGAACGAAAAGTCAGGAGTTCGACGACGAAAGCAGCCCGACCGGCCGGCCATTCACTCGACGCAAAACGACGTGCGCATCCCTCGCGCGAAACCTCGTTTTCGGCCCCCGCCCGGCCGTGTGCCGCGTGCTTCCCGACCGGGCCGGGTGGTCGTTTGCTCGAATTCCAGAAGATTCGTAGGCCGGACGGCCGTTTGGTGAGTGGACCCCCTCGCGGATCAACCGACCGGCCGATCGGTCGAGCGGTCAGCTGACGTCCACTCACTCACTCACAATCAGCCCCCAATTATCGTTGCGGTCCGCTCTCAATCATGAATTCCGGCCGCCCGGCGGAGGTGTGAAAGGCGGGCCGTGATTTTGAGTGAGCGGCCGACGAAATTGACGTCCCGACTTGTCAGCCGCAAAGTTTCGACTTCAACGCTCTCGACCATTCGGCCGTTTGGTCGGCAGATTGGCCACTCGTTTCGTTTCGTTCGCGCTCCGTTCCGTTCCGCCCGCTCGCCAGTCGTTCGGCTGCTGCTGCTGCTGATGCAAAGGAGTGTGCAGAAGGCGACGAAAGAAGGCGGGCGGGCGGGCGGACAGTTCGGACGGCCGACGGCGACCGGTGGACGTGCCGCCGAATGACGGCAAGGAGTTCAAAAGGTCGCCGCCCGCCGTTGGCCGCTCGGGGCGGGCGGGCCGGCGATGATACGCTCACTCCTCTCGCTTGCTGCTGCTTGTCTTGAGGTTGAGGTTTGAATCCCGAACGACAAACCGAACGAACCGAACGATTCGGGCGGGCGCCGCCTCGCTTAATGCCGTCGGTTCGGTCGGAAATCCATTAGTTTTTTCGTTGGGACTCGAGTTTCGCTGAAATCAAGCCGCTTCGACTTCCTTCTGCCGTCGTCTTCAGCAAAATTGTCGCCAACTTTGTCGGCGGAACTGTAACGCACGTAATCTTTACGTTCGCTTCTCGGAAACTTTGTTGTTGCTCGTGGCGTGTGGGCGTCATTGCATCGATGTGAGCATCAAAATCCGCTGAGCCTACACCTCGCAATCACTGCCTTCTTTCGTCTATGCTCTTGTACTCCTTTTTTCTTCTGCTGTTCGTTGCTGCCGTTTCTCGCCTCGAAGTCGCTCGAATTGCAAACCGTTGAACTCTTCACTCACTCGCCGGTCGATCGGCCGGGCGTGCGGATCGAACGGCGTCCAAAATGCAACCCGAGAAGCAAACGGCGGACGACCGGCGGCGGCCGGCGGATGATTTCCGTCATGATCGATGGGGCGATCGGCTTTCCGCCGGGTTCACACCTCCGGCCGCTCTCGTCGTTAGGATGACGTCAGCACGCCGCGCCTTGCTCCACTGGGCAGCGGACATTGAGTGGCGTTGTGTTTTGGCGCGAATTCAAACGCAAATTTTCGTTCCACTGCGGGACGACCGCCGTTTGCGGCGTTCTGTGCCGGCCTCTCAGAAACGTAATGAGCGGATCAACATGTGAGCATGATGTCTTTGTCAAGTTTAGTTGAAGACTTCCGCCCGTTCGGCTTCCGTCGAAAGATATGTGCGCTTCCCGTTTTTGGTCTTGTCGATCCACTTTGATCGACTTTTGCTCGAAGATAAAGGCCTAATCGCAAATTCTGCGACACCATTCCTACTCAGCGTTTCGTGGAGATTCCGTACATTTCAAATTTGACCAACCTTGGTCGCTGGTGTGCTTTTTTGAGCGCGCCGAATGCACCACTGTCCGAGTTTTCCCCCTTGTTTTCGTCTTTCGCCGATTGGTGCTCGTGAACGGGGGCCTATCTCGAAAATCCGTAGCACCATTTTTGTTCAACGTTTTGTTGGCAACAATAATAATCAACTTCCAAAGCTATTCGCCTCTTCTCCTTTGAGTTTGAGCGCGGCGAATGCGCCCTACTCGAGCGTTTTCGCTTCTGACTACCTTTGCTCGTGAACGCGAGTTTTTTACGGAAATCTACAGCACCAGTTTTGTTCGCCACTTCACGGAGAACACGAACAGTACGAAACGAAGTGATTTTGATGGTTTTCGAGCAAACTGGAGCGCTCCGAATGGATCAAACTTTGAAGTTTTCGCTCGATCCCGTGTTTTGTTGACCGTCGCTGACAAGCAGAGGTCTATACAAGCTACCTGATGAACTTCTTGTGCCCGGGAATTTACGCGGAGCAGTCAGAAAGTTGTTTAGAGTTTAGTAGTGAATTTATGGCCCAGTTTGAGCGCTCCACGCCCAGCGAGGCTGCTTTTTGTTCGATCTTGAACACCGCCATCTCTTGGGTTAATTTCGAACGTTTCTCGGTTGTTTTACTTCTGGATAACTCGAAATACTGTAATCCTTCCAATTTGCGGAAAAATCGATCGTTTGTGAGCAGCCGAACGCGAAGAATCAACGCGCAGAAAATTCGTTCCCACGACGAGCTCAATGTCCGAATTGGCGCGGCGTGCGTCAGTCGAGGTCGAGGTCGACCGGCGGCTCGACTCTCCCGTGGTGTGATGACCATCGAGCATCACGGCGAACGAGCGCGAGTTTCGAGGGGATTCCGTGGGTAAAAGCATTTACGGCCGGCCGTCTTCGCGCTTTCGCGGCCGAAAATCACTGTGCGAAACGAGGAAGGCGGCCGGACGGCTCGTTACGCGAATTCCGCGGGGATCCATTGACCCCGACGGCCGACTGGCCGGTTGTTTAGCGGCTTGGCCAGGGGTCGACGCAAGAGGCGAGGCGCAAAGTACGTGATCCTCTCAGGTACTCTCCGTCCGCTCTTTTTCGTACCGGCCGGCGTGGGCGAAATGTTTCGTCGTTCAGCGGTTGTTTCCTTCCCAACTGTCCACCAGTGACTTCATTCCTTGCTTCCTCCTTCTTTAATGAACGAACAAGGATTGCTGCTAGCGGGCATGTTCACCTCTCATTTGTGATCACTTCGCTTCGTTTCGCTTCGAACTTCGAGCACGTCCGCTCGACCTCGCCGACCGGAGCGATCGGTCGGCCGCCCGCCGTTGATTAGCGGCAGGAACGACCGGACGGCCGGCTGCAACGGGGATGACAGGAATGAGCGGCGGCCTTCGGTCCCCCGTGCTTATGGAAAAATGACGGAGCAGCCGAGAAATTGATCGAACGACCGGCCCGCGAATTTCGCCGCTCGAAACATCCGCTCCGTCGTTCCCGTCGTTCTCGTTCTTGCGATTAACCTTTCGGTTGTCTCCCCGAGTTCATTCGCACAGCTTTTGTCGTTGCGAACGAATAGTTGGGGTTTGAATTTGTTCCAAGTTGTACTCATTTAATCGTTTACTCGTGAATCTGCGGGCTCGTGTACACGCTCCATCCATTCCTCCACACTTGAAGAAGGCGGCAAGAAGTGTTCGGCCGGGTACTTGAGTTCCGTGACGTTCTCATGTGCCGCTCGAATCTCCGCCCGGATGGCCGCCCGAATGCCCGCTCGACCGACTGCGAGCTCAAGAAACCGGCAACTCGACGCAAAGAACGAGGCGGAGCGGAGAACGGCGGATTGAATCCCGTTCGTTTTTGTTGAAGTCGGGCTTCTCGTTCCGTTCGCCGCCTCCAACTTGCGGGGCTTCCGTCCGCTCGTCCACTCACTCTCGGGCTCCCCGTCTGCTTGTCGTGTTTCTAATTGGCGAACGTCAACCGTCCGGCCGCAAAACTCGGCCGAAATCATTCGAGTTTCGTCCCCGGCGTCCGCTTGTCGTCGTCGAATTGAAACCGCGAATTCCCGGCGGTCTTCAGCGGACACGAGCGGGCGTTCCCTTCCGTTCCGAACGCTCCCGCACTTCTTTGTCCAAGTGCTCAATGGAAGTGACAAAGGATCGCGACGGCACGAGATCGAACCCGAGCGGAACGGAAGATGTCGAAATCTACAGGGCACTGTCGGAGAAGCCATTTCTCACCCCTCCGGCAAACGCTAATCCCTCGCACGAGTGAACGTCGCGGAGTCGTTTTTTGGGCGCCGCCGATTGCTCAACGGGAATTACCGGGCGGCGGGAGCGGTCGGTCGGGCGTCCAGCTCGAGGAGCGTTCGGTCGGCTCTGCCACTGGCTTCCTCCCGCCGGCGAGCGTCTTGATTTCCGCCGCGCATCTCCCGCCTCGACACCGCCAGCGTGCCGCTTTCGTCCGTCTGTTTGATTTGCGCCGTTTCGGGATGTGCGGCGGCCGGGCGGGTGGGCAGGTTGGCCGGCCGGTTCGGCCATGGAAACAGAAGGCGGAGGGCGGGCGGATGACGAGCCGGACGGCCGTCGAAGCGGGCGAGAGTCGCGATGACGCGTCGGGCCGAATTTTCCCACCCGCCTGCGGGGCGGCGCGTTGCGTTTCGTTCGGATTTCGCACCTTCTTTCCGCATGCGCATCTTCCTCGCGCTTCTTTCGTTCCATTCGGCCATCCGGCCGGCCGTTCTTCTCGTCTCGTTTACTCACTCGCTTCCATCGGAGCTTCTCGACGGCCGACCGGCCGACTGAACGAACGAACATTCGAGTCGAGCCGGCCGGTTTGTGGCCACTTCTCGCCGACAATCGCTTCCATCTGCCCACTTTCTTTCGATTGAGAGATTTCAGTTGTTTTTTCGAAACATGCGGTCGCTCAATGACCCACTCAATTGCTCTCCAAATGACCTCCGTTTTTTCATTTGATTGCAGCGAGGGGAGTTGCAAGCCGCTGAAGAGCTAACCGTTCTGCTTCGATCAACGAGAGCCAACATGAAGAAGAGGAACGGGAGCATCTCTTGAAGAGAGGGTGGGAACGAAGCGGGCGGTCCGTCGGTGGGTGTTCGCCGTTGGCCCACATTCAATTAGCCGCCGAAAGAGGAGCCGAAAGCCGGCCGGAATGGGCGGAAATCGCCGCTTCCCGCGCGCCGGCCGAATGGACTTTTTGGTGCTTTCTTTTGTGTTCTTCGCTCTAATGTTCTCGTGGAAGGGTCGTTCCATTGGCTCTTGCGTGCACTTCCGCGTGCTCATTCGCGTAACGATGATTAACGAGCGGCCGCCTTCAGATTCCTTCCGTGCACGACTCAACACCCCCGCTCCTTCCCTCCCGTCTCCCGCCCATCAGTCTTCTCGTGCAGCCGGTCGACGGAAACGAATGAGGGACCACGGGGAATGCGGCGCCCAGTGAATCATGACCGTTGATCCGCGCCGAAGGCCGACCGCCGCGCGTGGCCTCCGCTCACTTCCCGCCGACCTCCCGCTCGCCTCCGCCGCTCCGCCGTTGAGTGGAACGGCCGCTCCTTCCGTTCGGGTACCCGCCGTCGTCTTGCCGCCTCTCCGCCTCCTCTTTGTCCTTCTCCTGTTCACCTCTCCGACGTGTGCGACCACCAGCGATCCCACGACTACTGGCAGAACACGAGTAAGTTTAGGGAACCAATGAAATGCGTTTAGATGCAATAGATTCTTGTTCCCTAAGGGATACTCTTGTTACCTAAGAGACTCTTTTATACCTAAGAAATTTTACTCATGTCTAAGAAATCTCGTTCTTTAATGCAACAGTCTCCTATCTTTAATCTCTCTTCTCATTTCTGAATCTATGGACCGTCTCGAAAGTGGGCGTTTCGAAGGTGGGCGGGCGGAGTGGCGGAAAATTCCAGCCGATTCCTACCGCTCAGGCGGTCACCGTCTCCGCTTCAGCCGCTGCTCCGGTCGAGGAAGAGCCAAAGGTGAGGACGAGCGAACGAGTGGGTTGCTCGTTCGAGCAACCGGCTGACTGCGTTGTAGCTCCTCCGGACTGTCTGTCCCTCTTCTACCCGTCGTTCCACCCACTTCTCCCCTCTCTCCTTCCACGTACACGTTGGTGTGATCAATCCCGCGGCACTTGCACCTTCCACCCGTCTGCCCGCACTCTTCTCCCACTCTCCTCCTCCTCCTTTCTTTCCGTTAACCCGGCGCTTCTCCCCAAACTGCACGAGGTTTGGACTGGAGTTCAATTTCCAATTCCATCTCCTCAATTCCTGCGTTTAATCGACTTCTTTAGATATCTAAGGAATCCCCGCCTCAACGACACATGAAACGGCTGTACGACGACCTGTTCACGGGCTACGAGAAGGACATTCGGCCCGTCCTCAACGACTCCCAGCCGTTGACCGTCACGATTCAGTTCTGGCTGAAGCAGATCCTTAAAGTGGATGAGCGGGGTAAGGGCTTTAGACAAAATATCCATTCATCTACAAGTGCTTTAGATCAAACAATCAAGACCTATCTGTGGCTCGAGTTGTACTGGACCGACGAGCTTCTCAAGGCATGCTTTACGTCTCTCTACTCGGTTTACGGGTGGCTTTCCAGTGGAACCCCGCCGATTACGGCGGCCTCGATCAAATTCACATTCCGACGCACAAGATCTGGAAGCCCGACATCCTCATCTACAACAACGCGGAAATGAACGTCGAGCAGAACGAGCTGGAGACGAACGCGATGGTCAACAGTCGGGGCGACGTGATCCTCTTCAGAGGTTCCTCTTCGCTTCCCTCCACTCATCCCTCCGTTTGTTTCAGCGATGATCAGCTCGATTACGTGCACCCTGTCGCTGGCAACGTTTCCCTTCGATCAGGCAAGCCGAGGGAAGGGCGGAGGGCAGCCAAGAGATCAAAAAGCGGGCGTTCCGTCGAAAAATTTCGCTGAAAGCCGATCCGACCGCCGCCCGCCGCCCGTTCACGTCAAGCGGGCGACGAGGTGAACGGAGCAGGTGGCCGGTCGAAAGAACGAAGAGATTGACGGACAAATTGAGATGACAAGGGAAACGCAAAGAAATATACGAAATTCATGCAACAATCCAATAATTCGAGATGTTTGCAGCAAGTGTGTTTCCTGGTACGTCCACTGCATTAAGGAGCACCAGTCTAATGGAGTTTAGACATTTGCGTCGTGGTCGATGGACGGCAGCAAGCTGCTGCTGATGCCGTCGAACAACTCCGATTCGCTCGAGTTGTACGTGCGGAACAGCGAGTGGGAGCTCTCGGATTTTGCCGTCAAGATGTACGAGAAGCGGTACGCAACAGAAATCAGTGGAAATTGAGTATAGAAGAGTGTTTAGCTATGACTGCTGCGAGTACTCGTTTCCGGACATCACGTACTTCATGGTGCTCAAGCGGTCGCCCGCCTACTACATCTCCACCTTGATCGTTCCGTCAGCGGCCATCACGATCGTTACGGTCGTTGGGTTCTTCAGTACTCGTCTAGATTCAATATTTTTGTCTATTTACTTGTTTGCAGCCCCGCACTCGACCACGGGCGAGAACACGGAGAAGGTGTCGTTGGGCGTGAACGCGCTGCTCTCCATGTCGATAATCATGATGATGGCACGGCTTTCTAGATGTCTACCGCTCTACAACTGAAATTCTTTAGGTCTCCGGCGAGGTGCCCGCCACTTCCGAAGTGATTCCGTTGATCGGGTAGGCGAACAAGAAGAACGGTAAGCAGAATGACTGAGAGTATTGCAGGAAGTTCTACATTGGACTGATCTTCTTGATCTTCGCCGCCGCCTTTACGACCACCCTG
The DNA here is from genome assembly GCA_024699865.1 of Aphelenchoides fujianensis. Taxonomy (NCBI): domain Eukaryota; kingdom Metazoa; phylum Nematoda; class Chromadorea; order Rhabditida; family Aphelenchoididae; genus Aphelenchoides; species Aphelenchoides fujianensis. Next base: position 372,732 of record JAMPIO010000035.1, on the reverse strand, counting down.
ACGTTGGCCTTCCAAATGCGAGGAAACTCGGGGAAACCGATGAGTCCCCGCATGAAGTACATTTTGTTCGAAAAGATCGCCAAGTCGCCACTCGGTACTCTCCTTGATTCTTTCCATTAGTTCTCTTCTTGCTGCTGCAGGTAATTGGGTGTTCGGCGTTCAGATCGGCCGGAAGCATCGGTACGCGAACCGGGCGAAAGGCGGGCCAAAGAACAAGGAGGTTCGTTCTCTACCCACTTCTTCCTATTGATCTTTCTATCTACTTACTTTATAGAACCACACGTACATCTTCGACAACGTGACGGTCAATCCGGCCACAACGACCGAAGCGGACGGTCTGGTGGCGAACAACGTGGTGAACGCGCCGCCGATGTCCAACGGCCTCAAAGTCAAACTGCGGGGCAACAATTCGGCGTCGGCGGCGGACGCGAAGCGGGCGAAGATCGTCCAAATGGAGGAGCTGACCGGCGACACGCACAAATACTCGGTAGGCATCGGGATCGGTAGATATCTAACGAATTGCTTAGAACGTCGGGCTGGACGGTCAACCGCTGATGCCGCCCGGGACGCCGCAACACTTGAGCGGCCGCGTCTACGAGTGTCTTTCCACGATCGAGGAAAGCATTGCAGCGAGTAGGTCCGCCATTCCTCACTCTTTCTACTCAATATTTGCAGCACACATCCAACGAAACATCGAGTACGAGTGGGAACAGGCGACTCGCGTGCTGGAGCGGATACTTTCACTCGTTCGTCCATCTACTCATTTCGTAGATATCTTCCGATTGCTTTAGATCTTCATCTCGCTAACGGTGGCGTTCGCCTTCTTCATGCTCGGCGGCTCGGGCGAGGACGTGAAGTTGACGGAGGAGGTGATGAACAGCGTGAAGCGTTGATCTTGATTGGACTCTGCTGTTCGTCGTCCACTCGCTCAATCCTCCTTTCTTCTACCTTCCTTTGTCCCGCCTATTTATCGCCCGCCCGCCCGCCCGCTCGTTCGATCTTTCCGGTGCTTCCGTGGAGCTTCCTTCCCTTCTTTCCGTTGCAATCCCCCATTTTCCTCCCCGTTCTTCGCACATTTTACTACGAGTTCTAACGAGAAATGAATGGACATAAATTACTCCTCAATACGCTCTTCCGATTCGAATGCCCGAGACGATTAGAGCGGAACCATCTGATAGTCGATCGGGCGGCACGTGACGATCAGGCGGAAGAGAGTGACGAGCAGAACGCACACGATCGTGAACGTGAAGAGGAGGAGGCCGAAACTCAAAGATTTGGAGCTCTTCTCCACGGCCTTTTGCATCAACAGCTCATCCTCTTCGTCCCAATAGTCGTCCTCCTCTACGGAAATCGAGCAATCGGCCACCTCCCATCTGTGGGTCGTGGGTTCGGGCGGGGAATCTGTGGAGTTGAACACAGCAGGATCGCTCGTTAGATCAGGGGTTGAAGTGCTGAAAGGAATAGATGAGATAGATGAATTGATGGAAGAGCTCACTCATTCTCTTGACCCGTTGACTTCAACCGTTCGTCGAGGATCGGCCGTGGACTCGAAGAAGCCGGCCGGTCGATCGCCGCTTCATCGGTAGCGAACAGCAAAGAGATCGGAGAACTCAAGGCAATCACAACGAAAAAGAGGTGCATTTCGTGCGAAAAGCGGACGAAAGAAGTGCGCAGGTGATCGAACGGAATGATTGATTGCCGGCGGGGAGGAACGAACGAAGCGGTGAGTGCGTGTGGGAGTGGAAGCAGAGGCATGTGATCATTGGGGCAACACACAAACGAAAGGAAATCAAGCAGATTTCGGTCAATGCTTGCGGGAGGACGGCGGAATGATGCGCTCCAGGAGGTCGCTGATGGGCGACTGGGAGATGACTGAAAGATCAACGGATTCACAGGCGCCTCCCTCGCGATCGCAAATCATCACACCGTTGGTTGCGCTGTCCGTCAGCCGCTGCAGTCGCACTACGATGTAGATGACGAGGCCGAGGATCGTCCTGAACACGAGGAAGAATGAGAAGGATCGATTGGAAGCTTGCAGAAGGGAGAGGAAGATCGCAACGATGAGGGCAAACTGCGTCCACTCGATCCACGTCCACCGCGTCCACCAGCGGCTCCGCAGCGATCGTTCCGCTGGATTAGTCGCCGGTCGTTGCATTCTTTCCTTTAGAGACGTCCAACACTCCATGCGGGAAGGCCGATTGTGCGGCCCGAAGTTCTCCTCTGCCGATCGTTCCGGAGAGCGACGTGCACGTGCATTTCGTTCGTTCGAGTGGCCGCAAGGCGGAAAGAATGGCTGCTTGTTGTCGGCAGGGGGTGAGTGGAGGGAAATGAAGGACGTGAGTATTGGATCCTCCCCTCCGCCTTCTTGCTCGTGTCGATTGGATTGTTTGTTTGCTTTCTGCACACTCCCCCCGCCTTCTTCCATTCACTCCCGCCGAACTTCACGTGTTTTTGCGCACTCATAACAAAAAGCAGACTGTCGGGTCGGAAAGACGGAGTTGTGCATTGAACGGAGGCAGAAATGAAGCAAAGCAGGCGGCTTGCTCGTTGGAATTCGAAGAGAAGACGAAGGAAAGCAGTTGCTTGTGGCCGGTCCGTTCGTCTGCAAACCGCTGATTTCCTCACACGTGCAATCGACTACTTCAACGAGCGACTCCTTTCCCACCACTCGCAACCGCTCGCAATCAACCGCATTCTCATCGAAATCAAGCGAATTCCCACCGAAATCAAGCGAATTCCCACGGAAAGAAAGAGATCGAACGAAAATCCGCGTTCGAATTGGCGGCCACGTCGTCTCGGCAGGTCGCACACACGCGCGCATGGCGCTCTCCCTACCGCCAACCCCCCGACGCCGCGCTGCCGGCCGCCAGCAGACGAGCGGCGGCGAGCGGCGGCAAGCGACGAGGTGCGTCCTTCCCACCCACGAGCCGCCTGCCGCTCGCCTCGCCGCCGCCGCCTCGGCTTGCCGGCCGGCCGAGCGAGCGGCTTTCGACATCGCCGCGCCGCGCCGACCGCTTCACGCGTCCACTTGCTGCCGGTTGGGTTGGGAACTTGAAGGGTTCGATCGCTGGAGAGGAGAGTTGAGGGCTGGCCGTTGATCCAGCGGAGATGAGTCGACCGTTCAGCTTTCTGTCGCTGATTTCTCTCGATTATCGATCGATAAATCGGGGATTTGTTTCCGCGCGCGTTCATTTCGCGAATTCCACCGATTTTCCGTTCGATCCTCCGTCCAATTCGCTTCGCTTGCAGGAACCGAACAGCCACGATGCCCGAGACGTCCCGCAGCCGCGCCATCGATCCGGACGAGGACCTGAAGCATGTGGAGTTCGAGACGTCCGAGGGCGTCGAGGTCGTGCCGACGTTCGACGCAATGGGCCTCAACAAGGACCTCCTCCGTGAGTTCCCCCTCCTCTCCATCCTTTGTTCAATCGATCGCTTGCAGGCGGGATCTACTCGTACGGATTCGAGAAGCCGTCCGCGATCCAACAGCGCGCCATCCGGCAGATCATGAAGGGCAACGACCTGATCGCCCAGTGAGTTCCCTTCCGCCCATCCTTCTGCTCATCTTCTCGTCGTTTAGAGCTCAGTCGGGTACCGGCAAGACGGCGACGTTCTCGATCGGCGTGCTCCAGTCGCTGGACATCGCCACTCGTGAAACTCAAGCCCTTGTCCTCGCCCCGACTCGCGAGTTGGCCGTCCAAATCCAGAAGGTTCGTCCCCTCCTCCCTCGCTCTCTTTTCATCCCCTTCGTTCTGCAGGTCATCTTGGCGCTGGGCGACTACATGAACGTCCAATGCCACGCGTGCATTGGCGGCACGAATGTCGGCGAGGACATCCGCAAGTTGGACTACGGCCAGCACGTGGTGAGCGGAACGCCCGGCCGTGTCTTCGACATGATCCGCCGCCGCAACCTGCGCACCCGCTCCATCAAGATGCTCGTCCTCGACGAGGCGGACGAGATGCTGACCAAGGGATTCAAGGAACAACTCTACGACATCTACCGCTACCTGCCGCCCAACACGCAGGTCGTTCTCCTTTCCGCTACTCTCCCGCACGACGTCCTCGAGATGACCTCGAAGTTCATGACCGACCCGATCCGTGTGCTCGTGAAGCGCGATGAGCTCACCCTCGACGGCATCAAGCAGTTCTTTGTGGCGGTGGACCGCGAGGAGTGGAAGTTCGACACGCTGACCGACTTGTACGACACGCTCACCATCACGCAGGCGGTCGTCTTCTGCAACACGCGTCGAAAGGTTCGTCCTCTTTCGCTTGTTTCCCTCGATTAACCTCGTAGTTTGCAGGTGGACTGGCTGGCCGAGAAGATGCGCGAGTCCAACTTCACGGTCTGCTCGATGCATTCGGACATGGAGCAAAAGGATCGTGACGAGGTCATGAAGAAGTTCCGCGCCGGCGAGAGGTTTGTTCTCCCCCTTACTTCGTCGTTTAATCCCTCGCTTGATTGCAGCCGCGTCCTGATCTCCACCGACCTGTGGGGTCGCGGTATCGATGTGCCGCAGGTGTCGCTCGTGGTGAACTACGACCTCCCGAACAACCGCGAGCTCTACATCCACCGCATCGGACGGTCGGGTCGTTTCGGCCGCAAGGGTGTGGCGATCAACTTCGTCAAGCGCGACGACATCCGCATCCTCCGCGACATCGAGCAGTGTTCGTCCTCGTGCACCAGCTTGTCCTCTCTTTCATTCCCATTTGTTGCAGACTACTCGACTCAAATCGACGAGATGCCCATGGACGTGCACGACCTCGTCTGAGCGGAGCGGCGGAGCGGAGGCGAGAGCAACGGAAAGACGACTCGCTAACCACCGGCCGCCTCGAACGACCACCCACTCACCGAATAATCGTTTCGTTTGATCTTTTCGTACCGAATCCCACCTATTTTGTTCCCTCGTTCGTTCGTAACGTCCCCCTCGTTTCGTCTCGTCGGCGGCCATCTGTTGGGCGTTCAGCGTTAATTTAATCCACCCACCCACCCACCTTCCTCCTTTTTTATCTGAATTGTTGTCCGAAATAAACGATCGAATTGAAGCCGACGGAGTGCAGAAGTGAACCGAAAGGAGAAGAGGACCCAATTTATTTCTGTGATCGGCGAACAAACGAATACGAAAAGAATATGTTAAGGGGAAGAGGAGGAGGCGAGCGGGTGGGAAGAAGAACCGGGACGATCGAGACGAGACTGAGCGGACGGCCACAAATGTACACACGATGAGGAAGGGAAGCTCTTGACTTCTTCCTCCAGGGATTGGTCGGTCTATCGAGCGATCAACCGGTAGATCGAGGAGTATGTTGCTGACTGTTGACCAAAGTCAACCGATGTGCGAGAGGGGGCGGTTCTCGAACGTCTGCGACAGGTAATACCACCAGTAGACGGCCTAAACAACTCATTAGACACCGCTAATAAAGAAATCACGTACGTTAAAAAATGTGAACGCCAGTGGAAAACAAACAAGGCTCATCTTGTCCACCGACTCGGGCGCAATCCGAAACAAATTCTGCCGCTTCGCGCGTGGCCGCAGGTAGGCGGGCGCCGGCGCGTAGCCGTTGATCTGAACACGAAGAAGTGAGTTGAACGACGGAGCCCATGGCGTACCTGTTCGAAGGTGAGCGGCGGCACTTGGCTCAGCATTTCGTAGTTGGCGGTGGGAGTCGCTCCAGGTGGAGCAGCCGGCGGACTTCCGTTGCCCAGGAGGCGGCCGTTCGGCGGAGGCGACGGCGACGACTGCCGGTAGGCGGAGGCGCCTCCCGTGCCTCCCCCGATAGACCCGTTGCCGCCGTGAACCGACTGCGAGGCGCGGCGATTTGTCCCGCCCGTGGGGTTCGCTTGTCGCTGCTGCTCGTAGGTGAGCAGCGAGCCGCGCGTCGATTCCGCCGTCGCGAGCGCGCCGCGCCCGCTGCCGCAGACGCCGTTGGCGAGCGGGTGCGGCCGGTAGCGCAGCGAGCCCATCGCTTCGCGGCCGCTCATGCAGCCGTAGGCGGCGCCCATCGTGTACGGACTCGCCGCTCCCCCACCGCCGCCCATCGACGACTGTGAGCTGCTCATCGAGTGGTAGTGGGCGGGAATCGAATGCAGCCCCCCGTACTCGCCGTTCCGCTTCGGGCCCGGCTGGCAGCGCGTGATGTAGCAGACGAACGCCAACTCCACCATCGTGCCGAACACGAACGAGATGCACGACAACATCTGCAGCAACAAGAAGGGATGAATGAGAGGAAAAGGCGGCCTTACCCAAACGTCCATCGCCTGCAGCGTTTCCGCTCGTTAGTCCCCGTCAACTCCAGGTCGTGGGTTGCGAGCTCGGTGATCGGCTTCGTTTACTCTTTTTTGAGCTCGATTTGGACATAAAAACTGAGTAGAACATGGTTGAAATTGTGGGCTTTTTGCACAAAAAACGTCACGAATGCAGCGATGGATTCCGCCCGCAACACACGACTTCGAGTTCGCGAAGACTAAAGCGAAGAAGTGGACCGAAGACCGACCTTGACGTAGGACACCTGCAATCAACCGAACGTCAAGCAATCCGTTCGTTTCGAAACGAACCCGTGGAAGGTTCTTCAAGATGTTCCCGAACTGCAAACAAGAAAAAGCAAGGTGAGTGCCCTGCTTCGTCGCTCAACCCACCATCATCGTGATTGCAAGCAGCGACGAGACGCCCACGGTCGTTCTCGCCGGCAGCGCTTTCGGTTCCATGCAGAACGAGACCCAGCTCACGATGATCTACGGGAGGATTAGATGAGTTAAGGAGTGGGTAGAAATAAGTACTTACCGTTAAGAACGTCGGGAAGTAGGCTTGAAGGATGTAGAAGCCTTAAATCAACGGTAATCAACGCTATTCGATTTGAAAGGAGTCACCGTAACGCCGCTTGAACGTGAACGAAACGGAGAGTTGGTCCTGAACGAAACGATGGACGCTTTAGCGAATGAATCCAATGAATCGAACCCAATTGCCGTTCGGGTACTCGGATTTCTCGCGCTTCGTGTCGAACTGGACCAACTGAAAGCAGGCGGATGAGCGGAAGGCGGCCGGAGTGGACGAACGTCAAAGTCCGGCAGTTGGATTTTGTTCATCATTGTGATCTGCAGCGGTCGGTCATCCCTTTCTTCTGCTGTCAGCAGAACTCACCGGCTCCTCCATCCAGTGCAGCGAGACTTCTTCGTTCTAAAACCGCAAACAAAGAGCGTTTAGTTCCTCTTCGGCTACCACGTACATTGTGCGAATAGGACTCGAACTGGAGGGAACATGTTTGAGTGTCTGGAAGCGAGAAACGCTCAAGAACTCGCTACAAACCGCTCGTTACCGAAGGGGAATGTGCGGAGATCTAAACAAATTCATAGAATTAGGAAGAACTCCTTTGTTCAACGAACCCAAAGCACAGGGCGCCTTCACACTCAGCCGGTGGTTGATCCACACGGTACCTGCAAGCGTGTCGTGAGCAGTGGGGAGCGAGCGGGAACGGGCGAGAGGAATGACCGGCGGGCAAAAGAAGCGAGGCCTTCGTGGTTCGAATAAGGAATCAACGAGTATGACAGCTGGAAGCTGTGAGCAACCTCACTTACCGTTCTCGTAGATGATGACCATCACGTTCTCCGTGGGCGACGAGTGGATGGCTGATGCTTTTGAGTTGATTATGCACTGCAATTCCTCACATCAACCCGCTCTTGTTTGCTTCAACCCACAGTGTTGGGGCTCCAGATGCTGTTCAGGAACTTGGGCTCCATCGTGATGTTGCGAATGCATTGCGAGTGGTTCATGAACGAGAGGCTGGGGTCCCACCTACAACGGGCAATTGATTGAATCGAATACTTTGTAGTTAAACGCACCAATACTGCGTGAAGAGGACGTCGATTTGGAAGTCGGCGGTGATTTCGTTCAACGAGCCGATGTCCTGAACGTGCAGCTCGACGTTCACTTGGACGGCGCCCTCCGTGTCGGGCAGCATTTTCGTGTAGTTGCTCATGAGTTCGGTGATGATCCGCCCTTCGCTCCACGAGTTCTCGGGGCACTTTTTCCGGCGCGCCATCACCTCGTGGATGTTCAGCGCGCAGACGGCGAAGAAGAGCATCAGCGCGGCGAAGCCGGCGGGGCGCATCCCAACTGTGTTGACCCGTTCGGAACGAAAGAAACGAAGCGAAGGAGCGGAAAGAAGCGAGTCGAACGTCCGCGGAGGCCGACGGATCGACGAAATCAGGCCGCTTGCAGGGCGGAGCGGCCGCGCATCACGCAAAACGGCGGGAGAGTTGCGGAAGACGGCGAGGAGTTCGCGGACGGGACTTCATTGGACGAAACGAGCGGAAAGGAAGTGGGGACTGAAAGTTTTAAGGAATGAACGAGTCGCTGCTGGATCGAAACGAACCTAAAGCTCCGTTGATGGTTGCACTATAAGACAAGGATTCAACAGTAAACAGTCCAAATGGCTAAACAGCAACGTGAGCAAGCGAATGACGAAACTCGCGCCCCGGAAATCACGTCCACATCTCGGACTCGAAGCAGCTCAAAGCAAAACACAGCAACGCGTCATCTCTCGCAAGTAAACACGTGAAGGAAGATTCGATTGAACGACAAGCAAGAGCACAAAGCGGGAGCAAAGCAGAAGGCGAAGGGAGAAAGCGGGAGGAAGGATCGAAAATCGTCCAACAAACACGAAAATTTCGAACTTCCCGCTGTGCCGCCGCTCTGCTTCGGCCGGCCGTGTGCTGGAGCGGACGTGCGGAAAACCGTTGAACTTTTGTGCCGACCGGCCGGCGCTCCGCTAATTGCAAACAGGCGGGCCGTCGGCCACAAACGGTGACCGCGGGATTCTGTAGAGCAATTCGCCGTTGCCGGGCTTCTCGTTTGTTCGTGAATGAAAGCGGATCCCCGCCACCCGCTCCGGTCAGTGTGGACGTCAATCGCTTGGAGCAGTCAGTGAAGTGGGAGGAGCGAACGAACGAAAGGAAGGAAAGGAAATGACTTGAAACACACGAACAGCAGCAGCCGAGAGCGACAGCTGAGAGCGGCAACTGGGCAGCTCGTTCGCTGACATCCGCCCTCCGGTCGTCCTGCAACCATTCGAAAAAGGGATTGCACGAAATTCGAAGCGGGTGACAAGCCCGCAAGGCAATGCAGCCGAAAACATTCCAACGGCACGCCATTCGGACATCCCAGCCGGTCGGTCGGTCGCTCGAGCGGTCGGCCGGTTGACGTGCGCAACGGAACGCTCCGCCCAATTCGGAAAGAAATTTGTTGCCAATGGAGCGAACGGCCCGAGAGCGAAGTGGGCCGCCCGACGGGTCGCGCATCCCGCCCGAAATGAGCGATGAGCCGGCGGATGAATTGGGCGAGCGAGAGGGCGGCCGGAGGGCGGGCGGCCGGGCGATGAAATCAAGACGGGGCGGCCGTGTGTCGAGTGTGCCGAACGGCCCAAAGTGCGCACTCGACGGCCTGCAGAAGCCGCAGCAGGAGCGCGAAGAGAAGGCGGAAATTCGGGTGTCATCAAACGCGGAAATGTCCATCTTTTCGCACCCGCACCGCTCGCCCTCGTCTTTGGTCGATCGACGGCAAACAGAAGCCGGCCGCTCGCTCGCGCACGTTCGCCGACCGGACGGCCGCAAATTCGAGCCGGACGTTCGGCCGTTCCTCCCCACGACTTTCGTTATGGTTTGCACTTCGAGACGGAGCAGAGAAAGACGTCAATGGATGAGTGCATCGATGAGTAGATGGATGAACGTTTGTAGTGAGTAGTCGGCAGTTGGAGGTGGGTGAGCGAGGAGTAGTGAACACTCGGAACAAAGCAATCGTCTTTAATCAATAGAAACAAAAATCTTTGAACAAGTGAACTCAAGTTCAATTCTTTCTCCCTTCTTGCAGCCAGAAGTCAGAAGTCGAAGGAACCGAAGATGAACGACGAACTCGGGGCGTCATCCCGCCCGCAAAGCAAGTGCGTGGCCGAACGAACGGGAGGAAGTGGGAATGAATTGAGATTGAAGGCCGGCATTAGCGGCCGCTGCGGGGAAGGGCGCGGATTTGGCGGCGGCGAGCGAAAGTCCAAACCGTTGGGCGTCCCGCCGGAATACCTCCGCACGGAAAAGTTGGCCGGCGGCCGTACCGAACGAGCGAACGGAAGCGAGCGGCCGGTCGGTCGGTCGGTCGGCTCCTCCCTCTCGTTCGGGTCTTCCGGCCGCTCCGCCCGGCCGCTCGGCCGGTGGGAAAGACGGCGCGAGGGAGCGGCCGCGTGTAAATTGGATTTGCAAATAAATAAGAGATAAACGTTTCTTTCTTCTCCTGCTCCTTCTGTGCGGCACCTTCCTTCCAGGCCAAAGACGAACGAAAGAAGAACGAAGGAGGAATCTGCACACCGAGCGTGAAGAGCCGCCTTGCAACGGTCGAGTGGAGGACCACAACACCCACTGGCTCCCTGTTGTGAAGCTCTCTTCTGTTTCGTTCGTTTGACAATGAGCCAATTGCCAAACGAGGCCCGGCCGCCCACTAAGTGGCCGCCTGTTGAGAATCGGCGATTGTTTCCACTTTGCGCGCGCGTGTGAGCGGAAAGAAACACGTGAAACGGACACGCCGCTCGGCTCCGCTTCGGTCGTTCGGCCGCTTCTTCCTTCCGCTCGAAGTCCGCTCGTTTCTGCAGTCGGGAGTGAGGTGAACGTCATGCACAAGCCGGAAAGAAGAAAGAACGAACGACCGGCCGATCACAGACTGCAGCCGACGGCTCGGCCGCCGCGCCAACACGCCGCCGAACACGTGCGAACGGCCGCCGAATCGACGAGAGGCCGGCCGGCCGGCGAACTTCGAGTGCGCTCAAAGCGCGAACACGAAGCGCACAAATCGGTGAGCAAATTCTAACGAAACAATGAGCGAGCGAAGTAGAAAGGAGGAAGGAGGAAGTGCCGCACAATCACGCCGATCACCCGAGAGCAAAGAATCCCGCCAGAACGACCGGAAGCCGCCGGAAAAGTACGACAATAAGCCGCCCGCCTTCCGCCGCCTTCCGCCGTGTTGTCCGTTCGGATCAACCGGCCGTCCGCCCGCCCGGCTGCACGAACGCCCGACAAATCGGCCGGAATTTGCAGAAAATTCGGGAGCTTCTTGCGATGAGTCGACTCGAAATTAACCCGCCGGCTTGTTCGTCCGCAAAGTTCAAGTGGGAAGCCGACAACACTTGTTTCGGTAGAACAGTGCAGCGATCAAGAGGTAAAAGAACGGCCGTTGCGGCAACAACGAACCGTAGAGGATGAGAAGCTTGTGAAGTCCATTGTTTACCGCGTTTCCAGCTGAACAAGTGACCTCTCAACTCGGCATCAAACAACTCAATTGTCTTCCACTGCTCGAGAAATGAGATCAACGGCTGAACACTCAAATCCTTACGGTCTGCGGTCTGATTTGATTCGAGCACTACGGCAGGCAAGGGTTAATCGAGTCTGTAAGACGAGTAAACAACTGTACTTTTGATAAGAGCCGCTTCTGTCGACTGATCGAATCACAACAAGTCCCAAGAAGCATAGGATTCGATTTGGAAAGCGCGATGAAATCAGGAGAAGCAAGTAGAAAAACGAAGCAGCGAGGTTCAGAAGAATGCTGCATTCCACAAAGCAGGCCTGCGAATTGCAACCAGCACGATAAGGATCTTTGGCCACTGAGCTTGAGCAAAATAAAAGTGGCTCCAGAATTTGTGCAACGCATTGCGGGGGTCAAGCGGGCGAACGAGGCGGTCGGCCGACCGAAACGCCGGCGGTGGCGGCGGATCGCATGGCCAGCGGGCACGACGGAATCACGCGCTCGATTTGCATTCCGTTCGTTGGGTGGTGCGGGCACAAACAAAAGAAAGCAAGTGGGTTGACGTCAACCCAAGCGATCTGCCGGCTTTTGAAGCCGCCCATGAGAAAGCCCGACCGTTCGCTGCGCTCCGTTCCGTTTGCAACTTCTCGCTGCGCCCACCGACCGGCCGGCCGCCCATCTCCTCCGTTTTTCATCAAAATTCGCGCTGATTACCGCCCCGGGCGATTCGGCCGACCGTCTGCCCACTTCGTTCGCGCTCTGCTAACTTCGTTTCGCACCAAGAAGCAAAAGAACGGCGTGCGTGAGGGCAGAAGAGAACCGACGCGAACGTGATCTTGTGAAGGAATGGAAGCGAGCAAACAGCAGAACAGGAAATGGGCAACATTCGCAAGTAGATGGCAACAGAGATGTAAATAAAGTGTTATTGATAGAGCTTAACATGCATTATCTTTCTTAACCCCCAGTCGTTTTGCTTAAAAATGGACGGACATTCCAAGCGAACAACATGAAGCATGATGCCCGAAGCTTGCCCGCAAACACGACGCTACATTGGACATTTGAACGTTGGCATCAAATCGATCAATCCGAATCCCCCGGAAGTCGAGAGGGTTCTTGATCGATTGGCTGTGCGAATCGAAAGATCGCGCGGGATCCACGAGCCGGCGGGCGGCAATCGCGTCGAATCGGGCGCACTTGAGAGCGAACAAGCCGGCCGCATAAAAACTGTTGTTCGCTCCCGTACGGTACTCGAAGCTCGCGGCCACTCGACTCGAATCGAAGCGACGAAGCGGGAAGTCAATTAAAACATCGGAATTGGCGGCCGTTCATCTCCGTTGGCACTCGAATTTTCAATCCGCTCGGATTAATCGGCGGCCATGGCCGCTGCTTGAGCGGAGGGCAGCCGGAGGGAACAAAAGACGGGGGGACGGCAAAAAGCAACAACTCGGCCGGAAGGCGGGCAATCAATCAACGTGTTCCGAGCCGCCCGCCCGCGCCGAATTCCTCCCACGAGCGGGCGATCAGACGGGCGGACGGGCGGGGCGGCCGCTCACTCACTCGTTTGTTCGTTTCGCTCCCGGAACATCCCCGCCGAGACCGCGAATTTGTCAATCCGCAACTCGTGGCCTCCGGCCGGGAGGTCGGCCGGAAGGTCGGCCAGGTGCGGGAGGTGAAGGTGGAAGGCGGGAGCGGACACGGGAGCTGACGAACAACAAGAACGACGAGGAAGAACAAACGAATGCTCGGCGGAACGGAGCGAGCGAGGAATCGGAACTACACGGGAAACACACGAACGCTCGCTCGTTTGCTCGCCCAAAAGAAAAACAAGTGCGCTTCCCGTGCTCCGCTCGTCCAGCTCGCGTGTTAATTCATGGCAAATGAGTAAACAGACGGACCGAAGGAACGACAAAAAAAAACGGTCGAGTTTGTCGGACCCACCGACTCGCCGCCGAAGACCCCAGAGAACGTCCATTAGGGCGCGCAATCTCGCTGGTTGATCAGTTTAGCGCCCTTGCTTGGCCCCAAGGAGTCCGCGAACTCTTCTTCTGCTCCTCGTTCTCCTGCCGCTCGTTGGGGAACCCAATTGTTTTTTGGAGCGAAGCGGAACGCGCCGAACGGAGCACAACGGACCGGAAATTGGCCCCAGAACACCCCTTCTTCTTTTCTCGTCTCTATTGCCGTTAGAACAAACCCGCCACTGCAAGCACAATCGGCGTAGATTTCTGCCGGCTTTTATCCCCCTCTTGAATCAAAACTCCAGCGACTAAAAAGATCACGATGTCGACCCAAAAGCAGCCCGACCGTCTGCACGCGCTCCAATTGACGCAATTCGCTCGTTTGTGCAGCTGCCCGCCGGCCATCCGCATTCGTCAAAGGGCAGCGGGGACGACGATGGGCAGAGGATTCAAACCATGCAAACCGATGCGAACCGTCGACTATTTTCGGTCCACAGCTTGCACTCCCGCGAGCAGCCTGCACGCAGCCAACCAACCGACAGTCGGGCGTCGTTTGAACTTCGGTCGAGCGGTCGGTCGGACGGACGAGCGGGCCAACGAATTCCGCCGCTCGCTCCGAAGATTCAAGTGCGCGGCGCCGGCCGACAAAACGGCGATCAAAGTGCTTGTTCGACGAGTTGGTTCGTCGTCGCCGCCGGCCGGGTGCGCGTGTACGTGATGTTCGCTTCATGCGCGGGGATTTGGCGGGGGAGGAGGGCGGAAGAAGGCGGGAGTTTGGAGGAGGTGGAAGGCGGGAGTTCGGAGAGGGTGGAAGCAGGTGGAAAGGGGTGTTCGAAGGAATTAAAGGTGGCTGATGTTCGGGAGAAGGAAGAAGGCGGCACATGAACGAGTCGAGAGGTAAACAATCTCTAGAAAATCAAGCGTACGTTCGGGCCGCTTACAGAAAGAAAGGCGTGACGCACCAGTTTTAAAGCAAGAAGGTAGAAGAGTGTTTTCAGACGAATCAATCGAACGCTCGTGCTGACTACAATGCGACATCTTCCGACCGACTCCTCCCCTCCAATTTCATCACAAACATCAAAGGAAGCGTCCTCATAAAGAGATGATCGCAACGACGGCCCGCACACGACGCCCGCCGGTCCGCGGAAGTGCCCGATTGACGGCCGAATGGGCCGAAAGAACAACAAAGTGGGCCGTTCGAATCGAAAAGCATTCCAATTGGATTAATGCACGCACTTCCGTCGCCTTCTCGCCCGCCCTACTGGGCGGCCGCTTTTAAACTTCTCGGCCGTTTTATTGCGAGCAGACGAGACGAGTGAGTCGTTTGTTTATCGCCGAAACGAGGAGAAGGGCGTTGATGTGAGTGAGTAGCGGGCATTCCGGCTGCCGACTGAAAGGAAGACGCTCGAATTAGAGCAACAAAATCCGGGCTTTTTGTAGGCTAACGAGAGCGAACACTTGCGATCGGAAGCAACACAACTGTTGAGCAGAAGAATCAAGTGGGTGCAGCACACAAAACGGACCACTCGGAAGTTGTGTGGGTCGACCGTTCGCTTCCGTTCGGTTCGCTTCGAGTGGCCGCAGCACGCGCTCGCCGCCCATCGATCAGCTCATTCGTGACGTCAAACCGGTGCGGATCATCTGCTCGAGCTAGCCGTCGAGCTGGGGGGTTGTTCGTGTTTGTGAGCGCTGCGGGATGGACGTCATCGCCGCGCGCTGGAGTTCGTGCGGAAATTCGGGCCTCGCGCCAACCAACCGAACCGCTGGGGACGAAGCGAAGCACGGCGACAAACAAACAGAAACCGCTTCGAATTCCAATTTCCGCTTCGGTTGGAGCAGAGCGAAGCGAAGTGGATGGTTGGATGAGGAGGAGCAGGAGATTGCAAAACAAATGAAATCTCCACCGACCGGCCCGGCCGGCAAAATCCAAAGGTCGCAAAGGTCGGCTCCAACCGAAGGAACGGCCGGGAGTAATGACAAGACAACTAGAAGGAGAGAAAGCAGAAGCTGATGCCCGTTTCCGTCCGCCTCGCAAATGAACGCCGCCCGCCAACCGCAAAGTTTTCGTTGGCCGCTGACAGGCGCGGACGGGACATGACAACCGCCAAACGATGCCGCCCGTCAATTTCGAACACATTTGTTTGTTGGATGAAGGCCGAAAGAAACACGAATGAACTTTCGCGATCGGCCGGACGATCGACCGTCTTTCGCGTTTCGCAGGTGGGCGCCGTCCGTTGGGTGCGGGTATTTGGGGAAGGAACGTGAGAATTCGGGCAAAGTTCATCGAAACGAAACGAAATGAACTCATTGGCTCCATCCGAAAGGTCAGAGAGCGAGGCGGAGTTTGGCCTCGGCTCGAGCTCGGCGGAACACAAGGCGCAAGTTCGAGCCGAGAGGACGGAGCAGAACGACGACGACCGGAAAGGAAGAAAGAAAAACGAAAAGAAATCAAAATCCTTCCGGAAGCCCACCGACCGGCCGCCCGGCCGCTCGCAAAATCCGCCGCGAAACGGCCGCGGCCGATGGGAAAATTCGCGCCGCCGCGTTCGAACCGCCGCAACCGGCGGGCTTTTCGGTGCAAAAGCGGGACGAAAGAAGTTGGGAGTCGGTGGAAGGAGGGCGGAAGCCGGCGGAAGTTTGGCGCGTAAATGGATGAGCACGTGGCTCCGTTTTTGGATGAATGGAAGCGTTAATGAGCGGAGTCTGAGGTCAATTAGTGAGTTCAACCACCCCCAACGCTTCTTGTCGATCGCAGTGATCCCTGCAAGCTCCAATGACCTCCACAACGACCCCTCAGCGATTTCAAGCGATCGATCGCCGCCTTCTAGCCAACGGTCGACTGCCGTGCCGCAAACACCCAAACATTCAACCTGCTCCAAGTTCAAGCAGGCGGCCGAGCGGGCGGCTTCACACGCCCGAAAGGCGCGGCAGAAATCCGATCCGCCGGCCGGCCGCCCGTCGAACGGAATGAACGAGGTGTGAAAACGACAAAAGCAGCCGCTGAAGCGAAGCTTTGAGAAGACGAGCGGGCATCTCCTTCCTCCGGCTAACTAACGAGACACTTGTTCTCTAAATTGGACAACCGGACGGCAAGACGGCAGAAGGCGGTTAATGAGTGAGCGTACGGTAGAGTCGAAAGAAACAAAGCTGGACGGGAGGCGGAAGAACGGCCGGTTCTTATTGCCGATTCCCCATCGCCGGTGCAATTCCGATGCGCCCAGGGCGGTTGAACGACGGCGGAGGGCGGCCGTTCGTTCGCCCTTCGCGCGTATCGATTTCTGCCCGCCGCGCGGACGTCACGAACACAAGAGGACGAACTTATGGATTTTGGCACGTCATTCGAGCTTTCGAGTTGAACGACAAAGTACAGGTAAGTATGTCCTTGATTTTTAAGTAAATTAACGCGTAAGGCAAATCAATTGACTACAATTTGACTCAGTAATCAACGGTAGCATCGAGCTCCAACCCACATATCATTGGAGGCATCGAACAAACTACATGAACCCGAAAAAAAAGAAAGCATTGAACCACGGGGAGCTTCCGACAGATCCCCGATCGCTCTCCCTGCCGGCAGTTCGAAACTCCGGAACGAAGCGAAACGAAACGGCCGCCTGTCTCCGAGTGACAAACCGAAGCAAACGTCTCGCACGGGCCGGCCGCCCGCTTGTGCTCACTCGTCATAACAGAGAAGCGATTTGTTTCTCCGGTTTGTTCGGGCCTTGGATCTGCCATCACTCCTCTCTTTGCCCTCACTAGTTTGTTTGTTGTTCAAAAAGGATGCTTGCAGACAATCGAATGCTGCAGAGCGGGCGACTTGTCACTCCAAATGGGCCCCAAATTAAATTCCACCGTGCACAACGAACTTTGGACTTTCGGGCCGGTCGGCAGACAATTTTTGAGCCTCTCGCTCGGCCACAAATCATCCCAGAAACAACCCGCGGCTAATGGAAGCAAGCGGTGAGTGAGTGAGGGCACTTAAAACAAAACAACTGCTGCTTGCTTGTTTCTTTTGATCAGCCGGACCACTCGAGAGCGTTCTTTCGAGTGGGGCACAAATGCACGCAAAGACGTGAGTATTTCGGGCTCGCACGGCGTGCAAATGACACTTCTTTCTTTCCGCGAAGTGCGCACGTGCACGTGTTCGGCCGATCGTTTGCAGCCGGGCGTTTATTTCGAAAGGAACAAGGGGCCTGCGGCGCTATACTTTGTTGCTCGACTGTGCCTGCGTCTGTTGCTGGGCTTTGCTTGCGTCAAAAACCGCTTCAAATTTGGTCAAAAACGGTGAAAATGCTGTGATTCGTGCCCAAACGCGGGGCGTGGCGGAGGCCTGCGGCCTTCAACAGTGCTAGGGTGTTGTAACACTCTTTCAATCACCGCCACGCGCAATTGACTCAACAGTTCCGATCAGACACTGACCAATGGCGGGGGCCTACCGGCCCCCGCGGCTGCCGCCTACGTCAACAACCTCTAAACGTGCTGCAAATGCCTCAGGCGTGTTCCCCGCACGATTCCCCGTCGATTGACACCCATATCGGCCACTCACAACAAAAAATTGACACTTTTGACCCACCACCTACACTTTGATCAATTTTTACTACTTCCAAGTATTTTTTGGCGTTACGAATGTCACTACTAAAACGTAGTCCGCATTATTGCGCGTCGTTTGAGCCCACCCACAACCGCCCACGACCACCCAGTGGCGAGTTACGGTCGTTGATGTCAACTGCGCGACATCGACATACATAATA
Organism: Aphelenchoides fujianensis; assembly: GCA_024699865.1. Classification (NCBI taxonomy): domain Eukaryota; kingdom Metazoa; phylum Nematoda; class Chromadorea; order Rhabditida; family Aphelenchoididae; genus Aphelenchoides; species Aphelenchoides fujianensis. Next base: position 354,756 of record JAMPIO010000035.1, on the reverse strand, counting down.
GATGACATCTACCCAATAGATAAACTTAACGTGACGAATCATGCATCATTCGCTTCGCCCCACTCTTCTCTACCCAGCAACACCACCCGCGCCGCGCCAAACGACCTACAACGCGCGCTACATCAAATGTCCCACGGACAGTAAAATCGTCCGACATCGATCGCAAGGTGCTTTATCACAACCCAACGAAAGCACCTACAACCCTAATTTTTTCGGCAATCTTCATCATCATCCTTCTAGTTGGGGGGTTTAGTTTCGCGAGTTGCGAAAAATTGTCTATCTATTTTACCGCCAACTATTATTGATATTATGTGACCAAACGGAAGCGAGTAGTCGGAAGTCAATTAGAAGCAATCGATGCAGGCCTTCAATGGCTTCCCATTGCAGTGGACCTCCGCATTTGTGATCTGAAGTGAAAGAAGTGGTGAGTGAACTCGCAGTTACACGACGTCCGTTCCGATCTCCCAACCGACCGACCGATTCGTGTAACTGCTAAATCGGAAAGGAATATGAACTTCTTTCGATTTGACCGTTGGACAACGTGTAACCGCAAATCGAATCGGTTGCTCGGATTGGCCGTCGTGTAAGTGCGGGGCAAGAAGAGAACCTTACGATATACTCACCTCGGGCAATCTCTCCACCGTCTTCTGAACAGCTCGTCGCAACTCCGCACAGTCGACATCGTTCGGGAGCTTCGTACGGATGGCGTAGTTCCCGTCCGCGTCGATCCACTGATCCTGCTGCACGTACGCGCACTTGGAAGCGATTGCGTCCAGCTCAACGGACGCCTTGATGAGCTTCTCGAAAAAACCTTCGACCTGGTCCGCTTTCACGGTCGTCTTTAAAACGATGGTCGTCTGGTCGGCGGAGCGGCGGTGACGAGCTGGAACGTTGGTGGAAGCGCAGGCCTGCAAGCAGATTTCACTGTCTACTATTGTATTCATTTGACTACTTACGACAACCGTCTCAACGACCAGAGCGGCGACCGCCAACAAAAGAACGAGTTTGGAGCGCATCCTTTGGTTACCGGTCGGAAATGACTGGCGAGAATTGATGCTCGAAAGAACGGCAAACGCCCGTTTTAAACTTATGTGTGTTGCGCTTAACGCGACCTATCCTCTGGTCGCCTTGCTTAACGACCGGCCGGCCGGCTGGGCTGGGCGAATCCCACGGAAATCTTAGGCTGAAGCCCAGCGGTTTATTGCTTTTGGAATCAAGCAATAAATTGAGGCTTCGACGTCAGGCACGTCTGATTCGTCGCTGACTTCAAGGGCCTCGCCGAAGTGAAAGAATGGGCTGTCGTGATCAACAGCAACTTCGGAGTTTCTTCACTACTGTCTGCTCACCCGTTTCTTTTCAATATAGATGAGCTCTTTTGGTTCACAAACCACTCATTCAACTGCATTGATGCGTTTATTTCGAAGCGGGTGCATACTCGAGAATAGAGAGGGGAGTATTCGGGAATTATCCATCAAAAGCAGTCGGCTTAGACTTGGAACTGTTGGCCGTTGCAATTGATCTCCACATTCGTGATCTAAAAAGCGGAAAGAAGAGAGTAACAACGGAATCCCTGCGTTCACTCACCTCGGGCACCCGCTCCTCCATCTTCTCAACAGCTCGGCGCAAATCCGCACAGTCGACGTTGTTCGAGAATTCGCCGCGGAAAGCGAAGTTGCCATCCGCATCGATCCACTGGTCCTGTTGCACGTACCCGGGCCGGCCAACGATCGCATTGAACTCCACAGCCTCGCGGACGATCTTCTCGTAGAGAGCGCTGATTCCGTTCGACTTCACGGACGTGCGCACCGTGATGGTCGGCTGGTCGGCGGAGCGGCGGCGACGGTCGAAATCGTCGGGCGAGGGATCACACGCCTACAACAAGCTTAGATCGTCTACTACCTTCGTTCGAGTGCTTACAACGACCATTTCGACAACGAAAGCAGCGACCAACAGCGAGACGAACAGCTTGGAGCACATCTTTGGATGGACGGTTGGGTATGACGGTTGAAAATTGATGCTCGAAAGGACGGCGAACGCCCGTTTTAAACCCACACGTGTACGTGCCGAACGCGGCCTATCCTCCGGCCGGCATCCGTAACGACCGACCGGCCGAACGACTTGGGCGGATCCCTTGAAAATCTGAGAGTTAAAAAAGCAGCGGGGGTGGTTTATTGCTTTCGGAAACAAGCAATAAAGCAAAACGTTTGACGTCAGAGATGACTGATTGGTCACCGGCTTGAAGGGCGTTGCCTGACTACAATTGGGCAATACGTCGATTTACGGCGAATTCTCCCGCATTCCCGTGATTCATCGTATCGCCTTCGCTCGTTGCATTCGTTGTGTTTGGCCGCTTTGGTTGTGTTCCTTTCAGCCAGTGATTTCTTTCCGATTCTTGAAGCGATTCTTGGAATGCGAATCGCATTGCATCAGAAAAGCTGGAATCGGTATCGGAATTGGAATCGAATCAAAATTTGGGATCAGGAAATTACAGCTCTCAGCGGAGAGAACAGAACCGTCGCGCTCTGCTGATCAATAAACATACATCTGAAAGTTCTCTTCGAGTTTGGGCTGATCCGCAACTCGAGAGTCTTCGCGCCGGGCTGATTGTGAACCCGGGAACGACTTCAGGCGTTGTCCTGATCAAGGACGGAACAAGGCGCTTATTTCGCGTGTTTGTTTGTTTGATTTAAAGCAGAGAGGAGAGTTCCATTGGTTCGTGAACCACGCGTTCGAGATCGATTGCATTGATGCGTTTATTTCAGAGCGGGTGCAAACTGGTGAATGAAGAGGGGAGTATTCGGAAGTCATCCATCAAAAGGCAAGCGGCTTAGACTTGGAACTGTTGGCCGTCGCAGTTGATCTTTGCGTTCTTGATCTGCAAGAGGAAAGAAATGAATGAGAAGCCGGCAGATCACTCCACCCACCTCGGGCACCTTCCGCACGACCTTCTGGGCAGTTTGGCGCAACTCGGCGCAATCGACCGCGTTCGGAATGACGAGGTGGAGGACGACGTTGCCGTTCGCATCGACCGACTGCTCGTGCTCGACGCGGCCGTACTTGGCGGCGTCCAGGTCGACGGAGGCGGCGCGCAGCTTTTCGATGAGGCCGCCGAGTTCGTTCTGCTTCACCGAAGAGTCCAGCTCGATGGTTGTGGCGTCGGCCGAACGGCGGCGTCGGCTTTGTGGCTTCGTCGTGGTCGAGGCCGTAGTGGCGGCACTCGTGGCAGCACCGGTGGTGCTCGTAGGTGCGCACGCCTGCAAGCCACTTGCTTCACTCCGCTCACTTTTCCTCAACTTACGGCAACCATTTCGACGACCAAAGCGGCGACCAACAGCGAGACGAACAGCTTGGAGCACATCTTCGTTCGGTTGGTGGGCGGACGGTTGGATTCAATCGAGAGGAGCGGATTGATGCCCGGAACGAAGCTGAACGCTCGTTTTATACGCGCGAATCCCGAACGTCAGCCCACGGATCCGCCATTCAGCCAGCGGCCACTCCTCGCGGCGTCGTTGGTGGGCGTCTGCCCCCGCGCCGGCCGCTCGTTTGCCGCCTGTTTGCTCAATCCAATCGAATCGAAAGCCAACGGTTTCCGCCGCCGTCGGCCGGCGCGTCGTTCCGGTCGTAACGACCGATCGAACGGCCCAATCGGGCGCCTTCTTTTGAAATTCGAGGACGAAGGCGCGGGGGTTGTTTGGGCCCCCTTTGGTTCTTCTTTGTCGCCGGCGAGAAGCGACGTCAATCGAGCGGAACGATCAACGGAATCGTCCGGAATCATCGATTCTCATCAATCCTTCCATTGAATGGGGCTCGTTTTCGTCTCCTTGTTCGTTGCTTCGATTCGGATGCCATGAACACACCCATGGACAAACAGCAGCAGAAATCATCGCCACTTTGTCCATTGCCTGCACTTTCTCCACCGCATTGTTAAATCGATGGAGGGGATCGAAGGTCACTCAAATACGGAAGACCTCAATGAAGAAAGCGGGAGTCGTTTCGTCGAATTCCCGCCGCTCCAGGCCGCCAACTGATAGCGGGCGGTCGGTCGGCTTCTTTCTTTCTTTCTTCACTGCCAACCCACCAACCAACCCAACAAGGGGCCAGACCGACCGACCGACTGATAAGCAGAAAGAATAAGTGGAGAGTAATGAACGACTGGAAGCGATCAGTTCGGGAGTTCGCCCCAGCGGAGCAATGCGCGCTTCTTCCGTCATATTCCTCTTTGCGGTTGGATTGCTCGCGATCGGAGGATCGGAGGTGAGAGCCGAGGGATTCCTTTGACCCACTCGTTTGTTTGCTTCAGGCCCGCCGGCATCGTTTCGACGAGCTCCAGCCGCCGGTTCTTTCCGCTTCCTCCGAAGAGCGGAACGAGCGGGTGAGTTCTCCGTCGAAATAGAGGAAAATCCAAGGGTGATTGGTGAGTTGCAGCCCCGAGCGCGCGCTGCCGACCGCTCGGTGGAACGCTCGCCGATTTTCGGCACTTCGAGCGAAGAGGAGTTCGATCGGATTCAGGCGCCCCAACTCAACGATCAGTCCTCTTCTTCCGAATCCGCTGGATCGACCGAATTCGATGGAAGTCGGCCGTTCGAGCGCCTCCAGCCCGCTGAAGTGGATGAAAAGCGGAAGTACGTGAAGTCGCCGTGCTACCGGAAGAGCGGCAAAAAGGTGGAGCACAAGACCTACCCGCGCGCCTTCGAGCATCCCGGCTTCGAGGCGTCGCTTCCGCGCACGTGGGATTGGCGCAACGTTTCGGGTGTCAACTACTGCAGCCCCAATCGCAATCAACACATCCCCGTTTACGTGAGCGTGCAGTAGAGGAATAGCTGGGTATTTAGTGAAGTTTAGTGCGGTTCCTGTTGGGTCTTCGGCTCGCTGGGCGCCCTCAACGATCGCTTCAACATTGCGCGCAAGAATCGCTGGCCAATGACGATGTTGAGTCCTCAAGTACGTAAATTGCTCTCCACTCCTTCATTCATTGGTGTGTTGCAGGAAATCATCGACTGCAACGAGGGCGGCGGCTCGTGTCAAGGCGGCGAGTTCGCTCACTTTGCGGAGCACGCGAAGAAGAACGGACTGGTCGAGGGTGGGCGTTCGGCTTCGCTTAAAAGCTTACAAGGGACTGTTTAGAGGGTTGCAACAACTACGTAGCGGTCAATCAAAGTAGGTGGTCATTTACTCGCTCATTACTCACTTTATTCCTTGCAGAGTGCAACCCGTATCATCGCTGCGGCACTTGCTGGTGCCTTCTACAAACTTTCTACCCGCTCTTACCGATTCTTTAGGCCCGAACACTGCGATCCGGTCACGAACTACACACGCTACTTCATCAAGGACTACGGCGAGGTGAGCGGCCGCGCGAACATGATGGCCGAAATCCACGCGCGCGGCCCGATCGCCTGTTCGATTGGGGCGACGAGTTTGTTCGAGTTCAACTACACGAGCGGCATCTACCACGAGTTCTCCGACCTCCCGTCCAACCACATCGTTTCCGTGAGCGGCTGGGGATTCGACGAGGAGTCGAAGCTGGAGTATTGGATCGTCCGGAACTCGTGGGGCAACGCTTGGTTCGTTTCATTCATTGATTAGTGAATGGCCGGTGGATTGTAGGGGAGAAACCGGCTGGTTCCGAGTGGTCACTTCGCTGTACTTGAACGGCCGTGGCGGTAGGCGATCTTCAGCGTTTTTCTGTTGATCTCGTTCGTTCGTTCAGACCACCACAACATGGGCATCGAACGGGACTGCTACTACGCGGACGTCGACCTCGAACGGAGCAATTTGGAGTGATTTCAGCGGTTATTCTTCAGTTAGTTGGAATAAAGTTGTTTGTTTTGGTCGACAGAAAAAAGACGTCTTGTTACATGGAGCGATAGAATCGTTTATTCCACACTTTGAAGCAAAAATAAGAGAACAAACAGCAGATAACAAGCGTATAGAATGGAGGCTACTCCCAATTCTCTTGAACGTGAACTCGCAGTTCGCTGCCGGACAGCAGCGGGCTCTCAACGAGCCGTGCGGGCAGCAGCTCGAGGGCCGCGAACATCATCGATCGTTCTCGTTTGATCTCGAACCACGCGCATTGGACGAGGGTGTGCGGCTTCCTGCAAGCAAGTAGGTATTCAATAACTACCTGCTCTTCAAGCCCACCGACAACGAAGCCGAAAGATGCGGTACTCGTGCGTGATGGTGAGAACGCCCCTCGCTTCCGCCCGTTCAAATAAAGGAGATTGTGTGGTCGCCAGTCCGCGCGACGCCATCCTCTGGATTCCGTCGCGCATCGCCCGCCTTTAGTTCGTCCACTTGATGATCGCTTGTTGTGAGCAAGGAAGCGAGCAGCTGTTCGCGAACAAGCGAGCGGCCAACTCACCGGGCGAGCGGAAAAAACCGCCCGTTCACCTCAAGCAGTTGGAGTGTACAAGGAGAAAGTTGGACCACTAAACACAGTCTTGATTTGAGTCTTTCACTCAATTCTCAACCACCGCTAGCCCGGCAACCCAAGTCGGACAGATTAACGATGGCTCACATCACACTGCGGGAATTCGGGTCGCTTGTTCGGTTCTGCAGCACGAGATCCTCTCACTTGCGCATTCGCTCTTTTTCTCCGCCGAACATATGTTCTTCCTTTCGACTGGACTTCATTCACTACGTGACTCTTCTGCATGAAATGTGCAGTTTATTATCAGAAACGTGCGATAAACACAACGTTCAGAGCGACGCCGTCCGATCGACAAGTCCAAACGTCCACAATGCGAAGGATATTGTGCGTGAGTTCTTCGACCAAATCAATATCGAAGTTTTCGGTCGTGTGCGTGAAGTTGGGCTGCGCGCTGAAGAACAGGGCAGCGTTCGCTCGCACTTGTTCGTAGTCGTCCTAAGCACTCACGATCAGGATGAATCGATGGATGGCTTATGCGAACGAACCGACATCTTACCATGGAACTTCAGCAGAATGATCGGCAGCGAAACCTCCACGTTCGAATGGCCGGCGGCTATTGCGATCTGTGCGACACGCTGCGAACGATCCAGCGTATTTGAGAGGCGCTCGTCGAAAGCATCTCGATTGCGCTGAATTTCACGGCGTTGACGGCGGCTGGAAAAAGAACGACTTACATAACTGTAAGTGCACCTCCAGTGCGTCAAAGAAACGTGGAGGACGAACGAGTCGTTCAGCGAGCGGAGGTTCTCAACGGCTTTGCGGAGCGTCCGCTCTGCTTCCTGGTAGGCCGACGAATCGAGAGTCGTCTTGAAGTCGTAGAGCGGCGACGAACAGTAGGGCTCGCGGACGAGCACTCGTTCCACGCCTTCGTTCTTTTTGAAGCTGAAAAGCTCGCTGTTTCTCGTCTTACGGAATCCGAACTCACGGCCCGTTCGCTGCAAGTTCCGACGTGCAGTTCAACGCCGTAATGATCCGTACACGCGATCGGAACAAAAGAGCAAGGTCTGAACGACAACACGGACTCATTAGCAAGCAACGGAACTCACATGGCCCTCCGCTAGAAGTCGAGCGTGCTTCCACTCTTTCTGCGCGTCGTAAAGAAGGCGGCAGCACGAAGAGGAGGTAGTCGCGATCCGAAGAAAATTTTAAGATGGACATCGGCAGGAAGTCGCGGAGGAGATGAAAGAGCCATGCGGGCTTGGACCTCCAATAGTTCACCACTTCCACGCTCTTCAGGTGCGGCAGGCCTAAAGGACGAATTGCCAATAGAAAACAAACGAATCTGCGAGCTCACTTTGGACAGCACCCAGCAGGAACCGCATCTTGTGCAAAAGTTCGAAGGTCTCTTCATCAACATCGAAGACAAGGCGGAGGCAGCGAATGTCTCGCTGCCCCAATTGCAGGAGCACCGTCATTGATTCCGGCCGCAAATGCTGCTCGTCGAGACATAAGTTGAAAGATGCGGAGCGCAAGTCAAAATATGTGAGATTCAGCGTAGGTAAAGCTCGTACTTCGGTCCGACGATCTCGTTTGCTGGGCGTGAAGAAGGCGGCCGAGAACGAGCGGGCGCAGAAGAAGAAGCGGAGAGTTCGGAATCGAAGAGCCGCTCGTTCTCGGAAGAAGTCGGGATGCCCAGCAGCCGGCAGCCGGTTGTGAATAAAACGTGTGCTCAGGGATTGGACCAAGAGCACTCGTCGGGCCTCCATCCGCATCTTCGGTTCCTGTTTCCCGTCCATTAAGAACTGCTGAAATCAACGCGAAAATAAGACGATCCGGTGGGAGGGAAAAGCCGGCGGAGAGCGCGGCGGGTGACACACGCCGCCGTCGCTCTCTTTCGGCAGCAAGTGGCGGGAAAAAGCGACCGCCGAGCCTCCCGCTCGCTTCCACACGCGCTCCGCGTTTCGCCGCACCACGCGGCTTTCAGAGACGCGGTGGGCGGGCGCATGACTCCCAACAGCTGGACGAGTGCGAGAGAAAGGTGCTCGATGGACCCCGTCCGCTTTTCCTAACGAATTCGCTGATACTTTAAATGATCGACTGGGGTTGCCCATAGCTTCCAGCCGTCGTTCAGTTGCTTCCTTATTTCGGGCCACAAACACGTAGCTTTTCGCTTTCGTGTCCACCGGTTTTCCTCCTCGCCTGCTCGCCGCTCGCTCGCTCGCTGGCTCACGACTGGCGGCTTGACTTCTGTTTATTCGCTGGATCGTCGGGGCTTTTGAACGCTTCCACGTGCGCATTGAACAGGACGGGCAAAGCGATGAGAAAGGGAAAGAGTCGAGTCCCGTCTCTCACAGATGCTGCCGCCGACCGGCCGTCTGCTCGGGATCGCCGAAACATTGAGCGGACTCATGCACAACTGTTGGCTGTTTATGCGTCCTTGAATTGTCGATTGGCATCGTATGTCACCAGCCATTTCTTTGTGCAAACCCTCGGCGAACGGTGAGATCTCCTGGTCGTTTGTTTCGCCGATCAAACGGCAAGTATAAGAGAAAAGACTTGCACGACGATCACCTTCGCTTCCGCAAGCTGAGCTTTAATCCAATCCAAAGAGCGTGGAAAAGTTTGAGGTGTTTGTGTGCAGCCGATCGCCGCCGGAATTTCCGAGGACGAATGAGCGGCCGGTCGTCGATGCAAATTCGGGTGGGTGGGGGATTTGCATGAGGAAAGGAGTGTTTTGCGTGAAGTTCGAGACCGAGTAAGGACGAATGAGTAGTCGTGGGATGGTTTTGGACAGTCGACGTTCTGCCGGCCGTCTGGGACGATCGGAGACGACTGGACCGACTGATTAGACGACGCACTGATCAGTCGAAAGAAACGTTACGTTCTGTGGCCCGCGCGAAGCGCGGGCTCACAGCTTGTTTCAGAAACAAAGAATAGGGAATAGTTTGTGTGTTTGTGGGCGGCCGGTCATGCCCGGAATAAATGCGGAGGAATGAAGGGCGGCCGGGCGGAATGCACGAAGGCGTAAATTTGCATGGGCGGCGGTCGGGGGAATTTGCGTGGGCAGGCGGACGGGCGGAGATTTGCATGGCCGGGATTTGCATGAGGAGGACGTGGGGAATCGGGCGATTTCGGCCGGGAATCGTTAGTCGGTGGACATGCGGGCGTCCGAGGCGGTCGGGTGCGTGGAGGAGGAGGCGGCGGTGCGGGCGAGTGGATCGGTAGTGGGGCGAGCGGGTCGGCGGGTTGGGACGGGCGGGGAGGTGATTGCCGTCATGGGAGCGGGCCGGCTTCTGGGCGGTCGGCGACTGGCAGGCGTCATGCGGGCGTCGACGGGTGGGCAAGGGTAAGCGAACGGCCGATTGATTTGCATGGGAAGGGGGAAAAGCGGCAGGTCGGCCGGAGGAAGTCAGTGGATGGTCGGGCGGCCGTCTAGGGTGGTCGGGTGAGTCGAGGGAAGCAGCGAGTCGAGTGGCGAGCGGGCCGATTAGTAGGGAGGGCAGGCAGGAGAGGTCGTCGTGATGCCGTGCTGCGGTCGATCCGTCTTCTGCGGTGATCGGCAAGTGGCGAAAAGTTGGGGCCGGCCAGAAGATGCGGGCGTCGACGGGTGGGCAAGGAGAAGCGGGCGAGCGGTCGGTGATTTGCACGTGGATCGGTCGAAATCAACCGGTTAGTAAGCGGAAGTCAGTCAGGTGTTGGGCGAGCGACCGAAACAGTCGAGCGTCGGGCGTGCAGTGGCTCGGGGAGTCGAGTGGGGATCGGATGTGAGAGTTAGTCAGTCGTCGGCGAGCGGGCAAAGAGGGAGAGGTGGAGGAAAAGATAGGCTGTTCAGGTAAAGCAGGCTGGAAATCGTGTGAGCGGAGCGGCGAGCGGGTGGGCAGGCGGGCGAGTGGGTAAGCAGGGCAGATGTTCGGAGTCGACGGATCGCCCAAAACGGTAAACGAGTCGAGTGTTTGCTGGGAAGGGTAGGCAAGAGCCGCATGTAAGACGTCTGGGAAAAGAACTCCTGTAAAAATCCTGTTGCCCCCCCCCCAACAGGAATTTTACAGGAGTTCTCTATTTGGCTACCAAATCCTGCAGCCTGCAGGATTCCGTAGCGAAATTCCGCATTGTCGACTTTTCGCTACGGAATTCCGCAGTCTGCAGGATTTCGCTACCAAATTCCGCAGCTGCAGGATTTGGTAGCCAAATTCCGCAGACTGCAGGATTTCGCTACCAAATCCTGCATTGCTAACTTTTCGTTACGGAATTCCGCAGACTGCAGGATTTCGCTACGGAATTCCGCAGTCTGCAGATTTTCGCTACGGAATTCCGCAGACTGCAGGATTCCGTAGCAAAATCCTGCATTGTCAACTTTTTGTTACGAATTTCTTGCATTGCAAACGTCCGAATTGCGTAACGCAATGCAAAAATTGTCGACTTTTCGCTACGGAATCCTGCAGTCTGCGGAATTCCGTAGCGAAAATCTGCAGACTGCGGAATTCCGTAACGAAAAGCGAGCAATGCGGAATTTGGCTACCAAATCCTGCAGTCTGCGGAATTTGGTAGCGAAATTCCGCATTGTCGACTTTTGGCTACCAAATCCTGCAGTCTGCGGAATTCCGTAACGAAAAGTCGACAATGCGGATTTCGGTAGCGAAATCCTGCAGTCTGCGGAATTTGGCTACCAAATCCTGCAGTCTGCGGAATTTGGTAGCCAAATCTTGACGAATGCGGAATTTCGCGACGCAAACGAAGAACTCCTGTAAAATTCCTGTTGGGGGGGGGGACAGGATTTTTACAGGAGTTCTTTTCCCAGACGTCTTATGTTCAAATGGAAGCCGCAAGTGAAGGTGGGAAGGACGGCAGAAATTGATGTTCGAGGGTTTGTAAATTGGCTTGATCGGATAGACAGGTCAAGTCGGTGCCCCCGCGAAGCGGGGGCGCTCGGCTTGTAACGAGATCGAACAGACAAACAACTCTTTCTCCGCCTGCACTACGGAGTCGCCAATGATCTGCGGTTATGAGCTGTTTCCGATTGGCGGCATTCCGTCGCTCTGCAAGAATTCGGAGCGGCCGAGCGGCGAGGCAGTCGGCAAAGTGAGCGGAAACCGAGAGAAATCAGCAAGTGCACACGCCGCTCGCCCGCTTCTCGTCGGTGGGCACAAACGAGCGAGCGAGAGGGAAGGAGCGGCGGCGAGCAGCGAGGAGGCCGGCCGCCTTGTCCACTCGCTCGCCCCGCCCGTCCCAATGGGATTAGGAAGGCGGCCGAAGTTGCGCCGTGCGGACATCTCCGCTCCGTTCTCCTTCCGCCATCTCACCCACGTCGAGTTGGACGCCCGAACTGGCGGCTATGTGGGGCTGCCGAAGCAGTGGAGGTGTTTGATGCACGAGGTCGCCCCCCAATCGCCCCGACCGAAGCCGCTCGTCTCGATGGACGGACGGACGTGCTCGTACCCCGGCCGCTTCATCGTCGGCGCCTCCTCGTCGATTTCTCGAGCTTCCGGTTCGTTTCTTTCGTTTGCCGAGTGTCCACTTGCTCGTTGTTCGTTCAGGATCGACCGCAAACGTCCACTACCGCTCGGAATCGCCGATCCGCTCGCCGGCGGCGCCTCGAGCGGCTGCGACGGACGGCCGCCTCTCGCCGAAGGTACGGCCCCATTGCTCCATCGAGAGTGTGCGTTCTTCCATTGATTTCATCGCTTAATCCACTGGTTTAGGTCAAAAGCGCCCTCCGGTCGATCGTCGACGAGCACGACCCGCGGAACAACCTGCACGAAATCGGGCGCCTGGGCGACGGCTCCAGCTCGGTCGTCTTTCAAGCCTACAACGTTCGTTTCTTTTTCATGACTTCGGCGTTTAATTCGTGAGCGTTTAGACGAAAATGCGGAAGACGATCGCCGTGAAGCGAATGGCCATCGACAAGCAGGCGATCCCCGAGCTGCTGCTGAACGAAGTCGCGGTGATGAAGTCCTGCGATCATCCGCACATCGTCCAGTTCTTCTCCTCCCACCTCGTGGACAACGAGCTGTGGATCTGCATGGAGCTCGCTGGTGGGGGGCTGCTCACCGACTACGTGTGCAAAAAGCGGTTCGTTCTTTCATTCGAATTGATTTGATCCCTCCGTCGTTCAACTCGCTGCCTCGCTCCATATTCTGCTTTGTCGTCTAAATTATCGCTCCGTTCAGGCTGCTGGAAGAATCAATTGCGACGATCTCGAAGCAGTGCCTCGAAGCTTTGCACTACCTCCACTCCCGTCGGATCATTCACCGCGACATCAAAAGCGACTCGGTGCTCGTCATGGTGAACCGGACGGTGAAGCTGTTCGATTTCGGCTTCGCCGCCGTCCTCACCGACCAGTGGCCGAAGCGGCGGTCGCTGCTGTGCACGCCCTTTTGGAGTGCTCCGGAGGTGCGCGCTCTAGCCGATCCTCTCAATTTCTTTCGATCTTGCAGGTCCTGCTGCACGAGTTCTACGGCACGGAGATCGACATTTGGAGCTTCGCGATCACCGTGGTCGAGATGATCCAAGGCGAACCCTTCTACTTCGAGCACGACGCGCACGCGGCCATCGAGTTGATCAAATCGCAGCCGCCGGCGAGGATCCCCGACACCGTGGCGGTAAGTCGACTGTTCGCGGCGTTCATTTGGAGCGAAATGCCCGCCAGTCCGCTGGCGTTGAGCAACCAGTTTGCTTGTCCTTTCTTCCAATTACCCCGCCCGATCGTCCGCCGGAGCGGAAGCCGGGCGGCCGCCGGGAAAGAACGGAAGAGGGGCGCGTTGTAACGAACGCGCGCAATTAACGGCCGGCCGTGTTCCGCTCCGCGTCCGCAGCGTTGCGAACAACGCGGTCGTTAAATTCGCCCCTTCGTTCGTCCTTTGCACCGCCCGCCATCAACTTGAACTAATGGACTCGTGTGGCTTCAGATCTCGGCCGAACTGCGCTCCTTCCTCGACTCGATGCTCGTGCGCGCACCCGCCGATCGGGCGACCGCCGACCAACTCCTCCGACACGCGTTCCTCCGCAAGGCGCTCCACGACCCAACGCTCGTCATTCTGTAGTCCTTCCTTTCCGAGAGCTTTCCCTTCTGTTTGCTCATTCGATTGTTCTCCCCCACAGAACGGTGCTTCCATTTGATTTTTATTCGCGTCGATTGAACACACAAAGAACGAGAGAGAGAATAAAGTGGAACGATTGGATCACTCGCTCGCTCGTTGCAGCGGAGGAGCGCCCGGCGCGATCTTAAAGCCAACGGTCGATCGCTCGAGTTCTCCGCTCCGTTCGTGCGGTCGGTGGGGAGCGGAGAACGCGAGAATCGTGAGGATAGGGGGAGAGATTTCCGATGAGGAGGAGTGGAGGTGCACAAGATGGATGGACCGATGGGAAGCACACAACGTTCTTGTGCACGTGCGCACAAGAGCAGACCGATGGACAGGCAACACAAAGAGGAGAGGAAGAGGAGGACTACCCGCTACTAACAAATAGGTACACGAGAACACCCGACTGTTGAGTGCTCACTGCTGCGAGTGACGACGGAAGCGACGCGAGCGGAAGTCGTTCAGGCCCGAGCCGTCCTCGATGATCTCGCCGGGCAACGTCAATGAAGGCTTCTGACAGATGTAGGCGGCCGGTACTTTGCAGCACGACTGGAGCCACTCGCCCGTCTCGCCGTTCAACTTCGAGCACTTCTTTCCCTTGTTGTACGTGGGGCGAACGCCGTTGACCCAGTTCTCTGCAAACCGATCGAATGAGAACGAAGAAGAAAGAAGAAGGACGAACCGAACGGGCCGAAGGTCGACCGATCGACGAACGTGTACTCGCGGGAGGTGCCGAACTGCAGCGCGCCCAACCAAACGATGCCCGCCTGTCGCGCCAACTCCGCGACGAACTTGTTGTCTTGCGCGTCGTGCACCGAAATGTGGTGGCCGCCTTGGAAGACGCACTTGAACTCGGAGATCACCCAGCCGGTCTTTTCGTTGAACAGCTTGTAGCACTTGTTCGAGAAGGGCGAGTAGCGCCAGTCGGACGAGCCGCATGGGTCGGCAGCCAAAGCTAAAGCAAACGGAATGATTGGAGGACAATCGAGAGAAAGAAACGAACCGGTGGATGAAGCGAGAGCCAAGAGGACGAGCGAAGCGACGAGCATCTTCGGTGGAGCTGCGAGAAGACGAACGGAAGGGAGAACGGTGGATTGACGATGGGAACGGCGAGAAGGCTCGAATTAAAACGATTCCGATTGAACCCGGCGAGCTTCCGCTTGGCGCCTCCGGTGGGCGGAGCCGCCGCGCACTTCCGCCCGCCCGCCCCGCGGCGACGAAACGAACGAGCGGACGGCCGTTCGGAGCGGAAGGCGGACGGACGAACGAGCGGACGAGTGGGGCGGGAAGATCGATCGATTGCGGGGATGCCGAAGGCGCCGGCCGGTCGCCCCGCCGAGTTCAACGGCCGGCGGCGACCTTTCGCCCCGCGCACGTCGTTGCAAAACCCTCTCACTTGTTACAGCGACAATCTTCTTCGGCTTCTTTCTGCGTTCTCTTTGCAATCAATCCCTCCACCGTTCGGTCGTTCGAGTGGTGTAAAGCGAGCGGGAATTTCTTCGCTTTTTAAAAGTCCCCCCGCCGTCTTCTTCTCGGAAGCGAGCTGCGGTGTTCGAAGTCCACTCGCTCGCTGCTTCTTTGAATCAACGGAAGCGATCTTCAAAGATCGCTTTGGAGGCAGTGGACAGGCGGAGCGAACAGAAGTGAACGATTCCCTTTGCGCCGCACACGTGAACTCGCCGATCGCCGGCGACTTCTTGGAACCCATCGGTTGAGACGGCGGCTTCGCGCTCGAGTTCACTCCTTGGTTCGAATTAATTCGATCAATCGATTGAACCCGAGCGGCGCCGTTCGATTCGATTCGATTTGCGTGGAACTCGTGGACTGTTGGCTGCTAGGCGGCGCCGTCTGCCCGGCCGGCCGGTCGATCGAACTCGTGAGTTCAAGGCGGAAGCTGAATGATTGTGTGAAGAACTGAGGCGAAGAGGGCAATCGGTGTTCGAGTTTAATGCGGAGCACGTGCACTCGCAAGCGGGAGCAAATTCAATTATTGGCTTTACATACGTCTTCAATTGAGTGCAGTAGCGCTCCACCAGTCGGATGCGGGCAATCCGGTTGCTGGTTGGTTCGGTTGATGGAACACGAGAGACTCGGATTGGACGTTTGTTTATTGGGTCCTTTACTCCAACAGCCAAAGGACGAGAGCGGCCTGTCATCCGCTCGCCCGTCCAGCAATTGTTCCTCTCACAACACGAGAAGAAGTCCCGTGCACGTGTGCTGATCGTGAAGCAAATCTGTGGGTTCAAAGAACCTCAACGGAAACCGAAACATTCGATCCCGATCGAAACGAAGAATCTGAACCCAAATTCATCACGTTTGTTGCAGCCGCCGAGTTCAACGGACGCTCGCCGGCCGGCCGCCGTCCACGGGAAGTCCACCCCGATCGCTCCTCTTCGTTCTCGCTTGCTTTCCGTCCGCTCACACCCGACCGCTCGTTCGACTTTACACCCACGAACGGATGGCGGGGCGCCGGAAGCGCGAACGGCCGCCGTCCTTTTGGTCGTGTAACAGCGGGCGTTCGAAGAAACGGCGCCAACCGTCGGCTTCTTTCCAATTGGGAGCTCAAACCCCAATCGAACGCCCACAGCAGACGTCCACGAACTTCCGGATCCCATTCGAGCGCTTCCGCTCGCCCTTCCGCCCGCCTGCTCGTTTGCGCCTCCGCTTTGCGCCCACCTGCCGTTCTGCTGACCGGCGGAAGTGAACGAGCGGACGAGCGGGCGGGCGGAAAGAACGATTGGTTTCTTTCTTTCATTAAGTTTTCCGCCCTTTCCTTTCTTCTCGCCGTCCGACCGTCCGTCAAGGTCATTTCCTGTCAGACACGTCCGCCTGTCGCGGAATTACGACAACTGCCCGTCCGGCCGCTTCGATCGAGTGTAAAGTGGACAGAACGACGAAGTGAACGAAAATGAGCGAGGATTTCTTTATTCCAACGATTAAGGAGAAGTAGGAGTGGGTTTAGAGGAGCTTCAGACTGCCCGTGACCTGGTCGACCAGCTCGACGGGCCCGAACAGGCCGAGAATCGTCTTGGAGCCAGACGGAATTTGGGTGAAGCCGGCGTCTTGGACCAAATACGCGTGGATTCCCTGCAAACAAACCACTCGACTACGCGAACACGTGCGGGAACTCACCAACTGCTTCGCTTGGACGAGAAGTTCGCTCAGATGGTCGGCCGACTCGCCCTTGACGACCACCTTCGTGGCGCCCATGCGCTCCCAGTGCTTCAGGCCGGCTTGGCCCTGCAACGGAGATCCTAGAAGCTCTCAACAATGCGAAGGACTCACCTGTTTCGTCCGCTTGGCCGCACAATAGACGCCGAGGGCCGCGTGCCCGACTTGGGCGGCGAGTTTGCCCTTGCCCATCTGAAGGCCCATGTTCGCGACGAAGATCATCTTGTGCGTCCGCATCGCCTTCCGGAGGGCCAATGCGGCTGACGACAAGCCGGAGCGATTCGAGCTGCTCGAGCTCGAGCTGGAGCTGCCGCTGCTGGAGCTGCTCGTCGACGAGGCGTCCGCCTGTTGGGGCGTGGAGTTGAACACTGGAAGCATGACAGGGATGAAGGAATCAAGGGATGAATGCGGGGAGTTGAGAGGAGGACGGGAGGTGGGAAGAAGCGGAAGATTTCGAAACACCCGCAACACTCCCGCCTTCCCGCCCGTTGCTCGTCGATTTCGAAATCGAGCGAACGAGTGCGCTCGCTTGTCCGTTCGTGCGGACGGTTTGTTTGACCGCACCTTCCGGCTCGAACGACAGTCTTTTCGTTCCCCCTTGCGGAAAACGCTCTCATCAAATGAATTCGTTCGTTCGTGACTCAAAATCCACTCGAAATCCACTCATCAACCCCAAAGAATCCACAAATGAACGGAGCGAATCCACAAGCAAGAATTCAAGGGAATTCCAAAGCAATCAAAAGAACTCACGGCCCATCTCACGAGGTCGCCTTGTTCGGGTACAACTGCTGACGGAGAGCGCGACGGCGGGCGTCCGCTTCGGCCTGCTGCTTCCGACGGGCCTCCATGTACTGCCGGTTGTCTTCGAAGTCGCGCGGGCCGCGCACGTTCTCCCAATTCTCGGTGTCCAAGTCGGCGATCTCCTGCACGAAACGAACACGAAATCAACGAAAAAAGAAGGAAACTTACGTTGTACAACGAGTCGACGGTCACTCCCTCTTTGATGTGAAGCCCGCCGTCCGTGAGGTCTTTTTTCTGCAATTCAATCGATGCAATCAACGGAATTCGAAGGAGAACTGACCAGGATCTTGATCGTGTCCGCTTCTTGCTTCGAGCGACTGAAAGCAGCAAGCAATCAACGGAAGAATAAGGAGGAAACGAACCGAAACTCGTAGCGCACCTTCTGGAAGTAGTGCAGCGCGAAGGCCGAGCCGAAGACGAGCGTGAAGAATGGGAGGCCGACTTTCAGCAGTCGCAAGCCCTCGCCTTTGCCCATGAAACGAACGACCGCAAGGCGAGCTGAACAACAAGTGGCGCGTGCTTTCGGCCCTCCACTCGAAATGTACGTGTATTGATTTTCGACAAGCGCGACGAAGAACGAAGCTGAGTGTCGAGTAGAATCCAAGGAATTTATTTCTCCACCCTTCATCGACTACAGCGAACCGCAGAGATCGCCCGAATACACGAAGAGGAGACACGAACAAGACGAAGAAGAAAGAGGTGGGTGGTCGGGGCATTCGGACTGGTCGGTCGGTCAGTTGGTCGGGTTGATGTGTGAGTGAATTCTTGCTGCGAGAGGGAAAGATTGTCGAGTGAACGGATTGGAGGAGCGGGAAGACGAGCTGCCCACAGACGGAATAAATACTCGATTTAACACAACGAAAGAAGGAGAGGAGGAACAAGTCGGGATGCACAGGATGAACGATGAGTGGATCACTTGGCCTCGACGCCCTCCTTCTTCTTCTTCTCGCCCTTGGCCCGCTCGCAGTGGCTCTCGTGCCTGCTCAAGGCCGACGGGATGAGGCAATACTCTTTGCACACACACACGAAGTGCGAGTGCCGCTTCGTTTTGCTGTGCACGTCCATCGGCATCTCGTCGATCTGAGTCGAGTAGTCTGCAACCGATCGATCGATTAGAACAGAAGGGGATGAAGAAAAGAACGAACATTACTCGATGTCACGAAGCAGAACAAAGTCGGGCGGCTGCTCGAACTTCTCGGTGCCCTTCGCGATGCTCACCACTTTGGCGTGGGGGTCGTCGGTCTTCAGCTGACCGATGCGGTGGATGTAGAGCTCGCGCTTGTTGGGCAGATCGTAGTTGACCACGAGCGAGACCTGCGGCACGTCGATACCGCGGCCCCTCAGGTCGGTGGAGATCAGGACGCGGCTGCAACGAACGGGAGGGTTGAATCGATTGCTAGAAGGTGGAACGAACCTCCCGCCGGCGCGGAACTTCTTCATGACCTCGTCACGATCCCCCTTCTGCTCCATGTCCGAGTGCATCGAGCAGACCGTGAAGTTGGACTCGCGCATCTTCTCCGCCAGCCAGTCCACCTGCAAACTACGAGGTTAATCGAAGGGAACACGGGAGAGGAGAACCGACCTTTCGACGCGTATTGCAGAACACGACCGCTTGCGTGATGGTGAGCGTGTCGTAGAGGTCCGTGAGCGTGTCGAACTTCCACTCCTCGCGATCCACCGCCACGAAGAACTGCTTGATGCCGTCGAGAGTCAACTCGTCGCGCTTCACGAGCACGCGGATCGGGTCGCTCGTGAACTTGGAGGTCATTTCGAGGAAGTCGTGCGGGAGGGTGGCCGAGAAGACGACCACCTGCGGGAACATCAGCTTGTCGTAGTCTTCTTGAGCGTCCCGAAGTCCTTGGTGAGCACTACGTCCGCTTCGTCCACGAACATGATGTGGATGTTCTCCGTGGGCAGCTTGTCGTTTTCGATCATGTCGAAGACGCGGCCCGGAGTGCCGAGAACCACGTGCGGCAGTGCGGAGAGGGCGGTCGCGTCCACTTCGAACTTGTTTTTGCCGCTCAGGACGTGGCTGTTCGGCTGCATGTACGCGCCCAAATCGCGGATGACCTGCAGAACGAAGAGGATGAAAAGAGAGCGAGGGAGGATGGAACGAACCTTCTGAATCTGGACGGCCAACTCGCGGGTGGGCGCAAGGACCAGGGCCTGCGTCTCGCGCTTCTCGACTTTCAACGACTGGAGGACGCCGATGGAGATGGTCGCGGTCTTGCCCGTTCCGGACGGCGCTCTAACCAACGAGATGAACGGGGGACGAGCGGGAGGGAACTCACTGGGCGATCAGGTGTTCCCCCTTCACGATTTGCTGGATGGCGCGCTGTTGGATGGCGGACGGCTTCTCGAATCCGTAGGAGATGCCGCCTGCAAGCGATCACTCATTTGAATTCGAAGGGGAATGAGAGGAACTCACGGAGGAGATCCTTGTTGAGGCCCATCGCATCGAACGTGGGCACCACCTCGACGCCCTCGGACGTCTCGAACTCCACGTGCTTGAGAACCTCGGCCGGGTCGATCGCGCGGCTGCTGGACGTCCCGGGCATTGCGGCTGTTGAGTGGGTTCCTGCAAACGGAGCGGATTGGACGGAGAATCGAGCGGAAATTCACGAGAAATAGAACGGAGGTTCGCGAATAAGAACGCGCGCAAAGGAAACGCCCCGATTTTTCGATCGGTAATCGAAAGTATTCAACAAAAAACGGCCGAACGGTCGACTTCTCGTCAAGGAATCTACCTCCGCTGTTAAATCCATCCTCCAACGATCAAATCCCTCGAATTTCCACCCGCAAATCCGATCGGCAGCGAGGCGGCCGGCGAGACGCGGGGATGTCGAAGTAAGAAATCTACGAATGACAGACGACCGTGCCAGCCGCAAATACCGCTTTCTTTCGTTTGTTTTTGAATTTCAACGAGCAAATCCTTTTCTTTTCGTCCAAATTCTGCCGCCATTCGATTCACGACGTCCTCCTTTCGACCCGACCGTCCGTTTCTTTTTATGAGTGCGGGACTGCGCAAAAACGCGTGAAGTTCGGCGGGAGTGAGTGGAAGGCGGGATGGGATGTTGAACCTCATGTTGAAAACGAACACGCGATCCAGGCGGCATAGGCAATAAACGAAACGCGCACACTGCAACAATGCCGCTCGTCTGTCCAGAGCTGCAGTCTATGAGTATTCGATTCGATTGTTTGGAGCGGATCCACATCTTGACGGAAAGTCCACGAGCCGTCGAATGTCCAACCGGCAGGCGGCCGCTCGACTTCGAAATCATTCCGTTCCGTTTCGAAGGGAACGAAGTTGGTGAGCGTGCTCCGCAGCAATTCCATCGGAGTGAGTGGGCTGCTTGATCACCTTGAGTGAGGACGAGCGGCAGTGACGCCAAACGCGCAATCAGCGAATGGCCGCAAGGTGCGTGTGAATTCGCCAGGTTCGCTGGTCTTGCTGACGTCTGCGGCACTTTATTCCAGTCGTTCTCGTTTTATTGTTTTCTGACGGGTTGGATTCAACAACCAGACGTTTCTCGTTGACGGCCTGTCTTCATCAACCGCAACCTGCCGCTGTTACCACCGTTTGCCGTCCACTGCAATCCACTTTTTGCTTCTCACACTCCGCACTGCCCGTCGGACGAGAAATCAATACGCGGCACTCCGCTCACAAGCAAGTGAGGGACGCCGAGCAGAAGCGAGTAGGCAGCCGCTTCCTCGTCGAATTTCCTCGTTTTATTTCGGATTCAAGTCGAACAAGTAAGTTTTCTCTTCGATTTCTTCGTTTCTTTCCGCCCCGAATCGTTTGCAGATCGCCAGAATGACCGAAGCCGCGGGAACGCTGCTCCACGGCGTGTACCAGCCGGCGGACTTCGATGCGGACGCCGTCAAGGCGGAAATTTTGGCTCAGGTTCGTCCCCTCCTTCGATTCCTTTTATTCGAACGGTTGTTTGCAGGGCACGGCGGCGATCAAGGCGGTCGTAAAGCGGGAGAAGAAGCGGGAGAAGAAGGAGCTGTTCCCCGACCAGAACAACGGCATCTTCGTTCGCTTTCGGCTGAAGAAGCCGCAGATGAGCAAACTGCAGCGGACTCGCTTCGTGTACGTCCTCCCCACCTTCCTTCCTTTTATTCAATCGATTCGAATTGCAGGACGCTGCAGAATCCGGAGAGTGTTGCGGAGAACACTTCGGTCTGCCTGATCCTGCCCGACTTCAAGTACAAAGAGGCCGACCGTCACGATCCGGACGTCGAGAAGAACGCCCGCCGTTGGGCCGACATCCTGCGCGAACGGAGCGGCCTCACCGGCAACGAGGTGGCCAAGGTTCGTCCCCTCCATTCTTCCATCCGTCTATTGATTTCTCCGCTTAGATCTACACATTCATCCAGCTCCAACGCGAAGTCCACACGCAGGAGGACAAACGGAAGCTGGTCGCTTCGTACGACCGCATCCTCGTCCACGTGAAGCTGCACAAGGTCGTCGTGCGGCATCTGGGCAAGGCGTGCCGCAAAATGGCCAAGTGAGCGACCTTCTCCTTCCTTTCGGCTTGCAGATTCCCGGAGAAGATCAACGTTCGCTCGTCGAACCTCCGGCAGCACGTGACGAACGCGAACAGCCGCGTCGCCCTCATCCACCGGCCGTTCGCCTTCGACGTGGAGCTCCGCTTCGGACACGCCGGCCAGACGCCGAAGCAGTTGGCGGAGAACCTCGAGTGCGTCCTGAAGGCGTGCCGTCGCTTTCTGCCGGGCGGCTTCTTCAACGTTCGGCTGGCGCAGATCTTTTTGATGAACGACGTCGTTCTGCCGATTTACGTCGACTTCGGTTCGTTCTTCTCATTCGATTCGAATCCGATTGATTCGTGCGGCTGTTTGCAGGAAAGCTGAACGACGTGCGCGTGAAGGCGCCGAAGGAGCGCCGCGAACCGATCGTGGACGAGTGCAGCACGCTGCCCGACGGCCTCAAGGTCAAGATCCTCCCGTCGGGCCGCATTCAGGTGCTCAGCGAGAAGGGTACGTTCTCATTTGATGATTGGACGTGACCTCCTTCGGTTTAGACGAAAAACAGGTCGTGTACCCGACGGCCGAAGACGAATGGGAGAAGCACGATGACCTGAAGCCGCGCATCACTCGCTCGACGATCGTCAAGAACGTCGCCCAGCAGAAGGGACGTCAGCGGCGGCACGAGGCGCGCCGCAAGCAGCGCAAGCGACTCGGCGAGAAGCGCCACTCGAAGGGCACCGGCCGCGCGGAGGACGGCGGCGAGAAGCGGGCGAACGGGAAGCCGCCGGCAGCGGCCAAGAAGGAGGCCCTTAAGCAGGCGATCATCCAGAAGCTCTCCGGCGAAGCCAAGTCCGAAGCGAGCGGGAAACCGAACGGGACTCCGAAGGCCAACGGAACCCCGAAGTCGAAGTCGAACGGGACGAACGGCGCGCTCAAGGCCAAGTCGGCGAAGAAAGTCAAGTGATCATCCAATCGTTCGTTCTCTCGTTCATTGATGGCACTTGCTCGTTGTTATTTGTGTTGTTGAAATCATCTATTCCCCTTCCCCATCGTTCGATCGTTTGTTGTTCCTTTCTCTTCCGCTCTGATTGTTGACAATAAATTCGACTGCGAAGGTCGCAGATTGAGGCATTGATTGAGCGACGTGTGGGGTCTTCATGATCGCTCGCTTGCTTCTTTGGCGAAAGGATGAGATCGTTCCGCTCAAATGGCCACGAGGAACGAGGCGATCGGTCGATCAATTGATCGTGGAGTGCGCAACTGTTTGCCGACTCCCGGTTTTTACGAACACGAGCGATTGAGCGACGGCGACGATCGTCGTTGAGGGCCACCGAGCGGCCGCAAGGTCGACGGCGGCCGGGCGACTCGATTCGAATTTCTTTTGCGGCGTCCTCGTCCGCCCGTCTGTTCGGTCGGTCGGCCGCCGTCTTTACGGTAGCCCGTCGGTCGGCAAGGGAGGACGAAAGACGGGGGAGAGCGGCGCGAAAGAAGTGGCTTCAAGCTTGCCGCCCGTCTCGTCCCGCTCTTTCATAAGGACGAGTCGGGTCTTCGAACCAAAAGCAGAGGGCGAACACGCTCGCATCCGCCCGTCGTTCGAACGTCCTAATGCTTGAGACAATCGAAAGCGCCCAATCAATTTCCGACTTGTTTCTTTGTCCGTTCCGCCCGCTCGAATGTCCTCTGATCCGTTCGGGTGTTCTGTTCGCGGCGCCGCCCGACCCGACCGCCTCGTCGATCACCCGCTCGTCCCCTCCCTCGTCCCCCGGTTCATTCCTCCCGTTCCGTTCGGTTCGGTTGACGTCTTCGCTCCCGCCCGTCGTTCTCGAACGAATCAAACGGCGAACGAGCGGGCGGGCGGAAGTGAGCCGTTCGGCAACAGTTGGCCGCTGGACGGCCGGCGGTGATCCACGACCCGCTTCAAGCGGCCCGGCTTTGACGCGAACGGCCGCCCCGAAACGTGCCGAAAGGTCGCCGCCCGCCCGCCCGCTCGTCCGTGTGTCCGGCGGGCGGCCGAGCGGGCGGGCGGACGGTGGGGGCGGGTGTTTTCGGTCGCCTTTTGTTTTGCGGAGCTCCGGGTTGCCGTTGGGGACGTGCGGGCGGGCAGCTTGGGAGCGGATCGCGCGCTTCTTTCGCAAAACATTCCCGCCTTTCTTCCGCTTGTTTGTTGTTGTTTATGTCGACGAGCAGAAGCTGGTGACTGCCGCTCTTCTCCACTCGCACTCACGAAGAGTCCACCCACTTACCGATTGCTCCGCTCCGCCCGGTTGGAACGACGTCATTCCGCCAAAGATGCTCGCTGCCTTCCCGCCATTTTCTTCGTTCCGTCGGCCCGCAATCGAAAGGCCGCAAAAAACACCTGCCGGTCGCCCCAACGGTCACCCGCTCCGCCCGCTTCTCCCGCTCGCTCGTTTTGGTCGCCTGGTGGCCGTGAATTCGAGTGAGTCGGGCGAGCGGGAAAGGCGCGTGTTTGGGAGGTGCCAATAAAAATTGGTGCTGGTTTCTACGTGCAGGTGTTCGTGTCCCTGCTTCTCCTGCTTGATGAGAAGAATACGGAAGTCAAGAGTGGACGAGCTTTTCAAAATTTCGTAGACCAAGATGTGTTTCGATCCCGTCGAGCTCGTCGATCTTCCCCATTACTCGCTTCTTTTGATCGCCACTGGCCACCGGCCACCGATCACTGCTCGTCGCCTTTCGCCCCGAAATGTCGCCACGCGGCCGGCCGGGTGGGGCGACATTTCGAGCGAAAACCTCGCCGCGTTGACCACTCGGCCATTTCTTTTGATTCACGCCGGCCGAGCGGGTGTCATCCGCGGGGCGGCGTGCGTGGCCGTCGGTTTCGTTCGTTCCGCACCGGTCGGCTTCGTTTCCTTCGTGTCAACTTCACTCCTTCCGTGGTATTGCGGACAAGTGGTCGGTTTGGATCGCTCGACTTATTGGGTAGATCGCGAGGTCTTGAACAAGAGGTTGTGATCGTGGCCGGGGGTAAAATGGAGCAATCGATAGCCACTTCGAGCACTCAAGAATTGCTTCGAGGCGGTCAAGAGTCGCTTCCTCCCGCCTCCTTGTCTTTCCGGAGGTCGTCGAGTCGCCAAGCGGCTGTCCGGCCGCCTCCCAACGGTCCACAGCGAACAGCTGCGAGTTGCCGCCGCTCGTCGTCAATTGCGCGATCGCCAGGCGATTCGGACGCGAATTTCGCGGATTCGCCGTCCACTCGGCCGCTCGGCCCATTGGGCGGCTTCCGTCTTTACACCGCGGCCGGTTGATCCAAGCGGGCGGAAGTCCCCAT
Source organism: Aphelenchoides fujianensis (assembly GCA_024699865.1). NCBI lineage: Eukaryota > Metazoa > Nematoda > Chromadorea > Rhabditida > Aphelenchoididae > Aphelenchoides > Aphelenchoides fujianensis. The sequence goes on along the minus strand of JAMPIO010000035.1, from coordinate 329,561 downwards.
TTTTCTTCGCGGTTCGGTTTAAAACGAGGTGGCCGACAGGGTGCTGAAAAATGGGCTCCGGCCGGCCTTTGTTCCCGCGCCTGCCGATCGATCGGAGGCGCTCCGGTTTTTTGTCCACTTCGTTTACGATCCGTGCGGCTTCTTATCGTAGCCGAGCGAGTGGTTGTAATTCGAGGGAAGGAGGCGACAAGACGGCGCTCTCCTCTCTGCCTCCCTTCCGTTCGTCTCTTTCGCGCGTCTTGTTGTGTTCGCCCGCCGCCGCTTTTGGGGACGGACCGGGCGGATTCACCGATTTCGCGTTCGGTCGGTCGGCCGGTCGGGCGGCCCGCTTTCCTGCCGCCGCCGCCGCCGCCGCCGTCGCTGCTCGCCGATCGGCCGCCGCGTCATTCGGCGCGGACAGGGCGCCCCGCCGTCTCTCTGCGACCGCCGTTCGTCGCCTCGCTTCTTTCCGTTCGGCCGCCCGTTCGGCCGACGATCGACGGCCTCCTTTTTTGTCGCGTGTTCGTCGTGATCGCTTTCGGTCGGCGGGATTGGCGGGCGGCCAGCGGCGAGCGGAAGTCGCAAGTGGATCGCCACTTTGCCGCCCCCGCTCCGCATTCCCGCATTCCCGCTCGTCCTTTGGCGGGTGGCGCGTGATGCTCGGCCGCGCTCTAATGGATGCGTTTTTAGAATTCCCGCCCATCCGTTCGGGCATCCGCTCGCTTTGTTCTACTCCTTTGATCGCTCTGCCGTGCTCGCACGTGTTCGGCTGCCCCCTGCTGGTTCTCCTGCGTGTTCTCCTGCATGTTCGGTTGCGTCATCTTCTGATTGCTCGTGAAGCCGCGCGTTTGCGTGTTCCCGCTCGAATTCGCCGCAACACACTCCATTTTGTTTGTTTGCAGCTCGTAGACCCGATCGGATGACTTCGCCGCTGCCGAACGGCCCGCCGCCGCCGCTCGGCGGATTCCAGCCGCCCGGCGCCTCCGTCGGCGACGCCGCGAAGGCGTCGATCTACGCGCCCGTCTACTCGCCGCTCATCTCCGCGCTGCTCGCGCACATCGGCCACAAGCCGCCGCCGCTCCAGGCGCCGCTCCAGCCGCTCCAACTGCCGCCCGTCCAGCCGCCGCCGCCGCTGCAGCAGCCGCCGCCCGAGTGCCTCGCGGTCGTCCTGATGCCGGCGTTCGTCAACCAGACCGCCCTCCCGATTCGCATCAAAATCCTCGTCGAAGGTCTGCTCGATCAGCGCCTGAACAACACGGCGGCCGAACGCGCTGCGGTCTGCAGCGTGCTGCACGCGGCGAAGTGGAGCGAAGCTGACGTTCGGCGCGGCTTCGTGCACGTGGATCCGCTGACCGGCCGCGCGCCCGCCTCGATTCGAACGATCGGCGTTGCGGCGGAGCTCGCCGTCCTTCGCTCCATCGGCATGATGCTCCCGTCGCTGCAGTTCTTCGCGGGCTCGCTCTGTCACTCGCTGGTGGCGACGGTGAGCGGCGCCGAGTTGTCGCTCCTCACGCGCTCCGCCGCCCACTCGCCGTCGATGTTCCCGCACACGCAGCAGTCGAGCGGAGCGATGAGTGAGTGAACGGGGAGGAGTGCACTTAGATCTCATTGTTTCGTTGCAGATCACGGCCACTCCACCATCCAGAGTTCGAATTCGCCCGCGAACGACACGCCCGCCTCCACGCCGCCCAGCGAGCGACCGTTTAGCGGCCCGCTGGTCCCGACGGTCGCCGCCGCCGTCGAGGAGAAGCCGCCCGTCCTCAAGCTAAAAGGCGATCCGGCGAAGGCGACCAAACGCGTCCAGTGCGCCATCTGCGACGGATCGTTCTGCGACAAGGGCGCCCTAAAGGTTCGTTGTCCCTGCTCTCCGCTCCCATGGTCCCCACGCTCCCGCAGATCCACCACTCGGCCGTGCACGTGAAGGACCAGCACAAGTGCATCGTGCCGGGCTGCACGCGCACCTTTTCGTCGCGTCGTTCGCGGTGAGCAGTCGGAAGGATGGAGGGAATGACCGCCCGCTTCTTGCAGCAACCGCCACTCCAGCAACACGAACCTCCACCAGCGCAACGGACTGCAGCAGACCGTCGGGCAGGTGCTGGCCGAACTCGTCCCGAAGTGCCGCGAGCGGATCCCCGGCGGCTGGAAGTACCTGCTGCCCACCCACGCCGCCATTGGCACGCCGTCCAGCGTCTCCTCCTCTCAATCGTCGGACGTCTCGTCCTCGTCGGCCGCGAGTTCCTCGAAAACGGACAGTCGTGAGTTCTCTTCGCTTTCTTCCGCTCAATCCAATCGTTTGCTTCGTGTTCAGAACTCACCTCCGAGTCGGACGAGTGCAACACGTGAGTTCCCTTTTTTATATTCGTTTCACTCACCTCTTTCGTTTAGCGCGGCCTCGTCGTCCCAAGAGCAAACGGAAGCCGCCGATCAGGACATCGAAGTGGACGTGGAGTCGACGACCATCGAGCTCGAGTGCCACGAGACGATGTGAATCCTCTCGCTCTTCCCCTTGCTTGTTCCTCACTCGCTTCTCCGTCCTCCTCCTCTCCACTCACCCAGCCACTCATATCCTCGGATTTCTTCGCGCATCCACCGAACTGACCGCCTTGTTTTGATCCACGCGCCGCTCTGCCGTCCTCCCGCCTTTTCCTCACTTCCGCCGGCTTTCTCTCGTTCGTTCGCTCGTTCCGGGCCGGGGGACGGCAGAATCAAAACTGGTCGCCGATGTGCGCCCCTTCACCCTTTAATCTTAGTTCTTAACAGTCTTATAACTACTTACAGCCTGTCTGTTGGTTGATGCCCGTACTCCGATTACCTACTTACTCCCTGATTTGTTTGTTTGTTTAAAGATTTAACTCCAGTTAATAAACGGACTTTTATTTTGCGGCGGGGATGCAAATGAGTGCGCGAAAGCGAAGCGCGCTGTATTGAATCCTCCTTCTAATCAAGTGGGAGACCTTTTCGTGCTTCACTGCCCACTCCCGAACGAAGGAGCAACAAGTGGACGAATGAACGGAAGGCGAGGGCGAGTGAGTGAGTGGGTGAACAAACCGGCCTTCCTTCCGGGGACATGCGCGATGGCGCGATGAATCTCGCGGGATGCCGAGCGGGAGCTGGAGCGGCGGCCAATCGAAATTGATGATCTTCTCGATTTGTCCCGCTCGGCCGGCAGCTGCGCGTCCGCTCCCGCTCGTCGCTCCGCTTCGTTTGGGCGCCCGTTTGTCAACAACGTCGTTCCGATTATTCAAATTCACGTCAAACGGGTGGGCGCCCGAGGAAATCGTTCCACTCGCCTCCCCTCCCAACGGCCGTCTGGTGGGTGGGCGGAAGGCGCGAAATCGACTCGTCGCACGCGCCCCCAATTGCCGGCCGGCCGTTTAATCGGCGGGACTTCGGGGAAATTGGCCGCGCGTGTGAGGCGGCAATTCAAGTGAATCATTCGTCAATCGACCGTCCGATCGTTTGGTTCGTTCGCTCGCTCTCGTGCGACTCACTCATGACCACTGGAAGTTGCTGGACGGCACTATCGACACCCCAACAGGCAGCTTTGTTCTTGGTGTCGACTAAAGACGGGAAGGAAAGTCGTTGAAGTTTGGCCGTTCGGTCAGGCGGTCCGCGGAGACGACGAAGAAGGCGGCAGTGCGGAGTGGAGTGGAAGATGAGGATCTTGACGATCGGCAACACGGACAGTCGCCAAGAAGTCGCCCGCCCGCCGTCCCTCCCGCCGGCGGATCCCCGCGAGTGCTGACATCCGGCCGCCTCCCGGCGGATTTGAGCGAAAATGAGGTCGACTGGCGGGGCGGCCGGGCCCTCGGCTACGGTAGGCGGGAGGGACGAGGCGGTCGCCCGGCGGGCGGAAGAGGCGGCGAAACCGCTCGTTCGTCCTCCCGCTCGGCCGGCCGGCTGGACGTCGCGAGAAGCAAAACGTGCGGGCGTGGCGACGGTGAGGAAAAACCGTCCAGTCGGCCTCGCCGATCGTCTCGCCCGTGACTGATGACCGGCCGAAAGGGCGACCGGCCGGGCCGACCGCAAAGAAGAAGCCGGCCGGTCGGCTGGGCGGGAGCGGAGCGGCTCGGGCGGGTGTCATCAGTTCGGTGAAGTCGTTTGTCACGCGGCCGAAATCGGCGGCGGCGGCGGATGCTTCACGCCTCTCGCCGCCTCGCTCGTCGGTCCGCAGCGCCCATTTCCGCGCCCGCCGCCCGCTCCCGCTTGGGCTTTCGGCGGACAAAACGCGCGCAATTCCGACGACTCGCCGGCCGGCCGGCCCGCCAATCGCAGTGGTTTTTTGCGCCGTCGCCCGAACCAATTCGCCCCTCAATTACGACCCGCTCGGACGTCTTCGGGAGTCTTCTGCCGCCGCTTTTCGCCGCCCGCCGACCTTTCGGATGGGGCGGATAATGGACGTCTCAAAGAGGAGGCGGTTCGGTAAACATCACATTTCTTTCTCGTGAATGGAGGAGATGGAGTAGGCGGTGACAGTGGGGAGTAGACGAACGAGCGAACGAACGACGAAAAGCTGTCATTTCGATCTACAGATGGCTGTCCGCTTGTTGCTTGCCGCTTCCTGCCTAGTTTATGTCTTTCAACTCATCTCACCGCAGAGTACCGAAACGAACCAGACCTATTCGTTAACACAAACCGGAAGCTGCGGAATTACCGCCACCATCCAGCAATGCGCTCATTTGAGCGCCCATTGGTCCTCTGGGCGGCCGACTGAGCGGACGACGAGAGCGGGGCGGGGCGTCGTGCCCTCGGGCGGCGGGCGGCCGCAGACGACCGGCGGGCGACAGTCCCGGGGCCGCCCGTGGCCACCGAGTGCGCACCCCCGAGAGGCGAGCGGGCGAGCGAGCGAGTGGTGGCGGGTGACCGTAAGCGAAAGGCGATGTCGTTCGTCTCCTCACGAACCACTCGGCCGACCGGCGGGCGCACGATTCGGCAGTCGGCTTTCGGCGATGTCCGCGGCCAAGTCGGTGGTTTGCGGCGACGGCGGCACCTCGTCGTCCGCAACGAAGAAACCGTTCAGTGTGGACTTTTTGGTCAATCAGGTAATCTCTTTAGTCTTTTTCTCTCATCCATCCACTTGTTGCTTGCAGGTGATCGAACGGAAGGCGCAAGTGGAGAAGAAGACTGAAGCGAAGGAAGTGGAGCAGCCGGCAGTCGTGAGTTCTTCTTCCTTGAAGTGGCCTCGGGTTGAGCGGCTGCTGAATGGCCGCTGGATGCATGGCTTTGTTGATCAACAGGTGGAACAGAGCGACCTTGTTTGAGGGGCGTTTCACTTGCTTGTTACACTCACTGCTTGCGAGACAATGTAGAGTGATAGGCTGCTTGATGCGCCCCTCAAACCCTCACTTTCTCTCCGCTCGCCCGGCAACTAGCCTTATTCCTTACTCGCAACCCGCTTCTACTTCCCATTTTCAGCTCCCGACTGCTTCGGCAGCATCGGCGGCTTCGAACGCGCAACTGCGAGTGAACAAACGTCGCGTCCAATGCTCCAAGTGTTTGAAGACGTTTTGCGACAAGGGCGCTCTCAAGGTTCTCCTTTCTCTTCGCTCCAATGATCCCTCGGCTCGTTGCAGATCCACAACAGCGCCGTTCATTTGCGCGAGATGCACAAGTGCACCATCCTCGGTTGCGAAATGATGTTCTCCTCGCGGCGTAGTCGGTGAGCAGCCAATAGAGGAAATGAAGGAGGAATTGGTTGCAGGAATCGGCACTCGGCCAACCCCAACCCGAAGCTGCACACGACGAGCAGCCTGCACGCGCGACTGCCGCTCTTCCGCCGCTCCAAGAGCGACGCGCTGGCGGCGGGCGGCGTGCCGAAGTTCGGCGCCAACTTCTTCTTCGGCCAACCGCTCTTCGCGCCGCCGTTCGGGCTGCCAGCACTGTACGCGTCCTGTTCCTTCCCCTTAATTCCCTGGAATTGCAGACCGTTCGGAGCGAGCCCGCAAGCTTTGATCCAAAGTAGTTTGATCACCTTCCTTCAGGTTCGTCCTCTCCGGTTTGTTTGATCATCTTCGAGGATTTCAGAACCAAAACGGCGGCAATCGAGAACCGCCGGCCGCTCCCTCGAAATCCGATTGATCTCCCGCTTGCAGTGCGCGAATGCCCGGTGAAGCGTTGGTGGAAAGAATTGAATATGTGCACAAAGAAGGAATAAAGCTCGAGAGAAAGAACGAAGAGGGAGTCCATTGACCGGCGACTCCTGGAGGTTCATTTCTTGGCCACTTTGTTCAGTTGCGGATCCGGGTTGTAGTACCTGAAGCAAGGGATCAATTAGGACGAGTGGGAATCGAATGAAAGGTTGTAATTCGGCTGGAGTTTGTGCAGAACTGCGGACACGCGACTGCAACGGGACTTCGAGTTGACTGCAGCCCAGTGGCTGCCGGATTGCTCGATCTTTCGGCCATCAATGAAGAGAACTCACTCCTCGGGCAACCGGATTCCCTGCAGAAAGAAACAAGACAATTAAAATGAACGAAAGAAAGCGAAACTCACGCGATCCAACGACTTCCGCAACCACCGCAGGTTCACGATCTTCACGTCGCCCCACTTGCGCGCGTGTTTGTACTTCTCGCTCGTGAGCTTCTCGGTGATCAGGTGGGTGGTCTCGCCTTGGGTGAGATCGAGGACGTAACGGCCGCCGTTCTCCTCCACCGCGTGCCCGATGGCCGTCTGCTCGTCCGTGGTGACGCCGCTCGAACACACGACCTGAACGAGAGGATTCGATCGAAAGCGGAAGGAAGGAAGAGACGAACGCAGCCGGTGAAGATCGGCAGCCGGAAGTCGTTGCGTTGCGGGTTCACGAACTCGCTCACGTGCGCGTCCGACCGCTCGGCCATCGCGTCGATGAGCGCCGGCCCGCAGATCGGAATGTTCCAGCAGCAGGCGGCCTGAAGCTTCGTTCAATCGAATGGAATGAAAAGGAAGGACTCGCCCGGTACTTGGGCGACGTGTCGCAATTCTTCGCCACCAGAATGTCCACCTTTTGGGTCAACTGAAAGCAAACATGAGTGGGCGGACGTAAGTGGACGGAAGGAAGTGGGTGGAACGAACCTCGCGCACCACCTCGCCGCCCATCGACGTGATTCGCGCCTCTTCGGCGGCCTGAAAGCGGAACGGGGTGAACGAACGAACTGAAGGAGGATGGACTCACTTTCTCTTCGGACGTCAAGCCCGTGAAGCAGACGAGCACGTTCTTAAACGCCATCGGGTCGAATCAAAAGATCGACGAGGAGCGAAGAGAATTGAGAAGTTAAACGGAACTCAAGGATTCCAGCCAACAGTTGGAGCGAACTCCAGCGAAATTCCAAGCGAATCGACGCGAATCAGAGCGAATTCGGGCGTCTATTTGGCGCCCTGCTCGCGGCGGGCGGTGCGGCGGAAGGCCACAACGCCGAATTGCCCCAAATTCACCCGCTTGCTGCCGAAATTCGCGGATTTCCTCTAATTTCTGTTGATTTTGACCGAAAGAATTCACCGACGATCACGATGCTGGACGGTCGGAAGCCGAAGAATCGCCGACGGGCCAAGCGCCAACACAACGGTTCGTTTCCTCTCAATTCTCTTGATTTCCCTCTAATTCCCGCGAATTTACCCGCATTTCCTCGAATTCCGGCGTGTTTGCAGAGATCTCCGAGGCCGATCTGGACGAAAACATTCGCCACTTCAAGTCCGAGCTGGACGACGACGAAGCCGAGATGCTCCCGCTGAAGGTGAACGGCGCCCTCGTTCGGCGCATCAAGAAGATCGAGAAGCCGGAGGTCAAAGAGGAGGAGGACGGCGAGGAGGACGGCGCCCGGCTGAACAAAAAGCGGCGGAAGAAGGCGGCCGGGGCGAAGGACGAGGCGAAGGCGGACGGCGAGGAGGCTGCCGAAGAGCAGAAAGGTGGGTGATTTCTATTGAATCCACAAGAATTCCTCGAGTTGCAGAAGAAGCGGAAGAGGACCTCTCGAAGTTGAGCCCCGTCGACCGGCTGGTGCGCGAGAAGGAGCTGCTCGCCGAGACGGAGGCGCGCATCACGTCGCACGTGAAGGCGCTCACCGTTGATCCGCAGACACAAGTGAGTTCCTCCTTCTTCCTCCTCCCATCCTCTCGTTGTTCAGATCGCGCGCCTCGGCGACCTCGTGAAGATCGCCGGCGGGCAGCGCGTCCACTCCGTCGTGCGGGAGGGCGCCCAGCTGATGGCCACCGCGTGCCTCACCGAACTCCTTTGCGACATCGTTCCCGGCTACCACATCCGGCCGCTCAGCGAGGAGGAGAAGAAACAGAAAATGAAGAAGGAAACCCGGCAGTTGGCCGCTTTCGAGGAGCACCTCCTGCTCCACTACCTCCACTTCTTGAATCTGCTGGAGAAGCACGCGAAACGTTCGTCCGCATGCTTCGATCCTCCCATTCCCGCTCGTTTGCTTCAGGACTCGTGAAGTCGAACACCAAACTCATCCACGAGGGCACGTTCACCACGGAGCTGGGCGTGTTGAGTGCGAAGTGTCTGGGCAAACTCCTCGGTCGCCTGTCGCACTTCAACTACGCCACGAACCTGATCACCTGCCTCGTTGGGTTGACTCTCACCGTCTACGAGCCCGTGAGTCCTCTCGCTTCCTCTTTTCCATTCACTTGTGCTTGCAGTTGATCGACATCGCTTGCGACGCGCTCTCCCAACTCTTCCGGCGGGACGTCGGCCTTCGGATGTCGCTGCACGGCGTCAAGACGATCTCGACGATGATCACGGCGAAGAAGGCGCGCGTCACGCCCAAACTCCTGTTCACGTTCCTCTCGTTGAACATTCGGGTACGCACCGCTCTTCTGTTGCCCAACTCACGAGATTGCAGCACATCAACAACTCGCGAAAAGCGGCCGACGAGAAGGAGGCGCTCAAGGCGAAGAAGTTCAAAATTCACAAGGAGAAGGGCAAGAAGTCGGCCAAGAAGGTGAGTTCTCGCTCTTCCTCCCACCTATCACCTTGTCCTTGGTTTGCAGCTGGACAAGCAGCTGAAACAAGTGGAGGAGGACCTGCGCGAAGTCGAAGCGGCCGAGAGTTTGACTTCGAAGCTGAAATTCGTGAGTTCCCCCTCGCATCCACCTTCTTCTCATCCATTCCTCTCGCAGTCGACGGACATCATGCGACACATCTTTGCCACCTACTTCCGCATCCTCCGCAAGATGCCGGACACCGCGTTGATTTCGCCCGTGCTGGCCGGCTTGTCGAAGTTCGCCCACTTGATCAACGTCGACTTTTTCGACGATCTGATCGCCTCGTTCGAGGAGCTCATGGCCAAGAAGGTTCTTCGCATCATCCCTCTCTTCCATTGACTCAATCAATTGCTTGCAGCACCTGAAGACCTCCGATGCGCTCCTGTGCATCCGCACCGTCTGCATCGTGCTGTCGGGCGAGGGCAAGGCGCTCAACATCGATCCGCTCAAGTTCTACCGCGAGCTCTACGCCATCCTCCCGTCGCTCGCGTTCCAGCAGGACGTGGACGTGCAAACGGAGCAAATTCGCGTGCTCTGCGATTGCCTCGACTTTATGATCAATCAGCGAAAGAAAGTGATTCCGTTCGCGCGTGTGGTGGCGTTCGTCAAGCGACTGCTCCTCCTCGGCTTCTTGCTGCCGCCGAAGCAGGCGGTCTGCTTGTTGGCCGTCGTCCGGACGCACTTCCTCGTACGTTCATGCACTCTTTCTTCCATCATTCCTTTTGCTTGAAGGCCCACTCGAAGCTCGCATCACTGGTCGACTCGGAGGACGATTTGGTGACGAACGGCGTCTTTCGGCCGGACCTCGCGGATCCCGACTACTGCAACGCGTTGTGCACGGACCTCGTTGCCGAACTCGACAAATACGAGAAGGTTCCCTTCAATTAGTGTTCCCTCCTAATTCCCGATGATTTCAGTACCCGAATCCGTTCGTCGTCGCGTACGCCCGCAATTTGAAGCAGAAACTTCCGTCCAGCGGCCCCGATCGGCTGAATCCCGCGTGGTGCACGATGTGAGCAGCCGGAAAGCAGTCCGCAATTAATCGTTTCGCTTGCAGGAAGCCGGCGGACTGGCTGCGAAGCGAGAGCATCAAAGACCTCCGGCCGCCCTACTGGGATTCGGTTGCCGCATTCGCCGCCAAGGTTCGTCCCTCCGAATTGCATTGAAGTTTCTATCCCTCTTGTTCTCGTCGTTTCAGAAGAAGAAATCCAAGCTGAACTCGCAGGATTTGATGTCGACGCTGCAGGCGTGGATTTCGACGTGAAATCCTCTCGATTTCTGGTTGTTTGCATTGCTTCTGTTTATGTTCGTGTTGCCGATGTTTCGTTGGTTTTTGTTGAACGTTGATTGTTGGAAAATAAACGCGAGAATTCTTTGAGCAGAAGGTCGATGTGTTCGCTGACCACCCACTCACAAATTAATGAGCGAGCAATGAAACGGATTCGTGGAGAGCGGGCGGGTGTGGGGTGTTTCGAAAGCGGCGCAACGTGCAAGTGTTTCGTCTCCAGCATTCGGGATTGATTGAGTTAAACGGGTGACGTTCAACGGAATCCGTAAAGGACAATGCGGGCATGTCACTCATTTCCGTTCGGTTTCGAACCTCCTCGGGGCGGCGGATGACGAAACGAAACGCGAAACTCCCTCGAATTTGTCATTCCGAGAGCGGAGGGCGGCGGGCGGCGCGGCCGGAGGGAACGGCCGGCGCTCCGAATAGAAGCCGGCCGGCTATTTTGGGACCAGCGGGAAAGAAGAAGCGAGTGGGGGACGCGCGCGATGTTTGGCCGCTGCGGGTGGCTCGCTCGTTCGTTCCAATGATGACGCCAATTTGTTGCGAGGGCGGGCCCTCCAACGAATAAAAGCCGCCGCTTCTTTCGGCCACACGCGCGCGTGAAGAGGAGCCGCTCACTTCCGCTTCGTCTTTCGAGTTGAGCTCGAAAGAAGCAGCTGTAGGGGAATCTCGACCGTATTTCCGTCCCTCGCTCGTCCGCCTGCGTTCCGGTCGCCTAATTTCGTTTGTGTTGCCAAAACGAGCGCTCCGCACGTTCTATTTTTGCCTTCCGGCTTGTCGTCACCAACCGACCGAACGAGTGGGCAAGCGAGCGAAGGAAGAAAGAAGGCGTACGGTCGGTCGTTTGAATTAGGGCGACAAACTGGAGGGCGGGCGGTTCGTTTGCCCTGCGGCTCGTTTGTCGCGTGTTTCTACTTTTGGCACAAAAAAACGTTCCTTTCTCTTCCTAATCATTCCTTTTTGTTCCTTCGGCTTCCTTGAGCTCGTCGAATGTCCCCGAATGTCAATCCTTTCGCTTTGTTCCAAGCGATTAGCCGCCGATCATCCACTCGTTTACGCACACTCTCGAATCGTCCCTCTGTTCCTTCCTGCTTTCTTTCCTGACTTCCAAATGACGTTTAACTCATCATCATTACCGTAAAGGAGCTTTCGAAACCGCCCGCCCGCAAACAATCGTGATCATCGGCGGCCGCCTCCGCTCCGGTCCGCTCGAATTTCGTCGTCAAATTCGGCGGCGTCGTCTTCGACGGCAATTCGAGCAGGAATCACGCCCTCCGCGCGCTTCCGGTCGACTCGCAACCGAGCACGTTGTTTTGTTTTCGTTCCAGTTCGTGCGTTTGTAGTGGACGACGCGTGATGACATTCGTTTAAGCGAAAGGGGAGAGAGAAAGGGAGAATACCGTACATCCGATCCGGGCATTCGAGCGGCACTCTAGCGGGTGCCGCGTGGAGCGGTCTTTACGACCTTTCTTTCGGCTTCCTTTCGGTTTTGTTTGCCCTTTGCGGTTGGACACGCCCCGTCGTCCACCGGGGACTCCACCCTCCGCCCCGCTTTCGCTGTCCTTCCACTCACTCCCATTCGTTTGACTCGGGGGATTCGGTCGCTGTGTTCGGGTCGCTTCTTTTGTTCCGTTGATCAACCGTTCACTCACTCGCCCATTTACTCGTTCATCACTCACTGGTTTGCTTTCAGCTCAAACAAGGATGTTCGGTTCAAAGTTCCTGATGTTCGCAGCCCTGCTGCTTGCCTTCGTCCACTCCCTCGCCGCCATGCCGCTGCTGGAACGACAAGTGAGTTCTCTTGAAGGATCTCTTGCACTCTTCCGCATTCAAATGGGTGACCTTCGCTTCTGCTGCCCTTTGCACTCGTCAGAAACAAAGCGGGCGTCAAATTCACCTGCCCAGCGGTTATTTTCGGCCACAAACGACCTTTTCGCCGCCTGCGTTTGTTTCTGCAATCGAATTTCCGCGCATGACGTGAAGCGAACGTTCTTCGGTCCGGCCTGTTTGTCAACAGCCGACCGTTCTTTTCGTTGAATTCGAAAGCGAACGGTCGAAAAAACGAGCAGCGGAGCGGAAAATCAGCTGCCGCTCGCTCGACTGCTGGCCGTTCGTTTGTTCGTGATTCTCGGACTGCCGGTCGGTCGGTGGTCTTCGAGCAAGGCGGTCGGATTGGTCGAGAGTGACGTGAAGAACCGGCCGGAAAAGGAATCAGCAGACCGCATCCCAAACTCCTTTCATCCATGCAGCCAATCCACAGTCAACACTCAACATTAACTCAAGCATTTCCTCTGTTGCAGAACCCGTTCGTGAGCAAACGCGACCCCGAGGAGGCGATCTTCTTCCAGCAGGACGACGGAACGCTGTGGCAACTCCCGCGCACCGACCGCAAGCATTTCATCATCGACGATCAGTTCGGCGACCTCCTGAACGCCCGACAGTAAACGAGCGGGAGCGAGCGAGCGAGCGAGTGAGTGGCCGTCGACTTCGTTTTGTGCGGGTGCCGTCCGAGTAGTTCTCCACACACGTCTCACGTATCCCCCCTCCGAATGCATTTCTCTTCGATTTGATCTAAAGAACCCCTTTGTTGAAGCGGCCGATTCAAGAGCGTTTTCTCGCGTTTATTTCTCTTCTTTCATTCTATACTCACAATCAACCATGTACAGCAAATAAAGAGGAGGAAATCCACGGACGAGCTGACCAGGGGGCGAGCGAAGGAGGCGATGGGATGTGCTGAGATTAATTTCCGTGCTAACGACCAACCAATCAATCAACCAATCAATCGAAGGGAATAAATAAGGGGGAAGAAAGTGAGCCAATGGGGTGTACTGCAACCGAAACACACTCGAAATCAATCAAAAGAAACCAAAAGGGAGGATCCCAAGGAATGGACGATCAAACGAAAAGAATAAATAGCCAAGGGGAGTAGGTGGGCGGCCCAAAACATAGAGATATTTTTGGATTTTCCAAATTTTGCGCATTTTTTTGATATTTCGGATTAAATCGACGAGAATTCACCATAGACAAGCGGAGAGAAAGGTGAGTACCGATTATTAACACACACACGAATGAACAGACAAAATACCGTTACATTTACAGAATAGAATCGACGGATGGGTGAATAGACGGGATTCCAATCTACACGGAGACGGTGGACTCGTTCATGCGCATCTTCTTGCTGTCCACCTTGTCCTCGACGGCCGCCGGTCGCTTTATGGCCTCGGTGAGCAGCGTCGTCGTGGAGCCGGTCGAATTTCGTTTGCGGGGCATCGCTCGCCGGCCGCTCTTCATGATCTCCTCCTCGGTGACCCTGCAACGAGAGCGATAAACGAGCAGAATAAGCGGGTAATGCGGTTAATCTTCGAATAGAGGCTTTAGACACACGACTACCGAAACAACTACTCTTTTAGCCGCCCATAAACCCACTCGAATTTCTTACCACTTGGTGAGCTCTTTGCGGAGCAGGTAGTTGAACTGGACGCGCATGGTGTCCTTCTGCACGCCGGTGGAGGTGCACGCGTAGTTGACGGTGTCCGTGAAGGTTTGAAGCGCATCGTTGAGGTCCACGTTCTTCTTCAGCTCCTTCTTCAGGTCGAGGCCGAGGAACCAGAAGGTGCACACGGAATTCCTGAACACAACGGAGGAAATCAAGGAAGGATTGATTCGAAGGGACTCACTCATGGTCGGTGCCCGCCAGCGCTTCGGGTCGGGGCTTGAACTGCCGGGGATTGATGTGGCACATGTTGATCGCCTCGTTGCGCTCCAGGTTGCCGATCAGATGGCGAATCTTCGACTCGACAAGGCCGGCGAAGACGAGGTGATCCTTTTCGGTCTCCGAAATGCAGAGGACGGTGAGAAAGTGGCGGTAGCGCGAGAAGAAGTTCACTTCCTCGAACAGTACGTCCCACTTGGCCTTGCCGGCCATCACTTCGCACGTCAACTCGAGCGCATCCGTGAGCTCGTCCGTGATCACCGCTTTCGTCGAATTCGTGACGTTGAATGTGGAGTTTTGCTCCGGGTAGGCGGGCGTGATCACGGGCATCAACTGAAAGCAACCGGAATGAAAAGAGATGAGAGGAGTGGACGTACGTGGAAGCGATCGCCCATTCGACTGCGCGGATCCCACACCATTTCGCGCAGTCCGGGGATGTCCGTCCGGTTCGGCGAGTCGCTGTCGTGCAACAGCACCGGGTGCGGCCATTCCCTGCAATCCTCATGGTTAAACAACGGAGAGATCAAAAAGCTGCTCCAGTTCCTGGCTGATTCCCCTCCCCTATGCGGTTCAGGGACCGCAAGCTTCGGCCGGCGGCAGCCGCTTCGGCCATTGTTCGCACGTACTACAATGACCAGGCAGTGATCACTTTGATCTCCGCTTGTCCATTGTATTTACTGGGCCAGAGTTGTGGATAAACCCCCGCTGAGACCGAAAAAGAACTCACCACGCGGCGAAGAGCAGGAAAAACTTCTGCAGGAGGACGGCGGGCGTCGCGAACGGGTACAACTGACAGGTGCGGGCGACGAGAATCGCCCACGTGATGCCGCCGAAGAAGCCGAGCGAGTTCGAGTAGATTCCGTGGCCTAAACACGAGCAATCGATTCAAATCGAATGAAAACAAGGAGGACGAACGTTTGGCCCAAATCTTCACCGCTCGCAGCGTCACCATGAAGTTCGGCTTGTTCGGGATCAAGCGGAGGATCTGGTCGGCCACTCGGCAGCCTGCAGCCATCAACCGATCATTCGGAAGCACTCAATAGAGGAGAACTCACCGTTCAGCGACCGAATCGACTTCTCGTCCAAATTCCGCAGCAGGTTGTCGTCGGCGAGCTCCTGCGTGTCCGGCACTTCTTTGAGGGCGAGCCTCGCGAACAGGATGTCGATCTCGATGTCGCAGTACTTGAGTTTGATCAGCGGGACGAACGCGTCGGGCACCGAGTGCAGGTCCGTCACGTTGTCGTCCTTAACATCGGAGGGATTAGCGGGCGAACAGAACGAGTAAGGGTGTAAATGAAACAAGCTGGTCGGCTCAGGATCGCTGTGTTCAACTTGCGAGGGCGAAACTCCGCGGGGAATCGCGCCTCCGTTCAGATCAAAGTGTTCCTCATCATCGCCGCCCCACAATTGAAGGAGAGAGAGACGAATGGAGGGGGACGAACCTGCGCGAGCATCTCGTAGAAACTCTTGAAGAACTCCGCGCGATCCACGTGCCTCGGCACCACACACAACGAGTCAATGTCCGCGCCCTTCGTGTGGACGCCGAGGCGGTAGGATCCGAACGTGAACAGCTTGCCGCCGACCGTGTCCAAGTTCTCCGGCGGCACCTGAACGATCAAACGAATGCGGAGGAGGAGTGGAGTGGACGAACCTTTCCCTCGGACACGCGCCGAACCCACGTCCGCACGAGGCTGTTGATCCGACGGAGCACATCGAGGCGCTTCTGGAGCTCCTCGTCGTTCTCAAACAGGTTGAAGGAGTTCAGGCATGCGACCAGCTGCAAAAGATGGTATTGAGGCGTAGATCGAGGGGAAATCGAGTAGGAGAAGGGCAAGATTTGACGAATTCTAAGGAATTTGGAGGAGACGGAAGAAACTCGAAGAAATTGCCCGAAATTAGCGGATATTCGAGAGAAGTTGAACTAAAATTGCCGCAATCCTGCTCGGTCTACGAGGATCGAAAGAATTCGGAAGAATGCAAAGAATTCGAACAAAACAACGGAAACTCACGTCCTCGGTGTGCTTCAGCTCGGCGGCGGTCGGCGGATCGACGGAAATCGGCCGCGACACGCCGTACTGCGGCGTGGGCGCGGGAGCGGCGGCGGTCGAGGCCGCGGCGGCATCGATCGGCGCTGCGCGGATGCCCGAATTCACGGACGCCGATTCCATTGGCGCGGCGGGATCGCGACTGTCGACAAGCGGCGGGCGGCGGCGAGCGGACGGCGAAGCAAACAGCCGAACGAAGCGGCCGGTCGGTGCGGGGCGCGTGGACGGAGTTTTCTCACGCAAAGATTTCGGTTGCGCAAACGAAGTTGTTGGTTGTTGTGAATGCGAGCCGCTTTATCGCTTGCTCCTCATGGGAAAGCGGATGCGAATTGCTGATAGAGGAGTGATTGCGCAGTGGCCTTTACCACAAATTAAACGAAAATTTCGGAAGGAAAACGAGCATCTGTCAAGTGAGAAAAAGGTAAATAAATGACCGGACGAATTAAAGGCAGAAACATCCGCTGTCACCTCGCTTCTCGCGTGAATTTGATGTGTTAACGCTCATCGATTCTCGTCACCAATGGGATCGACACAGAGATCTGCAGAATTCGTCGACTCCAGCCGTCAAACCACTCTTTTGGGTTTGTTCGTGTATGTTCTGTGACTGGATTGCGTTCTTCTCGTTGCTCGAGCGCCAGTCCGCGGAAATTGGACGGTGGCACGCCATCCGGAAACCGCACATTTCACCGCTCGACGGGTTTGCGACAAAAGCGAGAATGAGCCCGTGCTTGGGCGCTCTGGCATTTCGTCGCTGCAGGAGAGGGTCGACGGGTGAAACCCTTGCGCGACGCAGTTGATTCTTTTTGCGAAACCAACGGCAGATTCGGATTCTACGGGGTCGATTTGATCAGAAAACTGTCGCTTCCGTCGCAAATCGATGCAGCGCAACGGAGAAATGCGGCTTTGAAAAAGGAGATGAGTTAGGTGCTTTCAAAAGGTTCGTTGAGAACTTCCGCTGGTTGAAATCACGTGTTTTATAGCTCAAACGAAAGAGAAGAAAAAACGCAACAATCTCTACTAAAAATCAAGTTGTCAAACATCCGGAGCATTGAGCAGCACGGCGAGGAACCAGCGATGCGGGCAAAAATCCGAAAATCGACCGCTTCAAAAGGTTCGATGAGCGCTCCCGCTGGGTGGACTGAAATGCGCAATAGCTCAAACAAAAGAGAAAAGAAGGATGAACAAAGTCTACTAAAAATCGAATTGTCAAAGCTGTCCATCACGGAACAGCACGGCGAGAAAGACCAGCGAAAATCCGACCTTTTCACTTTTGGATGCGATAAATCGAAAACAACGCCGAGTTGGATGCCGTTCGCGGGCAGTCTGGTAGAATCGACCTCGCTCGTTCGATTGCAACCGGTTTCAGCGCGCACCGACGCAATCCTACGCCGCTGTGCAGACCGCAAGGCCAAGGCTTTCGGACAGTGGACGACTTGACCGTACCCCTCCGCCGCCGCTCATTCGCGTTTTTTGCACGGGGGCGCGTCGAGCGGTGAAATGAGCAGTTTTTCCACGGGCGCCGGATGGCGTGCGGTGGGGGCCGCAAACGAGAAGTAAACGTTCGATTTCGGAGTGAAGCGTGTTACCTTCGGAAACGAACAACAATGATCGAAACAAATGCAACGCAAATGACAAAAATGAGCTTCATTTATTTTACGGCCGGCTACTCATTTCTGATCGCTCCATCTGCTTCATCCAGCCGTCCCGCTCGACCGCTGGCGTCCACCCGCCGTTCAGAAATCGCCTCGAACGCTCTCGAAACTTCTCGAATCGTCCAGGAACAGCGGGAACCGAGTGAATAGAAGAACGACGAGCGTTGAGCAAAAAAGACCGCCCCTTCCTTTTCGCTTTCACTCGCCGGCGGACGGCCCGCGGCGTTGGCGCTACGCTCGGTGCGGGCGTTCTTTTTGCAACAAGCGAACACTTTTGATCGTTTCAGTGCAGAATCAATTCGCTTGAGTGAAACTTTTCGTCCGACATGCTCGTGACTCATTCGAGTGCAATTGCTGTTGATTGTGAATCGTTTAGAACGCACTCTTGCCGAGAAGATGCCGTTCTGTATGCTGACCGAGAGCGAAAGGCAGGAGCGCGACGCAGGTAGTGGCCAATGATCTTCCTTCTGATTGCTCTCCCGTTCAGCTCTACAAACCCGGCCGATGCAGTGGCTAGTCTACGGAGACGAGATTTCGCGCCTTCGAGAACAAGCCGAACGACTCGAAGAAGAAGCGAGGCGTTTGCGAAAAGAAGTCAAACGTCTCAAAAAGAAGGAGAAGAATGCGAACAACCCGAAGTATCGACGTCTGACGAAAGAGGAACGCGTGCAGATCCTGCTTGACGACATCGAGGGCGTTGACGAGCACGCTCGCTACATCACGAGCATTCTTTCACCTCTTGGTAGCAAACGAGTGAGTCCATTAAACAGATGAGTACTGAACTATCTGCTTGAGGTGGTCCACCGCTACATCGCCGAATGCCAAGGGCATCACGGTTTTAGACTTGAAGTCGTCCAGGCGTTCAAGATCGACTCCAAAAGAGACCTTGCGTTCGACCTTAACGTCGGAAACATGTGGGTTGAAAGAAGAGTGAACTGTTCATTAGACGTCTTTCTAGCACTTTGCTGTGACACGGAACGGCGACGACGAACGTTTACGACATCCTAAAGAACGGCTTCCGCTCGGCAGTTGCGTCGGTGGGTCGCCCTTGCGATCCATGCGATTAGTTGATTCAATGCTTGAAGGAAACCGCGATGTTTGGAAGAGGCATTTATTGGGCGAATTGCCCAACTAAGGCGGCCCAATACTGCGGCTACCGCTCGAACAAGGTGATGGGCGACGGGATCGACGGAATGGCCCAGCCGGACGCCAACTTCGGCTATTTGTTCCTGTCGGAAGTCGCTCTCGGACGGCCGAACGTCTACTCGAGGGCGCAACCCGAAGCGAAGCTGCTTCTCAACGGAGCCGACAGCGTTCACGGGCTGGGCAGCAGCCGTCCGAGCGGAATGCGGTGAGCCGTGGAAGAAATTAGGAGTGCTTCTTATTTCTTTGGTGTAGAACCATACCCATTCCTGGTGGGCAAGTCAAGGTGCCGGTCGGACCGCTCAAACGTGTGGACAATCTGCCGCTTCGCTATGATGAATTTGTGGTCTTTAAGTCGACGCAGATTCGCCATCGCTATCTCGTCAAGGTGAAGATCATTCCCGAGTAGTCGATGGCGTCTCGTTCTCTTTCCGCTTCCTCCTTTCTTCCTCGTAGTGGCGATTGGTAGTAGATTGTAGGCTTGTCTGTTGGAGCCGCAATGAATCGTCTGTTAACAACCCGATCGGATCGAGCAGAAAGGAATTCAAACGAACCACAAAACGGTCCTAACAATCTCGTGAATTAACGAGCAAGAGGAACCGCCGGAAGAAGTGGCAAAAAGGCATCGCTCTAATTTCCGACCCTTCGGGCGCTCAATCAGCTCTAAAGAAGCCACAAGCGAGTAGCGATGGGAGCGGCGGAAAGAACGCCTGATCGGTAGAAACGGCCGGGGGAGCACGAAACGGGCACTCGACCACCTTCTTCTTGTTGATCACCCGCCCGCCGCCCCCCAAAACGCGGCAAACACCACAGTCCGCCGCCTTCCTCCGCCCGTTCCTCTGTGTCCCGCACGGATCGGGCAGGCGACTGCGCCACGATTTCGGGCGCCCTCACCGCTCGTCCGCTCGCCGCTTTTTTCCGCACTTTTCCTCGCGGTTTTCGGTTGAATTCGCCGTTCTTTCGCTCTTCGTTTCGCTTCTCGTTTCGTTCCGTTCGCTCCGCGATGCCCTCCGAAGAGCTGATGGCCAAAAGTGAGCGTTCTTCTCGCGAATTCCCTTGATTTCTACCGAAATTTCAGTGCAAAAGGTGGAGGAGCAGCGGCAGAAGAACAAACTGCTGGACTACGAGCTCAAAAGTGAGTTCAACTCCTTTAATCCTCTATTTCTTCCTTTTAGTCGTTCAAGCGGACGTCGAGGCGAAGCAGACGGCCACTCGGCAGGTGCAGCGGCAGGCGGAGGAAATGCGGGCGCAGAACGGGGCGATCAGCGAGTCCGTCCGCAGCATTCAGTCGACCGCCCAAGAGTTCGTATCCCACTCATTTTCTTTCGATCGCCTGCTTGCAGATCGCCCGAAGACTCCGTCCTGTTCGCGGTGCTGGAGCAGCGGCTCGCAGACTCGCAAGCGGCCGCCCGCGAGCGCCTCGAAGCCGCCAATCGAATCGCCCAGCAAACGGAGCAAATCCGCGCCCAATTCGAAGCCGAAAAGGAGCGTTGCGAGTGGATCCGCGACTTGGACAACGTAAGTCCAATGATCCTTCCCCTCCCTCTCATTCCCTCTTGTTTGAGGTGAACGCGGAGCACGCGGCGGCCGTCGAACAGCTGGCCGAATCGAAGCGCGAACTCGCGCGCATGAATGCCGAGTGCGACGCCGCGGAGCGGACTCGTGAGTTCCCCCTTGGATCCTTCGACTTATCTCCTTCCCGTTCTTTTAGTGAAAGAACAGGCCCCGTACGAGCTGACCGCGTGGATCACGAAGATGAGCCGCGAGGCGCTCGAGCAGAAGCGACTGCGCCAGCGACTCGCCAAGCTGCTCGTCTTCAAGTCGCAGGTTCGTTTCCACTCTCTACTGACTTCTCATCGCTTCCCGCTTGTTTGCAGTTGAATTCCAAGAAGAAGCTGAACGACTCCATCGACGTCGAAATGGAGGCGGCGGAGACGACGGCGATCGAGGCGGGCGCGAGCGCTCCGAACTCACAACCGCTCCAGCCGGCGCTTCAGCCCGCGCTCCAGGCGTCGCGCTCGCAGCCGCTCCAGCATCAGCTGCGCCCGCCTTCGGTCCACGTGCAGCCGCTCGCCGTCCACGAGCAACCGGCGCCCGCCGTCGAGCAGCCGATGGAGGCGTCGACCCAAGAGCAAGCGGACGAGGCGGCGGGCGTGGAGGAAATCGAGGCGATCTTCCGCCGCCCCCTGCCGCCCGCTCCGAAGCCGCCGGTCGCCGCCGCGAAGCCGCCGGTCGTCATGCGTCGCGTCGAGGAGCCGCCGCGGGAGTTCCGCTCGGCCATCCAGCAGCCGCCGGCGGATGTGGGCGGCGCGGAGCAAACGGAGGACACGCCGCTGACTGAAGAGGCGGCGCCCGAGACGGACTCCAACCTCCTTCGCTACGTGATCGACGGCGACGAGGACGACCAGGAGGAGGAGGACGGAGAGGAAGCAGAGGTGACGCCCCAGAACAGCCCCACCGCCACGTCGCCGTTCGAGCTCTTCGACGCGCTCCAGACGCCGGCGGACGCGCGCTCGCCGCCCAACGGAACGCCGCCGGCGCCGCCGCGTTCGCCCCGACCGCCCGCGGCCGTCGTCGCGGACGACGACAATCCGTTGGGGTGAGTTCAACTGCGGAGCCCCCGTCGTTTACTCATTCCCTTCTCTCGTTGCAGCTCGATCGATCTGAACGTGAGCAATCAGGACGGCTCCTTCGACTTCGAGCTGGACGGCGGCGACCTCGGCGACTTCGACCTAAACATGGACTTTGGCGATGCGGGCGGCGGAGGCGGAGGCGACGGAGGCGTCGACATCAGCCTCAACTTCGACTTCGACGGACCGGCCGCATCGCCTCAAGACGACACCACCCAACCCTTCAACTTCGATCACTCCACCGAGGGCGACGGCGGCAGCAGCCGGCTGAGCGGCAACAGCGGCGGCTTCCCCTTCTGAAGGCCGGGGTTCAACCGATCCGGGCATTCGTTAAGAGATTAGAGCGTTCCAATAGTTGATTAGAGCATTCTATTGTTGTTTGTTTGTTGTTAGCGTATCGTTCGTTCGTTCGTAATTGTCGTTGGCTAAGGTCTCGTATTGTCCGTTGTAAGTGTTCGTTGAAGGATTGTATTCGTTTGGGATTGCTCTGTGGATGCACGCAACGTTGGTAATAAAAGAGTTCGCGCACTCGTATTCGTTGTTCTGCTCCCGGAAAGAAGAAGCAAGCGAGCGAGATCACGTCGACGTGACCAAAGCCGCACTCTTTCGAAAGCGGGGCTGGTTGTTCGGCTAGTTCGAAGAGCGAAGGACAGAAAAGAAGGAAAGTCCAACGATTCTGCACGTCCCACTTCGACAAAACAAACCGCGCATGGCGGATGATCGCAGGCGGTCGATCAATCAAGACGATTGTTCGACTCGTCTTCTTTCTTCAGATGAACCGACAGGAAAGCAGCAAACACCGCTGGTTTATCGAAATCGCTGATCACTCAACACAATCAATGCCCCGGCCCGTGTTGCAGCGGCGGCCGTCCGTGTTGCCCCATCGGTTGCATTGGGGGTGGCCGCGTGCTGCTCGTCGTGTTGCACGAATCGACGCCGCCGGGCGTCGGCAGGAGCGGCGGGCAGAAGCGCGCACTCGACGGCCAACCGAACGTCGCCGTCCGCTGGTGCACCACGCACTGGAGCGTGCCTTTGCGCAGCGCCCCAAACCACAAGGGATGAGCGGAGTTGAGAAGGTGAAACGAACATGTGCGGCGCTGACGTCTGCTTGCAGGTGGGACAAACGATGAGGATTTGGGCGGCGAGCAGCTCGAACGAGTAGCCGAAGGATTGGCCGTTCGCGGTTACGAACTGCAAGGAGGATTGGACGGGACCTTTCGTTGTTGAACTCACCTTCGTTTCTTCTTCGGGAACGAAGAACCTCGAGTCGGCATGGAAGCACTCGTTGACCGTTACCCATTGGCCGAGTGCCGGCTGGTGCGCGAGTTGGAAGCGGTCGTGACAGCCGACCTAAACGGTGTGTTGAACACCGGAGGGATGGGAGGGAAGACTGACGGTCTCGACTTGATCGGCGCAGTCGGCCTCCTGTGGGACGCCCGGCTTCAGGCGGTGGATGCGAAAGGCGAACGATTCCTCCTCGAGGAACTCCCCGCAGTGCTCCTGCAGCCAATCGATCGATCGGAGTGAAGGGAGGAGGACGAACGGTGAACCACGGCGTGGGCGGCAAGTAGGCGCACATCGCGAAGGTCTCCGTTTTGCCGCGCCGCCCGACCTTCTCGTCGTCCCGACGGAATTGCTCGACGTGGTCCTGCAGCACAAAAGATGAACGAAAGAGTGAAGAGAGAACTCGCCTTGAAGGCGTGGATTTGAACGATCGAAAGACCGATGATCGCGAGCTGAAGGACGAGGAGGATCGACTGCAAGCGATCAAGACAAAAAGGAGAGCAAAACGAACGTTCACGACCAAAATCCACGCGCAGGACTTCCGGCGGAAGGCTCGCGCCAAGAAGCGCCGATAGCGGCTCCTCTTCGAGCGGTGCACCTTCACCTAAACGAGCAAGGAGTAAGTAGAAGAAAGAAGGAAACGGACTTTGTCGCCCGCGCCCGTCAACAGCCGAGTGATCGGCATTCCGGAGAGCAACGAGCAACCGGCGGGCGGCCAAACGAGTGAAAGAAGTGAGTGGTCGAAGAAAAACGAAGTGATTGCGAACTGAAGGATTTGCATTAGGTCCAGTTGTTGTGTGATGTTGGTTGTCGTTGAGTTTATGCATTGCCGCTCTGCTCGCCCACATCTCTCGTTGCTTTCCGAATAGTCGAATCAGGATAGTGGAGCTTGTTTCCATCTCCTGGAGCAAGCGGCCGCGGCCGTCTTCATCAGTCACGTGCACTTCTTCCGCAACACTTCAGCATCTGCTCGCCGCCCGATTGTGAGTCCCGCTGCAAGTGCAGGACGTTCCAAAATTTCGGTCGACCACTCGGAAGGGTCGGAAGCGACTACTAACCTCAAACTTGGGTTAATAAACCGAAGAAGACAGCGGCCGGCCGGCACTCGTGCAAGCGGGCGGGCGGGCGATCGACGAGAAGCACGGGGTCGGGCGCTCCCCCTTGCTCGTTCGTTCGCCTCTCGCGATTTAGCGCTCTCTCCACCGCTGCTCGCTCGTCGCATAGGCGGGCGTATGAGCGGCAGCGATTTTACTGCTGCTTTTTGCGCGATCGTTTCCGCGTGTCAAATGAATGCTGTTTATTCCGCGGAATAAAACCATTACAATGGAGTGCAATCCAACTTCCGCATTTCGATGTGCGCCAGCGGGCCGCCAAGCGACGCCTGCTGCTCGCTTCTCCGCTCACGAATCCCGTTTGCGTTCGACTGGTGCGGTTGGTTCGTCGTTAAGCCCAGAAATACGAGCTGCGAAAAAATCGGTAAATATTAGTGCTTTCAGTTACCGTCTTCTCGAGCAACGACTTCCGTCCTGTGCGGCGGTACAGAAAGGGATTCGTGGCGTAGCTGAAGTTTCGCAGCCCCAGCAGCGCATAGCCGATGCTGCTTTTGTAGTTGGGTGCGCTGCAATTTAAGTGCACTTATTGATAACTCATCTAAGCAAACAAACAACAACAGATAAACCTCGATGCTTTGCTGGAAGATGGCATAGAAAACGACGCCCGTGACGATCTTCCGAATGGCTCGTCGCCTATCCGCCGTTCCCACGGGATTGTCGTGTTTCCCGGGCACTAAACACGTTAAAGACTCACCATCCAGCCACCTACCTTTTTTAAACAATCGGTGTGCGGCAGGAACCGCAGTGAACATCAAGGAGAACAGGATGACGAACGAGGCTGCAGTGCCTCCATTCCACAGCACTTGATACCACAGCGGAGAATTATGTTTGATGTACAGCTTGTGGCAAGTGTCTTCTGAACAAAATATTTAATAAGAATCAAAACAACAGCAATCTCTTTACGTTCTACTTTGTTTGATGCGACAAACGCAGGCAGAAGGGTTCCGTAGTGCCAGCAGATGTAGCAGGTCATTCGAACAAAGTGGTCCACGAAGTAGGTGGCCGAAAAGATCCAACTGAAGACGATTACCGCACCCACGTGCATCTTCTCGATAGCGTTCACATGAAGCGGATACATTATGGCTGCGTACCTGCAATACAAATGCTTTTCTTTATGCGGCAATCAGTCAATCCTACATCATTGCGAGCGCTCCGAATGCGCTTATGTTCGAAGCCATGTACGTCGTGCTCGAGACGAATCGTGTCAGTTGGTAGAGAATGCGGTGGTGGTCAAACCACGAGTCGAATGCGGTCAGCAGGCATTTAGTCACCGGGCAAACGATGTCCGCAATTGCCTACAAACTAACATACACTGAAGAAGAGCAAAGCCGACCATGTTCAACGGAAACAAATCCGTCTTCTCCCACTCCGGTTTCTTCCCAAGATCGAAAAGCACGATCGAATTGGCGACCACGCTGACGACCGCGCAGCCGAACTCCACGAGCGAGCAGACGAGCGAGAAGAAGAACCCGGCCATACTGCAAGGAGCCGGTGTTTACAGAAACCAATAGACATCAACCTTACTGCGACCTCTCTAACTGTGAAGCAACCACAAGTCAACCAGAAACATCGAGGATCGAATTAGTCGAAACGGTAGCTCTTGACTGGCTGTTATTTATTCACGAGCTGTGAGTGCGAAGTTTGTGGAGCGTGTCCATTGGCGTGCAACACAACACCCCGATTTGCGGCCAGCTGATTGATTTGTAAACATTTCGCCCGACCCGAATCGCCTTTGATCTCGCCGCATGTCCACCCACACGCCTCACGTGAGTGACGCCCGGGCGGTCAATAAACGTGCAAAATGGCCGCTAGTTATCGCAGCGAAGTGATCGCGTCAAAGCACTAGTGACAGAAAATGGACAAATGCAAACCTCTCATTGTTTATCTCGCCAACCACCAGCCACATTTCACGGTTTGTGCATCTACTAGTACAACCGACAGCAACGGCGAATGAGAACGACTAGAAAAAGAATGCATGGCTAAGATGGGGCAAGGGGAGTGAAATCAAGCCATATGTTTTCGCCTTTAAATGCAGAGAGACCTGATACAACGCATGTTTTATAATCGAGATGAACGAAAGAACTACAAAGCGAATTACGAAAGATGAACCCGCACTCTCTGCTCGATTTCCCCTCGGTCCAGCGGGCACGTCTCCAGCTCTCGACAACGAGCGTCGGAGCAAACGACAAGGTGGCCGCATGGGAGGAACAAAGTGGCTCGTGGTCGTTCCATGCACACGATGCACAAGTCGGCCTCTTCCTCCTCCGCTTCACGGATCCTCGCCAAGCGGAGCTGCTCCTGCAGCTCGTCTGCTCCCTCTTCTGCGGTAGTCGGCGGAGAAGTCGGCGGAAGAGAAAGTGGAGGAGAAGCTGGAGGAGAAGGCAGTCGAGCATTTCGGAACGTTCGAATGAGATCGGCGGCCGCTTGTTGTGCACTCGTCTGATCGTCGCGCGTCGCCTTTAAACAGACAATTCGGCGGCTCAAGCGCTCCGTTTCGGCCGCCATTGCGCTGAGGTCCCACACGCGGTACACGTCCAGAGATTTCGTGTAGTTGCCGACGAAGTGCGTCCCGAACGGTTCGGGCATTTCTCGTTGCTTCATGCGAAGAATCTCGTCGTTTTGCGCTCCGCAGTCGTCAAGGGAGTCCAGCTCGTCGTCCAGCACAGTTTCTAAAGGTTGCCGTCATTCGAATAGAACAACTAAAAGAATTCTCACCGTTCAGGAGCAAGCTGGAGTCTCCTTGGAGTCCGCCGATTGCATTCGCCAGCCGAAATTTGAAGACGAAGAGCGGTTCGTCGACTTTCGCCCCCACAGTCACCATTTCTTCTCCGTCAAGCACGTGAACGCGGAAGTCGGTGGGCTCCGTTGCCTCCAGTTCGGCCATCTTCTCGTCCAACGACCGCAGGAGTTCGAAACGAGGTCGAAGTTCGTTGAGGCGTCGCAGAAGGTCCACTTCCAGGTCGCACATCTCCGCGAACTTCGCGGCCGTCGAGTCCAAGAGCTCCGCGAAGCAGGACTCCAGCGCGTCGTCCTCTCGGGCGTCGCGGATCACCGGCGGATTGCGTCGCGCGAGCGTCAGCAGAGCGGCGGGCGGCAGTTCGGAGACCAGATCGTCATCGTCCATTTCGTTGCCTAAAGATCCGTTTAGCTCAAAAGAATGCAAGGGAACAAACTTGTGTGAAACAAGCGCATCAAGTGCGCTTCGAGGCCGAAGCGAGCGAACAGCCGCAGTTTGACGATGCGAATCCGTCCGCTTCACGTTCAGCTTCACGTACTCGCGGGCGCCCAGTTCGGCGACGAAATAGAGCGGCACCCTCGATTCCTCCTTGAATTCGGTGTTCGCGTTGGGCAGGTCGATGAGGAGGCGGTCGATTCGCGCGTTCGCCTCGTCGCACAAGAAGCGAATGAGCGCGTCGTAGTCCTCGACGATCCGCCGATGGTTCGCTTCTTCCTGGAGCGCAATTCGAAGCTCCGCGACGCCCGCGAAGTTCTCGATCTTCGGCGTCAACACTTCGCTGGGCGTCACTCGAATCACGTCGTCCGTTTGCAGCTCGAAATACGAGAGTTGCGCGAAATTCCCGACCAGTTCCACGTCTAAAGCGCAACAAACGAATGAGCAGAAAACATGGGCAATCCACCTACCTTCTTTGTGCAGCTGCTGGTTATCGGCGTACACCTGGCAGTGGGCGTAAATGCGGACCTTTAGCTCGTAGAGGCGCGCGTCCGGCGAGATCCAAAGCTGCCAGCGCGCGTCGCCCGCTCGCTCGATCGTCAGCTGCAGCTGGAGCTCGTCTTTCGACTCGGACATCACGACCGGAAACAAGTTGGCGAAGCGAAGAGGAGGAAGAATCACGCTCGAGCATTTAGTTCGGAATGAACTCCTCGCTCAACAATCGGAAAGGAGAATCCTGTTTCGTGTTCGGCCCGCCTCCCCAAAGCGAACGCAAACATCCGCTCTCGTGAAAGGCGGCCTGATAAGCGGGGCGGGCCGTCGGCAACCTCCGCTCTTTCTGATCGTGAGTCATGCGTTCGCGGAGAGGTGATCAGAACAACGTCCGCTTCTACTGGATGGCTCGAAATCAGTCTCCGTTTACATATTTCGCAGGTCCTGGTGTTCTATCGAAGAATTGAGAAGCAGAAGCAGACTACGAGTCCGGTACATTGCTTGTTCTCTTGGCGACGCGAGCTGACCGAGAACACCGCTACTAAGCTCTTTTCTTTCTTCACCAGTCATTCATGCTTTTTTCAATGTTCAATGAACTTTTCACCCATTGGCAAGCGATTCTGCTCACTGCTCTACGTTCTCGCAGTGATCTCTAGTCAGAAAAAACGGAATTTATTTCATTTACTCAAACAAATAATGGAAGTGGACGGCACCAAACGACGATCATTTGCGGGATTTAACAAGTGTGTAGAAGACGGGAATGGAGTCCAGAATGCCGAAGTAAAGCGGGCGCTCGTACTCGTCTTTTCCTGCGGGTTTAATTCCCAGTTCCCGCATCGCTTTCACGTACGTCGGAAAATTCTCTTTCTATAAACAAGTGTGAACATATAAGTGAGTGCAAACTGCGTACCTTCTCGTTGATTTGAACGCGCAGCTCCGGATTCTTTATTCCACCGAATCCTTTCTTTCTTAACGTCTCAACGTAGCCGTTGAGGTTGTACAAAATAGTCAGGAGTTCGCGCATGACAGACTCTTTCCTCTGAACACAGCGTTAACTAGAAAAGTGAGACAACTCACCGGCATTTCGACTTTCCACTGCAGATTGATCACCAGCTTGAAGCCGTCGTTGATCGTGCGCAAACAAGCAAGAGCGCGGCGATCGCGACGCCCTGTCCAATTGTCCGACCACACGCGAATCTCCTCCACGTACTCATTCCACTCGAACGGCCGCCAGTCGGCCAGTTGGTGGAGCTTCAGGCTGTCGGTTTTTTCGTTGCCAAAGAAGAAACGGCGGCATTCCAGCCGCAGAAAGTAAGCGTGGTCTGAACGGAAACAAAAAATTAAGGGGATCAAGAAATGCTTACAGATGTCCAGTTCTGGTTCCTGAATCACTTCGAACGACTCGAGCGGCCGCGGTTGCTCGCGCAACAAAAAAAGGATAGGCACCGAGTGCCTCAAGTTGTCGACTTTGACGCTCGTGATCTTCTGCGGGAGCGTGTCGACGATAAAACGCATGATGTGGTGCTTTTCCTTTTGCATTTTATCAACATCCAGTCGAATTGACTCCAACGAGCTGTGCGCTGAATTGGAAAGCAAGTGGATACTAGAAAAGAGATGCTTACCGTTCAATGCAAATACCACTTGCATCCAGTTTTCGATGAACTCGCGGCTCAAAGCGGCCGTTAGATACCAAGCCTCCACAAGGATCTCGATCGTGCGCACATGGTCGGCACAACGTAGCAAAGCCACAACCGACTCGGGATCGAGCCGGCAGTTCACACAGCGCTCTTGGCCCAACATGAAGCTTATATCGCTGTCGATCGTGATGGAAACAGGGCCCAAGAGGTCGGCGTCAAAGAAAGCCGTCGCGCACCGCCGCGACATCAGTGGCCAGCGAACCCAAAACGGCCACCACTCCTCCATTTCGTTGAGCTCTTCGTCGCGGGCCACGTAATGAAGAGCGAGTAAAAGGGCTTTGGCGGACAGAAGAGGCCGCCGGCTGATTGTCGCGACGTCCAGGCGAGGAATCTTCGGAGCAGAGGCCATTCCGAACGGACTAAAATATCTGCTTTATTGGAGTCGAAGGAATGCCAACCGCAAAAAGCGATTGATTTGGGCGAGCAAACAACGCGGCGCAAAGATCGACTCGTGCACACAAGCGACTTGGAGGAGTGACCACAATCACCTATTTTTGGCGTTCGATCCACGCGCTTGTACCTGCTTTCGCTGACCGACGGGTTCGCGCAAACTCGGAGAGTGATCTCTCAGCGAATGACTCCAATACTCCCACCAAACAGCCCGGACGAGCGAGCAGCGGGAGAGAGCGCTTGATTGGCGGAGACGCGCGGACGAACAACGCGGGAGCGCCCGACCCTGTGCTTCTCATCGAGCGCCCGCACATCCGCCCGACCAACCTGCCGCCGCCCGCCGACTTCTTCGGTTTATTAACCCAAGTTTGAGGTTAGCAGTCGATCCCGACCCTTCCGAGTGGTCGACGCAAATTTTGGAACGTTTCGCCCGAGCGGTGGGACTCACAATGGAGCGTCGAACAAAGCGGAAGAATGAGCTTGTTGTTTCGAATCAAAAAAGACGAAGTTGCACGGCCAGTTGATGTGTACGCATTTACCTGTTCGGTTGTCTAAAAAGAATATAGACGGTGCCGCAAGATCACCAGTTGGCTTCGTTCAAGCCCTTTTGCAATCCAGCTCGATCGTTAAGTGGATCTCGTCGTTCGTTGTCGACATTGCGGCGAGGAAAAGTTGAAGCAAAGTAAGAAGGAAGGAGTGAATCGACCCCAAGTGGATGCAACTGAAAAATTAGCCGGCATTTTGTCGATTCTCGCAACTGCTTTTCTGCCGATCCCACGTCTCGCACGAGCGCAAACTATGCCTGTTTCAAGCGGCTATGAAACGACTATAATCGTAATTCTTTTCAGTTCGTGAATCATGAGCGTTGCGGCAGTTTTGTTGAGAGCAATCGTTCATTTGCGATTAATCTCCTTTGCCGTTTGCTCGCTGATTTCTTGCGGTGTTCATTCGTGCGTAGTATGTGCTTCGGAAGAGACGCGAATCGAGCGCGAAGGGCAGTGAAGAAAGATCGGACCAATCAAAAGAGAGAAGGCGAATTCGCTCGTGTGTGCACAAATCACATTGTGTCTGCTCGGTTCGGTCCCTGAAAGTCAAAAGCGTGCACCAACCACGCGCCGCGAAACGCAAAGGCAGCGAGTAAACATCGGCCGGCGCACCCCACTACTGCTCTTTCGTCGCGAGAAAGCGAGCATAAAAGACCTTCATTGCGTTCTTCTCGCTCCTTTCCACTCACTTCCACTCGACCCAGCTCGAAACGAAATGCCCGTTTTTTCCTCCTACCTGGGCGCGAACGTCCTGATCACGGGCGCCAGCCGGGGCATCGGCCTGTCGCTCGTGGAGCACGTGGCGGCCGACTACCCGGAGGTCGCGCGGATTTTCGCCGCCGCTCGCGATCCCGCCGGTGCAAAGGTTCGTTCTTTCCGCTTTCTTTCGTCCACTTCTCTTCTGCAGGCACTCGGCGAACTCGCGAAGAATCACGATCGAATCAAACTCGTGCAGCTTGACGTCGCGAGCGACGAATCGATCAAGGCGGCCGTTCAGCAAGTCGAGAAGGAAGTTGGAGCCGAGGGATTGGGCCTCCTGATCAACAACGCCGGGATCAAGGCCGAGGTCTTCTTTGATCAATCATCCTCGAATCCTTTCAATTCCCTCTTGCAGAACGAAGCCGGAAGTCCGCAGAAGCCGAACCGCAACGGGGTGCTCCACGTGTACAACGTGAACGTGCTCGGACCGGCCGTCACCACTGCCGTAGATCAACCATTAGAATTTCCTTAGATGTCTACGGATTCCAGGCCTTCCTCCCGCTCCTCCACAAAGCGGCGGTGGCGAGCGGACGCCCGAGCAAAGTTCTGAACATCTCCAGCGGCTTGGGCTCGCGAGTGATCAACAAAGACGCTCTGATGAACGATTTTGCCTACTGCTCCTCCAAATCCGCCCTGAACATGTACACGCACATTCTTTCCGTCTCCGAGCGGGAGCTCATCACTCTTTCAATGTGTCCGGGGTTTGTTTCGTTCGCTCCCATCGCTTCCAATCGCTCGCTTTCAGTTGGATTCGCACCGATCTGGGCGGACCGCAAGCGCCGTTGAGTTTGGACGAGTCGATTCCCACCATTCTGAAGACGATTGCCGCAGCGAAACCGGAAGATTCGGGAAAGTACGTGCACCGCGACGGGCAGGAGATCGTCGCCTAGTGGCTGTTTGTGTTTGGCCGAAAATAAACCCTTTTCTTGTGACCTGCCAAATAAAAGAGCTGGGGAAGCGGCACGAGTGTGAAAGCCGTCAGTGCGTAAAGATCGGTGGCAAACGAACATAAGTCGACGAATTCGCTTGCTTTCTGCTGATTTGCGGATTGAACTCATGTCCAAGGACAATCGAAACGCAGTGCTCAGTTCCTTTATGGCCGCCGCTCCCGCACGACGAATCGCTCCGCATCGGGCTCTTTTGTTTTGAGCACTCGTCTGAGAGTGCGGCCGCAACGAGTTGATTTGTTGCCCAACAGCCGCGCTCGGCCGCCTGCCGCCGCCGTCCACTCGGCGCTCAAAATTGATCCGAAGCGGTCAGTTGGGGCGGCGGAGGCGGGAACAAGCGGAGTGGCCGAACAAAAGGCTCTTTTTGCCGCCGCCGCAGGCATTTGCCGCTGGTCCTCGATTGCTGCCGTTTGCTTCTCAGCGCTCGTCAACGAGCTCTTTTGACCACCCAGCGGCGGTACGAGAGGCCCCAAAACCGGTCACTCGCTTTAGGGATGGCAAATGCCCGGGCAGCTGAAATTTGTGGGCAGGATGCCCGGGCAGCTGCCCGGACAGCTGCCCAAATGCCCAAAAATTTTGGGCACGTGGAAAAATCGTTTGACAACTGTATTTAAACACTTATTGTCACTTAAAATTGATTTTTTCAGTATTTATAGCTTTAACAACACGTAAACTAACATTTGGTAAGGATAGAATAAAAGAAACAACCATTGCATGACCATCAGGGTTTATGACCGCATGGACATAAGGGGGTACCCTGATGAAATCATCAGAAAATTTTTTGCCCATTTCAGTGCGCAAACAACTTCGATGTCTACGAAATGTTTACTAAGACGTTTCTTTTTGCCGCACACCTTAAAAACAGATAGGTTTTGTTTCAATTCTTCAAAAATACCTCTTCAAATTGGTGATCCAAGCAAAAATTGTTCGAAACACGATGTTTAACGCGTAAATTGCATTAAAAGTCCTAGAAAATTTGCTAAAATTACTCATCCGTGCAATAGAAATGTCAAAACGGTCGGTAAAATGTTTTTCCACGTGCCCACTTTTTCGCTGCTGCCCGGCCGATTTTACCTGCCCGGGCACGTGCCCGGGCAGCTGCCCACTCCAAATGCCCGGGCAGCTGCCCGGCTGCCAACCCTAACTCGCTTTCTTGCAGCTGCTTCTTTCCGTCTTGTACTCGCTTGTTCGATTGATTTTACGCGCTGCTTATCACTTGAAAATATCGGCTGTCTACCTCTTCAATCACGCACCTTCCTTTAGTTCTTCTCATGATGCCAGCAGCCGACGAGATCCAACTGACGATCGAGCGGGAAAACGGCAAGCGGGTGCAGCTCTCCGTGCCGCTGAAATCGATCGTTTACGACCTGAAAGTCCGCATTTTCGGGCGCCTGAAGCTCATCATCGAGCATCAACGCCTGCACAAAGGAGGTGAACCCTCCTTCTTTCAATTCATTCATCTCTTTGTTGCTTTAGACGAAGAACTGAACGACGAGAACGCCGAGCTGTCGACTTTGGGTCTGCGCGCGGGCGACGTTATTCGAGTGACTCTGCTCGACATCTCGGGGCCGAAACTCGAGGACTACGCCGACATTCCGGAGCTCCGAGTCGCCGTCCAGCACGAGGTGAACAACCGCGCGAACCTCGAGGATCACCGGGTGCTCATTCGTTTCGTGTGCGACGAAGCGAACTCACGGATCGACCGCCTGCTCGTGGCCGTTTGCAATCCGGGCACCGAATTCGAAGAGGAGCCGACGCTCTCGTTCGTCTTTCGCACGTGGTCGGGACCGCCGGAAGTCGTGCGGGTGGACGCCCACGAGAACGACACAATCGGGACGCTCAAAATGCGGCTGTTCGCTCGTTTGGGCGTCGAAACGAACACCATTCGGTTGTTCAAGCTCAACACTCGTCAGTTCATTCTTTTGTTCACTTCTCTTAAGTCGTTGTTTAGATGAGGAGCAGCCGGACGACCTCCGAGTGCCCGCACTGCCCCGTTCGCTGCTCTTCGAGCGCCGACTTCCGCACTTGATCGCCAAAACACGAAGGGAGGACACAAAACAGTCGTGTTTCAACGAGCTTCTCGCCCTGCGCACCGCCCGCGCCGAATTGATGGGCGGATTGGAGGTGGACCTTCTCGGGCGCCTCGACGACCTCCGGCCGCGCCTCGAGCTCCTCCGCGCGTTGGAGCGCGCGATCGCCGACCTGCCGGCCGCCCAACCGGCGGCCATTCGCGTCCACGTGGTCGACGTGCAGGACGACGCCGCCGCCCGGCTAGTGACCGTCGGGGCGAAAGCCGACGAGCCGCTCTTCGTCTTCAAATTTCGGCTCTCCGCTTTGATTCCCGGCTTCGAGCACAACTCAACACTGTACTTGAACGGTGAGCATCGTCTTCTTTTATCAACACAAAAGGATTTGCAGGGCAACAGCTTGAGGACAAGTGCAAGTCCCTCGCAAGTTGCGGGATCAAGAACGACGACATCCTCCGCTTGAAGCGAGAAGAAACGCCCGAACTCTACGGCGCCCAACTCGTCGCCTCTTTCGCGAAGTGCGTGGACGTGCACCGCATGTGGGACCTGTGCGAGATGGCCGCCGAAACGGAGCGCTTGTGCCGCCGAATCGTCTGCTTGAAGGCGATCCGCGACGATCAGACGGCAGCACAACAAGCGGCCGCCGAAGTCATTCGCTTGTTTCGAGACAATTTCTCACATTCCTCGGCTACGCCCCCGCCGATGACTTCAGCGCGTGTGCAGAGACTTGTGACTCACTGATTGAACGCCCGTCAAGGTTGTTGCCTGTTCGTGTGTAAGACGGAAGGGATAAAAAAGGTGCATGGACGGAAGGTTGGAACGTCTGCTCGTTAGGAAGAGGTTCTGAGTGAAAGGAATTGTGGGCAGAAGCACGAGTTCAACAAATAAATAGGAGCCTTGATTACTCGTGCTAATTTCCTCCAGTTTCCCTCGATCCACGGCGAAATCTACTGCCACTTCCACTTCAATTTGCTCTCACTCTTCATTCCTCCCCTTTATAATCGTCTGTCCCGTTTATTAACCGACGTCAACGCACGACTGAGATCTGCGCCAGAGATTGAAGGCGACTTCTTGCGAGAAGTACGATCGGGGGTTCAGGTGAGAAAAAAAGGGGAGTCGGCCGCGTGCCGGCGAGAATCTGCCGCAGTTGACGGTAGGCGTCTCGTTTGCGCTCCGACACGAGGTACAGGTCGCCTGCAATCAATAAAAGTAAAAAAGAAAGGACGAGTAAGCGTTGACTATGGTCAGGTGCCCTTTACCCCGTGGTTCAACTCGAATCGAAAGAAAGCACTCACTGATGTCGTAGAGGGTGAAGTCCACTCCATTCAGCAGCGCGTGGCTCACGTACCAGTCGTCCAGCTGCACAATCAATCATTCAATCCATCAATAGCGAAAGAAGGTCATACCCAGACGAATCGCGTGTACTTAGAGTTCTCGACCATTGTCGGAATCAAATCCATGGTGTAGGTGGCGGCCATTCCCGCACAGAAGATGCCGAGGTTGCGGAACGGGAACTCCGAAGGCGAGAGGTACCTTCAAGCAATGCAATAGAAGGAAGACAGCCAGGAGAACGCACCACTTGCTGTCCTTTCGCCGGTCGGCAATGTTCTTGTAGCTGAGGCAAAAGACCGCTTTCGACTCGTAGCGTTGATCCAAGAGGAAGCGGTGGTAAAGCGGGAGGTTCAACTCGACGTCGTCGTCGATCTTCAGCACGAACTGCGCCTCCCGATGGGCGCAGCTTTCGTTCACGAACTTCAGCCATGCTTGGGCCTTCAATCGATTGAAATGAGTGAAAATAGGTAGATTTCTACTCACTTTAACAGTCAACAGCTTGTAGTCGTCGATTGCATTTGATTGCAGCAGGTCGCCGTAAGTTTGAGCTTCGTGTTCGACCTGCTCCTGGACGGGAACGGAGCGGGTGCGGCCCGTCACGAACACGACGTCAAATCCCAGCTACAACGAACAAATTAAAAGAAAGAAAGATGCTGGAGTGGACCTCCGCCTTCAAACTCTCCGGCCACAACGAGCGCAGCCGCTGGCGCCGCTCGAAGTTGCCGACCGCCGAGTGGACGACGACGACGAAGAAGAGCGATTGGCGGCGGCAAACCGTCGGCTGCAACCCGACGGTGGGCCAATGGATGGGCGAAGGCATCAGCTCGACGTTGTCGATCGTCGAGTCGTTCAGGAAGCGCTTCTGAACACACAAATGAAGAATGAGGAGTGGAGGGAACTTGCGGTCATCCGGTAGTTCGGCGTGAACGCCTCGTCCACCAGCCGGCATTCCTGATTCTTGACGGTGGCGGCGAACAGGCAGCGGACGATCACGTACAAGAGGGCCAGCCAGGTGCTTCCTTCGAACGATCTCATTCGCCATCCACTTCTTGCTGCAACCGGAGAAAAATTGAGGGAGGTGGGAAGGAGTTGAGACAGGAGCGAGAAGCGAATGGGAATTCGGGTAAAACAAAGAGCAAGCGAGTAACTGCAAGCACGAACAAACGAATAGCAAGGGGCACGGCAAACGACTCGACGCAAGAAGGAACGAGAACAATCGCTCGTTGCCGCTAAAAACGACCCACAAACACGCCTGCAAAGCCATAAATCCAAAGCAGAAGGGAGGTGAAAAGCGGCAGGTGATTAATTTCGGGATTGATGGAGGTGTGCGGGAGACCTTCGTGCGCGCGCGCGCCACTCCCGACCGCCGCCCACACCGCAGATCTCCTCGCCGCTCCCTCCGCAGACGGCCGGTCGGCCGACTTGAAGGCGAGTGGGCGGGCGGGCGGCGAGGGAAATCGGGCGACGTGATCAGGCGCCCACCAACCGACCGGATTCGTCGATCTTGATTGCGGGCGGCCGGCGGGAATGTCGGGACTCATCCAATCGACGCTTCTTTTCGGCCGGCCGGCATTCCGGTTCTTCCCTCGGTCGCGAATTATGCGGAGAAGATCCCCGCGCTTGCTTCGGCGAAGGCGAATTTGCAGCCCGAATTCTGGTCTTTGTGTTGTTTTAATCCCCTTGCGTTTGCACGGGAATTAGACTTCCGTTTGGCCTCTCCGCCCGCAACTCACCACTCCTCTCCTCTTCGTTTCGTTTGTTCGAAGATGCGGACGAACCGACCACAAATTCCCGTCTTTCGTTTGCAATTCGTCCGGAGGCCAAAGTCGAATTAAAAGAAGCAAGGAGTTGCACGAAGCCGCCCTCCCCCACTTCGATTCGTTCCGCTCCGCTCGGCGCTCGTCATTTCGTACGGCCGACCGCTGCGGTCGATTCAAACGGGATGATGGAGCGAGCGGGTGGCCGCATTTTGTCGTCGGACGCACGTGCGGGATTCCACGTACTCCCCACCTCGTCGTTTAAATGCCGAGGTTAGAGATTAGCTCTTTGTTTTGTCGCACTTTCCACGGGATAAGCGCTCACTAGTGCCTTTTACGCACTCTACTCTACTTTGTGGAATCCACTTCGCTGCTCCTTTGTGCCCGTCAGTTAGTGGAAAGAATTTACGGTTGTCTGTAGAAAGAAAGTGCGCATTTCGGGGCCGGCTGGTTGGTGTCAAGATTAAAACCGGGAAGGAAGTAGTCGGCCGGTTGAGCAAACAGCCACGCGTTTGGGTGATGAAAGGCGGCCGGCCGGATGGGGGGTCACAAGAGACAGAAGACCCGCGAACAGCAGCGACGTCTGTGACGACGTAATTCCTTGGAATCGAAGTAAACAACCCGGGAATTGCCGCACTGCACGTCTTGCATTCAGCGGATTGATCTCCGCTTTACGCGGACAAAAGAAACGGGGGAGAAACATTGGACGGTCGAGTGTTGCACTAATCCGCCGCCCTCTCATTCCGTTGTTCCTGCCCTGCCCTCCGGCACGTCCATCCTCCGCATTTAATCACCGAAGAAGTGCTTCCAATTACGACAACAGCGGACGGAATGAAGTGGAGCAACAAGAGTTCTTTGTCTTTGATCCAATTAATCCACGAAGGTCGCCCCCTCTTGTTCGTTCTACCGTACCGCCTGCGGCCACTCCCTCCGCTCCGCTTGGCCGAAGGACGGCCGAAAGGGGCGGAGCGGCTGGCCGCACGGCGGGAGGCGAGCGACCCGACCGGCCGTCCGCCCGCATTCCCGCGATTCCCGCCCGCCCAACCGAACCGCTCGGCCCGCCGCTCTTCACTTCTCCCCGCTTTGGACGAACGATGACGAGTGTGTTCGCGCAAATCGCCGCTCTCCTCACCTGCCTGTTCGTCAGCGCCGTGCTCACGTCCACAACGAGTGCGCAAATGTTTTATGTCGGTAAGCTCCATTTTCTTTTGCTTATTGACTCGTTTGTTGGGTATATTTCTTACTGAAATTCGTCATGCCTACCGCTCGTTTTAATGAAAGTATCTGAAGAGTTCTTTCAATTTTACGAGTGCTAAAGACAGCAAACGGGAGTGTTCCGGACAAATTGGACGTTGCCGGGCGGTCCGGCGGCTCGCTTTACGAATCCCCGCTTCGTACAACCGCCACTTGGGCGGCCTGGAGGCGACGTACTTTGATTCCCTTCCTGCTGGTCGAGCCGAGAGAAAGTTACTCAATTTACGTGCGAGTGGCCGCCAGTCGGCCGGTCGGCAGTCGAGCGGGCGGAAGGTCGGGCGGATCAGAAATCACAGACAGCCGATGGCGTCATCAACGGGCGTCATCGTGCCCTTTTGACTCACTCGCTTGCTTGCGGGCATTGAGCGGAGAACCGAGAGGAAAGTGCGGGGATGTGCCGACCGACTGGAGGGTCGGATTCGATTAACTCGGGGGAGTTGTTTTGCTCCCCAATTGACATCAATGCTTTCTCTCGTTGGATGACGTCCACTGGTTTCCTTTTGCCTCGCTTTCGCCCCGAACTTCCAACCAAACTGCGATCTCCGGCGGTCCGCAAATTGCCGCCTCCGTCCTGCTCGCTGCAAAACCGAAAGTTTTTGGGGCCGACCGGCGAACGGAAGCGCGGATTAGCGGGAAGGTCCAAACGAGGGGGAAATTTGGACCCTCCTGCCACCGGGAGAGCGGGAGTTTGAACTCTGAGAAATCCGCCGCATCCGGAATGCTCGTGACTCAACCAAATCTCCAGCAGTTGGAGGCGAGAACTCGTTTCGCGGCGCTCGTCTGGCGAGTTCATTGCGGGCACTCGGCGCGCGCCTCCGCTTTGATTCCCCAGTGGGTCGTCTTCACTTAATTTCTGCCCCGATTTCCCCGCCAACTGAAAGCCGGAACTTGATTCCTGATGCTGAGTGCGGGGCTTGATTCATGTCGAGGGATTAGTCGTGAAATTCTCGGTGTGGTGAAGAAATCGCCGCCCGTCTGCTCGTTTGTTTTGGGCAAATCGCCGCCGGCTGTTTGGCGACGACCGGCGACCGAAATAGCCGGCCGGCCGTTCGGGCCACGAATTCGTTTCGTTTTATTTGTTTTCGTCGACGAACGAACGAAAGAGCGGAACGACCGGCCGTTCGATCGTGGGCGAACAGTCGAGCAGACGGCCAGCGGTCCAAACATCCCCTTCATTCTGCCCAACGGGGAAGACTAATGGCGCCAATTTCCCCCGCATTCCCGCAACCCAACTTGACTTCGGGCTGGCCGATGATGAGCGAGGGGATGCGCTCGTGAGAAAACGAAGGACGAAGTTGGCGGACGGGCCGCTCGTTTGGCCGCGCGCTTTTAATTTCGCCCCACTTGCCGACCGCCCGCTCATCTCCGCCCGCTCCTCATCCATCGGCTGCGCGTCATTGCCTTCGGGCATCGGGCATTGAAGGCGGCCGGCTAAACGGAGGACACGTGTCCCCGTCGGGCGGTTGACAGTCCTCGCTGGAGTCAATCGTTCAGCGATCCCGCCCGTCCGCCCGCCAATTCGTGGGGATTCCGGGAAGAAGGCGGAAGGAAGAAGTTCGCAGGAATTCCACTAAAATTTGCGGGGAATTCCACTCGAAATTTGCAACAACACGAACCGAAAGAAGCGGCAGCAGAAGACGTGAGGGTGGGCGGCTGTCAGAAACGTCAACCCCAAACTCGCACTCGATTGCTGGAATCGGGGCCAAAACAAGCACGAACTATCCGGGGTTGAGCGATGCGAATGACGAACAACTTCACGTACATGACGAAAACCCCCTCGTTTCAGTCGACTCGCCCGTCCGTGTGCGGAGAAACGCCCTGATGTTCTCGAAGCTCCACCGCGCCGCCTTCCCGTACGGCCCCGCCCAGTGGCCGAAGCGATTCGTGCGCATGGAAGACGATCCCGACTTCGACGTCCTGGGCTGACCATCCGACATTGCTCCCGATTAACCCGTGAACCGATCGATTGCTCGTTTGATGAAAAGAAGTGTGTTCGGATGGGAGTGAGTGCGAACTGATCTCAAAAATAAATATTGGATTCGTTTGTTCCCACATCGGAGTTGTGGCTCGGTATGATCGAAAGACTTCGGGAACGGGCGGTGGGCGAGAAAGAAGCGCACACCTCTTGGCACGACTGACCGCCGGTCGGCTATTGTTGAGTGCCGCAACGAAGGAAACATGACAATTCTGTTCGCTCCCCTTCAGCACGATCGATCCATTCGCAACGGATCAAGCAGCGTCGTTCTCTCCACTCACCTCACTCGTCCAACAACCCAAGGACAACATCGGCATCCGATGGTCGAATAACTGTGTTTAATCCGATCGATTGAGGGCAACACGTTCGTGTGAAACAAATGTTATGGAACGGATCAAATGCGACGACCAAACGACAACGCCGGCGGCGAGCGAGCGGGACAAAAGAGCGGAGCAAATGCGGAAACCACAAACTGGTAACAAAGAAAGACGCAAAGGAAGGAATTGGACGACGACCGTAGAGAATAAACACACACTTTTAATGTACATGAGTTCAAGTTCGACGACGTGATCGGTGGACAGCGGGGAGATCCTCTCATTTGTTGTTGATTTGCGCTCGATTCCGATCGTCCACGAGGAACGGCTTGAAGACGTTGATCACCTTGTGGAACGAATGCTGAAACTCGAGGATGAGTGGGGGAATTGAGGGGATCTAGAGGCGTTCGATTGCTCTAATCGTTCCTTACTAGCGATTAATGCCCTCACTTTTCAAACACCCAGTGATAAACGATTAGAGCGGAGCAGACCCTGCTAACAGCAAATAGAATTCAAAGCTTCGTGTATTCGGACGAGATCCCCTTTCACCTGTCTATTCCACGCTGAGGAGCCCCAATCTTTCGATCACTTACGAATCGCCTCGGCTTGACCGGCAGCCGGCCGTCCATGGCCGCGGGGCGGACGGCGTCGGGGGCGGCGGCGTGCGAGTGCCGCGGGATCTTCACGCTGAACACCCGGCGATCAATCCTCCTCTTCTTCTTTTCTGCACTCACTTGGAAGAGCTCACGCTCACGCTCCGAACGGAGGCGCGCCGGTCGGGCGTCGGGCCGCGCGAGGCGGAGCGGCCGCTTCCGTTGCGCACCTGCTTGAAGATCGGCGGCTGGGTCACTAGAAGCCGAAAGAATTCAATCGAAAGAAGGAAGAGAACTCACAAAGTCGAGAGTAGTTGCTGATCAGGAGCACGATGCAGTGAACGAGCCTATTCCGCTCCTCTTCGAACCGCTCCTTCGAGCGCAACTCCTACAACAACCTCACCGATTAATCATTGAGTTTGTAGGAAGCGTACGGGCGCGCTGATCGTGGTGTTGCCGCTGTAGTAGAGCGAGCGGACGAACAGGACGGGCGCGAACATCAGGGCGAGGTTCGTCGAGTTCATCTTGTTGTTCTCCGCGTCCTTCGTGATCTGAACTCGAAGAAATGAACGAAAGAATGCAGAAGAGTGCTCACCTGATGCAAGTTGTACAGCAAATAGGAGAGGGAGCCGAAGTAGACGGGCGACAGGGTGTTCAGGTACGTCCACAGGCCGGTGGGGTTGGAGACGAGCTCGCCCTTGGCGCCGAAGCACCAGTTGAGGACCTCGTGCTCCTTTTCGCCGAAAATCCCGCCGTCGATGTACTTGAAGAAGCGTTTGATCAGCACGCACACCTCCACGACGGTCATCCCCTCCGGAATGTTCCCGTGGACGAGGCACTCCTGAAATCGACGGAATCAAACGAATAAAGGAAACGAAGGACGAACCTCAGCCTCCAACAGTCGGGAGCTGACGCCCTCCTTGCGGAAGATCCCCTCCTGCTGGCGGTAGCCGTGCGCCTCCAGGTACTTGAAGGCGTTGTGGAGGAACCTGCACCGAAGGAATCAAAGAAAAGATGAGAGCAGAGGAAACTCACATGGGAATCACGAGCGATCGCTTCGATGCGCCGCCGGCGCTCAACGAGATCGTCGCCGTCGGGACGGTCTTCAGGTCGATGACGGTGCGTTGCGGGAGCGGCTTCATGCTCGACGGGAAGCACTCGGTGGCATGAACGCCCAACACGAACGTCAGCGACTTCTGAAGGTGCAAAAACATGACGGCCGAGCCGAACGGAAGAGCGAGCGGCGCGGGGGACGCCGAGGGACGCCGTCGGGCGCCCCGCCCCTCGAAAAGCGCCACGGCGGGCGGCGGCGGGGAGAATCGCGGCGGGATTCGCCCGCTGGAGGCTGGGCGAGTGGATGGCCGCTGGCCCGGGCTCATGGAAAGCGAAGGGAACGGAGGGCACGTGAACGTGAACACGGATCAAACGGGAGTGGTCGAAAGAATCCCGCGAACATCGTCCCGTTCATCCCCAGAAATCCCCAGCCCCGAAAGAACGAAGAAACGAACAGGAGATGGACGAACGGAAAATGAATCATCCGCGGATCCCCGCACCAATCCAACAGAAGGTCAACGAGGAAGAAGTGCGGAGTGGACCGACCAAACGGAAAAGAAGAAAATTCGCGGGAGTTTCGCAACGGGGATGGACCGGCGGACGGGCGGAAGGAGAAGTCGGGGCGGCGGCAGTTTTGTTTATTCCCGAACGGAATCGCGAATTTGCGAATCGCCCGCCCGTCACGTCCGCCAGCCGCACGAACAGGCGGCGCGGTCGTGTACGCGACGTGTTTGGTCGCCGTCTTCCACAAACAATCCCCCGTCTTTCGCTCGGTCGGTTTAACGATTGCCTGCCGGTTGAAGAAGGAGGAAACGTGTTGAAGGAGGGTGGACGGAGAGTGAAGGTGGGGGATGGAGGGAGTTGCAAACCGAACGAAGCAACCGGACGGAACCGAAAGAAACGAACACTTCCGTTGGCCGGTGGGCGAGTGGGTGAGTGGTGAAAACGAAACCGGAAGCCCGCCTTCCAGGGATGGGCGGAAGTGGGCGACAAGAGCGGCGGGCGGCGGGCGGAAATCTGCGGGAAACTACCGCGAACACCCAACCACCTTGCCGCTCGCCCGCCGCCGTTCGTCGAGTGCCTGTCGTCTGTCGGGATCTCCGCTTGTTGGTGAGTGAGTGACGAGAAGTTCCGTACGGAAAAGTGAGGAATTGCCTATCAGAAGCCACCGAAAATCCCCGCCGCTTGTCCGCAGGAACGGGAGAACTCCGCCGAGTCGCCGTAAACACGTTGCAAATCAAAGAGCGGCGAAATGCGCGCCAATTTGCGCCTCGCTTCGCCTCGCCGATCCAAACGGACCGAACGGGAGGGCGAACGCGGAGAGCGGGCGGGCAGCGGAGGATCGAAGGCGCGCGCAAAAGTCGACCGGCAAGACGACGAACTGGCGGACGAGCGGAAGGGCGACGAGCGGGCGGAAAATCGGCGCCCAACCCGGCAGTTCTTCTCCGCGAAAAGAAGGAGCGAGTCAACTGCCGATGACGATCGTTTCATTCTTTTCACTCCGAACTCGTGCACGTGCACGCGTCCAGCGGGCGGGGGAGGACGAGCGGCGGAATGTGCGCAAAAGCGAGGGCGACCTTCTGCTGTTTGCTCGCCATAAACTCCCGCAAACGATCCATCGAAAGCGAAAGGGATGACTCACCTCGAAAGTCGCCAGCAAATGCATTTGATCCAGACACCCCGAACAAAAAGCGGAATGCAAGGGAATGTTCAATCCAATGAAAAGACAATGGAATGCTCTTCCTTTTGCCTTTTTCATCGCCTTCAAAGTCAAAATTAGCGCCGTGGATTGCGTGCGGAATGCACTTTTGGGTCGTCCGCCCGCCGCTCGTCTGCCGGTTTTTGCTCTCCGCTTTTGCAGCGAGCGGCCGCCCGGAATGTTTTGATTCGCACCGAATGGGGGAAGGAGTGAGTCAACGGGACGAGCGGGAACGGCGAGGAGGCGGGCGGGAACGTTCGCTGGACAACGCGGATCGTCTCTGCCTTGCACTCGGCACTTGGGACTCGGGGCGTGACGTGAGTAGGCGATTGGAAGCAAATTAGAGGGTTTGCAGCGGATAATTGAAGCGGGAACTCGCATTATCGGTAATCAATTGAAGCGAAGAGCAAAGGAATTCAATCCGTACGTTATTGAACGCCGTTCGCTGCTGCTGCGAAAAGGAATGACGAATGGGCGGACGAACGAATGCAACGGATCCTTCTGCAACTCCACTTCAATTGATCTCAACGGAATCCAGCCCAAAATACAACCAAAAGTACCATACACAATCCAGGCGTTCCGCCCGCTCGTTCCGCCCGTTCCGCATTCGATTCAATCGGATTCGAATTGCCGCCGCCCGCCGGCCGCCGTCGGGTCCAAATCGGCGCGGCGAACGTCCGTTCCGACGGCAAACCGGCGGGGCGTCGCGAATCCCGCGGGAGCGGCGGCCGCTCGGCTCGGAATCACGTTTTGCTTTCGGGTTCACGAACCGACGGAACAAACGGAGGAGAGGTTCCAGGAGCGGTTTTATTGTTCTTCCTCCGCCTTTCTTTTGTGGTTCGTTTGTTCCGCCGACCGTCGGGAAGAACGGAGCGCGTGGGAAAACGAAAAGA
Organism: Aphelenchoides fujianensis; assembly: GCA_024699865.1. NCBI lineage: Eukaryota > Metazoa > Nematoda > Chromadorea > Rhabditida > Aphelenchoididae > Aphelenchoides > Aphelenchoides fujianensis. The sequence continues at coordinate 284,850 of JAMPIO010000035.1, read as the reverse complement.
AGTTCTCGAAACGCCGCCGGTCGGTTGGCCCGGACGACCGAGCGGCTCCGCGACTTCCGATTCGTCACTCCGCCGGCACGCACGCGCTCGCTCGCCGGCCGGTGGGCACGAGGAAGACGGCGACCGCTTTGCGAAATTCCGCCGGCTTTTGTCCGCTCCGTTTGCAACCGACCGCAAACACGTGCACTCACTCATCATTAGCGAGCACCCACTCGCTCCTCACTCATTCGGGAGGACGAAAGCAATCGATTCATCGATCAGCTGGAAGCAACAAACAACAACAAAGCGAGCGGGCGGGAGTGTTCCGTTCGGGCCGCAGTTCGCCGACTCGCTCGCCCCCCCCGCCCTGCCGCCCGCCGACGCCCCGAACGGGCGAGCGGACCCCCGAACCGAACGGCGGCGGCCTCTCGGCTCTCGTCATTCCTTTCGCGTGCGATCAAGCGGGCTTGTCGCATCCCCCGCTCTTCTCCGTCTTCCCGCCGTCTTCCCGCCGCCTTCCCGCCGCAATGAATCGAGGCCCGATGGTCCGCAACGAGCAGCATCTCTTCCACCGCTCGCAGCAATTCGAGGCCGTGAGTTCCCGTCCGTCCGCATCCTCCTCCAATTCCCTTCGTTTTGCAGGTGATCGCCGCGCACGAGGCGCGCGAGCAGGCGTCCTTCGAGCAGATGCGCCGCTCGCTGGAGGCCGCGTGGCCGGAGGAAATCCCGCCGGTTCGTCCCTCCGCTTCCTTCCGCTCATCCCCCCGTTGTTTGCAGCCGCCGCTCCACGAAGAGGTGACGCTGCAGTTGAACATGCACGGCAACGAGCTCCGCTACTTCGCCGGCCACGTGCGCGAGTTGGGCACGAACGTGGGGCTGGAGTTGGCGCAAATTCACGCCCAAACCGGCTGCGTCCTGTCCATTGCGGACGTGGGCGATCGGGACGCCTTCAATCACGTGAGTTCTTCCTCCGTTCCCGCCCCAATCCCTCGGCTTTCAGCTCCGAGTGGTCGGCAAGATCGATCGCGTGCTGGACGCCATGGATCGCTTCGTGGTTCGTCCTTCCACTCGCCTCCTTCTCATGTCTGTTCAGAGCTTCATCCCCTACCACTGCGGCATCCACTTGAACCGCTCCAAAGAGTTCATGAGCGGCGCGCAGTACCGCGAGCACTGCAAGCAGCTGCTCGAGCAGGTGCACGCCGCCGATCGGCCCAACGTCGTCGTGCACTTCGCCACCGAGGAGACGAAAGACGAGGACACGAATCCGGTTCGTCCTCCCGCTTCTTTCGGTTGATTCCGCTCTTTTTGCAGGAAAAGTGGGCGGTTTTCTGCGCGAAGCGGGCGGACGCGCTTGCCCTGAAGACCGTCGCCTCGGGCTTCGCCCAACGGATCGCGCCGAAAGTGAGTCCCCGTCCCCGCAGTCTTCTCATGAATTCCCGTGCAGGACGGCCCGCACTCGCTGCACAGCTTCTTCATCGCCTACGTGCTGCCCGGCCAGGAGAAGCCGTGGTTCCTCTGTGGGCCGGAGCATCAGCACTTCCTGAAGGAGATCTCGCGCCGCACCTCGACGATCATCCGCTATCCGCGCGACGCGCACGAGAGCAAGGACCTCAACCTGCACGTGCTCGGCACGCCGCAAGCTCTGATCGACGTACAGGATTTGATGCAAGTGAGTTCCCCCTCCTCCCACTTCTCCCACTCGCCTCGTTCGTTGCAGTCCGCCGCCCAAATCACGCTCCAATTCGACGTGGAGGACGCGAAGCTCCTGAAGCCGTTCGGGCATCCGGTGATCATCACGAACGCGGTGGACGACGTCCACTTGGTGCTCATGAGCGTGGAGCCCTCTCGCTTCCAAGTGCACGCGCCCGCCCACTCCAATCGGATTTGGCACCGCATTTCGCTGAAGACCTCGTACCGCAATCGGCAGGCGCTGTTCGCCAAACGCCGCTCGATGCTGCGCCCGGACGGCGAGCAGACGATCCCGCCGCTCAATGAGATCGGGAAGCGGCCGTCCAAGTTGCCGTTCGCCGACTTCCTCCTCAACGTTCTCCACTCGATGCAGCGCCCGCCCGCCCCGCCGCCGCCGCCATCGCACGCCCCGCAGCGCGGCTTCCACGGCGCGCCGTCCCGTCGGCAGTGGGCGCGTTGAGCACTTGTGCGTTCAACTACGGAGTGTTCCTTTCCATCTCTCTCGTCCCTTCTGATTGAATCTCTAAGTCGATTGTTCTGATCTTCTGTTTATTCTATTCGTACCGCTGCTGCTAAACGAGAAATAAATAATTCGTCCCGATCCGCCGGCTTGTTTCTACAAAGAATCGTTTGGAGGTGGGCGCCTGCCCGTTGACCTTAGAGAACGGAACGATTTGTTTGTTTTCTGACGGCTGGTAGGTGCAAAGCGTGCGAGACAGAACACCGCTGGGCGCTTGATTTACCGCTCGATCCCCGCCGAGTTTCTTTTTCGATCTCTTCGCTCGCTCGAGCGTGAGTCACGCCTCGCTCGTGCTTTTTGTCGCGGCACCTGAATTTACGGCCTTCCTGACTTTGTTCTTGTCCGCTCTGCGAGTTCCATTTGCTTCAGCAATCGGTCTAATGAGCAGAGATTTCCAGGCTCGTTCGAATTCGATTTGGAGACCTGAACAACGCCCTTTCCCATCGCAAGTACTTCAACTTGAAGCCGGTCGGTCACGATTCTTTCAACCGTTCAGCAGCCGTTTTAAGTCTCAAACTGCCGCCTAATTAGCGAACAAGCGGATTGCCGGACCACACGAGACGAAAAGAATCAACAGACGAAATTCGCCCGAGTTGATAAACGGGCGCTTCTTATCGCTCGTCTTCTTGCCAGTTACTTGCCCGACCGACTGGAAGCTTCGTCTCTCGAACACACAAACGAGTGAACGGAATGTTGGAAACAGCAAAACGCCGCGCTCTCCAGCTCGTCTACCTCGTCGTCTTTTGGCTCCAAGCGACGTTCACGTACCGCCGGCCGGGCCGCCGCGATCTCGCCGCCCACGCCGATGGGCCGAACGCTGCGGACTTCGCGCTGGAGCGTTTGGACCACGAGGAGGTGCGTTCAATCCATGAAATTCGTTTGATTCCGTTGGATTGCAGGAAGAACTCCTCTTCGAAGGCAGCCAAAACGAAACGACCGTCTTGCTTCAAGTGCGCACGTCTCCGACCGCCGTCTCCGCTCTCCTCTTGCTCCTGGTGGACGGCCAGAAGTTCGTGCTGCCGGACGGGATTTTGAGGCGACCGCGACGGCGATCCTCCGCCCACCTGCTGGACGTCGGGCCGTTGCGGTTGGAGCTGCGCGAGCCGTTCCGCCGATGGAGGGTCACTTTTCGCGGGGATTTGCGGTTCGTTCCGGGGATTAGAAGCTGGAAGCTGTGATGCAAAGTGGACCTCGTAGTCCAGTGGTTGCAACGAATGACTGCTTGCAAATCACTCGTGTTTGCCGCTGAACCACGCAACAAGTCTGCATCTGGACGGCGTCCAACCGCCATCTCATCCTTTTTTTCACCTGCTTCTTTCCAGCGGCCCAGACGGAGCGCTCCGCTTCGTCGACTGGCGCTCGTGGTGGCTGCCCATCTCCGACGCGCACTTCTTCGCGCGCGACGTTCCGTTGGGCGTCGCGGCGAAGCACGCGGCTGCGAGTCGCCGCTCCGATCTGTTCGCGAGGTTCGTCCCCTCCGCTTCCTTTTGCTTTCAATTCGCTTTGCAGCTTCCAAGAATCCACGGATAACGTGCAGTGGGGTGTGCTGCGGGGGCGGTTGCTCGTGGACGGCGCCGAACCGACGGCAGTCGATTTGCGGGGATTTCGGCTGCGGAAGGACGCTCGGCCGTCTTCCGTCCGGTTGGAGAACGTCACCACCGCTCTGCTCGTTGTAAGGAACAAAAGAAACAAGGAAGAAATCAAACGAACGCTTGAGAACGGCGAGCGAACGGCGCACTTCGAATTTTCGGTGGAGAACTCGGCGGGAATCCTCGAATTCGGGCGCCGCTTTCTCCCCAATCGCCACGAGGAGCCGTTGGATTCCGCGGGCAAGGAGGACGTGGAGCATCTCGCCGTCCACTCGTTCCGCTTCGCCAACGGCGCGTCCGTCAACCTCGAGTTCAGCCGCCTGTTGGGCGCCGAAGGGAGCGGCTGCACGTGGTTCGTGGAGGGCGATCCCGCCGTTCCGCCGCTCAACCCACTGCACCATCGGGAGTACGGTTGGTTCATTTGAATGAGAGGAGGATTGTGTGTGTGCTGCAGAGTACACGGCGGACGAATTCGAGCGCTACCTGTCGCTCCTCCCGTTCACCCACCGCGCGTGCGCCGATCCCGCGCTGGCCGGTGGCAAGGGCGCAAATTTGGCCAAAATGCGCACCGTCGAGAACAAGGTGGCGGAAAGCAGAAGGAGGAAGCAATGGACGGTCGTTGCAGTTCGTGGTTCCCGCCGGCTTCGTCCTCACAGTCGCCGCCTTCCGCGAGCACCTCCGCGCTCACGATCAACTGCGGCGATTCGTCGAGGCAATCGACGGGCAAGCACTCACTTCTCTCTTGATTCACTCATGATCTTCCGTTCTTTAGCGACAACAACCGAGATTTCGAGGCCGTCGAAAAGAAGTGCGTTCTCACCTCAATTCACCCACCCATCCGTTCGCTTCAGAGTTCAAGAACTCTTCGCCGGGAGCGAACTGAACTCCGAACTGCGGGCTGAAATCGAGGAGCAGCTGGAGCGGCTGTTCGGAAACCGAAAGGACGAAATTCGCTTCGCCGTCCGCTCGTCGGCTGTCGGCGAGGACGGCGCGGAGTTGAGCAGCGCCGGCCAGTTGGAGTCCATTTTGCACGTGGAGCAGTCGGAGGTTCGTCCTTTGAAATCGATTTGCGGGTGTCCCAATAGTCCAGCGGCGATTGCGAAGGCTTTAGCCGGCAGTTTCGCGAAGATCTTTGGACTATTCGGCTTTCACAAACCAGACAGGAATGATTCCTTTGCCTTGAAGATCTGCACTCGAGTTCTTGACTGCTGGGCCTCGAACTTTCGGCGAGAAGTCCTCAGCTACCGCTCGGAGCACAACCAACCGTTGAGCTCGCCAATGGCCGTCGTCGTGCAGGAGATGATCGTCGATGGAGTGGCCGGCAAGTGCCCTCAATTGTCACTAATATTCCTCTAGGCGTGGTGTTCACGAACGACCCGGTGCGAGGCGACCCGTCGCGCGTCATCCTGAACTTTGTGGAGGGTGACGGCGAGAAACTCGTGGGCGGTTCGTCCACCCACTCACTCTTTCCTGTCATCCATTCTTCTTTGTTCTGCAGGCCAAGCAATCCCAACACAAGTGGTGATCTCGAAGCGGGACATGCGGGTCGTCGAAATGGTGCCTTCCGTCTTCCTTCCATTCAATCCCGCCCGTTTGCAGTCCGGACCGTCACTGTTGGACGACGATTGCTGCCTTCGAATCGCCGAAGCAGCCGTCTACCTGGAGCGCGTGTTCGACCACCCGCAGGACGTCGAGTTCGTCTTCAAATCGGGCGCTCTTTTCGTCGTTCAATCGCGGAACGTCACCGGTTTGGAGTTGGAGTCCGAGTGGGAGCTGGAGCACGAGTTCGACACGCCCGCGTTGAGTCAGAAGGCGATCTTCAGCACGGCCAACCTCGGGCAAGCATTCGGTTCAAAGGAGGGATTAATGGAGGGTTTGAAGAGAAGTGATGCCCGTGCCGCTCTCGCCCCTCGGCTGCTCCACGCTCGCCATTGCGTACGACCGGACGATTCATGTGTGTTCCCTCTTATGTCATCGCATCCTCCTCTTTTGTTCAGACGATCTTTTCGTGCATGAGCGTCGAGCAGGAGGTGATCTACCGGCACACGCACGGCGGCGTCATGATCTTCCGGCAGCGGGCGTTCCTCAACGCTCTCGAGGTCTCCTACATCCTCCTCTTCTTCCTATGGTGCACTGATCGTTGTAGAGCCTGTTGAGGAACTGGGAGGACGTGAAGACGAACCGGATTCCCGAGTACAACGTGGCCGGCTGCCGGCTGTTCACGGACGAGCAGCTGGAGCTTGGCCGCGAGCACTTCCCGCCCAAATCGCCCCTCCAACGGGGCTACGAGTTCTTCAAGATGCTCAAGGCAATATTTTTGTTGGTTGACCGATGAAATGATTGCTTCAGATGTTGTATGTGGACAGCGGGCGGCTGTTTGGTCGTCTGCGGGCGGCACACGACGAAATGAAGCTCTGCACCGTTCCGGACGACCCGCCGGGGATTCTCGCTGCCGTTCGCCTGCAGCTGGAGTATTTCGTTCGGGTAAGCAGAGTTTAGAGGACCTCAAACTATTGGGTTTGAGGTGATCGAACTGCACTCGACGATCACCGTCGTCTCGAGCATCACTTACGTCCTCGTTGCGATGATCATGAAGGGCGATTCCGGTGGGCACTAACATCTTCTTCCTTTTATTTTTGTGTAGAAGACTTGGACTCGAAGCTGCTGAACAGCATCGCGACCGTCTACTCGAACAACCCGCACCGGCTGATCAGCGGCGACATTCCCGTTTCGTTGCGCGTAAGCGACTGAACACACGAGGATTCACTGCTGCCCGCTTTGTTGCAGAAGATCGCCCTCGCAATCAAATCGAACCCAACAATTCGTGAGCGACTGGAAGCTTTTGAGGATGCCGAAGAAGCGGTCGCTTTTCTGCGAGCCGACCGCTCGGAGTGCGGCGACGCTGTTCGGGCGTTTCTGCGGGATCACGGGCATCGCGGCCTCCACGAGCTGCTGCTCGTCGGGCGACCGTGGGGCGACGACCACGAGCAGCTGATCGCCACTGTTAAGGTTCGTTGGGGGACTTTGTTCAGGGTTTCTCTCGCGCCGGGTTCTCTCGCACGAGAAAGCTGACATGAGCGATCTTCTGTTTTGCTCTTTGGTGCAAGAGACCTGATCGTTCTATAGACGCCCAACAAAGAACGCTGTCCCCAGCAACCAGCGACTTTCTGCTTGCAGTCGATGCTCGCCGACCCGCAGCTGGAGAAGACGGACGGGCGCGAGGTGGTCGCCGATCTGAGCCGCCTGGTCGGCAGTTTGGACGTCCCGCTGGGCGCCGTCCAGCGAGCGCTCCTCAAGCATTTGATCCCGCACGCGCACCGCTCGGTGCAGTCGCGGGAGGCCGCCAAGAACCTCCTCGTTCACGGCACGTCGCTCATTCGAAATTCCTTCAAGAAGCTGGGCCGTCGGCTGCACGAGGAGGTGGGTGGAAGGCGAAAAGCAGGGAATTCTCTCGGTTGATTGCAGCGAGTGATCAAGCAGCCGGAAGTCGTCTTCCAGCTGACGCTGTGGGAGCTGGAGGCGCTCGTCGAGCGGGGCGACACGAGCGTTCTGTCACGGTAAGCCCGCTTGATTGTTCGCGACCAGGCGTGGGGCAGATTCCTGCCGTGCTGATGCCGATGGTACAGGGGTAAAATGGAAGATTTAGTCGCAGTCATTAGCGATCGCCACCAGGCCACGCAACTCGAATCTGCCGCGTGTTTCCTCACCGCTTGCTTGCAGTGCCCGAAGACGACAGCGCGTGTACGGCCGGCAGTCGGAGCAACGCTACCCGCTGATCTCCGTCGGGAATCCCACGCCTTTGGTTCGCTCCATGAGATGATTGCCCCCTCTATCGAATGTTTCAGGAAGATCAAACGAGTGAAAGAGGCGAAGGAACGACGCTGCGGCTGAGCGGCACGACCGTCTGCGAGGGCCGAGTGAGCGGACGGGCGCGAGTGGCCCGCTCGCTGGCCGAGGCGAAGGACACAAAGGTGAGCGGTGAATTGAAGAGGATGTGGTCGGATGATTCACTGAAAACGGCGGGGATTTCCCTTAGATCTGCCGTGAATCGGGTCAACTCCAAGAGAAAGACCAGCATGCAGCTGCCAAATGGCATCCTTTTCGTTTCCTGCACTCAACCCATGCCAACGTCAATTCATTTTGTTCGTTGCAGCCAAACGAGATCCTGATCACAACGTGGACGGACATCGCGTGGTCGCCGCTCTTCCCGGTGATCGGCGGACTCGTGACGGAGATCGGCGGTCTGCTCTCGCACGGCGCCGTCGTTGCTCGGGAGTACCGACTGCCCTGCTTGATCGCCGTCCCCGATGCAACCGTCCACTTCAAGACGGGTTCGTTCTTTCGATCGATCGCTTATTTCATTGCTTTTGTTCAGGCGACCTTGTTCTGCTGGACTCTTTTAAGGGAACGATCGAGCGAGTAGAAGAGTAATTGGGTTGAAGAAGGGAATAAACAAGACTTCTATTGCACTACTTCATTTAACACTGAACTACGCGTCAAAACAAGCAGATTTTTGCTCTATTCGCGCCATTCGGGACGTAAAGGAGGTTTGCTTGGTTTTTGATTGCCATCCGAACTACCGATCTCTCGGACTTTTCCGCATAGAACTCTTTATTCATCCATTTCCCAATCGTCCTCGTCGTCAAAAATGTCAGTTAAAAGGGAGGCTTCCTCAATGAAGACAAAATTCAATTGGACTCCGTCCGATGAGCACGTCCAGACGTCCACGACCCGTTCGTCGGTCACCATGAGCTCGGCGACCAGCTGGGCGTCGAAGCCGGCTGTTGTGCGGGCGAATTGTGGGTACGCAGCGAAGTACCAAGCGGCAGCCCAGCGCGCTTGTTGGTGGTCGTTCTAAACATTCGGTCAGATTCGGGGGCTTGATCTAGCACACGAACCGGCAAATCCTCTGCATTTGGGAGTGAAATCTTCACCGAAATCTGCACATTTGGATGACCGGCGCATTTCGCGCTCTCCGCAAGGCGCCAAGCATAAATCCAGAACGAACAAAGAACGTAGTTGAAATGATACCACCCACACTAAAACCGCCGGGTTAGAAACAACAGGAACCGACTTAAACTCACGGCAAAGTCCGGAAAGTCAAACTTGAGGAAAGAAATGTGCAAGACAAACGCGTCGTTTAGAGTGCGCAAATTCCAGACCGCCGTTCGAAATTCGTGTTCTTCCCGCGCGTAGGCCCACGGGTTGGCAATGGGATCGAACGGAAAGAACGGCGGCAGACTGGCAGAACGACGGACGACCACGCGTTTCACCCATTCGTTCGCTGCGAAGCTGAAAGACCGTCGTTTTCGTCCTGCAGAAGGCGAACTCACGGCCCATGAGCTGCGATGTGCTCCACACAATCCACGGCAAAGACCACTCGAGCGCGTGATCCGAAGAGCGGAGCGAGAGCTAAAGAAACGCTTTGATAATCAATGAAGATAACGGCGGGAACGTACACGGAGACTCCGCGAATCGAGGCCGCCATTCCACTCGATTCGTTGACTTCGAGGGCACTTGTCGCGCAAACAGAAGGAAATCCTGCGGACAGTTGGATTTAAATTCGGAGACGAACGGCGGCGAAAAGTCGCGGAGCAGCTGGAGGATCCAAACAGACTCGTAGTCCCGATAGACGTCCACTTTAATCGTCTTCAAATGCGGTAGGCCTAAAGAACGAACTGAACGGCTGACTGCTGCAAGTCCTCACTTTTGACGGCGGAAAGCAGGAACGCCATCGTGCGCACACCTTCGAAGGTCTCTTGGCTGTCGCCAATGGCCACACGGAGGCATTCGATGTCCCGCTGCCCCAATTGCAGAAGAAGCGACGCGGATTCCGCTCGCAAATGCTGCTCGTCGAGGTGCAACGGAAACGACGGCGGGCACAAGTGCGCGAATGCGGGCTCGAAAAGAAGGTACGATCGATCTGCAGACCATCGGCTTTCGCTGCTTTGTGCAAAGTAGGCGGACACGAATGTACGCGAACAGAAGAACATTCGGAGAGTGCGGAATCGGAGGGCTGCGCGTTCCCGAAGGAAATCGAGACCGTTCGTCTGTCGATTGTGGGGCAGCTCCGTGCTCAGCGACTGGAGCATCAGCGATCGTCGAACGTCCAGCCGCATCTTCGGTTTCTGCTTCCCCTCCATGGAGCTGCTGAAATCAACACAAACGGGTGAGCAACGAAAGCGGGCCGAGTGAGTGGGTGTAGGGCGCGAAGCGTTGGTGCATGTGAGTGGAAAGAAAACCAACGTTGAAAGGCGCTTTGCGTTGTGTGCGAAACCCGCCTTCTTTTCCCAGCCGACTGCGCGGCGTCCAGCTTGCGAAACTTGACCTAGCCGCCAAAGCAATAAAAGGTATTGATCGACTCGTTCTTCTCACACAAACGTCGCCCGTTGGCCTCTTTCAACTCGCATCATTTCGGTCTTCTACGTACGATATTTCAACGTTTATTCACGAGCACATTCGTTAAACACAAAAAACAATCGATTGACGAGACAGCATTCACAATTCTTCATAGCTGCAATAGAAAAGCAGTGATATGATGGGAAATCTGAGCACGTAGATGATGCTGCGGCTACTTTTTAATGAACACGAAGTTCAAGGCGGCACCGTGCGATGGACACGTCCAGACGTCTACGATCTGCTCCGCGCCGTAAGTGAGTTCGGCGACCAGGTCGGCATGAAAGTCGGCCGTCGTGTGCGTGAAGTTCAAATGTTCGTCAAAGAACTGGGCAGCAGCTGTGCGCACGGACGCGTATTCGTTCTGAACACTTGCGTGAGATCGATTGATTTGCGAACCTACGGGTTTCTTCTTCGGGGGCGGCAGGTCGATCAGCACCGAAACGTGCACGTTCGAATGGCCCGCCCCTCGTGCGCTCTCTGCGAGCCGTCCAGCACACGTCGCCAACAACGACAGCGTGTGCGGAAAGTAACGTCGCCAGTCCTGGAAACTCGAAGCATGAATAAAAAAAGCCATCGAACGCACCGAAAGCTCGCGGTACATTCGCTCTGCGAAACAAACGTGAAGAAGGAAGCGATCGTTGAGAGCGCGCAAGTTCTGGACGGCTGTCGGAACTCGCGTTCTCCCTGCTCGTAGTCCGAAGGATCGAAAATCGGATCGTATGGGAAAGAGGGCATCGGTCTGGTTTGCAGGTGGACGACCACTCGTTCCACGCGTTCGTTCCTCTCGAATCTGTAAGTTCGAGTGTCGCGATTGCAATAGATCCAAGCGCACGGCCCGTTTGCTGCAATGTCCGCCACAAAATTTTCAGCAACGATGACTCGAGAACGCGAACGGAACAGAGGAACGAGATCTAAAAGAGGCGTTTAGTACTCTATTGACAAGAAGATGAACCTTGAGGTTTGTGAGGAAACGGATAGCACATGGCTTTGTCCGCCGCCCTCAACGACGGCGGCAGCACGAGCAAGAGGAAGTGTTCAGGATAGGCAGAAGCAACTTCGCTGATGGACGTCGGCAGAAAGTCGCGCAAAAGCTGAAGAAGCCACGGGACCTTGTGTTCACTCACAACCTCCAGCTTAACGGCCTTCAAGTGCGGCAGACCTAAAGCACGAACAGATGGACGAATTGTCTTAATTGCTCACTTTGAACGACAGTCAGCATGAACGCCGTGTTCCGAACACATTCGAAGGTCTCTTGGCATTCGTCGAAGTTTATGCGCAGACAACGGGCATCTCTCTGCCCCAATTGCATTAGAAGAGCCATTGATTCGGGCCGCGAATGCTGCTCGCCGAGGTGCAGCCCGAACCATGCCGACCCCAAGCTCGGGCTTGTCGGATTGAGAATGGGACAGCCTTGTCCTTCGGACCATCGACCTTTTGCGCTGGGCGTGAAGAAGGCGGTCACGAATGAACGGGAGCAGAAGAACACGCGGAGGGTGCGGAATCGAAGGGCCGCTCGCGCGCGATGGTAGTCAGGACCGTACGGTAGTTCGTTGTGAGGCAAATACGTGTCCAACGACTGGCGCATCAACCCTCGGCGGGCGTCCATCCGCAGCTTCGGTTTTTGCTTTCCGTCCATTGCGAGCCTGAAATCAACGCGAACGAGTGAGAGCAGAAAGAAGGGAAGAACGCGCCGCATTGACCGGTGCTGCCGCTCACTCTTTCAACACAGTGGGCTCAACCGATTCCGCTGCCCACTTGCATGCGGCGCTCACGTGCTATCACTCGGCGGCTCGCGCCTGCTTGTTTAGCGCGCTTGACCCAAGCGGCAGAACTCGCGGGTTTGCAGCAGGGGTGTTTGCTTGACTCGAACGCTTTCCGCAAAAGGTCCCATGCCCTTGCCGGCTGCTCGTGCAAGTTGAAAGATCAAGGGCGGGCTTGAACGAGTACCACCCGTTCTCGAGACCCCAATCCGTTTCATCGGTTGGCTTACGCTCTTTCACGAAGTCTCAAAGCGGCGCGCTTTCCCCTGCTCTTGCCGCTCACAGCTTTGCGTTAATTTCAGGTGCGTGATGGACACCATGAAGCCGAAGCTGCGGATGAACGCCCGACGAGGGCTCATGTACCACTCGCTCAGCTTTCAGTTGGCCCACAACCGACTACCGCCGCCAAATGTTCCCGAATTCTTTCAAGAACAGGCAGCTCTTTGATTCCGCACTCTCCGTCTGTTCTTCTGCGGTCGGGCCTTCTCGACCGCTTTCTTTACACCCAGCGAGAAGAGTTGGTGGCGAAAAGAACAGTCCGACCGGACGAAGCTTGGAATCGGCAGCCATTATTATGGTTTGGCACCGTTTGGCTTGGAGCTCGACGAGCGTCACTTGCGAGCGGAATCGCTGGTGCCTCTTCTTTTGCGTGTGGGAAAGACGGACATCCAACGTCTCCACCTGACCGTCGATTACATGGGGACTGTCGATTATGGATGCATTCGCAAGAATGCGTTGATTCTGTCAGCAATCAAGGGTAACCAATCTGACAAAATTTCCTGCCCCCAGTTCGTTCTTTAGACTTGCGGAACTTGAAAAGCGTCAACATGAGGATCTCGCGAACGAAAAGGCAAACTTGGATGTTCCACCTTCTCCGCGACTTCCTGCCCACGTCCATCGCAAGTTCAAGGCCGATTGCCATCAGGATTTCCTGATGCTCGGCCGAAAACAGACGACTGCCGAAAAAGCGAAGTTGGATTTCTACTTTTGGGGAACCGAATGTACGTCCTTCGTTGTCAATTGCAGAATGAAACGCGTGATACTTTAGATCTCGCTCCTTTCTTCCAATCGCGTGCTCGCGTCATCGTCGATTACAATTGCATCGAAAGCATTGCAGACCACGGGCCGTGAGTTCGAACTGATTGTGATGAGTGGAAACGAGCTTGCAGCATGGAGCCGAACGAACACGTGGAACGAGTGTTCGTTAGGTACTTCCAAAAGGCGTGGCTGCTCTACTACAACCACCCGTCTCCCCCGCCGCCCGATCATGAACAAGAAAACCGGACGTTTTGCACGGCGATCCAGAACTTGCGCTCGTTGAACGCCAAGTTTCTTCTTCACATTCGTTTTCACCCGTGCATATTCAACGGAAATTTGTCTTCAACAATCTCCCGCTACCAACAATTCGCGGACTCTGCAAAAGCTGCCGCCCATTCGAACGTGCAGCTTTTGCAGGTGATCGGCCTGACGAACCCGTAAGTTGCCACAAACAACCAATCGAATTGAGTTGAGTGTTCAAAATAGCAACGAGCAACTGCCGACAACGGCTGCTCTCTTCCTCGGCAAACACCCCGACTTCTCGCGCACGACCGACCAATTCGAGGCCGACCTGGCGGCCGAACTCGCGAGCAAAGACGAACGGGTCGTGGACGTTTGGACGAGTGTCACGGACGGAATCGCGTTGAATTTTGTCTTTGTTGTTTAAAATGAGTACCAATAAATAACATGCTGTTGATGCGGGGAATGAGAACGCGAGTGTTGCGGTGAACATCAAGCATCCTGGTCGCCAAGTGGGCGGCGGGAACACTCGTAAGACGACGAGGATCGTGAATGAAAGCAAGTAAATCTCTCCGTTCGTCACAAAAAAGCCATCTGATCGATCAATCACCTCTTTTATTCCACCAACAATCAGTCCAACAACAACAAAGTGAATAGACGAACAACATCCTCAACGCTCTTTCGCTCACTCCTCGACCGGCGCTCCCTTGCCGCGCTTCAACTGCCGCTCCTTCCGCTTCTTCAGGTAGCCCTTGACGTTGCCCTGCTCCTTCACCTTGTCGAAGCGCTTCTCCATGATCTTCGTCTTCATTTGCTCTGCAATCGAAGCGAGGAATGAACGGAAGAAGGAGGGGAGAACTGACTGTTGTTGAGGTAGATCGGGCGTTTGCCCTCGTTCATGCGACGGATGTTTTCGGCGCGCACTTCGCTTTTCGCCTCGAACTCGGCGTTCTGCTCGTCGGTGGCGCGGATTTGATTCTCGAGGGTGCGGATCGCCTCGCGGATTTCGGCCGCCTTCTCGGGCTCCGCGCGCTGCGCCTCGCGTTGCGCTCGCTTCAAGCGCTGAAACAAACGAACGAGAGAAGTGTGAAGGAAACCGAGTGGACTGACCTGAACCTCCTGCTTGCGCATGTCCGAAATGAACGCGTAGTCGCGGTTGAATTGGAAGCGATCGAAGTCGCCGCACTCGAAGCGCGGGTCGTAGCGCACCTTCTTTTTGACGACCACCAGCGAGTTGTGAGCGACCGGGCGGCGGCTGGAGAGTTCGCGCGGTCGTTTGCGGTTGGCTCGCTTCAAATCGCACGAATGAGTCGACTGAATCAATGGATTGAACGAACCGAATGCTCCGCCTCGTCGTTCGGCTGGTCCTCGCCCGAATCCTCCGCTTCTTCTTCGTCCTTCTTCGCTGCAGCTTCGGGGAAGAACGCCTTGTCGAAGAGCTTGACGCCCAGCGTCGCCTTCAGCGCGCGCACTTTGCTCAGCGGCATGCTCGCGATCTCTAAACCACAAAGAGGAGGAATGAGAAGAAAGGATTGAAGGGAACGAACCGTGCCGCATCAACTCCTCGCCGGTCGTCTCGCTGCGTGTCGGCCGCTCGACCGCCGACTCGTCCGATTCGCTCGTGCTCATCCTTCTGGAAACGAGTGAGCACTCGATCGAATCTTCAATTTCTTGCAAGTAATTGAATGACGTCCGAACATCTCCTCCCCTCGTCAACCGACCGACTCAACGAAAAGAACGAGGTTTACTGGGCGTCGAGAGCGAAAAGTATTCACATACACGTACTTGCGCGGTTGAAAACTGTTGATCGTACGAAGAAGGAAGTCACTAGCAGAAAATTCGGGGTGCACAATTGATCAATGGGAGAATGAATGGAGAGAAGGTGGAAGTGGACCGGAACGGTGTGCACAAAGAAGAAGGAACGAAGAAGATCGACGGAAGAAAAAGAAGGCGGTGAAGTCGGCTGTGTTCAATTCAATGGGAGGCTGTACAATGGACGTTGGGATGAGCAACAGAACACGAAGAACGAACGAACGAATGGACTGAGAACCAAATTACCCATAGCTAACGAAACAAAAGGGCCTAAACGTTGAAGGTGTTCGGCGGCTGATCGTCGGCGCCGCCCGGCTGATGCTCCAAGTGCTCCAGGTCGTCTTCGTCGTCCCCGTCGCTCACGTCGACGAGTTGGCTCTCTTCCGGCACGCCCCAAATGTTCGAGGTGAGCGGATTGGGGCCTGCGGACTGGTGGACGCCGCTCGGCGCGTCGTGCAGGTGGGCGGCGGGCCGACGGAAAGGCGTTTTGTCCGTGGACGGGACGGCCGGAGCGGTGGCGCCGTACGAGGGCCGTCGACCCAACGCCGCAAGTTCGGTGAACGCGCCGCTGCCCCGAGAAATCAGCAGGTCGGTGACGGCGAGCGCGTTCATCGACATTTCGAGGGCGCGGAGGTCGTTCTCTGCAACAAACCGATGCAATCAATCCACCCTCTTCCTTTCTCTTCGAACCTTGCACCTGATCGGGCACGCCGCGATTCAGGTAGCGCGCCGCCGGCGCGTGGATCACGTTGGATTGGCGCATCGAAAAGACGGACGACGTGGACATCGCTGCGGCTGCGGACTCGACGAACATCCCCGCGCTGCCGCTCATGATCGCCGAGCGTTCCGCCGACAAGGAGCGCTGCCCGACCGGCTGCTGCACGTGCTGCTGCTGGGCGGCGGTCGGGGAGGGCGGCGGCGTCGAGGGCCGAGCGGCCGCCTGGTGCCGAACGGTCGACTGCGACGCCAACATCGCCGAATTTTCGATCAGCGGCGCGAACACGCCCGGCTGTTGTTCGTTCGCTTCTTGGAGGTCTTTCGTCCACTGAAAGCAATTGATTGCACTCGTTCCTTTCGACTGATGGAACGAACCAGCTCCCGAATGTTCTTGATCAACTCCTCGGCTTCGGCGGGCGGCTTCCAGGCGGGATTCTGCGAGACGAAGTTCAGCAGCGACAGTTCGACCTTGGCGTGTCGCTTGCGCGGCGATCGGCGGCCGAAAGCGTTGCCCTCGGTGAAGTCGACGACCTCCGAGAGGCGGGGGTCGCCGTCCCGTGCGAGGTCCATGGCGGCGAAGGCGCAAACGTCGCCGATCGACTCGCAGGAGCGCGTGTTCTCGTGCAGGAAGAGGACGATCGAAGACGCCTTGTCTCGGATTCTGCAACGAAGTCAATCGATCGACTCGCATCAAAAGAAACGAACCGGAAGAGCAGGATGAAGGGCGTGATGATCGGGCTGAGCAACTCCTCCACGAAGAACTGCACCTTCAGCTGGAAGATGCGGCCGAACTCGGAGCACACGTCCGTCGAGTGACTCTCGCGGATCCAATTGGTGGGCGCGTAGTGCACGTTCGCAACGATCTGCCGCATGAGGAAGTCGTGGCAAAAGACGAGGTTTTCGTTGGGGATGAACGAGCGGCACATCAACCCAATGGCGGCCGTCACCGTCATCACGGTCAGCACGTGCTCGATCTGCAATCCAATCACTCCTTCAATCAATGCAATGGAAGGAACTCACATTCAAGACGTCCTCATCCCACGCGGACAGCACGAAGAGAATCGCGAAGATCGAGCCGCAAATGAACGCAATGGTTTTGGCGGCGATCTCCGCAACCGTCGAAATGAATTGGTCCCTTCAAACAACCGTTGATTGCAGCCATTCCATTGCCCAACTCACATGTACCGCACGGCGTACTCGTAGCTCTTGTTCAGGCGCGCGTTCAGCTCATGGTCCAGCTCGTTGTAGTGGCGGAGGCGAAGGCGGCCGTAATTCGAGTACTTGCGCGATCCCAAGACTCCGGGCTCGCGGCGCACGAGTTCGGCGTACGCGAAGAAGCTGAAGAGCACCTGGTAGAGGAAGACGAACGGGAAGAACACGAGATTGGCGACGCCCATGTAGAGGATCGTGCGTCGCATGTTCTCGGCTGCAAACCTTTCGCTCATTGATTGATTGAATCGATTGGGAACGAACCCAACGGCTCGAGATGGTCGCCGGTCTTGAACTCGTCCTTCAGCGCGTACGGGCCCTTCCACGGCGCCCACGGACCCCAGAAGAGGAGCCACTCGAGGTTCAGCCGGAGGCCGCTGGACAAGTAGGAGATCTTGCCGACGAATGGCACTCGAATCGTCAACGGGAGCACGTCCTAAACACTCGATTAAACAGAGAAAGGAGGAAAGGACGAACGTTGTCCACCAACGCCACCATGTAGTTCTTGTAGCGGAGGATTCGCTGGTACACGTCCAACGGCGTGATGCTCTCCTGGTTGACGATCAGGTGGACTTCGGGCTGCTTCTGGCAGATCTTCTCCACTACGTCCTTCCACGCGGCGTTGCTGAGCTCCCAGTCGGGGATCTCGAGCACCGTGCCAAAGAAGACCTGGATTTCGTGGAGCTGCAGCAGGCGGTAGCCGACGCGGAACAAGTGGGCGATCCAGAAGACCACCGCGAGCAGCAGCGAGAGCACGATGATCGGATGGAAGTGGCTGGCGCAGTTGGGGACGACGGCGTCCTGCAATTCGCGGAAAATCGATCAAATTTCTAATGAATTCAAACGAACATCCCAGTGCCGTTTGCCGACGATCGGCCGCCCGCTTGCCGTCGTGTTCTTGTTGTTGAAGAGCACGTCGTAGTCGACGCACTGGAGCAGGAACGTCGAGACGGCGACGACGAACACGAACTGGAAGAGGGCGACGCAATGCCGAAGGGCGATGCACATGAACCCGTTCCCTTGATGATATTCGTAGCAAAGAGCGAAGAACTGCAAGCGAGCAACGAATGAATGGACGAGCGAAGGGAACGAACCTGATCGATGTCCTCCACATGATCCCACCGATGTTCCCGCTTCGAGTTGATCAGTTCGGAGGAGGACTCGCGGCTGGACGCGTCCGGGAACGCCACTTCGGTTTGGGCGCGATGAACGGAGGGCGGCAGGCCGTTCTCCGCGTGATGCCCGTCGGCCTCAGCGGCCGCATTCTCGTAATTTCCGTCGATTGGCTGCAAACCGAAGAGATCGGTGGAATATTCGAAAGAATTGGGCAAACCTCGTAGTAGCTACGGCGATTCGAAAAGATTGACATCCTGCATTGGAGTTGAAGGACCGACTGCCCGCTTCTTTCGGCTGCAAAACAACAACAACAATTAGAGGCGATCGAGACGATCGGCGGAGTTCGCACGGACGCGAGAAACGCGACGGTCACATGTTCGGAGGCGCCCCACCCGAAAAGAAACCCCGTGCTCGCTCGCCTCGTCGCTCACTCGGGCGCACTTCTCCCGCCCCACGCGCCCGCCCGCTTCGCCGGCCGGCCGGCTTGTTTCCTCCCTCTCGCCCGCCGCCGCCGTCTCGTGAAAAGCGGCGGCGTGACTCCCGCTGCCGCCCTTTGGGGTCGAGCGGGCGGCTCGAAAGCGGCGGCCGGCCGGGCAAACCGAACGAAAATCCTCGATTCGCCCTTCTGACTGCTCTGTTAATCGAAAGAATCATCGAAGAAAGAAATCACCCGGAAATCGCCTTGATTCCATCAGTCGCAAGTTCAAGGTCGGTCAGGTGCATGCAACTTCGTTGCTTCAGCCGAAATCAATACCCCCGCATCTGCCCCGACAAGCCCGAATCGCTCGCAAATCCCCGAAGCTCATCGAAAAGAAGCGAACCCCGGTTATCCCCTTCCTTCTTCGGAGCGCCCGCTCCCGATGCCCACGGCCCACCATGGGACTTCCGGCAGTTCAAATCTTCATGATCATGGCGCGTCAGCTGTCGAAGCCGGTCGCCGATTTCGTCATGCGGCAGGGCCGCCAACATCCCGGCTTTCGTGATCGCCTGCTCGTTCCGATGGGCAGAGGTTCGTTCTTCTTTGCTTCTTTTCATTCTCTTTCTTTTGCTTCAGGGATCGTGAACCTCACCACTCGGCTCCGCATGAAGAACCTCGGCCTCGGGGCGCCCGCCAATCGTACGCAACCTCCAACTTCTTCCTTTGATCCCCGTGCTTTCAGTCGGCCCAATCTCCGAATCCACCGCTCTGGAACAATCCTCCGAGTTCGTCCAACAGATCGTGATCTTCGGCTACTCGGTGGGCGTCTTCGCCGCCTACCACTACTACAGCAAACGGAACGAAAAGGAGGTCGTTCTGGCGGAGGACTTTCGCAAACTCCTCCAAGAGCTGGACACCCGCTTCGCGTTCGTCGAGAAACGTTCGTCCACTCCACGATCCTCTCGTTCATTCCTTTTTGTTGTTTCAGGCCTGGACGACATCGATCGGCAGCTGGTGGACATGAACCGGGTTCGTTTCCTCTTCTTTCTTCCAGTCATTCCTTCCGGTTGTTTAGAGCGTGGTCGGGAAGATCTTCCGGTCGAAGAGCGAGCCGGAGAAGCCGAAGGAAGCCGTCCGGCCGCTCTCCTCCTCGATTCCCTTCGACGAGGCCCTCCAGAAGGTGATGCCCTCGAAGCGGGGCGAACTGCACGGCCACGAGGTCAAAGGCGTCGCTCCGGCGGCCGAGGACTCGAGTTCACTCGTCGGCGACGATTGAGCGCCTTCCGTATCGTCAGTGTAGATACTCCTTGCTTTTATCCGCGTGTGTGTATAGGACCCTCTTTTCGTGAATAAATTTTACTCATTGCTCGTGCATTGGTGATGAGTTAACAGCCTTGTTTTGACTTCCAGACTTCTCCCAAGCTTTGGTGAAGGAAGGAAGACAGGGAGTGATTCAAACATCCGGCATTCCATTGCTGGTTTGGTCTGAATCGAAGCCAAAGCTGCTTGCTGTCGTGCGTGCGTGCCTCAAGCAAGCAACCGGAGAACTCAACACAAGAAATTCCGCTCCGCAACTCCAAATTCCCACAACTGCCCATCAGTTCTCTTCCTTGTGGCCAACTCATGAACGTAGGTATTTATTCTTGGAGCAATTCAATAAGTAGGTAGGTAGAATTCAGAGAGGATTATGCTTCGAATGCTGCTGCTCACAACAAGGAGGTGGGTGGGAACAACTAACTCGTCTCGTCCAGGGAGGGGGATGGAAGTGAAATGCGGGAGGGAGCAATCAAGGCCGTTGATCACAACTCCGTGTGCTGCTCGATCTTCGACTCCAGGTGCGCCTCGAGTTTCTTGAGTTTGCGGAGGATCCGATCGCGGGTCTCCGCCTCCTCGGGCGTCCACTCGAGCGCGTGCTCGGCGAGATGCTCGCTGTGATGCTCGAGTTTGGCGCGCTGACGGTCGAGGTGCCGCAGTTCCGTGCGGATGGCGTCCAGCTCGTTGGGGATCATGCCGGGCGAGGTGCGGGCCTGCAGCAGGGCATTGAATGGAAGAAATGAACGAAAAGGAAACCCACTTTCGTCCACAACTCGCGAACTTTGGCGTCCTTGAACGGATTCTCGCGGATGTCCGTGAGACGATGGCGGAGCTCCTCGAATTGACGCTCGATTTCCGCGTTCTGCTGCTTCAACGAGGCCGTCGTGGCGGCGTGGTCGTGGTGCGAGTGGACGTGGTTGTCGTCCAGCTGCTTGTGCGCTCGCAGCGCCGCCGCGTACTCGCGACAACGCGCGTCCTGGGCGACGAACAGGCGGCGGATTTCTGCAAACAACTCGCAATAATCAACGGAAATCGACCAATCGAAACGAACCTTTGAGCTCGTCGCCCGTGAACGTGCCGTCCGTCTCGACTTCGCTCCAAAAGCGGCGCACTCGCTCATCCTCGAAGTCCACAGGCGGTTCGTGCGCGGCGGCGTCCATTCGCGTCTTCTCGTGCTTGTACTTCTGCAATCCACCCTCCGATCACTTCTTCCCATTGGGGCAAACCATTTGAAAGGCGTGCGCGACGTCGGCGAGATCGAAACGCTCGAGCATTCGCTGCAGCTTCTCCTCCACTTCGGCGAGTCCCTTCTCGCCCGTCTGCTTGATGTTCAGGAAGAGGTCGTCGAATTTCTTCAGTTCTTTCTGCAACCAATCGATTGGCAAAGAAGGAAGAAGGAGGACAAACCCGAAGCTTCGCCACCACGTCCGAATTGCGCAGCCGATCCGCGGCTTTCGTCCACAAAAAGTTGATTTTTTCCATGCGGAAGGCGGCGGCGGGCGCTTCGTCGTCGACGGCGGCGGCATTTGCGGGAAGAAGAAGAACATCGCCGAGCAGGAGCAGGAGGACGGCGGCGGGGACGAGGGCGACGAGCAGCGTTCGCATTTCCGAATGACGGCCGACGAGCACGAGAGCGAGCGGTCGGCCGACCGGCAAGCGGATCGGCCGCGACGGTCGGGCGACCGGCGGGAATTTCGGCGCGACTTTCGCTCGACCGCGAGGGTCGTGGCTTTACGTTCGGTGCTTGCCGTCAACAAGAAACTTCTGTTGCTTGCTGCTTATAAAGCGGAGATGAATTCCCGATTGAGACCAGTCGGCTACAGCGACATTCTGCAGGGAAAAGGAAGTAGTTGCTAGCAGATCACAGCCTTGACGGCATCAACCTGCAGCCGAACAGGGAGCCTTCGTATAAACAAGCGGGTTTCAATTGGTCCTTTCATTTTCGTTGTCCCATACAACCGACGAGCTCGAGCGTATAATTTATTTGATCGACCGAAGCAAGAGAGTACCGAGATGCGAGGAGATTGAATACAAGCGAAATGCAATTCTTTTGATTAAAATGAGGGCTTTCTTTTGGTTCACGGACTTCGATCGAAGACCTCGTCCGAATTGTCCACGGGATTCACGAGGAGGTTCAGCAGGCGGAGGAACTCGCCGCTGCACGTGTTCTGCAGGTCGAGAACCACGTGCCGGCCGTACTTGCGCTTGTACTCGTCGCAGATGTCGTGCAGGTCGATCTGAACGGAGGGGATTAGCCTGGTACTCATCAGAGAAGTGAGTCTTCTGTCTGCTTCTGCATTCTCCCTTGCAGCTTCTATTCCTGTTCGTTTTGCCCACTTAAACTCAACTCACCTCCGAGCGCATGACGAGAATCCGAATGATGGCCGAGTGGTCGGCACGGGTGCCCGAAATCGCCTCGTGCAAGCGTTCGGCGAAGTAGCGCTGCATGTTGCGCGCGATCTTGGCTGCAATCCACCCCATAATTTTCGTTAAATAGGGAGCGAACTCACAATACATGAGCAACAGCTGGCGCACCTCCGAGTGGATGTTCACGGATTTGCGGATGATCGACTCGAAGTCGCGGGTTTTGGACGAGTCGCTGATCGTCTCGTTGCTCGTCTTCGTGTTCGCCACGTGCACGTCGTAGCGGTCGAGGAAGACGCGCACCTGACTGAGCGATTGGGAGGTGAAGAGCTTCTGGAAGAGCTCCAGGTTGCGGCCCAACTCCTCGACGCCGCTGTCCGAGTTGCACAACAGCTGGACGTTCGCCTCTGCCGCCTCCACGTCCACATCGGCGGCCTCCAGGTCGCGTGTGCGCAGGATGAGGAGGGAGAGCATTTTGCCGAAGATTCCCTCCACTTTTTGGCTCAAATCCTTCTCCAAATTCACGTGATATTCGTTGAAGTAGGCGTCGCGTATGACTTTTAGTTGCTGCAATCCCCGCATTCAATCACTCGCTTCTTCTTCTACTCGACGAACCGAAGCCGAAGAAGTGAGTCCGATCTCGACGGCGATCGAGCGACTCGCCGAGCGGCCGGTGAGCGCGTGATGGAGAATGCGAGCCGAGTACACGTGGGCGGGCTGCAGGAGGGCGAGCGTCGCGTCCAGGAAGAAACCGCCCGCTTCCTCTTCGATGTCGTCCGCCAGGGTCTGAACCGAAAGGTGAGGAGTGGTTGGAGGAGTGGACGAACCCGATGGAACATCCCCTCGTACGCCATCGAGATCTTTTGGCGCTGGAAGTTAGTGTGCGCGAGGAGGACGTTGATCAACACCTTGTCGTCGCTCTCTGCAATCAAGGGATTGATTGGAGGAGAGTGGGAAGAACTCACGAATCCCGCTCAACGCCTGGCGGAGCGCCTTGCTCGCCTCCTCCGGCCGAAAGTTCTCTTCGCTCGGCCCACGAACCGTTCCGCGCACGTCTTCGCTCTGCAATCAGCCTATGCGATCCTTCTTCCGATTGTTTGAACTCACAATCGACTCGTACATCTTGTAGATGAGGGGCATCTGCAGGCGGCGCTGTCGTGCCTTTCGCTCCTGTTCCGAACTCGTCGACTTTTGTCTCTGAAAGTCCACGGGCGCCGAAGGGAGCTGCAAACAACGGCGGTAAACAATCGAGCTCGTCCGCTAATTGATTGCTCCAACGGAAGCAATCGAGCAAATGGAAAACAATCGACGGAAACAAGCGGATTGTTCGTCCGGCCGGCCGGCTTGCGAAAGAAAGCGGCCGGAGGAAACGGTCGACCCGAAGGCGCGTTCGCAAATCCGCGAGTGGCCCACCGGTCGGCCGGCCGGTCGGCGGACAAGGCGGCCGCCGGGCTTAGCCACGCACTTTTCTTTCGTTTGGCTTTTGCTAATCCCCCGTTGTCCTCGCTCGTCCTCGTCGTTTGGATCACGACGACACGTGCGGAAAGAAACGAACGAACCTTTTCGTCGGTGGGGGATCCAACGACCCCGTTTTCCACGTGCTTCGCTTCGATCGGCGGCATCTCCACTTGAACGGTTGGCTGCTCCGGCTGGGCGGTGGGCGGCGTGAACGTGAACTTCAGATCGCCGTCCTCCTCCTCGTCTTCCACTCGCTTCGGCTCGTCGGCGGGTTGGCGCGGGGTGCTCGCGTAGATCTGAAGCAAATGAAGTGAGTTGGAGGTGGACGAAGCGGATGTTTCGGTCAACCGGCTGGTGGGTCAACTGCGGGAATCTGTGGGCCCCGTTGGGAAATTTGAGGCAAACAGCCGACTGCGCCCCGCCCCGCCCACTTGCGGCGATCTCGCCGGGCGGATTAGGCGGGCGGCCGGGCGAGGACGTCAAAAAGCTCAGAGTTCAAGCCCGAGGACTCGTTTCGGTCGAGCGAAAGAAGACGAACGACTGACTCCTATTCACAATTCTTTCGACTACTCCGTTAGTTATGAGTAACGAGAACTGTGGTAATGAATTTGAAGCCCCGTTTGTGTTCTCGAATGCCGCTTTCGTTCTCGGCCAGACAGTCGGTGGACTTCCGACTACAAGACGAAACGAACGCTCGAGCGAATACAATCGGTTGAGCACAAACTCGAAGAACACGACGAGCCGCCCACCCACCCACCAATTGGGGACGTCACAGAGGACTTTGCCGTTGGATCATTCACGGCAATTACCTCCTGGCACCTCACCAGAATAAACGCCCGTACTTTCCCAAAGGTCGACCGCCGTGCAGCATCGGCAGAGTTGCGTTCCCGCCGTACAAGCCGCGTGCTCGTCGTTCCGCGAATGGGCGGCTAATTGGCGGCCATTGAAGCGGCCCCACGCGCCCCACGAAGCGACCGGCCGCTGGGCGCGTGATGCCCGAATTAAACGCGCGATTTTCGACCCACTAACTCAAAGGTCGAAACGAGTTGTTTACACTCGAAATCCACGCAATTCGTTGGGCACGAGCCAAAAGGAGGTTGAAATGCGGGAGTGAAAAACCGACTGCCGACCGAGGAGAAGACCCACGATCCTGCCGACTGCCAGTGCACGGATTTCAACCAACCCACCGACCTACTGCCCGAACAACCGAACGAACGGATGAACAAGGAGGAATTTCGCTAATGCACTCCGAATTCAACACCAACGGCCGGTCGCCCAGCCGGTCAGCGAGCGATCGGCGGCCCCGCAAAGCGGATTCCGTGGGGATTTGCTGCGGGAACCAAGGGGGAACGTAACCACTTTTAATCAATTAGCAGCCGAATCCACCGGATCAACAAGAGAATCCCCGCACTACTCACTCGGTACATCGGAGCGGGTCGCTCCGCGGCGATCAGAGCGGACGGAGTGGTCGGTTGCACGCGAATACCGTAAGACATCGAACGAGCGGCTAATTCGTGCAGTCAAACGAGATTGAGAGTACGCGGCGATACGAACGAACGAACGAACGAGCGGATTGTGTACGTGGCCACCGGCCGCCGGCTCGTCGCGTCCGTGAGCACGCGGTTTGGCTCAAACGGCGGGGCGCGGCGGCAAATCCGACCGCTTGGCCGTCGACCGCTCGACGAAATCGCCTGTCCGTCCGTCCGTCCGTTCGACGCGGCGGGGATGCGTGCAGTGCGGGGATTTGGCCGCCAATCCCTCCACCGGTCGTCTTCGAGTCCGCAACACAAAAGACGGCCGGAGCAGCCGGGGGAAGATTACGCGGTCGGCGGTCGTGCGGGAAGGTCGCCGCCGTGAATTGCCACCTTCGGGCACCCACTCCCCCGCTCGGAAGGCCGCACGGGCCGCTTGTTGTCGGCCGGCTTTCGTTCGTTCGGCTGGTCGGTCGGTCGCTCGACGAGTCCACCCGCCGGTCTCCGGAGAGTGCCGGAATTCGCTCGTTGTCGACTACGCAACAAACCGCTTTGTCAACGGAATTCAGCGATGATTCACGCGCGCATTAGGCGGCGATTAGCGAGAGCCGGCCGTCTGTTTGCAACCGCGAGTGTTTACTCGAAGATTCGCCCCCCTGTCGCGTGGCCGCTTTCGTCCGCTCTGACGTCCCCAAATCCCCGCCGCATTTTCCCGAAGATTATCCCCAACTGCGTAATCAAAACCCGCTGATCCCCTTCGGCAGGGGGCAAATTTCCAAATGGCTTACGGAAATCGTGGGCCGCACGAAGCCGTTGGCTTCCGCTCCGTCCTGGACGGGCACATCGTCGAGCTGTAAGAGCGGCAATCATGAGGCGGGAAGCCCGTGGATTCGGCTCACCATTATCTCGACGAAAGTCGGTCGTTCGCTCGCCGGCGACTCGACTTCCTCCTCCACGTCCAACTTCAGCTCGCTGCCGTCGCCGCTGCTCTCGCCGCTCTCCGCCTGCGGCGCCGCTGACTAAACAGACGAGAAGCCAATCAATCTACAGACGAAATCGAGGGTCTTCTTACGGTGTTGAAAGGAAGGACTTCCTCCTGCTCGTCCTTTGCGTCCTTTAAAGCGGACAGTGCGGGCCCGAGCTGAACAAACGAAATCAATCAGATGAATGGGAGGAAGGAAGGGAACGAACAACGGTGCGAACATGCGCGTAAACGGGCGTGCAATCCAACGGAACGACGAGGTCGACGGAATGCGGCCGCGGAGGTTCCTGAAAGCCGCATGTTGGAGCGTAAGTGAGTGAGTGCTGGAAGCCGCGTACCGTCGCCGGTTCCAAGAAAAAGTCGGAGCGCGTGTCCCGCCGACTAATCCGCAGCTGACCGCCGTGGAGACTCGGCCGCTTCGCCGACGAATCGCCGCCGTCCGGCTGGTAGGGACGGGGACTCGCCTTTGCAAACTGAAAGCCTCGGGTTGATTCGAGAGCTCATGATCGAAAGGACGAACCAATTGGGCGAAAGATTCGCGACGATCGCCGCCGTTCGCCTCCGCCGCGTCCACAAAGCCGGAGTCGTCGCGCGGCAGCTCCGTCGTCGGGTTGGGGCTCATGCACACGTCCACCACGCGCGGACTCATCAGGACGGCGCTGTTCACCGTTTGGAAGGACTTGGCGAACGCGCCGCACGCGCCCAACCCGGACTCCAGGTCGACGAAGTTCGTGTGTCGGCGGCGGCAGAACGACAGGGGCCACATTTTCGCCAGAACTCGCGAACAGCAGTCGGACATCAACCGAACGACCGAATGGATGAGTGAGCGGAGGACTGACTAATCGAACGGAAGCGATGCGAACGAACGAAGCGAACAGGAAGCAGACGAGCAGCAAGCCGAATGCTCCGACCGACTCAACCGTTCGCCCCGCCAGTCGGCCGTCCCCATCGGAAGTCCGCCCGCAACCCCCGCCGGCCGTCCCGTTCATTAACGAAATGAATCCGTCGGGCGTCAGCGCGCAAAGCTTCTTTGTTCTCGTGATCCGCTTGCCCGCCGACGACGGCGGCCGGCCGTCCGCCCGACTGGCTGATTGCTCCGACGGGAGAAGACGCACGGGATTTATTTTCTCAAACCACATGCAACAAACACAAAGAGAAGAAATCAACGATCGCTCCAGCTGCAGTCGGTGGGTGTGACGCTCCTCGGCGAGGTCGTCCTAAAAGCAAACCAGCGAATTAAACAGCAGAGAGAAAGAAAGGAGAAAGATGGAGGAGCAGAAAGAAGTGTCCCACTCGCCGCTCGTGAATGGAACCATTGAGTGATTCGATCCGAGAGAAGCGACGAGCGGACGTTCGTCTACCTGTTCGTCCCAAGCGCGCGGCGAATAGCCGAGCGGGCACGAGCCGCCGGCTGCTGGCCCGGCGCTCCGGACCGCCACCGCGACTCGCCGCACCGCCCGGCCTCGCCGCACGCCGCCCAGCCGAAAGCCATGGACGCGGCCCAACATCTGCTACAGCGATTAGCAAAAACATGGGCGCTCCCGTGAACCGAACGCGCAGCCGACCGGCGGCCTTGTGCGCGAGCGGCGGGCCCGCTCCGAAGAGCAAGCGAAAGCTTAGGCTTAAGCGGCCCCTAACGCGGGACCGCTGAAGCTTTCGGACGACGATCAGGATGAATGCCATCGGCAGAGAGGAAGGCGAGGGAAGGAAGGAGAACTCACCGCGTTCCAGGGCGCTCGAGCGGTCGGCAGGTCGGCGAATGCGCGGTGGACTGAACGCCGAACGGGGCCGCGCGGCGCGTTTAAATGGACCCCAAACGACGCCCGCCGATTCGAATTCTCCCGCCCACTTTTCTCACCCACCCGCCGCAATGCACCGGGCGTCGTGTGAGCGAGGGGAGTGACCGCCCGCTTGTGAGTGGGCGGCAGAGAGCGGCCGTTGCGCAAGCGGCGTCCTGGTTTACGATCGCCGGAAGGCAAACCGATGGGAAATGCAGCTTTAGTCCATTAATTGAGTCCTCTAATGATCCAAATGCTCTTGTTTGGCCCTTACAAATCGATCCGCACAACTCTTGATCAAACGAGTTAGTAAAATGCAGCAACGAATTGGCCCAGTGCCCAAGAAATCGAACTCGTTGGCCATAAGTCGTTCACGCACTTCAATCCTCGTGTGTTTGCTCGTGCTCACACGTGATCGTCTCCGTGCAATCCGACAAGCGGACGGTCGGCACTCGAAACCGCCCCGTTCAAGTGGAACGAACGTTCTGCGTGATCCACGCGCGAAAGAACCGCCGAACGAACGAACGAGCGGCGGCCGGCTGCCAAGTTTCGGGCCGATCGTTCGGGCGGTTTGACGTCGAAACAATCGGGATTCTTGAGCGGTTTGAAGTTCGAAGAAGCGAGTCACTCGAAATAACCGCCGGCTGCCAGTCGAAGGATTCGAAGAATTTCGAGGGAAAGCGGAGTTCGTGCGCGCGTTCCTCTCGGATCCGCAGTCAATTCGTGTTCGTTTTGTTCCGGGATCAACGCTCGATTGCTTCCGGCGAGTACGGTACGCGCACTCACTCCCCGTTCCGGTCGCCGATTGCTCGTTCATGTGCGAACGCGTGCACTTTCGATCTGGCGGCGGCCGTGCGTTCAGCCGAGCGAACGGCCTTGTTTGAGGTCAACCGATCGATCGTTCTCGATCTACAGAGGCATTAACGTGAATGGCGGTGGAAGGTCGGCTTTTGTACCCCGTTCGGTTGCTTGATTGTTTGCTTGTGTTTCGCCGACACGTGGACCTTACCGTTGGCTTCCTTCTCAAGAGATCACACGTGATCTCTTCACCCTCTCGGCATTGATCTCCGACTCGAACAAAAGGGGTGACAATTCCGCTGCTCTTTGCTAATCGTCAAAGGTGTGGCTTCCATTCGAGCATTTCCACGAGCAGCCGAGCGTCGAACATACAACCGCAACGAATTCCTTTCGTTCTTCCGCGTGCACCCCGCCGGCGGCAACGTGGCCGCTTCCCGCTGCTTCATTTTGCTTCCGAAAATCGCGCGCTTATCGCACGCCCTTCGGCAAGCACTCCCTCACGCACTCCCTCCTTCACTCATACACGCCCTCCTCTCCGCACTTTCTCGCTCCCTCGAGACGAACACGCGTGTTTCTCAACGAACGCCATGCTTTCAGAAGTTCTTATCGCGAGCTTCATTTGTTCCGGCACCGACCGGACCGATCGGACGACTCCAGCAGCTTCGCAACGATGCCGAAGAACTTCGCATTGTGAGTTCCGATTGACGAAAGCAACCATCGGAGCAGCTTGCAAGTTTCAACGAAAAGACGGTCGATTGCATGAGATGATCGCTCTGTTGCAACAAGAGCGGCTTCCGTTGTTGGGTGCCGCCGTGAGCACTCCACTCCCTTCTTTTGTTTCGAAGAGGAATGCGGACGGACGGAAACGAATCAAACGTTCGCCTAAT
The DNA here is from genome assembly GCA_024699865.1 of Aphelenchoides fujianensis. Lineage (NCBI taxonomy): Eukaryota > Metazoa > Nematoda > Chromadorea > Rhabditida > Aphelenchoididae > Aphelenchoides > Aphelenchoides fujianensis. Next base: position 255,311 of record JAMPIO010000035.1, on the reverse strand, counting down.
CCCCGGTCTTTTGACGTCCGCGGGACGAAAATGACCGCCCGCCTGCCCGCAATTAGCTGGGTGGAAGCACTTAGCTGCCGGTTATCAGTTGCTTGAATGCTCCCCAATTGTTCAAACGGGGAGCACATGTCCGAAGCAATGGGCGGGCCGACGGGGCGAACAAAAGACACCCTCCGCTTTTGTGTTCCCCGCTTCGACCGGCCGCTTATCGCACCCGCACGCACGGCGGGAACGGCAGCCCGTCCGCCCGATTGCTCCCGCATTCGAATCAAGAGCCGTCGGCCGGTGCGGGTGGATCGCTCGCTCGCTTTACCGTCTTCCCCTCATTCCCTCCAAGAAAGATGTCCTTCCTGAAGCAAAAGAACGCCGTCTATTCGGTCAGCTTCAGCGAAGCGGCCTCCGAGAAGCCGCCGCCCTCGCCGCCGCCGCCCTTCTCGGACGGCTCGATTGCGCTCACGAGTTCGAGCGGAACGATCGGGACGTTCAATCGGCCACGTGTTCGTTCGGATGCGAAAGGCGGGACGATCATCGAGGGCGAGAACCCCCATGCGGACGGGTACTTCGACGCCCAGGGTCGGTACATCCGCTCGCACGGCCTTCATTGGATCATCACCGGCTTGTTCGTGGTCGGCGATCTCGCCGGAGGCGGTCTCGTCGCCCTCCCCACCGCGATGATTCAATCAGGCACTCCTTAAGCTCTTAGGCATCTCTGATGCGAGCTTTAGGCTTCTACTACGGAATGGTCGGCATCTTGGTGATGTGTTTTGTTGCGGGTTACACCTCGTACGCGTTGGGTTTGTCGTGGATGATCCTGCTGCGGCGATGGCCCGAGTACCGCTCGCACACCCGCAAACCCTACCCGGAGCTCGCCTATCGTGCCTGCGGTGCCCGCGTCAAGTTCATCACTTCCGCTTCGATTCTCGTGACTCAGTTCGGCGTCTCGGTCGTCTAGTGAGTTCCCGATCGATCAATCGCTTACTAATCAATCTCCTAGCCTCCTCCTTTCGGCGAAAAACATTCGGGACTTTGTGGAGACCTTCTTCCACAAATCCTTCTCCTACTGCTACGTGATCATGATCGTTGCGTTGGTGCTCACGCCGGTGATGTTCCTGAAGAGTCCGGCCGACTTCTGGGCGGCCGTCGTGCTTGCGATGTTCACCACTTCGGCCGCCGTCATGCTGATCATCATCGGCGCCTCGATGGACCACGAGGCGTGCGCGCCGCATAAGGACATGCCCGACTTTCATCCCGTCAACTACTTCCTTGTGCTTTTGACTACGAGCTTTCCTTCGATCATTGATCAATGGATTGCAGGCCCTGGGAACGCTGATCTTCTCGTTCGGCGGCCACGCCGCTTTCCCGTAAGTTCAAACGAAGACGCGACAAATCCCATCGCTTCGCTTGCAGCACCATTCAGCACGACATGCGCCGCCCTGCGGAGTTCACCAAGTCGACCATCCTCGCGTTCATCGGTGCGCCCCACCTCTTCGCTCTAATCCCACTTGTTTCCTTCAGTGACGGGCATCATGTACCTGCCGGTGTGCGCCATTGCGTACGCGACGTACGGCGACTCGTTGCGCGACTCGATTATCAACAGTCTGCAAGTGGAGTGGATCCAGCGGACCGTGAATCTGCTGATCACAATCCACTGCATCCTCACGCTGACGATCGTCATCAATCCGATCATGCAGGAGTCGGAGGAGTTCTTCAAGGTGCCGCAGGAGTTCGGCCGGAAGCGCGTGATCGTCCGCTGCTCGATGCTCTTCCTCGTCGTCTTCGTTGCGGAGTCCATCCCCACCTTCGGCCCACTCCTTGACCTCGTTGGGGGCTCCACCTTGACGATGACCAGGCATTCACTCCGCTTTCTTTCCAATCAATCCAATTCATTTAATTGCAGCATCATCTTCCCGTGCATCTTCTACTTGTACTTGGACGCCATCGACCGGAAGACCCGCGAGAAGGGCGACATCGGAGAGGCGGAGCCCGTGACCTTCAAGGAGTGAGTAGAGGAGGAATTCGGGGTGTACTAAGAGGATTGCAGGGTGATTCGAGGAACAGATCGTGTAACACTCGGCATCTGTTGCTTCATCATTGGTGAGTTCTCATGAGAAAAATAGGTGCAATGGTTTCGTACTGCTCTGTGCACTTTGTAGCCATTAGTTTCCGACAAACAGGCGAAAAGTCCATTAGTTTCCGTCTACTTACTTTCCTTTGTTCCCGTCCTTCTTATCATTCACTTCTTTACGTTCGGGAGTGGCTGGGGATCGGCGGATTGTTCGAACCTCCCGCCCGATTGGCTTCAAAACACCCGCGCCGCTCCCGCACTGCTCCCGCCCGCTCCAGCCGCTCTTATCACTCGAAAACAACTCGACTAATCCGCCGGAACAATCGAACGATCCCTGCTTTTAGTCGTCGGGACGGTCGGTGGAGCCGCCGCAACGTTCTCGGCGATCAACGGCCTCTCGACCACTCACTTCGTGCCGCCCTGCTACCTGCAGCCCTTCCTGCACCACGCGGACGATGCGGCCGCTTCGACGAGTTCGATCAACTGCTGCGGTCACTTCCAGAACGTCACCGCTCGCGAGGGGATCGTGTGTTCGACCGCCGACATGAAGTTCTACGGATGATCGATTGGATTAATTGAGGGGGAGGGTGTTGTACATAAGCGGTGCACGAAGCGACAATTCCCGGTGGATCCCATGGTTCCTGTTCTTTCGTTTGAATAAAGCGATGAGATGAAGGATGGTGGAGAGTTTATTTCCGCTCACACGAACGATCGGAAGCCGTGGACTCGTCTTGAGTGACGTCTTCGGCCAACTCCCGCCCGACCGCCTTCTTCCGCTCGAGGGCCGCCAGGTGCTCGGCGAAGAGGAGCGACTCGACACTCCAGCTGATCAACGTCGTGGGGTCCTCGTCGTCCTCGAGCTCCGGCTCCTCGTCGGCCGCCGGGCAGCGGCTCTCCGCTCTGAACTCATCGGAACTCAAAAGATGGCAGGAAAGAGAGGACTCACGACTTTGTCGATTGAATTTGCGGCTGCTTCGACCGAGCGAACGGGCGGGGAGTTGCCTGAACTCGTGGATTTAACGACGGAGCAGTATGAAAAGGAGGGAGCGGAGGAGAAAGAGGAGGAAGGGAACGAACCAAAGTGACTTCAGCTTCGGAGGACGGCGGATCGGCGGTCGCTGTCACTTCCACGCGTTCGGCCGCCCGCTTCGGCGGCTTGTCGATCGGAACCACGGGGACGACGGCGGCGGCGGCGGCGGTGCTCTTCGGTTGTGGTCGGGGCAGCTCCTGAACTCAAGCGAATAAAAGGCCGTTCTTTCCGCTCCGAACGCACCTCAACCAGCTGCCGAACGACCGGCTTCTCCGCCGCTCTCTTCGGCTGGACGACGGGAGCGGCCGCGGGAACGGCGGCCGCGGGGAGCTTCAGCCGGCGGACCATCGGCCGAGGCGCGTGTTTCAGCGAACTCCTGTTCGTTTTGCACATGGCCGACGGAGAGGACCGAGCAGCCGGCCGACCGTGTGGGAGGTGAGTGTGAAGTGGAAATGAGCCGAAAAGGAGGATCAATAACGAAATTCATTCGTTTCGTTCATTCCCCGAACGAATGGTCTAAAGCATCGTTTATTCTACATCGTATTCGCGTAAGAGAACGGAGAGAACACTCAAAAGACGGGATCAGTTAAGAAACGTGTGGTTAGGGCAAATACTCATTGGAGAGTCGATTCAACGACTTCAAGCTTCGGTGAACTTGATTTCCTCGGTGTTGGTCCACGGCTGCGAGAAGATCTCGATGTTGTACGTCTTCGTGGACTGGACGGGCTCGTTCTCGCCGCACACCTCGCCCTGCAACACCCACGGGAATAAATGAAAGGAACCGAAGGAAAGAACTCGCCTTCTTGCAGCTGGTGCGCCCGAATTCGGCCTTGATGCGGTACTTGGCGCCGGCCACCACTTGCGACTCGGCGGAGAGGATCTTCGTCACGATGTGCTGGTGCATGTCGTTCGATTGCTGGTTCAGCTTGTTGACGGCCTTGTTGGCGAACTCCTGCAAACCAAACGATGAGATTGAAGCGAGAACTCGCGACTCACCTTGATTTTGTCCGACTCGACGTCCTGTTGGGTCCAGCCGCCCATTTGACGGCCCTTGTGTCCCTCTTCGGTGGCCATGATCACGACGACGGAGGCGGCGGAGATGAGCAGGAAGGCGGCGAGGAATCGAATGGAAATGCGGGGCATCGTCGGCTGCAAACCAGGCGGCGAGTTTCGGGCGGTGCGGCGAGCGAGCGGGCGGGCGGAGGCGCGGCGCGGTAAACAAACGCTACGCACATGCACGCGGTACGCGACGAAGCGGAGCGGCGAGCGGGGGAGTGCGCACTCGCTCGACACGCTTCGTTTCTCGTTCATGGCCGCCCCGTTGGCGACCGAAGCGATCGGCCGATCAATCGACGAAACGCAACGACGAAAAGCAGTGATAAACAAACGGAAGGGAAGGAAGTGGACTGATTGGACGGACCGACGGCCGAAAGCCGCCGCTGCCGCTTGTCAACAAGCCCGGCTGCCCGCCGTCCGACCGAAAGCGACCGCTTTCTCCCGTGAATCACCCGCCGGTCGGCTCGAAAACAAGTGGACGCGGCGACCTTTGGATCCGCACGGCCGGCTGATTCACGCGTTCGGTTGATCCGAGCGGACATCACGAGGGATCGCGGGAGATCCAACAGGGGAAAAAAGACCTCAAGCTCCTTCTTTCGGAGGTGCTCGTCGAAAACGAGCGCGTGGAATCGATCGTCAGTCGCCGAATTCGGAGCGCCCACTCTCATCCGCTTTGTTGTTGTTTGACCAGCTTAACCTTTTCGATTGAGAAGGAGGGAGGTGGACGGAGGATGACTCACAATCAGCTGCTTTACGAATCCCACGCAGCATTTAGACCAATCGGATTACGAACGGGTACGAGCGGCTTGGAGAAGAAGGAGATTCCAATGGATTGATTCCTTTTTTGTTGCTTTTCATCATCCTCCAAATTTCCCAGTACGGTAGGAATTGTTTTGCTTGCTTGCTTGCCCGTTTGTTGTCGGCCAGTCGGTCGGTCGGATGACGAATGTCGAGTGGATTTCGCAAAGGTCAACTCCATTCGGTCGGATTAATCGACACCTGCCCGCCCGGCTGCCCGTCGACGTAAAGGAGTTTAATTAGCGGCCGTCCGCCCGTCGGTTGGGCCAAAGGAACTTCGGACTCGAACGAGCGCAACATCGCGCCATTCCGCTCCGTCCGCTCGGCACGCGATCCGCCGCGAACAAAGCGACTCGGCGATCACGCACGCGACGTTCGGCGAACCCGGCGGCCGGAGCGCCGGCGGCCGAAATGCCGCCGAGTGCGCCTTCCGCCGGTCGACCCACTGCTTCGTTTGTTCGGTCGGTCGGCCCGGGAGCGAAAGTACACGCTCCTTTCATCCGAGTCGATCGTTAGTCGCCGTCCTCCGAGTCAATGGCGACACGAATCTGCGAGGAGCAATCGACGGAACAAAAGGGAGCTTTGAAGCGATTTATTCGCACGTCATTCGAGCACAAACAAACGCGAAATGGACGGAGATCAACGACAATCCAATCGAATTGAAACAAAACACCCGACTGACTAATGAGCGGCATAACAAAGTGACTACTCGTTAGAGGGGAAACAAACAAAATAAAACATGTGAGAAACGAAAGAAAAGAGCATCGAATTCATTCCAAATTCACGACAACGACGTCGCGTGCCAGCTCGTCCAAGTGGGCGCTGAGTTGGGCGTTCGCCTGCCGCTCCAGCTCCTCCGGCGACTCCTCCGGCTCCTCGCGGATTGCCTGCAACTCCAGAGCATCAGAAGATGTGAGGGAAGGCGGAACGAACCTCGTCGATCACGTCCTTGTAGCGCTCGTAGAACTCGGCGATCGCTTCGGCCGACTTCGTCCCCACAACCGCCGTCGCCATGTCCCGATTGCCGCGGTAGCGAATCAGAGCTGAACGGAACGAAGGAGTGGAAAGGAGGATGCTGGAGGGAGTACCTTGAAGAGCGAGCCGCTTCTCGTTGGTGGTCCACAGGTTGGAGACGCGCAGTCGGGAGGACGAAGCGTTGTTCGCGGTCAACAGCGCGCGGTAGTCGGAGAGCTGCACTTCGGCGGCCAACCGCTGGGCGATCTTCGCCGCGTTCGTCTCCTTCCGCATGACGATGCCGCGCAGCACTCGGCAGTCGTGGAGGGCGTTCCTGAGGTCAAAGAAATCGAATGGATGGGATGAAAGGGAAACGAACTGCTTGTTCTCCTCGCATTTGGACTTGCCGGTGGCCTTCTGCGGTTCGCACTTCTCCTTGAACTGGCGGACGAAACGGACGGCATCGGCACGATGCTTCAAGTACACTTGCGGCTCCCGTCGGTCGACGTTCCGGTGCGAGTTGAACGCTCTGCAATTCGGAGAGGAATGAGCGAAAAGGGAAGGAGGGGACCCACTCGAAGTGCAGCTTGCAGCTCAAGCATTGCAGCTGGTTGGCGATGTGGTAGAGACCGTCCGTGAGGGCGCCGCAGTTCGAGCACACCGACGGCTTCGCCACGTCCGGCGCCTTCTCCTCCGTCGACCTAAACAGAACATAAGTTCGCGAGGATTTTCGTGGAGTTTCAGTGGAGTTGGAGAAATTCGAGAAGAATCCGCAGGAAGGAAAGAAGGTCCGAAGTCCAGAAACAACCCCCAGACGCCCACAAACGCCCCCAGATGCCCCCAGCAAACAAACAGCAGGTGCAATCGAACGCAAAGCATCAATTATTGATCGAAATCGTGTTCAGAGCGGAAGTGGACGCAAGAACCCGGAAGCCAAGAGTTTACTGCAGAAAGAACGACAACTGGACAGAAACAAATGGTAAGAATTCATGAGTGAATAGGTGGGTAAGGGACCAGGAGAAGCACCTAATTGATTCCAGACTTATTCGAGTAAGGAGCGAGAACTAGTGGAAATGACAACGATAGGAATAGAAGGGAATTAACGGAGTGAATAGAAGGAGTGCACGAGAGAAATTCGGGGCTTACGTCTTGCGGCTCGGCTGGAACTCGAAGCCGATCTCGTTGTCGAGCAGGTTCGTGAGGTTCATCCGGAGTTTGACTTGATAGTAGTGGTCGATGATCGCGCGAACGGACTTGTGGGCCATCTGCAACCAAACAGAAGGTTCTTGAAAGAAGAGGGAGGACTCACGATCGTTTGGATCTTCGCGAAGTCCCGGCCGTAGAGTTGAAAGAGCGCGTAGAACGTGTACGCGTCGCTCTCGGACCACTCGGCGCGCTGATTGCCCGCCGCCTCCACGGCCGCCGTCATCGCCCCCTTGACGTCGAAGTGCGAACGGTAGAGGAGGTGGAGCGCCTGAAATTCCCTCTGTTTACCCATCCCTCCATCTGCTTCGTACCTTCTCGGTGTTCAGATTGAGCCGTTCGTGCGTGGTCTGGCAGAACTTGCGGATGGCGGCGTCGTCGACCTTCGGCTCGGGCGCATCGCAGGACCAGAGGCACACGTCGCGGTCGGGAATCGTCGAGCGGTCGGCCGTCGGCGTGCACGCGGGCAGCGTCGTCTGGAACTTCTCGCCCACGGAGATGTTTCGGAGCTTGCGCGGGCCCTCGTCGTCGGCTGAAATCGGGGGGACATTCATGAGATTCGAGCGCGAAGGAACTCACCAGTCGGTCCGGCAGCAGCACGACGCTTCGGCTCCGGCTTGGCGGTCGAACGGGTGACTCGCGCGCCGCCGTTCCGCTCCGCCGGCTTCGTGCGACCGTTGGGCTTCGGCGCCGACGGCTGCGCGGCCTTCGGCTTCGTGGGCGGCGGCGGCGGAGCGACGGCGGCCGGTCGTTTGGTGCGCGCCGAGCTGCGCGTCACCCGGTTCTCCACGGTGGAGTCCATCAGATCGCGAGACTGAAAGCGGAGGAATTCGGGAGGAATTCGGGAGGAATTTGGAGAGGAAATTGGCAAAAAGAACGGCACGTTCGCGCACGATCCCACCGGCAGAGTCAACTCGCGAAAATCAACTCGGCTCGGCGTCCAGCCACACGCCGCCGCGTTTGTCGCGGCAGAGCGGGCGGGCGGGCGCGTAGAGGCGAGCGGCGAGCGGCGGCAGCGAGCGGGGCGAACGAAAAGCAGAGCGAGAGCTCGTCGGCCGCCCGCCCGGTCGTCTCTGCTTCGCGTCTCCCGTCCTTCCCGCCCGTCCGCCGGTGGGCCGCAGAACCCGGCGAGATCGCGCGTTTTGGCATCGAATTTGAGGGCGAATTTGCATCGACCGAACACATCGGCTCATTTTCGGGATATTCATGCAAAATATGAAACAATTCGCGGCTAACAGTAGACTTCCATTCAAATTTAATCAAACGAAACAGAACTCAATTCTTTGAGCCTAAAATCCAACAGAATTTCTAATGAAAAGCACACGAGTTGCCAAAGCCCCCCTCGGTGCGGCCATGCAGGCTGCGGAAAGTGGCGTGTGTTCAATCAGAGAAAAAAGCCGTCCGCCCGTTCGCTCGCCCATTCGAGAGCGTCTTTTCATCCCCGTCGGCCTTTCATCGACTCCCCGACCGAGCGACCGACCGCTGGGGAGTCGTTCGCGGCGGCGATTGCGCACATTCCCGCTCATTTCGCATTCCATTGATGCCGATCGTTTGTTTCCTGCAATGAGTGTGCGAACTCTCTTCTTTATTCGTTCCTCTCGTCCATTCGGAGCGCGTGTTTGTTCTCATCGGCCAACACACGTCAAACTCATCGGATTTAATGAAGCCGACTGTTGCTGCGCGCGTGCTGCACTCTTGTGTTCGATGGCGATGACGAAAGCAAGCGCAAATTAAACACGGAGGTTTGTTTGTTCCACCCCACCCATTCGGGCACGAAGCCGTCGGCCGGTCCCCCGAGTCCACCGACCGCCCGCCTGCCGGCGCCGTCATTTCGTTCGTCGAATCGAATCGAAATCACTCGCCGAATTCCTGCAAAAGTGCATCGACGATGCGATTCGTCGAAGTGTGCAGCGCTGCGCGCGCCGTTCGGGCCCGCGGCAAAAGTCGCCAGTTGGCGGGCGACCGGCCGCAACGTCGGAATCGGCGATGAGATCGAACACGCGATTCGGCGGCCGTCCGGCGACCACCTGCCGGCCGGCTGGCTGACGTCTTCCGTTGGCAAGTGGACGGCCGGCCGGTCGTTCGGTGTGTTGCTGAACAAATCGCGCCCATAATTCATGAGCGGATTCTGGACGACGACGACGACGAGCGGCCGGATGGCGAGCAGCAGCAAACCACCGGCCAAATCATCACGCAATCCCGGCCGGTCGGCTCTCGTGCCTCCCGCTCGGCTGCCAACTCGACAACGACGCGAAGCGAAGCAAGCGATTACGTGCGGACGGCCCACAGCTACGGTAGCCGACCGGCCGGCGGATTTCCACGAACACGCCAACCGTCGGGACTTTCCGCTCGTTCCTGCCGGTCTGCCGCCCGTGTCGCGGATTTCTTCACTCCTTCCTCCGATGTGTGCGGTCTTCCTCTTTACACCACAGGTTTGTTTATTCGTTAGTTAGACAGATTACGACAAGGAATACGGAAGGAAGGAAGAGATACAAAAGGAAGCAAGAGAACAGCTGGAAGAGGAGATCATAATCGATTGCTAGAGAACAAAGAGAACGAAGAAACCTCTTTGGGACTTCAAGCGGGTGTACTCGATCGGAAGAATAGAAGCAAGAAGAAGCCGAGCGTTTACATGAACAGTGGAGTGTGGTGGCCGGACCGTCCATCTGCCGCCTTTTAGAAGAAGAAACGGCCGTGATGGCGGCGGTCGAGTTTGTAGCACTTGCGCAAGCAGCTCAACGTCGTGCAGCAGACCTAAAGACGAACGAACGTAAAGAACTGATCGCTTGTGTTTGTTCGCACTCACGTCGTTGTAGAGGGCCGAACGCTGGCATCTCTCCATGTCCTTGTCGCAGCAGTAGGCGACCAACTCTTTGGGCTCGAATTCCTCATGAACTTTCCCTAAACGGAACGCAAAGTAATTAGAAACCGCTGCTTCGTTTGGTGAACGCACCCGCGAACTCCACCGCCGGCTTGTAGCAGGGCTCGTCCTCGCCCGGATAGGTGCACAACGTTTCGATGCGGTCCTTCAGCACCACCGGGCATTCGGTTTGGCTGAAGCTGCCCGCCGCCCACGAAACGACGAAGCAGAGCGAGACGGCGGCCAACAACGAAGACGATTTGTTCGTGAACATTTCAACTGCTGAACGAATGGAACCGAAGTCAAATGAAAGCAGTGCGGGCAAACAACGACGAAGGCGGCGGAAGAGTGTGCCGTTCGTTGCCGCCCCACCGCTTTTTATAGTCCACGTGCGCGACCACTCCGCCCTCCTCTTCGCTCGGGGCGGGCGGGCGGGCAGCTCCGGCGGGCCGAGCGGGGCGGAGCCACGAGCAGGCGGCCGCCAAGCAAGCTTACGGTCGATCCACGACGCAAGCAAGCAAGCAGAAGGGGGGCGCACGAAGAGAGCAAGGGAGCACGAGCGGGCCGTCCGGCCAAGTGGGCGTGCCGTCGGTCGCGGAAACCAAACGAAGAAGACGGCGGGCGGCGGAAAGTCCAAACGGATTTCGCGGCCGCACGACCCGCCCGCCCGATTCTTCCCGCTCGTTTAACTTCGGATTACCCGGACGTCTTGAAAGAAGCGGGAAATAAAAGTACACAACGGTAGATACGAAGAAGAAGAGAGCGAGAAGATTAGCGGAAAACCGACCGCAAAAAACTAATTACACGGACGGCGCGTGATCGTCGCGACTGTCGGTCTGTCGGATCAACAAACGGATTTCTCCTCCAGGCGACCTCCTCCTCGAAGATTAGTGCAGCAGCCGGCCGGTACGGAGAAGAACGAGCGGATTACCCAACCGTCGAGGAGCGATCAAGTGGGTCCCAAGAAGCGGAAGTCGCGACCTCCGGCAGCGACCTTCTTCCACTCACTCGTTTTACGGTAATCTGTCGGTTATTTCCGTAGTAAATTGGGGTGTTTTGGCCGTCGGGTTGGTGTTTGGTGCGCGCATTTGCAAGCGGCAAGCGGGGAGGTGGCACGAAAGCGCTACTGATCGCTCACTTGTTTTGTATTGCGCGCATTTCGGCTGAATTTGGAGTTGTATTCAAAAGGGCGCAAATTTGTGCGAATAATCACAACCCTTGGGTTCTTCGCCTTGACTATTCGACGCCTCTTTCCGGGAATTCGGGGCGATAAGCAGCGCTCACTCACTCACGATCAAGAGTGCTCTTCGTTTCGCAAATTTCTTCCGCGTTTCGACGGAACGCAACGAAATCCCCAAGCTTCCCGCCTAGGGGAAGCCCCGCGGATCGAAAGCTTTGGACGAAATCCCGGCGATTAGCCGCAGCCGCAAGAAACCCCCGGACTGCAGCCAGCCGCCTGTTTATTTTCGTTGAATCAAGTGCGTAATCGTCGCGGAAAAGAAGCCCGCCGGTTCAGGGGTGAAGAAACACAAGGAGGATGCAATCCATGAGGTTGTGGCCCGTCTTGCCGCACTTCACGAGTTGGGCGCCCGCTTCGAACGACAACCAAAACTCGTAGGACGTCTTCTGCTCCAGATGGCGGCGGACGTCCGCGCGGAGCTCGTCGTTCGCTTCTCGAAGGTTCTCGGCGATCACGAAGGCGCCGGCCGCATCCGTCGGTCCGTCCTGCCCGTCGGTGCCCAGCGAGAAGCAGGCGAACGAGCGATCCGAGCGGTCGGCCGCCGAAGCGCCCAGGAGGCGGCGGAGGACGCTGAGGGCGAGCTCTTGATTGCGGCCGCCCTTCGGCTTGCCGCCGGCCGGCAGGTCGGGCGGGAAGCGGACGACCGTCTCGCCGCCGAAGAGCCACGCGAAGGACCCCTCGGATGGCACGCGGAATTCGGAGCTCTGCGAGCCGAACGGCGGCGTGATCTCCGCGTCCCGTCCGCCGATCCACGCGGCGAGCGGAGCGGCGAGCTTTGCGCCGACTTCTTCGGCGTTTCCCTCCAGTTCGGCGGTGACGATCGTCGTGGGCAGTCCGGCAGCTTCGAGTCGCTCGCTCATGCACGAGAGGAAGCGGCGGTTGTCGCAAACGAGGAGATTCTCGACCGGAGCGTCTCGCGAAGCATCTGGAAGCTTTCGGTGAGGTCACAGGCCAATTAATTCGTGCGTGCGAGTGGGTACAAAAGGCGAGAGTACAAAGCTGAACTGACCGTTGGACGGAGGCGTCGACTCGATGACTCGACGCACGGCCGCGGGCGCGCGCTCCCAAACGCCCAACCGTCGCATCACGTCGGCCGCGTCCTGCGGGCGGCACTCCTGCGCGACGGTCGGCCCACTGGAAACCTTTTCGATTCGACCGCCTACGATGTCCGAAATGATCAGCGAGATGCCCTGCAAGCAATCGAATGAGAGGGAAGGAAGGGAGAGTTCGTGCCTTCGCTGGAGCGACGTGAGCGGCCAGCTTGCCGCCTTTGACCTTCGAAAGCACTTGGCGCACGGTGTTCAGCTGCGTGATGTCCGCCCCGTTCGAAGCCAACAGCCGGGTTGTTTCGAGCTTCTCGTCGAGCGTGATCCCGTCGACCGGCGAACACAAGAGCGCCGAGCCGCCGCCCGAGACGAGGAAGAGTACGAGGGACTCCGGCCGGTTGTCCGCAAGGAAGCGGAGAATTCTGCGCGTGTTCTCGACGGCCGCCGCATCGGGCAGGTTGTCCGCACCGCCCTCGAAGAATTCGGTCTTGAATTCGGTGGAATTTCTGCAACGGAAACGATCGACGGGAAGCGGGAGGACGAAACGAACGTCGGCCGGTGCGGAACGGAAGCGATCCCGTCGGCCACGTGCGCGTCCAGCGCCTCCTCGGCGCCGCGCACCATCTCGACCGCCGCCTTTCCGAACGCCACCAGTCGGACGTTTCGGTCGAGCGTGTGCTCGCGGCCGCCCACCAGCAAGCGGCCATCGCGCACTTGGAGTGCCTGAACGAAACGAAAGAAATTCGCAGGAATGAACGCTCAATCGGGGACCTTCCGGACAATCGAACGAGGCGAAACGTCGGCGAGAGCTCCGCGAAACGCGTCCAACACACTCGCCGCCACCTGTTTCGTGTTCATCCCGACAGAAACGAGCGGAAATTCGGTTGATTGCGGCGAGCAAGCGGCCGCTTTTCTTTCCGTTGATCGGCGGAACTTTCCGCATCGAATTCGTGATCAAGCGAAGGAGTTTCCGGCCGGTTGTTTACGTCTTTGTTCCAGCTGCTGCACTCGGGTATTTCGGGTGGTGTTCACTCGATCTCGCGACCTTTCCGCCCGCCGGTTGCCCGCTGACGACCCCACCGGTCGACATCTGCGGTTTGTAGACGGCCGACCGGCCGGGTGGTTAGCTAGCGGCTACGAATTCATTGAACTTCGAATCTCACCGCTTCGAATTGAGTTTATTTTGAGCGAGTAGTTTGCAGTAAAACACGTGGACACACTGGAGAGAATGAGGGGAAAGTGGGATGAGTAACTCTTTCTCCTTTGTACTGGACTGCGAGAAGCGGAGTGGACAATAGAAAGAGGTCACTGGGAGGTGCTTAAATGCACGTACACAAGAACACCTGCACCGTCTGCCCGGTCCGATTGTCTGGCGTGCGGGAGGATCAACGGCGCAACGCGGGCGGCCAGGCGACCGGCGAGACGGCGGGCGGCGGCCGAGCGACGGGCGCGGCGCTGCGCGTCCACTCGGCCGGCCGTTGCGGCAGCGCGGCGGGGCGCAGTTTGCTTGCGATCTCCGACTGCCAACGGCGCACCGAGAGGTTCGGCTTGGCGGCTCGTTGGGCGACGAGCGTGTGCGTGAGTTCTGCAAGTGGAACGGCGATGAAATCATTTCGTTCTTCGTTCCGCCTTTGTTTGTGGAACGCGAAGCAAAAAGACGAGCCAGCAGGCCGGCGAGCGAGCGAGCGGCCGTGTGGATTGCATCACTTTTCCGCTCGATGAGCAACACGCGGCGGCGGGGCGAAAGTGAAAGCAGGCGGGCGGCAGACGAGCGGCGTCTTTCTTTTCGTTTCGGTTCGCCGCAATCCGCCCGCCCGAATGTCCACTTTGGCTTTGATCACGTACCCGCTTGCTGCTCGTCTTCCCACTTCGATTCGCTCTTTAATCGAATGAACTCACTCTTTTGTTTCTGCCGCATTCCGTTGGTCAACGAGAACTTCCGGCGCGCATTCTCCGCATTTCGTCGCGTTTGCTGCTCGTGGAGTTGTTCCTGCAAGCGGCCCGCTCATTCCTCTTCTCCTTTGTGGGGTGAACTCACTTGAAATTTGCGAATGGGCGACAGCAAGCGGGCGATCTGCTGATTCCGCTCGATTTCCGCCTGCCGCTGCTCGTCGGCCGTCGGCGGGCGCTCGAAGTGCGGGGGCGGCGGGGCGAAGAAGTCGGCCTCTTCGGCGCCCATCAGCGGCGATTCGTCCAGCGAGCCGTCGGCGTCGAACGACGAGGCGGCCGAGTGGAGATCCGTGGAGTACGGGGAGTAGTCGGAGGAGAAGTCGCTCAGCGAGTACACCGAATAGCTGGAGCTCTCGCTGGTCTCCTCGTGCACGTACTCGGTGCGGGGGTTGTAGTAAAAGTTCATGAAGGACGACGGAGCGGGCAGCTCGTCCGCGTACATCCCGCCGTTGCCGGAGGTCATCATCTTCAGCAGAGTGGAGGGACAAGTTGGTAGTTGGGAGAAGTGGTTGCGGCCATCCCATCGAAGCGCAGCGGGTTTTATTCGCCCACCAACCGAACGCTCGGCGCCAACCTGTCGGTGGCTTTTTTTGGAATTTTGCGCCTCCAAACATTTTTTCGCAACGTTCCCCGTTCGCCACCGAACTGTTGGGCCGAGAGATAAGCGACGGCGCCCCACGGGCAGGTGTTCGAAGTGATTAGAAGGCGGCGACCACTCGACCACCTTCTGACCACCAGCGAGGCGCCTCTTCGCACTTCGACCGGCCGCCGAAGGGGGAATCCCGTGGAAAACGGAGCAAAACGAAGCGAAGCGGTTGCAAATGATCAACGCCTGCTGATAACCCGTGGGACTCCCGCTCGATTTCCGCATTTCGTTTGCACAAGCGACAAAAACGAACAGCTCCGGTTGGGTGGTGTGAAAAGTGTTGAAAGAAAGCTGGTGGTCAGAGCTTGCTTGTGAAATTCGAGGGTAGTCTTTCGATCAGCCAGCACCTCAAACTCGATGATGACCTTTGCACAAAGCTTCTTTCAGCTCAGGTGTCTACTTACTCTCAATTCCTTTGGACCTTGGCGCCTGCTCGCACTCACGTGCCCGGACACCCGCTAGAGCGCGTGCTCAGGCATTTACAGCAGCAGCAGCAGCACCAACGGCGCTATGCTAAGTGTTTCTACTCGAATTTCCGCCGTTGATCATTTGCAACTCGCGGGTCGTAAACGGGAACCCACTGCGCACTCGCCGCGTTGATTAAAAAATGGCGCCAGTGGTTTTTCTGCACGAAATCGCGGCGATAAGGCGCGGAGAAGAAGGAAGCAATCGAATAGTGGAGGTTCTAAACTGAGGCCAAAGTTCCAAAAGAGTTCCGCTTTGTTTCCGCTTCTTCCGTGTGTGTGGGAGTCGACGAGTGGGCACTAATCGGCGTGCCATTAGACGGGATAATTAGGAAGAAGAAGAAAGCGAGTTAATAACCGCATCTTAACTCACACCCAAACGACCTTCTTCTTTCTTTTTTATCCGCCTTACGGTCCTCTTCTTTCTTACGGTAAAGAAATCCGTTGGCAGCATACCTTTGGGTTAATCCCAGAAGAAAGAAAGCAGTAAGTGGGTTTCACAACTCTCGTCCTTTTACGAATGGGTGGATGGATGGATGGAGATTAGCAGGAGGAAAGAAGGATCACGGGTGATTGCGAAACACCGCCCGAATCGGCTTGTTTGTGCGAAGATTTGCGGGCGGCAGCACGCGCACGTCACTCCGCGTGCACGTGCAAGCGAACTACCGTAACTTCCGCGCGAAGATCACCGGTGGGTGGTCCGTCGACTGACTTCTTTCGTTCTTTCCGAGGGGTTTCTCCCAATTGGAAGCGGCGGAATGCGGCGATCGTAAAACGGCGAGACGATCGATCGATTGGAAGCAGTCGGGCCGGCCGGTCGGCCGCTCGGTGGGTGGTTCACGTGCACGCGCACGTGCACCCCCCGCACAGCGGACTTTGAATTCTGCCCCGCCGATCGCAGCGGCCGCTCGATGGCCGCCGGAAGCAAAGCTGCGGGGGGATCGTGGCCGCAAATGCACGGCCGCATCGCGAAATCCCACCTTCTTCCGCCCGCTCGCCTGCTTCAGCTGCAGAAGCGGGCGGAAGCGGGCAGAAGTCACGAGACAGTCGCCCGCGAATCGCCCGCATTCCATTCGGATCTCCGCATCGCTTTGGGTCGCTCGCACGGGCGGCTCTTCGTTTTGATCACAAGTTACCGACAATCAATCGCTTCAATTAGGGTTGATCGGTGCGGGCGTAACCACCGCTCCTTTCTTTCTTTCTGCTACGAAGCTCGTGCTCGTGATCGCCGCCGTTTGCTTCTTGTGTGGCCTCGAGCAGCGGCGGCTCGTGCTCGTTGCTCGCTCCGCGTAGCCCACTCGATCGCAGGAAGCGATTGACGTCCCCACCGATGGGCGCCGTTTCGTTCGTTCGGTCGGTGATAAAAAGGAAACGGAAGAGAATGCGGCGCCGATTCTCCCCCGACTTTAATTACCGATCGATCGTGCGCTGTTTGGTTTGAATCGACCGTCAACAGTCGACAGTCGAGCGGCCTTCCTTCTGCTTCCTCTCGTTCGTTGAGTGTAATTCCGGCAATCGAGCGGCCACCACAATCACCGGTTGGGTGGCGCCCGTCCGCTCGCGTTTCGAAAGCGATCCGTCAAACGGGCGGGGGTTGTTGAGAGGGATCGCTCGGGTGTTTGTGCAGCCGTTCGTTCGACGAGGCGGGGGGATTTGCGGGGCGTGCTCCAGGAGTCGACGAATCGATTTGCATTCCGCCCGCTCGCTGCGCTCCGCTTTGCGTGTTGACCGCCGCGTTTTTTTCACGCGATCTCCGCCCGCTCTTCAACGTCGACGTCGACGACATTCGTGCCATCCGCCCGCCCGCTTCGTCCTCCCCTCCGTCCTCTCGCCCGCCCGCCCGCTTATCATCTCCGATGATTGCCGCCGCGCTCCGCTCCGTCGATTCGATCGGGTTCGTCGTGCACACGATGCGCACCACTCGTGCACTGCCGCCCGCCCGTCCGCCTTATCGCCGCCTCCCGCCTCTCGTCGATCAGCGCCCTGCCGCCGCTCTTGCCGCCTGCCCGCTCGCAACACACGTTCTCTCGCCGGCCGATCAGCGCCGCCCGATGCCCGCGTTCCCGCCCCGCACGACGGCGGCGGGGCGCCGCTTAAAAGGCGGCCCGCGGGACGGGCGCGCCGGCCGTAAGGCTTGTTATCGACCACCATGTCTTGGTAAGTGCCGGTCATGGTCGCCGATTCTCCACCACTCACTCACTCACTCAAAACAGAACAACAAAAGCCGAATGATGTGCAGTTGGAAGCTCCTCGAAAGTGAAGCAAAAGTATTGATTTTTGGTCGAAAATCTTTCGAATTCTTTGGGTTGACCGTTGGGATCATTCGTTTCGAGCAGCAATTGATTGGAGGGGTGGTCTTCGAAGTCATGTGGCTTTGTTGCTCACTTCTTTCGGTTAATTGCTGACCGAACAGACGAGATCAGTGGTCAATCGATATCCAAACAAAAACATCACTTGAACGAGAGAACGTGTGTTGAAGGCAAAAGGCGGCAGGCAGCAGGCAGAACGCATCTCTCCTCATCCCCTCCATCCTTTCACTCTTGTAATCGGCGAGCATCCACTCGCTCGCTCTTCTGATCGCTTCGTTCCGTTTTGTTCCGCTTTGCGAGCGAACGCCCGGAAATCAAATCAAACGGGGGCACTTTTAGAATCAAACTTTCGCTGCTCCAGCTCTCCGTGCTCAACGCAACCGCTCCAGCCGCTTCAAGCAACCACTTTTCGCTCCAACGCTCTCCAATCGACTACCGCCCGACCCCAACGGTTACGGTAGATCCACGTGCATTTCGCCTAGCCAACAAGCTCAACTCTCGTCGTTCAACCCACCAACCGAAGAGAAAAGAAGATGATGTCCTACGAAACGATCGGCTTCTTCTACGAACACGACAAGGAGACGGACCGCATACACGCGCGGCCCGTGATGCACGACGAGGGCGGCCTGCAGGCGCGCAAGCCGTCGGTTTGGCGCCACGCCGCCTGCGTTCATCAGGCCTGTGCCGCCGCGCGCCGTTCCCGTCGGGTGCGTGCTGGGGATTCTTGGGCATCCTCTTGGGGTGGGCTCTGATCCCTTGGGCTGATCTCTTCAATCTTCTTGCTGCCCGCAAACTCCCGGCCCTCTCGTTTCAGCAGGAGGTTCGCGGCGCCTGCACTCCGCCCGACCTCACGTGTCGTGTTACGAGCCCCCGCGCCGCCAAGTGCTGCGTTAAGCGTGGCTCCAACGACCTCATGTGCGGCTTTATGTGCCAGGTAAGAGCTTTGCGTTGAGTCTGCCCGCCCCTTCTGCCCTCAAACACACGTTCTCTCGAAAGAAAAGTGATGAATTATGATTTAATCTAGAGAAGTCGGTCCCTTTGAAGTAAAAACACGAAAGTTTTGTTAAAAAATCCAATCATTTGGACTGTATCTAAAGGATGCTTACCAAAAGTCAGGAATTCGGGCCGTTTCGAACGAATTCCGGTCAAATTGACGCAAAAACAGACGAAATTTCGGTCGCAAGGAGTCGAAACTGCACATCAAGAAGCTCGAAATGTACCCACTTGCATTTTGAATCGAATTTACGCGTTCGTCGCCGTTCGGATTCGAGCAAACGGCAGGGCGAGGTTGGCGGCGAAGCTTTGATCCAAACGAAACAGAAGTCGCTTCTCTTCGCTCACCGTTGGAATGGACGGTGGGGAGCGAGAAGCCGACTGTTTGAACGAAAAGCTGCCGCCATGCTCGCCGCCGCGCTCAATTCCGAACGGCCGCCAGTGAATCGTGACTCCCGCTCTCCGCTTCTCTTCTTCGTCGTTCGTCCACTGATTTCCAGTCGATTTCAGTGCACTTCTGTCCGCGCCCAGCAGCCGTGGTTTGTTCCGCACCGCACGGGAGGATCGTGGTTTATTGGAGGCGGAGGAGCGAACGTGAGTTCTCGACCAACGGCTTCGTCGTTCAACCCGCCCGCTGCAGAATCGACCGACCTCGCCGTCATGCGTTCTGCGCGCCGTCCTCGACTGCTGAAGCCGCCGCCGAGTCGGCCTGCTGCTCGCCCACCCACCTCCCGTCCACCTCGCCCTCCTCTTCCGCTTCTTCGTCCTCCTGTTCGTGGTCCTCCGCCGCCTCCACTCAACACTCCGCTTCGTCGTCCTGTGCGTCCACCGTAGTCTCGTGCTTCCAACCGCTCACTCCGTGCTCCTCGAATGGCTCCGAGTCGTCCGCCTCGCCGTCCGCCTTCTGCGGCGGCGGCCTCGCGCTGCTGCCGCCCGCCGACTCGCCCCAATCGCCGCTCTTCTGGGCCGTCACCTCGTACGTCGCGGAGGAGTGCGACTGGCGCGATTTCCTCGACGAGATCATCGAGGACGTGCGGGCGGAGATCCGGTCCGAGAACGTGCGTTGAACTCCGCAAGGTCCTCATTCAATCCTCTCATTGCAGGTCTTCAACTCCCACTTTGCTCCTCAACCTTCTACTCGGCCGTTGAAACGGAAACTGCCGGTAAGTGAGCGAAGAGCAGCAGTCGGGAGGGTGTTCTGTGGTTCCTTTCGTTCGTGTTTCCAAATTCGTCCCGCCGAATTGCCGGGCGACCAGCGAGCAAGCGGGCGGGCGGGCGGGCGGGCGTGGGAGGAAGTGCGGGGACCAAATTTGACGTTCGTGTTCGCACTTGAATTCATTTCGTTCGTTGCAGACCTCCGCCGAATCCACGGCCTCGTCCTCCTCGTCGTCGTCGGACGGCGAGGCCGCCGACGTGCCGCCGGCTTCCGCAGCGGGGAAGCGCGCAAAAAAGTACTCCCTTTCGGCGCTCACGCACGAGCAGATCGCCGAGCGCAAGAAGGAGCAGAACCGAATCGCCGCCCAACGCTACCGCTCGCGTCGCAACCAAACGCTGGAGGAGGGCCGCAACGAGATCGCCTTCTTGGAGCAACGCAACGCCGACCTGCGGCTGGAGACCGCGCAGTTGGAGGAGGAAATCCGCCAGCTGAAGGCGCTTCTCGTCGGCGATTCGGAGTGTTGAGCCTTCTGTTTGGATGACCACGTTCATTAATTTAATGCCCTCATCCCCCATCTCCTCTTCATCCCCAAGCAATCACACCACGCGAGCAGCAGATCATCTCATTTCCTCCGTCAACCACTCTCCTCTTCCGCCTTCCTATCATTCGTTCGTTTATTACTCCGCAGTTCTCCGTCTTTGTCTTGTTTCATTCGTTCGATAAAAAAGAAACCGCTTTCCACTCACCACTCGCCACTTCGCTTCGTCGGAAAGACTAGCGGTATCCTGCTCTCCGCCGCAGCGGCTGGCTGATGGATTCCGCTGATTTGTGCGGCGACTCGTCACCGCTTCGAAGAGCTTCCGAAGGATTCGGAGGGATTCGGGAGATTTGTGGGGATTTGCGACTGACATCACGACGCAAACCACGAGCATCTTCTTAGCGACAAACAAAGAGGATCCTTTCGTTAATTTAATTGCCTCCAATTGATCGACGAACGTCGAGTGACGTCCGGCTTCCGGAAATCCCCGCCGCGAAGTGCGCAATCGGCCGTCTGCATTCCGAAAAGCGGGCTGCAGCCGCTGGCCGGCAAGTGTGCAAAACGGGCGGCCGTCCAATCGACCATCGAGCGGACAATTCGCCTCATTGACCAAACGAAGTCAATTTGTTGGGCGGGCACGAAGAGTGCGGGAATATTCGAACACACGAATGATAGGAAGGGGACGATGAAGTGTCCGGGGAAGTGAAGTGCACTATGGAGATGGCCGCCGCCTGGCAGCCGCCCGACCGACCGTTCGGTCCACCAGTCGCTCTGGCCGGTGGATTTCTGATGTGCGGCCGGTCGGACGGATTTGTGTGACGAACTTGGCCGAACGACCGGCCGGTCGGTTCGCATCGCCGCGCGCACTTCGCTCCCAATTTCTCATCCGCGCCGACTTTTCACTTCCGCCCGTCCGTTCGTCCGCTCGGCCGTCGTCAGGAACGAACGAACGGGCGGGATGTTCGGGAATGCGCGAGTGGACGGCCGGCCAGCGATGTTCGGGAATGCGCGGCGACGTGAAACTTCCGCAATTTCTAATCGATCCTCCCACCCGTCGTTCGTTACGCAACTCGACGACCATCGGCGGCATTCGACCGTTGGGCTAAGCGGCAATTAGCCGCCCCGAATCGACCGAAATACGCCCCACTTTCCGCCGCCTTCCCGCCCGCTGCTTGTCCTTTCGGATTCCAAGAAGCAGTCGGCCGGTCGACCTTTGGATCACAAACGGGGCGTCTGCTCGTCACCCCGTTTGTCAACGGAATCGCTTGAATGCCGGCTGCTCGTGATTCTGCTCGCTCGTGGCCTTCGATTCCATTGATCGACAAGGAGGAGGCGGAAGTCGTGGGCTTCCGGTCGCCATTCACTCGCTCGCCGCTTGCTCATTCATTGATTGAATTGAAGTGTTTGTGTTGATTGGATTATTGAAGCGACCGTAAAGCCGATTATCCACACGCATCCCACCTTTTCCCGCTTATTCCCACTTGTTTCCACGAACTGCAGCTCGAAAGTCCACTCATAGCAACGAACGGCTCAAGGACGAACGAGAGACGCGCGAACGGCCCACCGGAAGTCCTCCAAATCCTCTCGGCGGGTTGATTACGGCGGCGCCGAGTGCGCAGTTGTTTTCGTCGGCGTCGTTGAGTCAACATCGTCATCCCTCTTGCGCGCGCGCGTGTGCACTCCACGAATTCGAAGGGCGGCCGACTAATCCGGTGGGGCGGATGGGAAAATTCCGCCGCGAATTCCCCTCGAATTTCCACCCGACCGCCCGTTCGCTTCGGCCGGCGGCCTCGAGTGGGCGGTCGAGGGCCTCGGGGCGTGCCGCCCGCCCGCTTATCAACCCAACAGTCGACAGTCGACGGTCGGCAGGCGATTTAATCCCTCGCACACGGCTGTCGGGTCGGCCGGTCGGTCGATGAGATGCGCACTCCAGCCTCCCAGCCTTCAGCCTGCCGGCCTTCCGTTCGGCCGGCCGGACGGCCCACTCGCTCTTCCGCCCGGTGAATGAAAAGAACGTCACAAAACGGTCGTTCTCTCCGGTTCGTAGCCGACGGCTCGTCGGTCATTGGTTTCGAGCATTAAATTCGGATGTGTAGCCCTGCATTCAGCTCGTTCGGACGGCCCAAAGTGGGGGGAATCGGCTTTATTTTTGCCGAACGCACTCGAGCGGAACACTCGTGCCTCTTCGTTCGTTCCCCGGCCGACTTCTCGATTCATTCATTCGATTACCGTACGTGACATCATTCTCCCGACCTCCACTTCGTTCTGTCGAGCAACAAACGAGCGAACGAGTGCAACGGAATGGAAGCTCACATCCTCCTTTTTGCAGGTACTCGGGGATCCACTCGGCATCATGAACGCACCGCTCGGCCGCCCCTCGTTTCAGTCGCTCGTCTTCCTCGTGGTCACCGTCGTTGCTCTCGCTCTCTGTAGTCCCAAGGAAGAAGGCAGAAACAATTAGAGGGTTGCAGACACGAACGCCCAAGAAGTCGCCTGCACGGACGACCAACAGTTGAGTCAACCGTGTCGGTGTTGCAAGATGGGCTGTTGGTACGCGATCGCTAAGGTTTGTCGGCCAACGAAGGAAAGGAATGAATGCGGAGGTTGCAGACCGCCACCCACGAACTCGGCCACATTCCCGGACAGGCGGGCGAAGAGGAGGCGATGGCGACTCTGAAACTCATCCGCGTGTGCATGATGGAGGAGTGCGCCGAGGTGTGTGCCAAGCGGAGCGCCTTCCGGGCGGGCGGCGGCGGCGGGTTGGCCGCGCTGTTGGAGGCACAGAAGCGGCTGCAGAACTGAGCGCCCACCCCTTCGATCGCTTGATTTCTCTGCTTCCTCTCCCGCACTCATCGTCTTCCATTCCACCCCACCCACCAATCAATCTCTCGTTCGATCTCGTAGCAAATGAACATAAAACGGTCGTTGTTTGCCTTCTAATGCTTGAAATGAATGGACGAATGGAATTTATTGGGAACAATTGGATTAAATTAAACGAACAAACAAACGAGTAGAAAGCAACAGTCAACAACAACGAACAGAAGACGGAGGAGATCAAACGGCCAGCTTCTTGATCAGCAGGTAGACGTTCTTGTCCACTTCGAGGCCGGCGAGCACGCTCGCCTCGCCCTGCATTCGCATCAGGAGGCCGCCGAACGAAATGTAGACGCTCATCTTGGACGCCTCGCTGCCCGCCTCCTCGCCCTCCACGCGGTAGATGCGGCCGTGCATGATGTACGAGAAGACCTTCATCAGGGCGGATTGTCCCTAAACAACGAGGAAATGAAAGGATTGGAGAGGGGAACTCACGGATTGATCGTACTCGCCCTCGTCCGCCAGCCCGTCGTCGCGGAGCGTGAACGCGAGCCCCAGCCGGAACTTCTCGCCGATGTTCATCGGGTACAGTTGGGTGTTGATGTCGATGATCACCTCCGTCTTGAAGTTCTCCGAATTGCAGAACAGGCGGCTGACGCGGTCGAATTTCTTCCCGTCCGCGTCGATGTCCTTGATCAGGAACATGTCGTCGAAGAAGAGCGCTTTCACGGCGCCCATTTCGTTGCGCGGAGGTCGGGGCTGAAACAAACGGATTGAAAGGAGGGGATCAAGGGATTGAATCACGGCAACGATCGGACGGAACACTCCAAATGCAGGCAGAAGGAGGGAGCGGAAGGAACGCCCAAGAAATTTCGTCACGACCGAATGCCCCGCGATCGATTCGCCCCGCCGGTTCGCTCCCTCGCTGCCGATCGCTCGCCGCCGCCGTTCGGCCGCGGAATCGTCGTGGCAATTCGGGTGGACCGTGCGGCGAACCGAACCGAACCGACCGGGCAGCACGCGCGCACGATGATCGCCGCCGAGTTCCTGCTGCTCGCACTCGTGTGTTTGCCGGCGCTCGTCGTTTTGCTCCTCTACTTGTGGGTTTCCTCCGCCTATTTCTTTTTATTCGTTGGATTGTTTAGGATGCTCTACTACAACACGTCGCCGCGCCGCACGTGGGAGTTCATGATCCGCGAGCGGCGGCAACACTCGGCGGACGGCGCCGGCGTTCCGTTCGAGTGTTTGCTGGAGCGAACGGACGTGCGGAAAATCGCCGACGTTCGCCCCACGCCCGCCCAGTGCTCGCTGTCGGTCGTCATTCCCGCGATGAACGAGACGGTCGGTTCCCCTCAATTCTTCCTCATTCTCCTCCGATTCTTCGGCTTCAGGCCCGTCTGCCCGTGATGCTCAAGGATTGCCTGCGGTACCTCGAAGAGCGACGCGAACGATCGCCCGACTTCTCCTACGAAGTGATCGTCGTGGACGACGGGAGCACCGACGGGACGGCCGACCTCGCCGTGAAGTGCGGCCACGAGCGCGGCGTTCGCGTGTTGAAACTGGAGCGGAACGTCGGCAAAGGCGGCGCCGTTCGCAACGGCGTTCTCTGCGCGCGCGGCTCGCTGATCCTCTTCGCGGATGCCGACGGAGCGACGCGCTTCGCGGACGTTGACAAGCTGGAGGCCGCCCTGAAGGAAGCGGGCGGCGAGGGCGACTCCGCTGTTGCCATTGGATCGCGGTAATCCCCTCCTCCATCCTTTCATTTCATTTGATTGATTGTAGAGCACACCTCGAGAAGACGTCCATCGCGCAGCGCTCGATTTTCCGCACATTCCTGATGATCGGCTTCCACGCGCTCGTCTACACGTTCGCCGTCCGCTCGGTGCGCGACACGCAGTGCGGCTTCAAGCTGTTCACGCGGAAGGCGGCCGCTCAAGTGAGTTCCCTCCAGTCCACTTCCTTCTATTCGATCGATCGATTGCTTGCAGCTGTTCACTCGCCTGCACGTCGAGCGCTGGGCTTTCGACGTGGAGCTCCTCTACTTGGCCGAGCGGCTCGGCATTCCGGTCGCCGAGGTGGCGGTCGAGTGGCACGAGGTAGAGGGCTCGAAGATCACCCCGCTGCTCACTTCGGTGGAGATGGGCCGCGACATTCTGCTCATTTGGTTCCGTTACTACTGCAACTTTTGGCGTGTGGACGACTTGGGGATGTGATCCCCGATTTCTACGCGCATATCCTCGCCGGCTAGAAGCGGGATCAATTAATTTATTGCTTTTGAATAAACAATGAGTTCTTTTGATTCGAGCTGGAGTTCTCGGTCCTCATCGTCTTGAAGCGAGCCCTGTACCTGCTCTTCATTACTTGTGCCCACTCATCCTCTTTCTTCCGCTGCAGATGGCGCCTCGTCGAGTCAAAGAGGAGCCTTCGGGCACCGAAGAGCTCCCGTACGATGCGGGACGCGCGTACATGGAGGAGGAGATCATGACGAACGTTCGTGCACTCCCTTTCGTCCGCCTTCTTTCCACTCTTCTCCGTTTAGACGCACGACGCGGGATTCGCTCGACCGACCCAACTGAAGGACTACCTGAAGAAAATCAAAGTGGACATCGTGGCGGAGACGCCCGACAAGCTGGAGCTCGAATTCGATTTGGTGCACGTGGAGGCGCCGATCGCCAACGCCCTTCGTCGCGTCCTCCTCTCCGAAGTGCCGACGATGGCCATCGAAAAGGTCTACTTGTACCAAAACACGTCGTGCATCCCGGTAAGCTGCAGAATTGACCGAAAGGAAGACGGCGCTTGTTGCAGGACGAAGTCCTCTGCCATCGGCTCGGCCTGCTGCCGCTGAACGTCGACCCGCGCAAATTCGACTTCCCCACCGACAAATTCGTGCCGATCGCCGAGAGCGACGAGGTGGAGAGCGAGCCGCCCGGTCAACCGAAGGAGCACCTGATCCTCAATTTCCACGTGAAGTGCACGAAGAACAAACACGCGCCGGCCGACAGCACCGACCCGAAGGAGCTGTTCGTCAATCACTACGCCCTCTCCGGCCAATTCGTCTGGGAACCCATCGGCGAGCAGAAGCAGTGGCTGAAGCACTGCCGCATGGTCCACGACGACATCGTGATCGCGAAACTTCGGCCGGGGCAGGAGATCGAGGCGCGGTAGGTGCAATTCATCGTTCTTTCTATTGATTTCGTTCGTTCAGTTGCCACTGCGTCAAAGGAGTGGGCAAAGACCACGCGAAGTTCTCGCCCGTCGCCACCGCCTCCTACCGCCTGCTGCCGGCGATTCGGCTGAAGCACCGCGTGACGGGCGAGGACGCCGAGCTCCTCCGGAAGTGCTTCACGCCCGGCGTCATCGACGTTGTCCAGGAGAAGGGTTCGCATCAATCAATCGATTGAATTCCTTCGGTTTCTTGCAGGACAGCAAGTGGCGTGCGTTGCGGATGCGCGCAAGGACATGTGCAGCCGGAACGTCTTCCGTTTCGAGCAGCTGAAGGATGCGGTCGAGTTGAGCAAAGTGAAGGACCACTTCATCTTCAGCGTCGAGTCCACGGGCGCCATGGCCGCCCACGAGCTGGTTGTCGAGGCCTGTCGTGTGATCAAGGGTTCGTTCCCTTCTTTCCTCCGCTCTAATCCTTCTGTTGTTTAGACAAATCGCACAACCTGATGATGTGCTTCGTCGAAGAGCTCAGTCTCATCATGCCGGTGGTCGACCAGTGATCCCCTCCGCCCAGCTGCATTCTCTCCTTCGTTGTTAAGTTTGTTGTTTGGCCGAATAAAAGGCGTTTATTCCGATTCGTCGTGTAGTGAAAAGAAACAAAAGTGATTAGAAACAATTGACTGGCGGGTTACTCGGCCAGTTCGGCGATCGTTCGGTAGGCTGCGGACGCCTCGGCGATGGAGCGATTGGCGCGCAACGCCAGCTTGCCCTCGAAGCCGTTCGAGCGGTCCACACCGTCCCAACGATAGCCCGGCTGGATGTTGTAGCGATTCGGCGGCCAGTGGCCGGTGTACGTGGGGTAGACTGCAAATAGCAAGAGATTGAGGGGATGAACGAATGGGAACTCACCAAACTCCGACTTCAGCTTGATTTTCATGTGCTTGGCCGAAATGAACTCGTTCATCGGGTCGTCTTCGCCGAACAGCTTCTCCCGCAGGTGTTTGTTCATCGCCTCGTCGTCGGCGTGTCGCGTGAAGCCCTCCTGCACCGTTTGCTCCATGTCTCGAATGCGACGGTTGCGCTGCAAACAAGCGAATAAATAGAACTGGAATCAATCGAAAAAACAAACCTCTTCCTCTTGGGCAATTCCCTTGCTGATCGCCGAGTACTTGGCGTCGATTTCCTCCTGCTTTTTGGCTTCGCGCGCGTTCCGCTCCTCGTCCTCCTTGGTGAGGCGCTTCTTGCGGAGGTCGCCGCCCCGATGGACGGCCTCCGCGCCTCGGCCGCTGTCCTTCACGTTGGCGAGAAGGCGCTCCTGCTCCTCGCGGTCGCGCTTCGCCTTCTCGCGCATCTGCTCGCGGGTGAGCAGGCCGGTGGTTTGGGCGGGCGCCTCCTCTTCGTCGACGGGCTCCCGCTTCACTTCCTTCGGCGGCGGGCGACGCGGAGGCGACTCCTCCGTGCGGCGACGGCGCGGCGGCGTCCGATCGGAGCCGCCGGAGTCGTGGCGACGGCGACGACGAGGCGGCGAGTTGTCCGCGTCGGCCGGGCGCTTGGTGGGCGCGGGCGAGCGGTCCGCTCCGCCTCGACCGCCTCCTCGACGAGGCGGCGACTGGTCGTCGTCGACCGGACGGCGCGCAGCTCGCGGACTGCGCGAAGCGCGAGCTTTTCGCCGCGGAGGCGACTGATCGGAGCCGCGCGAGTCGTGACGTCGGCGGGAGCGCGGAGGCGACTGATCGGAGGTGTTGGAGTCGTGGCGACGTCGTCGGAGCGGCGATTCGTGCTCCCGCTTCCGCGACTTGGCCGGTGGCGAGGGCGAGTCGTGGCGCGCGCGTAGGCGAGGCGGCGAGCGGTCCGCGTCGCCCGAATCGTGACGCTGCCGACGGCGCGGAGGCGACTGGTCGGCGGCGCGTGGCCGAGCGGGCGGCGGCGATGGCGACTCGTCGCGCGGCGGCGACACAACGACGACATCTGCAACAAACAAACGAAAGAATCCAATGGAATGAAAGAAATGAAACGCACCCTCGACCTCCTCGAACGTCGACTTGAATCCCGCCCGTTTCTTGGCGGCAGCGGCGGCCGCTCGCGCCTCCTCGTCGGACTCCTCGTCCGAGTCGAAGCGCGCCCGGTAGGCGCCCGGCGCGACCATCGCGAACGCCGAGTCCGCTTCGATCGACAGCCTGCAAACACGAAGGAATCAACCAGAAGAAATCAACGGAGAACTCACCCATTGCCGGCGTT
Source organism: Aphelenchoides fujianensis (assembly GCA_024699865.1). NCBI lineage: Eukaryota > Metazoa > Nematoda > Chromadorea > Rhabditida > Aphelenchoididae > Aphelenchoides > Aphelenchoides fujianensis. The sequence continues at coordinate 226,789 of JAMPIO010000035.1, read as the reverse complement.
CTTCTTCTTTTTCTTCGGCTTCTTCGTCTCCGGCCCGGTGAGGTACTTCTTCAGGTAGTCGTCCTTGAGCGCCTTCGCCGACATCTTAGCGGACATCATCGCGAAGTCGGGGGAAATCGAGCGAAAAACGAGCAGCCGAGGATTTCGACAACGCCGACTGCCGACAGCGACGATCGGCACGCGGCAGCGGAGTTTTCGGTTATTGATTTTTACTCTCAGGCAGGTGGGACTTGCGAAAGAGAACGATCGTTTCGTGCAGTGATCGTTTACTTTGTTTCATCGTTCTCAAATCTTTGATTCAAGATGCGAAAAACGGCAGCCACTTATTGTCTGTCAAAACCACGGCGGGAGGTTTGGCCGGAAACGAACAGCCGCCTTTCGAGCCGCAAATTCCTTTGCTACCGAACAAAAGTGAAAGATCACATCAGACACTGTGAATCCAAGAATGTTAGTTTATTAAGCGGTAAACCAGGCAAGAAATCGTGTACAAACGGAGTATACTGCAAAGCACTACGGAAGCGTGTTAGAAACAAATTAATTGCGGGTTGACTAAGGCAGATGAAGCGGTGATTAAAGCCGCACGAGCCTCACTGGTTCATGCGCTCGCACGCTGCGCAGAACGGACGGGGGTGCGGATAGGTGGACGGAAATGCGAAGTGGGGAGGAAACGTATAGGGGTGTCCATCATAATAAAAGGTAAACTTGTACACTTTGTCGTTGTGTGGTCCCCGTCGCGCAAAGATTCTTTTCTTTCTGTACTCGCTCAACCTGCGCCGAGCCGTCTCCCAGCTCTGGTCATCTTGCCCATTCGAAAGGCCCCACTGCCTCCCGAATTCGTCCTTATTGAATACTTTCCACAGGCCTGAAGGACGACGCGATAAACACAACTAGAATGTTTTAAAACAGAAACGAACCGCTTGCTCGATCCAGCCACCCCGCACAGTGGCCGTGTTGAGCGGGATGTTCGAGCGATCCGCAAAGGAAGTTCAGAAAGTCTTTGTTATCAAACGGTTGTTCAGCGTCGAGTTCGATCAGTGGAGCATTGACAGCGGGCGGCGCACTAAACTGAGCGCATTTGACAGACAACCTCATTGTTTTCCTACGGGGCTTCTTGCTGATCTGGCCCATTCGCTTCTGCCGGCAGCTCCTCGACCTCCATTTCGGCTTGATCGTGGTGATCAGCGGCCATTCCAAAATGACCGAGTGCGATCGGGAAAGCCGGTACTTCCGCTTGGCGAACCGGCGGTTCGTCCATGTACACGTCCTGCAGAACGACGGGGCCGGCGTTCGGTTGCAGCGCTTGAGGTTGCAGCTCCGCTTGCAGGAGGTAGCCCTGCTCTTCGAACACTTCAAGAAGATTTGATTGGATAGTCAACCAGACGGGCAGCTACCTTCAACCCACAGCTCAAACTCGACATCGAGCATGAACTCGTCTCTGTATGCACCGATCTCCCGCGTTCTCTCGATGCACTCCCACATCTTCCGGCCGTCGGCCGCGTAGCCGTTCGGTCGTTGGATCCGGAGGCGAGCGGCGGCATCCCACGACCAGCGCTCCACATCCGCCGCACTCCATAAGCGCGGGTCTTCTGCATTGACGCATGGAAGTAAGTGAAAAGCAAAGCAAAGTGCGTACCGGGCGGAAGGCTCAAGTGTTGCCAAATGAGCGGTATCGGTGCGGTCGTGTGAGTGAGCTGCACGGTCAGTCGGATTCGATCGATCTGCTCGGCCGGAACGAACGCCCCACTGCCCCATTGCAGGCCAGAGTGGCCGACGAACAGGTCGTCGAATAACTGAAAAAGACTAAGGTGTTCGTGACGTCACTGATTGCGTACGTTCGCGTCGAACATCTCCTGTTCCATTTCGCTCGACTGTGAGTAGCGCTTTGATCGTCACTCCTAAAATCCACAGGCAAATTAGGACAAGAAAAGCAAGAGTTTTGAAATCGGCCGGCAATCGATCGGAATGCGGAGCCTCGAGAAGCAAAACGACCCGACCGTCCGAGCGTTTTCGGCGAGCGAACGATGCGAACGACGCCGAGGGCCAACAGGCAAGCGGATCGTCTCATTCCGCTCGTCGTTGCTGATAAGCGGAAAGAAGAGCGAGGCTTGTTTGTTTCCCTCAATGACCAATTTCGAAGAAACAAACGGAACATTCCACTGTTTGCATGTGATCATCGGATCGTTTGCGAAAGACGCCCGAAGTGGGATCTTCTAAGCACCGGAAAGCACAGAAACCCGTGATTGCTTTGCTCGGTGCAATAATCCCGTACATTGATCAAAAAGTTTGTAACAACAGATACCCGAGTGTAGTGACTGGACGGTCATTGGTTGTTGCACTGCTGGTTGGCTGGTCACAACTCTTCTTGCCTCGTCTCGGGTGTAATTAAGATCCGAAAGTTTGTCGCTCCAGAATGAGGGACATGGCGATCGCTCAGCCACGCGAACAATCGCGTACAAAGATTGCTTACCGTTCGTGGAGCTGGCCGCGCATCCAGCCAGCGATCTCCTCCTCCAGCTCCTTTTTTGTGCGCTCCTCGTCCATTCCAGCAACCGGTCGCCCTAATCGTCAACTCGTCACAAACTGAAAACAACGAAATTTATTCAGATTTAGTCAAAAAAAGCTTTTGTAATTGATTCTAGAGACGAAAGCAGTGGACGTTAGAACAACGTGAGTGGTCACTCGCACGCTTGCAATCGCCTGTCTTATCGCTCGTTTCCGAGCGGAGGAGCGGTGTTTGCGTAGAAAAAGGCCTAAACGGGCGAAACTCTGCCTTTCGATTTCCCCGTTGGTCGTTGTGTTTGATAGCAATCGAAATGAGTCATTAAGGTGTGTCTTCTGCTTTGGACAAACACCATCGTTTGGTCGCTGCAACTCCTTTCGAATTACACGAACAATGCACACACACCATCGCTCGTCTGCCGGACGGATTACCTTACTTAACGAACTGCTCATAATTGAAGTAGTCAAGAGTTCTCGTTTGCAACACTGCTTGTTTGAACACACTCTTCCATTTCACACCGTAAAGAACCCCTCAATGCGTGTGCTCCGTTTCATTGCGGTGTTTTGAAAGAACAGAAGCCGGTGGTCACTCAACGAGATAAAGCGGTCGGTCGGCGGGATTCGCGGCTGCCGTTTTGTCGCGCGCTCAATGGACCGGCGGATTCCGTCGGCAGGTCGCCGGGGCGGCGGCCAAAATTCCGCGCGCGCGCTCGAAATCTCGCCGCTAATCCCACGCCGTTGCCCCGACAACCTCGCGCCCTCCGCGCAGCACGGCCGGCCGCCGGCTAACCGAATCGCTCGCCCGCTAGCTTGCCGGTGGTCGCCGTAATCCCGCCCGAATTCGTCGCAAATCTCCGCCGTTTGAAGCGGCCAGTTGGACGCGCGAGTGGGCAGTCGGTTGGGCGTGCGCGCCGGGCGGGCATTGATGTCAACATTTCGAAGTGGTGGTGGGGAGTACGATCCTTCGGCTCCGCGCATTGAATTTCTTTTGTTTTCGTTCGATTTTCTCGTGCTTTCGGTCGTGCACCAGCGGTTTCGGCCGTGCATTCTTCATTCCTTTGCACGAGCTTCTCGTTACGGTACTCCTCGACCATGCGGTCGGTTTGTTGCTCACGTTTCAATCCACTTGACCCCCCGCGCGATGCTCGTCGACAAGCGGAGAACAATGGAGAGGAGTGAATGCGGGGTGCTCGATTACTTCCTCGCTTCACGATCAAGCGGGGAGCTGCGAGCGTGTGCACGAAGCCATTGGAATGACCGAATGAATGGCCGTTTGGATCGTGCAGTCGACTCGGCTCGCCGGCGGGTGTTGTGTTGAACCGAAGAGCCGCCCGCTCGGCCGAGCGGCCGATTAGCACACGCGCGATCGGCGGGAATTCCGCGCGCAATCAAGTGGCTCGCCGGTCGGCCGGCTGCTCACTCGCGCACTCCGCTCGATTCAAACAGGCGGCGGCGATTGAACTTGTGGACCACCTCGTAGAATGGCCACAGTTCATGGGCAAAAGAGAAGTCCATTGCTCTATGCGGATTATTTGTGAACGTGCCACTCGTTTGTTTCCTCCTGTCCATTCCGCTCCACACACCCCAAACACTCTTCGCCTTCTCTCGACCCTTTAATGAATGGATGCAATGACTCGCCGTTCGTTGCCGCTCATCCGTCCCGACTCCTTACTTCTTTTTTTTCAACAATCGACCGGCGTGTTTATTTGCGTTCAGGTGGGTCGAAAATCGGCGTTTGGCAACCGGCGAGCGCGCGACGAGCGGGATCTTCCGCCCGCCTACCGGCCAGCCGCTCGAAACGGCGACCCCACGGCCTCTCGCTCGCCGCCGGCCGGCCGGTGGGTCGCGCGGTTTGTCCCGCGAGTGCAAACAGACGGCCGAGAGGCCGCGCGAGTCGGCCGGTCGCTCGGGAGTGACCGCCGGCCGTCCACGTACGTCTCCTCATTACCTTCCGCTCGCTCCCCCCATTTCTTGCGTGTTTTCAAAGAGTTTGTGCGGAATTCACGTGCGCTTCTTCTTGACTCACCCACCGGCTTCTCGCAAGTGAGCGAGCCGGCCGCCGGTCGAGTGCTGGGCGGCGGCCAAGTGGCCGGCCGTCGGGTTCAGTCGGTCGGCCGATCTCCAGCGCTTGCATCGCCGCTTGAACTTTCAGTTGGGCTCGCCTTCGTTACCCACTTCTTGCAGTCGCTCGAACATTCCTCGCATTCGTGCACGTTCGTCGCTGCAACAACGGAGTCGACGAAACGTTTTGTGGGGTGCGCGTCGCCGCCGTCGAGTGGTTTCTTTCGTTTGATCGTCGTTCCCCCCTCTTTCACGTGCGGACGGGGCGGTCAAACGAAGGGCAGATGAGGGGATTGCGCACTTCCTCCGCGAACGGTCGACCGATCGAACGGCTCCTCATTCCGCCGTCTAATTGGGCGTGACATCCGCAGGAGATGACTCCGTTTTGTCTTCGGTTGGTCAGTCAAAAGAAAGGTGCGGAAATCCCCGCTCCTGCTCGAAATCACCCGCTCGCTCGCTTCGTCTCGTCAATCCGCCCGCCGGTTCGCAGCGTGTGGTCGCCATCTTGGGCGGAAATTCGGGCGGGATTTCCGAACGAAGCGGCGGTCCGAGCGACGCGAGCGAGCGGATGCCGCACGAAATCGAGAGTTCTTTCTTCCTTTGAACTTTCTTTTAATCGTGTTTATTCCATTCGAATCCAACAATCACGAGTCGATCACCCGGACCAGGGGCTCGGCGAGTGACTTCCGTTCGGCGTCGTCCAGTCGGCCGCCGAACTGCGGGCGCGCCGCAACGGCGAGGACGCTCTGGGCGAGGGCGGCGCACTCCGTGAGGCTCTCCACCGTTTTGTTCACCAACTTCTCGTTGTTGCCGGCGACTCGGCTGAAAGCGGCGGGAATTCTACGGGAAATTCGAGCGGAAACTCACAATTTGAGGCGATTTCCGTCGACCACGAGCTCGCGTTCGATCTTCGCGGAGCGCGGCGGGTCCTCGTCGCGCCCAAACGAGTGGAAAACCATCGTTGCGACTCGTTCGCTCGCGAACTCGAAGTGTCCTGAAGGATTCAATTGAAATCAATGCGGGAAAATGGGGGAACTTGCCGCTCTTCTCGATTTGCTCCGCGTTTTGCTTCGCGCGTTTCGGCGGCGTCGAGTCACCCGTTGGGTCGGGCATCGTTTTTGATGAACGCGAAGTGGAGAAGACGATTGAATTCCTTTGATTTCCGTTGATTTCCGTCGAAAGATCGCGTAAAAATTGCGTCAAACTCGGTTTGTTCAGCAGAGACACGGAAGGCCAAGGCTTTCGCTCAAAGACGTTCCGTTCGCAAGCTCTTCCCGTGTTCTTTTGACCTCCCATTCCGTTGACTGCTTACCGTAAGCACACTCCAAATGCCCTTTTTAGAACCAAAATAAACCGCAATCAATCGCTCGCTTTCAATCCAGAGATCACAGTCGTTTTACACTCCTTTCTGCAGCAAGCTGTGCGTAAACAACGGTCTGTCCGGATGGAATTCTCGCCGATTTCCATGGTGATCATCGGTTTCTTTGCACGAGCACGCTTCTTTTCGACCAATTCGCATTGGGAAGGCAACAAGCGAGCAATCGCTGCTCGTCGAAACGTTCACGAATCCAACAAGTGGGCGAGTGATCACGTGCGGCTGTTTGTTCCGTCCGTTGTGATCATCCAGCGATCGCCTTCATTCCTTTCATCGATCGAATCAAAGTCCATGGTCGTGATCACACTCGCGTTGGGCGTAAACTTCAACTTTGTTTGTGATCCACCGCTTTTTACACTCCGCTGTGAATCACGACTTTCGTTCGCTCGTGGGCGGAAGTCAATGGTCAGAGTTGATGAGCGCACAGCAGTGTAAAGCGGGCGCATCACTCGCTGTTTGTCGTTTAAAAGAAGCCGAAATTGGGCGCACTTTCTCCCGCTTTCCGCCCGCCATCTTCGATCATCCACGCTCGTCTTCCTTTCGGCTCTTTCGCAAGCCGCTGGATTCACCAACGAAGGAGTGATTGATTGCGTTGATTCTTCCCGAAATAGAAGGAAAGAAGTGGGAGGTTCGTGCACGGAGCAACGAAAAGGAGTGATCGAAAACGAGCAGTCGGTTGAAGCGAACGGTCGGCCGTTGAATCCGCTCGCTTTCCGCCCGTTTCGCGCCCAACCGCTCGCTCGCTCCCGCTCGGCTCACTCGCCCGTTCGTGTGTTTGCTCGCGCTCTCGACATCCCCGCGTGCCCCCGGATTGTTTTCAACTCCCTCTTTCCTTCTTTTCGCCTTCCTCCTTCTCGCTCCCGCCTTCCTCCTCTTCCTCCCGTCTCGTACCTGCCCGCCCTCCGCTTCGCCCGCTCGACTCACTCGCTTCGGCTCGCCGCTGATGAAAATCTCCTGATTGTTTTTTGCCGCCGACTCGACTACCGGCTCGAATCTTCGGAAAGAAGCGACTCACCCACTCTTCGCACACTCCTTTGCTCTCCGTTCATCGCTGGAATATTCGCGTCTAATTTCTACCGCAATGAACGATCGTTCACACTTCCGCCGCCCGCATCGGCAACGACCGACCGGCTTCACCGGTTTCCTTCAGGCTCTCCGCTCGCCATCGGCTGGTCGTTTGGAGGACGTCGCCGAAGAAGACGAACGCGCCTCCATGGCCGCCCGCTTTCCGCCGCTGGAACACGAGCCGCGCGTCCACTCGATGCTCCTTTCGGCGGTGCCGCTCGCGTCGAAGCTCTCGCACGATCCCGCACCGCCCCCGTACCGCTCGATTGCGTCCGTGCACGAGGAGGACCTCAGCGGCTGGTCGTCCGGCTCGTCGACGGTGGGCTCCACCGAAAAGCGCCGCTCGTCGTGGACGAACCTCGTGGACATGGGCGACGATCCGCAGCTGCTCAAAGCGAAGCTCGCCGGCAACTTTGCGCCCACGTACCCGAAGGTCGCCTCCTCGACCGCCTCCGCCTACTCCGCCTCCCCGCCCACGTTGATCAGCGGCAATCCGAAGGGCCGACCGACGAGCTTCACCTCGGGCAGTGTGTTTAGCGACGTAGTGAGTTGCTTTCTCTTTTTTCCAATGGAAATCGATCGCTTGCAGCACAAACCCGCTTCGTATCGCCCCAACTTCATGCAGCCGAGCGACTACCCGCCGCCAATGAGCGGACCGCCCCGGCCGGGCACCGCCGCTTCGAACGTCCCGTCGGATCGCCACCGCGAGCCCCCGCCGTCGCAGTCGAGGCCGAAGCGCGACCGAATGGCCGACCTGCGCAATTTGTGGTCCAAACCGTCGTGCAAACTCACTTGTTGCTGCATTTGCCTCCTGCTGCTCATTGCGGTCGTTGTGGCGGTGGTTTTGACGAGTGCACTCGCCTTGCCCAAGGTTCCTCTTCGTCCACTCATTTCTCTCGTTCAATCGATTGCTTCAGCACCTCAAAATGCAATGGTTGGCGCCCGACCTGCACCGGCACGGGAACACCAACCCCAATGCGATCACGATGGACGTCGCCGATCAGCAGATTCGTTTGGAGCTGAACGGCAATCCGCCCTTCAAGTCCAACTACGTCTCGGTTCTCGACTTCCAAACAAACAAGAGTGAGCTCCCTCGGGGCTATGACGAGTGCTCACGTGTGTGCTTGCAGTCGCAATCGTCGACTCGGCGCTCAAGTCGCCGGGCGGCCAAAATATGATCTGCTTCGTCATGGACCTCGACCGGGACAACATCAAATCGATCGAGGCGTTCCAGCGCGCCGCCCGCAACGCCGAAAAGAAGCGAACGCAGACGCGCGGCTGGGACGAATCGTGGAATTTCATTCCGCAAGTCCTCAACGAGCCGCCCGCCGGTCAGTTCCGGCCGGACGTCGCCGAGTGCCGCGGCGCTCGTTGGGTTGCCCTCAACTACGTCAACCAATACCAAAAGAATCAGCGTTGTACGGACTGCTTCGACTTCTGCCTGCCGCAGTTCGGCGTCGAGCACGACAACATTCGCGACGAGACGACGTTGAACGTTCTGCGCCGCAACTGCTTCTACCTTTACATCCCCGAGTGGCGTGGCTATGGTGCGTTTAACTCCTAAAATTCTATACAAGTCGTTACTCTCTTTTGTTCGCCCGCTAAATCCATAAAGTTTGAGATATTCCTTTCTAAGCGTCCTTATCCAGGCAATACCTCTTTTACTCACTCACTTGCCATTCCATTACATCTGCTTGTTGCAGCCTACCAAACGCCGAACCAGCAGCAGCAGAACCTGCCGCCCAATTGGCCGGTGGGGTTGGGCGGTCCGCAGTCGCAGGACGGCTCGAACGGCAACGGCGGGATCATCGGCGCAATCGGCGCGGGCATCAACCAGCTGGGGCACCAAATCGGGCAGAACTCGGCCGTGCAGCAGGCGTTGGGCAACGCGGAGAGCAAGTGGACGGACGTCAAGAACTCGATTCCTCGTTCGTTTAAGAAAGAAAATGAGTAATCAGCCATATTCTTTAGAACACGTGCTCAACGGCACGCAGGAGGCGTTCCAAAATCTCCGCGCGAACGTCAACCAGTGGGGGCAGCAGGTGTTCGGCGGCGGCGGGAACGGCGGACCGCCCAACCGCAACGCTCCTTCGCTCACGGAAATCTTCTCCCAATCCAACGGGCAGCAACAGCCGACCGTCGTGCCGCCCGTTCCCCAACCGCACCAAGCGGGCGGCTTCCCCTCGAGTTTGGGCGCCAATCAGCAGGATTTCAACCGCAATCCCTACGGCCAATCCTCCTCGTTGTCGCAGTACCCGTACAACAACAACCAACAGCAAGGCCAATCGCCGCCCGGCCTCTTCTCCTCGCAGCCGAACGCCCAGTCGCCGTACCAAACGAATCGCGGCAGCGCGGACGGAATGAACGGCTTGGCGGGGCTGCACAATCCGAATCAACAGTCGCCCTTCCCGCCCAACCAACCGCAACAGCCGTGGGGCATCCCCGGCCCGCAGAACAACTGGGGAACGCAGCCGCGCATCGACAATCCGCCTTCCGTAAGCTCCCGGCAGCTTCCACTCATTCGTTCGTTTGTTGCAGCAATTCGGAATGGACCTTTCGGCTCAACGCAATCAACAATCCTCTCCGCAGTTCAACGCAAACAACCCGCAGCAGCAGCAGAACGGCAACGGGCAGCAGGGTTGGATCAACGTTGGGTCAGGCTGAGCTCAGACATCTTCCCATCTATTTTGTTCAAGAAATTTGACACTCGCTCATTTTCGCGCATAATCCCCGATTTCTTGTGGTTCCCAGCAGCTTTAATGCATTCGTTAATCAATTTTAAGTATTCTATTGAGTAGAGTAGAGATTCGTTAGTCACTTCAGGCATTTCAGTTCACTTAAACTTCTTACTTTCCGTTTACCTCACTACCCACTCGTCTTTCGTTTCGTCGTTCCGTTGGACTCGTTCTACTTCAGAATCGTGTGTATTCATTCAGTCGTTTGTGTACGTAATAAACAGTCGGTAATAAGCGGAAGAATCACAGTGGTTATCAGTTCTCTCGATCACTCGGCCAGTTGGAATTCGGTGTCGAGATTGAAGGTGAAGGACGTCTCGCGGTCCTTCAGAAAGTGGAAGAAGCGGTAGATGACCTCGAGAAACCAGGCCTGCAGGGCGGCGAAGCAACTCATCAAGACGAAGAAGTAGATCGTGAATCCTCGGAGTTCTGAACACTCTCTTTGATTAGCCGGGTGTCTTGCGTGTTGCCTACGTCTGGCTTGCTCGTCGCCGGTCGCCTTCTCTTCGACGCCGCCCAGCTCAATCGCGAACTTCTTGAGGCCGGTGGGCGAGAACAAGGCGGTCATCGTGAAGATGAAGAGGATGAGGAACAGAATGCACACGAACACGCCCTAAACGAATAAATAAGGAGTTTAATGTCTCTAAGGATATCTAAGGATAGCTAGAGAGATCTAAGAATGTGTGAAGAGATCTAAGGATTACCTGAAAGACGAGGAAAGGCATCGTAAACAGCCGCTTCTCCTTGAACACGCCGTAAGCCAGTGCGCCATAGATTCCGACCGCAAAGCAGGCGGACAGCCACGAGTACATCATAACGGTGGTGCTCCGACCAAACGATTGGATCAAATTCACGGCGATGAGGCCGAGCAACGCAACGGAGACGCATCGCGCGGCCAGGCGGACGTGCGTCTTCTTGAACATCACCCGATATTTGGGGTTCTTTTCGTCAAAGCAGTTCGACATCTTCGGTCTCGTCCGTGTGCTTCTGATCGATGGGAGACGAGAGTAAGCTGCAAGCAGTCAAGGAATGAAGAGAGAGCAGCCGATTACCTCGAGCGAAAGAAGCCGGCGGATGGAAGGCGGGCAAGAGAACAATTTTGAGGCGAAAGCGACCGGCGGAAAGCGAAAACAAGTCGAGTCCAATGGTTCCGGCCGTCCGAATCCTCCGACCGCGTCGTTTGTGCAGCTGCCGCCCGGCCGCTGGTTGTGATTCACGAGAAATCCGCCCCTTCCGTCGGGCCGACGTGTCCGTTGGCTTTGCGAAACGAACGAACGAAATCGACTGCCCGATTACTAAAAGGAAATGTGTTAATGACTGCTTCCAATCAGGTAGCTGATTGAATTGTGTGCGAGCTTTACAATGTCTTATTTTAATAACCAGCTTATACAAAAGTCCTCGGACTTCTTTGTGTGCGGCAAAATGCGTACAAAGCAACCGACGCTGTTTGCGCTCGACCGCTAGAGCAAAGAAACAAACGGACGTCGAAGCAACTTGATAAGAGGATTGGGAGGTTTATTAGCCTTGAAGTCAGCATTCGACGAGGAAACAGGATGCTCGAAACTCATTAATGGAAAAAAGAGTAATAAGGACGGCCTGGCATTGGCGTTTGTCTTATGGAAAGGCTCGTATAAAACGAAGTGAATAATTAGGTCGTGCAGCGAAATGAAGCTCTTTTTCTTCCTCTTTGTGTTTGTGGTCCAAGCGGCGGCCAAGCGAGCGGATCCTCTGCAACTTCCGCTCACGCAACGCGCTGCAAACTCCATACCTCTTCGAAGCGGCATTGTGGGCGATGCGCCCGTGGCGCTGCCTCTTGGTTTGTTCCTACAACGACAAAACCATTGAATGGTAAAGTTTAGGGGACATAGTTCTCTTCGACTTGTCTATCGGAACGCCTCGTAATCTTCCACTCTTGTCGCTCAGTTTATCGACTTCTCTTTTAGCACAAAAATTCTCTGTAGCCGTTCAAACGGGTGAAGTGGGTTCGTGGGTGTTAAATTCGAGCAACCCATTCGTGGGCAGCGATCAACATACGTACAAGCCGGGGTTTGTCTACATTTTTCTTTCATTCAATGTTTTTGTAGACAGTCCTCGACTTCGAGAGAGTTTCCGAACGGCTATGAATTCTTTTGCTGGCCATATTCTTACTGGGTGGATTGCCGTGGATACTACGACGCCATAAACGTAAGGAATGGGTTAAGAACAAATGAAGCATTAGTTATTTACAGATGACACTCGCGGGCTCGTCCTTTCGCTGGAATCAAAGCTTTGGCGCGGCCTACTCTGTTTCTCTACACGACTATTACGATCCCGCCCAGTTCCCCACTGACGGCGTGCTTGGACTCGCTTGGGATTTCAATTCGAACAATGCTGGCAGGGGTAGAGAATTTCATTCGATAGCCGACAGCACAACGGACCCCGACGACTCGCCAATCGTGAATCTGCTCACAAACTTCGAGCAGCCCATTTTTACCGTTTGGTTGGGCGCGTAAGCACTCCTCTTAGTCATGCGATCTATCGAATCAATGCTTTAAGCCGCCCACCCGGCCAATCCACGAGCAAGGGCCTCCTCACCGTCGGCGGCATTGACACGACAAACTACGGTCCTATCAACTACGTTCCTTACTATTTTAGCGACATGGTCATCAACATCCATGGGCAAGCCTTTGCATCCCCCTTTTTCAATAACTGTAGTTGATTCAGCTTTGAAATTAAAGACTACGCCACGAGACGCCGTCGTTCCGCCCAGCTGGACACGGGAACTGCCGTTCTCATCCTCGATCAACAGGCTTACGACGCAGTGTACTCTGAGGTCGATCCCGAGTACGACTGGGACAAGGAAATCTCGGTGGTCGACTGTGAAGATGTCTCTTCGCTTCCGGACATGATCTTCACTATTGGAAACGTGAACTACACTAGTTCAGCTTCGAACTACGTGCTGGACGTTCGTTCATCATTCCCGTATTTCCCTACTCATTTCTATAGGTGGGCCTGCCGGACAACAAGTGTCTGCTGGCCGTTTCGTTGAGCGGCGACAACAACAATGGAGATGACTATTGCGTGTTGGGAGTCCCGTTCTTGCGCGAGAAGTGCACCGTCTACAACATCGAACAAGAAGTCCTGGGCCTGGCGAAAGGCAATCCTTGACTCGTGAAGTGTTCTTTCGTGTTGATTGTGTACTTTTGCTATTCCCTTTGTGCTTGCGGGCCGTTGCATTAAAATTGTGGGAATCTTGCGAGTTGAATGGAGGAAGCCGATTCATTAGAAGCTAAGCGAAGTTTGGCATTTGAATCACAGAAAGCAAGAATCCGTCTTTTTGTTGCCCCTCCCTTCCACTTTCTGACAACAGCTAGAATAGCCTCCGGAAAGATGGAGTTGACCACCGAAGAACAACAAGTGACCGCTCTACCCACCGATTTTGCGCGGGAAAAAGTGACGCGCGGGGTCGGCGTTGTTTTCCGAAGCCAGGCGTGTTTGCTGGCCGTCTCCGTGCAATCGCTCGCATTTGATTTCTTTACTCGGGCAAATGGAGCAGCCACTCGTGAAGATGGAGGCGAATTCCACAGATGACGAGGACGTCGACTACGAGCCGGCGGAAAACGAGGAGAGCGACGAGAACGACGAGCGGGCGCCGTCCAGCAAGCAACGTCGTTCTCGCGTGCTAAACGTTTCGACTGCCTCCGTGTCCAGCCAGCGAGATCGGCGACAAAAGAATGAAGTGGGTTGTTTCATCTAGTTCGATCTACCTAACTTCCACTTTAGTGTTCGCTCTGCGGCGTGGTGTTGGACAACGAAATGATTGCACAACGACACAAAGGTTCCCATCGACGTATGGAAGGGTGCGAATGCTCCATTTGCGGAGTGTTTTCGAAAGGCGTACGAAGCCGTAGAATTCACGAACAGGCGGTGCACGGGTTCCATCGTTTCGCGGAAGATTCGGGGAGCAAACGGGCGGTGATAATTCGGAAGGCGAGTAGTTGCGTTCACTTTCGTTGATAAATATTTTTGTCCAGTCGCAACTGTCGCTCTTGTACAACGTTGGCTTCAATCTCGTCGAAACGCAACGGAACGCTCGTCCGTCGGCCGCTCCTCGAAACGGAGACGAAGACGCGACCAGCACCGAGCTGGAGGCCGTCATGCAGAAGAATCCGGCGCGGCCGCCCGCTTTCGTTCGTTTGCGCTCGCTTTAGTTTGCTCTTTAGTTCCGATTTGCAGCCCGCGTGCCCGATATGTGGCCTCGACTCCCACAAGAGTGCAGCCACGTTGGAAGCGCATGTCGGCGCCCACCGCGTGACCGACGGCTTCGTTTGCTCGTTGTGTGGTGTGCGAAACACGGCTGTTTTGCGAACTCGTCACGAACGCAAGGTCCACTACTTCCATCGTCCGACCGAAGACAAGCCTCGCAAGGAGGCGATCCGAATCGCAGCTGCAAGTCCATTTATCATTACTTTCACCGTCCACTCCTTCCAGGAATACCGCAATGCGTTCCTGCAAGTCGGAAAGAACATCGAAGAAGTGCAACGAGCGGCCGTTTTGAGCCGCACGGGCACCGACTTTTTTACTCCGATCGTTTACAAACGACCCCCGGATAGGCGGCGTCGAACGGGGGCGAGCTCGGAAGTTCGTCCCTTGAAACGTCGCGCTCATCGACAGCCGCCTTCCCAACAACCTCCGAAGCGGCCGCCCGTTGCCGATGTGATCACTTTGGGCGAGTCGAGCGACGAAGAACCCGATCGGGCGAGCAGTTCTGGCCTTAAGCTGTCCGTTCGCCACTCGTTACCACCCGTCTTCCGCTCAGCTCCGCCGGATGAGCCGCCCGCCCGTCCCATCGCTCCAGTGCAGCAACTCGTGGATGCGCAGCAGCAGCAGCACGCGGAACGAAAGGAGTCGCGAGCGAGCCGCCTGATGAACGCCTTGCAGAAGCATCCGGAGTTCCTCTACTACGACCACAAAGAAGTGAGCCCTCCACCCACTCCCCTCCTCAATTCTAATCGCTTGCAGCTGGCCGACGATTTCAACGTGCTACCGGTACGGATGTGGGCGAACGCGGCCGGCTGCGCGTTTCTCCTGCTCCGCCTCTCCGGCGACGAGTGGCGGGAGAACGTACCGCTGCCCCCGCCCGCTCTCCACTTTACGCTCGCCGACGAGTTCGGCTTCTTTCTCTTCTTTAGCAAAGCCGCTGACTGCACACCGGCCGAATGTTTGCGTGCGGCTCTCGAGCGGGATCTCACATTTCGCGAATTGATGGACGCGATCGCCGGCTTGGATGTGCGCTCGTCATTAATCGCCGCTGGAGAGGTGGATTGTGAGTTGCCCGTTGCCGAGTTATCCCTCACTTGTTTGTTGCAGGCGCCTGCATTCTAGAGCTCCAGTCTGATCGTTTTGTCGTCGCTTGACCCGCAGTAAATTGCTCGTGCTTCTTTCTTGTTGTCGTTGAATAAATGCATTCTTGTTGAGCAAGTTTTATCTCTATCTGCGTGAAAGTCGACGACCTTCAAATTCGGAACGGCCGCTTAAACCCCGTTTTGTTCATCCGGAAGCGTCCGTCTTTTCGGCATTCCGTGAATCCGATAGGTCGGTGGGTCGGTTGAGGGGAAAAACGTTCTGCTCGTTACTCGCCTCTCCCCGGCGAGCCCGTCCAGCAAACGCTTGGTGTGAATGGAGGTGAATAAAACGGCTTCATTTGAAACAAGGGATCACTATTTACGGGCGATATCCTCTACGCGTTCCTTACAGGACAAAAATACAACAACAAAGTTACACACATTTGAACGCACAGAACAACTCCGAAGCACGGCTAAGACAAATGCGCTCGAACTTTTCGCTCGATTGGCCGTCTGTCCAGCGGGCACGTCTCGACATCGCAGCAAGGACTCTCGGCACAAACGACGAGGTGGCCGCACGGGAGGAACAACGTTTGTCGGGGTCGCTCCATGCACACGATGCACAAGTTCGCGGCCTCCTGTTCCGCTTCTCGAATCTTCGCCAAGCGGAGCTGCTCCTGCAGTTCGTCAACGGAGGTGTTCGAAGATGTCAAAGACGAAAGCGAACGAGGGGGTTCGGGCTTTCGGAATTTCTCGATGACTTCGGCTGTCACTCGTTGTGCCACCGCTTGATCGTCGCAAGTGGCCTTCAGACACACGAGTTGTCTGCACCACCGTTCCATTTCGGCGGCCATCTTGCACAAGTCCCAGATTCTGAAGACGCTCAACGTCTTGAAGTAATAGGCAACAAGTTGAGCGTCGATGAGTTCGTATTCTGCCCAACGTGACTTGAATTTCAGAGTGTCGCCGTCTTTGATGCCACAATCGGTCAACGATTTCGATTCGTCTTCCATAAGGCTACCTAAAATACTATCTGTTGCTTCAAGATAAACAAAGAGCTTACCGTTAAAATACAACATGAAATTACAGCCGAATGCTTCCATAAAACTTGCGATACGGAATTTGAAGATGAACAGCGGTTCCGTGGGTTTAGCTCCGATCGTAAACTCTTCATTAGAGTTGTCCACGTTAACAACTTTAACTTGTAATTCGGTTGGTTCCGTTCTCTCGAATGCGGCCATTATCGACTCCAATGCTTTCAGAAGCTCAAAACGAGCTCGAAACTCGTCGAGACGACGAAGAACTTCCAGCTCCAGGTCGCACATTACTGCGAGAGTCGATGTCAGCACATCGATGAGTTCTCGGAAACAAGACGCCATTGTGTCGTCCTCTCGCGCTTCGCGGATCACGGGCAGGCGTTTTTGTTTGATGCACATGACTGGTGCAGGCAACGTAATTTTGGAAATTGCGAAATCATCCGCCAATACCGCACCTAATCACAATTTAAAACGGTTTGAAATGGGCAAGCACGAAACGAACCAGCGTGATGCAATTCCATCGAGTGGGTTTCAAGTCCGTAACGAGCGAACAGCCGCATTTTTACGGCTCGAACGGTGTCCGTCGCCTTTACTTCCACGCGAACGTAAGCATCGGATCGAAAGCCATGAACAAAATACAACGGCCGCTCGGGATCCTCTTTGAACTCGACGTTCGGTTGGCAGAGATCGGCGAACAGGCGATCGACTCGTGCTTCCGTTTCTTCGACCAAGAAAAGAATGAGCGCATCGTAGTTTTCTATTTTCTTTCGGTTGTTCGCCGTTTCTTGAATTGCCACTCGCACTTCTTCAATGTTTCTAAAGTCTTTGAGTTGAGGGAACGAAGCTTCAGCCAAAGTCATTCGTAGAACATCGCCTGAGGTCAACCCGAAAGACGACAGCAAACCAAAAGAATAGTCTAGTTTGACGTCTAAACCAGTATGAAATCTAACAATAAACGGGTGAAAACTCTTACCGCCTTTGTGCACCTGCTGATGATCGGCGATCACCTTCCAGCGTTCATAGATGCGCAAATTCAACTCGTAAAGCTTTGCATTAGGCAGGATGGAAATCTCCACCCGTTCACCGTCTTCCCGTTCGATTGTCAGCTGGAGCTTGTCTTCCGTCGACGACATCACGCGTACAAGAAGACCTAAACGAATTGTTTAACGCATAGTTCACACCGAAAGCAACACACGAGGCGACTTGTCGTTACCGCTCGCAAACGGATGTCCAATGTTTCTTTCTCAATTCCACTCGCTTTTTAAATGCAACAGCCAGCATGCGCTTTTGCGAAAGCAACATGATAACACGCTCGAGTCCGCTTTTTAATTGCGTCCCGCCTTTGCGATTGTCGGACTGATAGCGGGTGTGTTTTTTTTGCGTTCTTCCCATACGAGAAGAACTCGCGTTCTGGCCGCTTTTGCAAATGAATTAAAGAACATGATGCTCCACGGCAACAAGGGTTTCATCGCGAAGCAGCAACGGTTGTTCGTGCACTCTGCCGTCTGTTCCCGCTCGCCACGCCCTTCACAATGACGAAATGTTGTGCAGGCGTCGTCCTCCGCTGGCTGTTCGAGTGAGCGGTCGACGGAGCGGAGGGTGATTGGGCGAGGATTGCAGAAGAAATTCCGTTTCAGCTGTGGTTACTTGTTCGTTGACAGAAGAGCAACAGAAGAACAGGTAATTCTACAAAAATTAGAGAACAAAAGCCAAGGGACGGGCGGGAGGAGAGCTCGCCCACCGTCTGTCGATCGACAAGCTGTCGAAAGGACGGTCAAACCGCCAAACAGCTGTTGCTCCACAAAATTTACGAGGTTTCCATTGCCCACCACCCAGCTGGAAGCTCCGTCAATTGCTGGCCGGAAGATCGCAGTGGTTTATTCTCTTCGGTTCTCGATTAATCGCTCGTTTCCCGCTTCTAATGGGCGATCGTCGACGAAGTGGCACCGACGGAGATGTTCGAGCGCAATCGCATCAACGCATGTGCTCGCCCGTAGACGAACATCAGCAGAATGAAGATCCCGTTCGATCCGTTGAAGACGGTGAAAAGCACGTGCCAGACGGTCGCGTCTTTGCTGAACATCGCCGGGTATTGGAGCACCTGCAAGCAGAGAGGTGATTTATCGCAATGAAAGAGAAGACAATCCAGCAGTTTCTTCCAAGAGTTTAGTGGCCACAAACATACTGCAGTTCTTTCCACAGCCACTGGACCAGGCTTCCAAAATCGAGCGAACAGGCTTCTCTCCCACTTCATCCCCAGAACTTACCCACGGCAATCCCAGCAGAACTTGGGTGAAAAGAACGGTGATGAACAACTGCAGCGAACCCTTCCGCTTGTTCCGCGAGCCGACGACATCCGAACGGAGGACGAGCGGCTCAAAAAGCGCGTGAGGAGTGTGTTCGGGAACATGCGGCAGCAGAAGAACGCAAAGGCGACACACGAGTTCAGGAGCATCAGCGAGACGGGCAGGAGAACGGCGTAGACGACGGACTCTGGCCGAATCCAACAGAAGTGGTCGCCGCGGTAGAAAAACGAGCTCCGTGTCAGGCCGATCGTTGTGCACACAATGGCCGGGATCCCTAAAGAATTCGATTGTCGTTGTATCGAGGGAGTGCGGGAACAAACCAATGCAAGTCGGGACCACGATGTACCACGGGAGCACTCGACTCAAAATCATTTCCGTGCGGGACGAAGTGGCGCAAATCTTCAACAAATTGAGGGCTTGAAAGGCGTTCAGCAAGAGGGACCTGAAGCGATTGGGTTGAGCGAAAGGAAGCAATCGAATAGGCGAACATCAAGAAGAAACCGTAGAGCAGGCCGGCCACGGTCATGCACGCCGCGCGCGAGCCGGTGGTCGTTTCGTCAACCAGCGTCACAAAGAGGAGGTAGAAGACGAACAGGACGAGTACGTAGCCGACGAGCAGGTAGTCGGCGTATGCCGCCCGCCGGTTGTTCAGCAGCAGGATCCACTCGCTGTTGAGGCCGGGCAGCCAGCGCGTTGCGTACACGACCACCAAAACGAACAGGCAGCCCGCCGAGCAGACGGTGAGCCAAAAGCCGAGTCGTTCGACGAATCGATCGCACAGGACGGGATCCCCCGCGCTCCGCTGCACGAGCAGCGCGAAATCGGTGAGGTGATCGCAACGGGCGACCAGCTCGTCCCCGACTTCTTCAAGTGGACATTGCCGCTCGGTCGCCCACTCCAGCCGCCCGTCGTCCCACCACGTGGCCACGAGTTCGGAGTGCAGCGGGCGGTCGAACTGCAAGCCGTCGGTTGAACGACGGAGTAAATGAAATGAATTGAGTGCCTTCTCCTTCAGGTATCGCATCTGCACGTCCACCGGCTTCCCGTCGCCGTTTGGATTGACGCTCGTGAGCACGAGGTTGTTCGTCGGTTGGAAGTCGGCGCCGCACTTTTGGTTCGTGCTCCCGGCGGCCTCGCGCATCCGGCGGCCTCGCGCTTCCGGCGGCTCGTCTTCCGCGCGCCGTCTTGGAACAACTTCGACGAGCGGTAGATCACAAAGTAGGGCGCGGGCGGGGCTGAAATAAAAGAGTTTGAGTGGAGGTGAGTAGTTGGTTGTATGTTTGGCAGTCGGATGTGTTTTCATTATTTTGAGAGGGAAACGAAAGGTTCTTCCAAGCAGGCGCATTCCATGTCATTTCCTCTATGCAGTCACCAACGCACTCAAACACTCACAGCTTTCGTCGTGACACAACGCTTTCGTGCCCATCAGGATGGTCGCGCGGGCGCCGTCGTGCGCGTCCGCCGAGAAGCGATCGCCGTGGTCCGACAAGCCGACCCACTCGCCGGCTTCGCTGCAGTCGACCGCCTGCTTGTGGACGCCGAACTGCGAGCCGTTCAGAAACGACAGTTCATCGGCTTGGGACGTGATCAAATCCACCGATTTCCGCAAGCTAAATTCGATTAATCAACAAAATCTAGAGGTTTGTTTGGGACGAACGTCTCGCTCAACGCCGCCCCGTCGTCGGCCGCGAAATGTTCGGCGGAGACCTGCAGAACGGAGTCGACGACGCCCAGCACGTTCACGCGCTGCTCGCTGGTCGCGTTCTCCACGACGGCCATTCGCGAGATCAGCTGGCTGACGACGACCACCGTGTCCGCAGAGGCCGTCTGCGGGTCAAATGCCTGCTGCACCTCGGCGACCGTTTGGTCGAGGTTGCCATTTGTGATCGTCTCGTTCTAAAAAGCAATAGAAGCTGATCGATCGATTGATAGGCGGGGGCGTACCACGAGTATCTTGCAGAGCGAGCTGTCGGCCGCGTCCGCATCGTCGCACGGATTTTGGAGCGCAGGGAATAGCGAGGTCGTTGCGATCGTTGCTTGAGTGGTTGTCTTCGTTGTGATCGGCTTGATCGTTGGCTCGGTCGTTGTTGGAGTCGAGGTGGAAGTCCGCAGTGTCGTTGTGAGGGTGGTGGTCGAAGGAGCGGGCGAAGGAGTCGAACTCGTGCTTCTAACCGTCGTCGAGGGAGTGCCCTCGACCGGGTCCAGCTCGCACGAGCAAACCAGACGATTCTGATCGTCGAAGCTGCACGTGGAGTTGTCGAAGAAGACTAGCTGAGTGAACGAGAGGTCGAAATTCGGGTAAAAATTCACGCCGCCTTGCTGATCGCCTTGCGCTTTTGCGTACGTGATTTTCGCGTCGAACGGAGCGTTTTGGGTGCTCAACACGAACGATTGAAGTTTTTTATAGAAAACCTACGGATTGAGGATTCCCGCCTGGTTCGGTGGCTCAAAGACCACCGCTGCGGCTACATTATCGTCCCAAAAGTACGTGAAATACTGCGGTTGCATCGATTCTTTCAAATCGCTTCGTGAGAAGCCGAGGGTTGGCGTGGCGTAAGCCTTATTGAAGATCTGCTGCCCGTTCGTCGTCACCTCACTGCAACCCAGTGGTCCTACAAATCATTGGTAACGGTGTGTTCAACTAGCAGGCGACTTGTCAGCCCTCATTCGCATTACTCACTTGTGTTCCCGCAAGCCGGACTACTCATGTCTACAGGACACAAACAGTAGTTGGCGCTCAGTGTGTTATTGCAAGTGTCAGTGCACCTGCTCAACGGTAACAGTTTGTAACTAAGGATGTCAAAAGTAAAGACGGACGAGTCGACCTCTGGAAAATCGTTTTTATGAAGAGAATTAAAATAGTGTGCGAGTACCGGGGTCATTGACGCCGCCAAACTCAACCAACAAATCCACGTGGACGTTCGCCTTCGACAGGAGTATCGTGCAGACTGTATTGGGGTTGCAAGGACTGAAAGCGCAAAAAAGGTTAAGAACTGATTTCATGTCTAAGCATTGGCGGGTTCAATCGTGTGCCAGAAGTAGGTGGACAAGAAATGAACGCACGGCGTGGTTGTTGGATGCCCCGGACCATTGGCGCGCAGTCGGAATTGGAACGTCGTCTGGTTGGTCAGAAAAGACGAGTTCACAGTCACGTGCAGACTGTGGTCGGCCGTCGTGTTCGCCGTGCCCGTGCCGTAGATGACGCCGTAGTTGTCCAGCAAGCGCATGAACTCGAAGTAGACGGAACCCGTCGGCGTGTCATCGGCGGCGACCCGCGAGCAAAAGAGGAGGAGAACGAAAATAACCGAGTAAAAACGAGGCTTCATTTGATATCGAATTCGAACCAAAAATAATAGTCGATTTGCCAAAGTATTCAAGTGAACCCAGCGTTTAAACACGCGCCCATCTGCTCTCCGCATTGTCCAACACGTCATCTTTAAACCGAAGAACAAACCGAAGGGATCAAGCGGCGAATCGGGCCAAAGGCGAAGTGAGCGGCGTGGCCAAAACAAACCACTGGGTGCACCTCTCAGCCGTCCGGAAACTTTTGCTTTCTGAAAAGCGACTCGGCCGACTTTGGAGTCGCGGAGGGATCGACAGGCGAAGACTTCGCTCGGACCACGACCGCTCCCCAAATCCTTACCGTAGATTCGCTTTGTTGCCCGCTCGAGAACGCACTTTGATTCCGTTGTGTTTGTTTGCGCAACTCCAATGGGAGTTGCGGTAGAGGTGGCAAGAAGAGGGTTCAACTGCTCGTGCATTGCAGCATTCAGTTAATTCAATTGTAGAAAGTTACGAAACGGTCATCCTGAAGGTTTCGCTACGGTCAATCCAACCAGTGCAATAGATTCGATTAGCCGCAAAGGTCGAGGTGTGTGTCGCGTCAATCAAATCAGCCGTGAACATAAGAAACGATTGACGTGCGCAGACGGCGGAAGCCGTGCACTTCTTTCTTGATTTGATTGAACCGGAGCAAAGACAAAAGATCGTTGCTGCATCCTTTGGAACGTAGGGGGCTGCTCAAGATTTGTATGGTGGCCATTGGAATGAACGACTGGACGCCAAAAGCCGTCAACAAGTGGCTCTACGGTTCGTCGCTTTCGCTACAAACGAGGAAGAAAAAGAGCGGGGCGTGAGAAAGAAGAAAGCGGTGGGAAATCGCATTGCCGCACGGCCAATTGGATTCTGGGCGCCCGATTCAGTGGTCTCCCGACCGTTTCGTTCCGCCCGTCATCCTTTTCGTGCCTCCAGCTGCTGCAGTCATCGGATCGGCGGGATGCTGGAGAAATCGGAGCTTCTCGCGCGGCTGTTCGAATGCGAGGAAACTGCAGGAATTCGGATGGTCGTTGAGCTGGAGTCTTCCGTCGAGCTGCTGCTCGCGCTCCCGAACCTTGTCGTGAACGTGTACTTTGCGGTGCGGTTCGGGCAGCTCGCCATCTTCCACTCGAATTTGAAGACGCTCGTCGTGAGTCCCCTCTTCTTTCTTCTCACTCCTCTTCGAGCTGCAGTTGACGACAAATTTCGCCTCGGCGTTGATCTCGCTGCTGCACGCGCTGTTCCTGAAGATCCCCGCCGAATGGTACTCGATTGAACGGGGGAATCACGTTGGAGCTGTTCTCGTGTTCTCGCTGCTGTTCGTCAACTCCGTGTCGATCCTCACCGTCTCCTGCAAGTACTGGATGATCGGATGGGAGCGGAAGCGAGCACTCGATCAGCGGAAGAGCTACGAGGAGCACGACGGGTCGATGGCCAAGCGGCTGCTCGTTCGAGTCGTAAGGGAATTGGAACTAGGGGAGCGAGCAATCTAGCGGCTTTAGGTCCTCTTGTTGACCGGAGTGATGGTTGTGAAGAACTCCCTTGTGTTCCACTTCTCGACCGCCCGCTCGATCGACGAGCGATTGCTGGAGTCGTTCCTCTTCGAGTGCCGCCCGATGATCGGCTTCCCGCTCACTTGCATCGCCGGCAGCTCGATTCTTTTCGGGTTTTACGTGAGTTGGTGGGGGAAAAGGGAGCGAAGAGCGTTGCGGGAAGCCGCAGAGGACTCGCAAGATTCTCGACTACAAACAACGAGCTTCGTGCCGCATAGAGCTCTCATGGGTCCAAATGTGAAGCGTTTTGTAGCCGAGGATCGAGCAGAAAAATCGCCCCATTGCACAAACAAACAACTTCGTTCTCTGATCCCTCCAATTGCAGGAATTCTACCGAGTGAACCGTTTCGTGAAGCGCTACCGCTGGAACGCGGCGTCGTTGAGCGAAAGCTTCCAACTGCGCGAGACGAACGAGGTGCTGCGCGTGATGAACCCGCTGATGGCCGCTTTCTTCCTGACGGCGATGACAAGCGCTTTTCTGACCGCGTTCTCGATCAGTTTGCTCCACTTCGGGTCGTGCACAGTCCACTCCTCCACCTACCGGCTGTTCATCAATGTAAGCGCTCGTCATTTTATTTGACGGGGTTGATGGCTTGCTCATTGACACAATCGAGTTTTGCATGCGAGCCAACCTTCTGCCGTTCAATTGCAACGAGATCCACTACGTTTTGACCAATCAACCCGTTTGCTCTCTAACTATCCGTTCTCCCAGCAAACCAATGGACCACCCACCTGTCTCTGCTTGCAGGCCGCGTACGTGGGCGTCGCGATCTACGGCCTGTTTGCCTCGCTGTTCATGATCTTCCGTTTCGCGGCCGTTCGGCGCCTCTTCCTCGCCGACTTCCACCGTTTGACGGGCTGGAAGCTGCGCGACAGGAGGTCCTCGATCGTGCCCGCGCGCATGGACGCCGTTGCGACTCAACGGAAATATTTTGAGGACCTGCAGAAGGCGTGGGAGTGAGCGGATTGGTCGTTGTTTTGTGCTCTTGGCGGGTGATAAACGAAAGATAGAAAAGGTGCAGTCAAAGAGGAGGATTAGTTAAGAAAAAGGAATGTGTACCCCCGTTCTCTCCCCGTCTCCTCAAACAGCAACAACGACCATGCGGCTCATTCTGCAGGAATGACAAGAACGAATGACAAGTTCAGTTGCAGTTTCGATCGTCATGCATCAAACCTGCATTGCAGTCAAGACACCCGCTCGCCGCTTCACTCATTTCATTTCTTTGCGTCCGAACCGAACGGGCGGCTCCCTCCGCTCGAAATGAACGTCCAGTGGCGGTGGATCTACGGGCCGAAGACGTGCGCCGTGCTCGCCGTTCTGTCCGTCTGGGGCATCGTTTTCATGGTGAATGGCCCTCTTCCTTCCGCTTAATGCCCGTTGCTTCATGCGATCCTCGGCCTCGCGTTCCAGCTCCGTGCCGTCGGCGTGTTCCAGGACCTGAAGCTGCATCCGGACAAGCACTGGACCCGCGAGATGGTCGAGGGCGTGTACGACGAGTACGCGCGCAAGTGCTTCGTTTCGTGCGGCATTTACGTCGTCCTCTTCGTCGGCGCCGCCCTTCGCTTGTGGCGCGCCGTCCGTTGATCCTCGCCATTCGTGATCTCCACTGCGTGTTTTCGTTCGAATAAACCGTGCAGTTGGAAGAGTGGCAGAGCCGTGGACTTTGTCGCAAGAAGCTTCCAATCGTCTGTGTTGGGCGTTGGATTACGCGAACAAACGAGTAGGTGTCGCCCCTCAACACTCGTACCGAGCGAAAGAGTAATTTTGATGACTAGTCGCAGTAAATCGCTCGCCGACCAGCCAGCGAATTCATGCCGCAAACCAGTGAAACGCTTAGACGTGCCTTTGTTTCCGTCATGCGTGCTGAATCGACCAAACGAAAAAAAGCAAGGAGATCGTACGGCCCGTCTCTTGTGTAATCAACCGCTGTACCCCGTTCTTCCGATCGGAATGGAGCGGCCGCTTTTGTCTGTTGTTCACGGAGGCAACGTTCTAGTGAACAAAGTCAAGAGGCCTCTAATCATTGAGCTGTAGAACTTCTAATTTGTATCCTCTGCAACAGAAACTATTCTTCGGGCTGTTTTGATCAGAGCATGGAAGAAACCAATCTGTTCGAAATTCGTCATGAAAGGGAGCGGCCGAACAAATCGTAAACAGCGGCGACCGCATTCCGCTGCTTTCGGACTTTCAATACTCGATTCATGTCGTTTCTTAGCGCTCACGTCTGTCCCACACTTGTGAGAAGAAAGAATTGTCGTAAAATGCTGAAAAGGAACTTTCAGTTAACTTTACGACGGTCAGCGCAACAAGCGATCGTCCACCCGTCCCCGCCGGCGAGCGATTCCCGTCCACTCGCGTGTTTCATCGTTCGTCCGTTCGCAAACAGCGAAGCGTGCTTATCAAAAGAAAGCCGTGCGAAAAGTTTCGCATTTTGCTCGCTCCTCTCAATTTCGTTTAGTTCTTGATTCGTCGAGATGTCGGAATCGGACGGAAATCACGCGGACGAATCGCTCGGCCGAGTTGCCCGCGACCCGGCGCCCGAATTTTCCGCCGATTGCGCCAAAGAAGCGGTCTTGGATGATCGCCTGATTGCTTTCTCCGACTTCTCCTGTCCGGCAAGCGACTTCCATCGATTGTTCGTCCACTCATGTGGTTTAGAACTGGCACGGAGAGGCACGCTTCTCGGCGGATGGCCGCTTCGTCTACGGCTTCTGCTCCGAGGCCGCCTGCTTCGTGGTCGACGACCTCGTGCTCAACACTCAACTGTACGCCGCGGATTCCTTTCAGCAGTTATCAATCGTTTGGTTCCAGTGTATTTGAGTGCGAGGATCCTCCCAAGATGCACGTGCTGAACTTCGTGCTCATGAGCCCCGTGTTGGTCGTCGTCTACGGGGCGGAGGCTCTCTGGTTGCTCCGTCTGAACGTCGACGAACGGACGTGCGAGTGGGTCGAACTGCAGCAACACGCGCCCTCCACACCCGCCTACGTCCTCACGATGGTCGGCGGAACGAAGGTGGACGTGCGGCGCGCGGTTTTGTGCTCGAATCACGCCTACCAGCTTCGATTCGTTCGGTTGGACGTCGATCGGGGTTGTTTGGAAGAGGAGCACGTGGAGCAACTGGAGGGCAGCTGCCGCACCTTTCGCTTCGGCGAAGACGGCCGCTCGCTGTACGTCCTCTCGTTTTCCCGCTTCTCTGTCGACAGCTTGGACGTCTACGACCTTGAGAAAAGGAAGTGGAGCGGCAGTGTCGAGCAGGAATGTCCTGTGGAGTGGCCACGAGTCCCCCCTCCTTTTTTGTTGCAACGGGAGGTGCGCCATTGCTTGTGGAGCCGAGAAAGCGTATACTGCTGCGGCTACACGTACGTGAACGAGAAGAGACACTCCGCCGTCTTCTGCTGCGATCTTGAGCGACGCGAGTGGCGGCAGCTTCCGTTCGTCGCCACGAACATCGACCGCATCTCGCCGCTCGTGAATGCGAAGACGGGCGAGCTGGACGGCTTGCTGCTCGTTTGCAAGAGGGGCGGGGATCGAGTGGGAATCTACCGCTTGCTCTTCCGGTAAATTGGAAGGGTTTCGATTCACAACTGTCGTCTTTAAGCAACCCCGACCCACTCGTACTGCTCGCCGCGGCTGCTCTCCGTCGAAGCGGCGTGCACGTGGACGGCGAGTGGGGATTCCACGGCTGCATGCAGAAAACGCCATACAACCGACTGCTACCGCCCTTGTACCCGAACATGACGGCCATTCCGCGTACCTGATCGTTTCGTCAGACTTTCCACCAACTGCTGATCGTTTTGCTGAATAAACTCCATGTTTCTTGCCCGGCAATTGTTCCGTTTGGAGGCGTTTGAGTGTGGGTGGCGCTCGAGCACCCTTTTACGGGTGACGCCACCGCCGCCTTCGCTCCCCCGCGTTCTTATCAGCCGCTACTCACGATCAACCGAAAGAAGCGTCCGATTTATTTCATCGCTTTTGCGTTCGAAAAGCGGTCGTTCGGCCGGCAGGCGGCGAGAAATTCCTTTCCGTTCCCCCCGCTCGCTCGCTTCCACTCGCCGGCGAGTGAGTCAGCCGCCCGCCGCGTTCGCCCGCTCTTTCAACATCGCCGCCGGCCGCGAGCAAGGAGGCGAGACAAACTTTTGCTCGCAGCAATTCTCGTGCTTCGTGACTTTTCGTTGTTTCTGATGACTTCTGTAGGCCTAGATGGTGGATCATCGGGGCCACCCGCTCGTGTTCCATCGCCCGTTGCGTACGTGGCGGCCGGAAAGCTCTACGGAAAACAGCGAGCGCGGAGAACATCTCTTGCACCGGCGACTGAACCCTTACAACGAGTTCTACTATAAAGTGAGTCCATTTCCGTCGACTTCTGTCTATTTTTTCAGGAATCACCGGTGATCCGCTTTGCGCCAAATGGACGCCTCGTCTACTTGTTCTCCGAAAGCTACATGCTGCTGCACGTCGTCGATCTTTTGCGCAACACTCGAATGCACGTTTCCTCTTGACAATCACCATCGTTCTCAATCAATTGCAGTGTGTTCAAAGCCGCTTCGCCTGCCGCGATCAACCCAACAACGATCGTCGTGCTCGAACCGCATGCCTTGTGGTTGTTTCGGTTGGACGTCGAGAGCGGACGCTTCGAAGCGATCGAGCTGGAAGCACTGCGGGGCGCGTCGCCCACCTACGTCTTCACGGAGATCCGCGGAACGGGCGTGGAGCTCAACTGCGCTGTCCTCAATCAACAGTGGGGGGCGGAGCTCCGATTCGTCCGGCTGAACGTCGACGCCGCCCGCTTGGAGGTGGACGCGGTCGTGCAGGTGGAGGGCGCTCACGACTATCGCTTGAGTGCGGACGGCCGGCGGCTGTACGGCCTCTCCATTCACTACCAAGAACTGGGCACCCTGGACGTGTACGACATCGAGCAGCGGAAGTGGAGCACGAAGAAGCTGAGCGGAGCGGTCGGTCGGGTACGTCGAAGACGAGAGAGCAGCGACCCGACTTTTATTGCAGCGGGAAGACTGCTCGTTTGCGTGGGCGAACGATCGCGTCTTCCTCAGCGGTTACGACGAGGTGGAGGGCGTGCGTCCGCACCTTCCGTTCGGGCTCAAAGCAGAACTATCCACATTGAGATGCAAAGGAGGCTACTCGGTCTTCTGCCTTGATCTGCAGCGTTGCGAGTGGACGAAACTCCCGGTGGTCGCCGACAACGTGCGCCGAATTTCGGCGATCGTGGACGCGGAGAGCGGAGAAGCGAGCGGGCTGTTGGTGATGAACGAAGACGAAAGCAGCAGCAGCAAGTGGAGGATGGAAGTCTACCGCCTGCTCTTCCGGTGAGTTCAACTCTCGTCCTTAAACTCCCGCCTGCAGGACGCTTGACTCGCTCGTCCGCATTGCCGTCGACGCGCTCCGGCGGCACAACCTGGACGTCGCCGGAAAGAAGGCTTCAACGAGGTGATGAACGGGCCGTGCAAGGGCGTTCTTCCTTCCCTGTACGCCGGCATGACACCCATCCCTCGACTGTGATCGTCGAATTACAGCTCGCCCATCTTTTTTGGTTTCCGGTCAATAAATCTCCGCTCCCTCGTCGCTTTATTGCGCCGAGAACACACCAAACGCCTTCGCATTGGTCGCGTAGTCGAAAACGATGCAGAGCGGCCGAGAGGCGGCGGCACCGATCAGGAACTGCGGACTGTCGCGGTATCGTCGTTCCGCGTACACCCGCATGGGAGAGACGTAAGCGGTGCAAATGTTGTGTTGCTCGTCGATTGCGGCGAGATTCAACGCAAAATCGTGGCCCTCAAGCCAAAGCTTCGACGAGAGCGTTCGATTGCACGCGATCTCGAACGGGCCGTCCGCTTCGTCCTGCAAGCCGTTTGTTCGTGTGCTCAAGGAAGAACCACGAACTTCGTCGTCGCCTCGTGAGATAATCTTTTGGGCAAGAAGCCGGTCGACGACTTCGTTCGGCACGCAGTTCGTCGCGTTGTCGAAAACGATTTGAATCTGAACAAAGAAGAAGGCTGCAGCTCGTGCTTCCGACGAAGTTACGGCTTGATTCTCGTAGACGAAACCGGCCAGCTCGATGCGGTCGGCGCGCAAAAGCCAGCGGTCGTCGCGGAGCGAGCGGAAGTGCCGCCAGTCGGTGCAGTTGGCGGAGAGCGCACCGAAAGTCAGCTTTCCGCCCGCTTGCGGCGAGAAGGAGACGATCGGAGCGGAGAGGTTGTGTTGGGCGAATGCCTGGAGGACGAAGTCGCGCGGTCCGGGCGCCAAGCCGAAGCCGAGAAATCCGGTTGGGTTGACCGCTCGGCTGAAAACCGGAGATGAAGCGGCTTCCTGATGCTTTGGTTTGCTCACGTCACATCCCACTGCCACGCATCCACGAACACGCTCGACTGCAACACCAACCTTTCGTCTACCAACGAGCAATTGAAAAATTGCCGGAGTCTCAGCTGCTCACCCACGATTCCGATGGTGTCGTCCACGATTTAGCCTCGAGCTTCGAAGAGTTCTCCGCACTGTCCCCGCCATTCCGTTCGTGTGTTCCGCAGGGTGGTCGAAGCGGAGGCATTGAAGTAGGAAACGCGCCACGCTTCGCGGGCGAACTCGCAGCTCTGCCGCCAGTTCGCGGCGTTCTCGCCGAATTGGCAGTCGGACGAGCAGAAGGCGGCGTCGAAGACCTCCACCGCACAGTAGCGAGGGCAATCGCGACGAGGCCGTCCACAACGAGAGTCAACAAACAAGGTCGCCGCGTAGATGGTCGAAACCCAAAAGCCGAAGACCTGTGCCGGCTCACCCGCGAAAAAGATGAACTCTGCGATCAGTTGGTCGAGGATGAACCGAATTGCACGCATCTTACCGGCCCAAGACGACTCCCGAATCGTTGCGGTCGAAGCTGTGCGACGAGCCGACCAGCCAGAAGAAAGAAAACAGACGGACGTTCTTCATTGCCATAGGCAATTCGAAATTCAAAGCAATCGCAGAAAGGGAATCAAGTGAGCGTGCATGCGCCAAACGCCTGATTGCGCCCACGCCTGATTAAATGCCTCGATGCAGACTAAGACGATAAAAATTCAATTCGTCTTTTGCCGCAATCGAGTGATGATCACACGTGATTCGTTGCTGTCCACGCTTTCCTTCAAGTACGAACGGACATGGGATCAAACAGCCGACTTGGCGATCAAAACGGAAGGAAGCGAGTGTTCGCTTGTTTCTTGGAACGGGGGCGAGTGTTCCCGCTGTTATCAGCTCGAAGGACTCGCCCTTTTCTCCGCTCTTCCGTTAACCAGTCGATTGTTTCACCACCAGTCCTACTTGTCGCCCACTTGCCGTGACAGTTTTTATTGTGATCAAAGAAACGCTTCGTGCAAAGACAATCGATTGTCAAAGGCGAGTCCGGCAGCCGGCTACGTCTTAACGTCCGAAATGCCGATCGATTGGCTGTCGATGTCCATTGTGATGCACCTGCAAGCCAAAGATCAATTCGTTCCACCAACAAGCCGCTCTCATCGCATTTGAAGGACGTACTTGTTCGTGTGGAAGATCCAGCCTGAACATCGGGGATTAGTCGCCGGTACTGCCGCATTCACGAACCGAGGACGTAGTCGGTGGTGCCCGCATCGGAAAGGTCGACGCTGAACACGCACCGGTTGCTCAGGCGCAAGTTCAAGTCGACGACGTAGTCGGAGGCGGGGATCGCGTACCCGCGGCCGCCGATCGTGAACGTCCAGTCGGGGAAGTCGGCGTGCGTGAAGCAGTCGACCGTGTAGAGCCCGTACTCCCACGAGTAGTCGGGCGAGGCGTCTGCGTAGACGGCGAGGAAGGCGTCCATCGGCAGCAGCACGTTCGGGACGCCCGTGTCGATCGTCGCGTAGCCGCCCGCGAACTGCTGCCCGCCGTACACGAACGAGTCGACGCGGAAGGCGAGCGAACGCGTGTCCACGAGCCACACGAGCGGGAAGGTCGTGTCGGGCGTGCAGCTGCCGGACTTCTCGCCGATCCTAAAGCCCAGTAATACCTCAGATATTCTAATCATTGCCCATACGCAAGGTGAATGAAGTACTGCTCGGTGTGGGACTGGTAGTTCATCTGGCTTTGCATGTCGGTGATCCAGAAGCGGTCGAGCTGCGGGTTGTCGCGGAAGAAACTGACGATCGCCGACGAGTTCTCGTTCGGATGCGCCGCGTCTTCGGGATTCCTACAAGTAGCATTCATTGACCGAAGCCCCTACTCTCCACCAACCAGCTCAAGCCGAGCACTCCGTCGGGCATCGCGGAATCCACGGAGAAGCGATCGAAGGTGCGGTTCACGACTCCTGCAACAAAGAATTGATGCTTGAAATTGAAGCCAATGACTAAACAGAAGGGCTCCTGCCGTTAAACTCACCGAAACGCACGGTCGTGTTGTTGCCGAGGTAGTAGAACTGAAACGATTGCATTAAATAAGCTAAATAAATGCGAAAAGACTGCTACTCGCGCATAGCACTCAAGACACAACACCATCCACATCACGCACCTTGACGACATCCGTGTACGCCGATCCGTAGGCTTCAATGTCCTCGGCCACGCCCGTGTAGTTGCCCGCGTACTTCGAGGTGGAGGACTTGGCGGGATCGTAGAAGGGTTGCTGCACGGACGTGTTGCGGCCGGCGTAGTCCTTGGCGATGAGGAACGTCGATTCGGACCCCGACTCGAGCGAAACGGTGTACTGTACGGCTGAAGCTAATGGAATGTGTGAGTGACTTGATTAGAGTGACCTACGAGGAGTTCCGGCGTAGAGGGCCGTCGTGATGGGCGCCACCGGATAGGCGGGAACGTAGTTCTGAAATCCACTACCATTCACTCAAACATCCACGATTCTGCTCACCTTGTGGACCTTGCGCATTCGGGCGTGGTGTTCCTTCAGCTGTTCAGCCGTCCATCGATGCTGTTCCGCCTGCAGCACGCGAGACTCCTTCCGAGCGGTGGGGACGGCGACCACGAGGGCGAAGGCAAAGAAGATGAGGAGAACCAGGAGCAGCTTCATTCTGCTTTGCGGTCACCGGAATGAAGGAAACGAGCGGAACAAACCGGTTTAAATGCGCACTCGGCAATGTTTTCAAGGTCTGCTTTGTTTCTGATCATTCCGAAGCTCCACCTCTCAATTGATGAATGCAGAGACAATTAGTGAACAAAGCAGCTCTTCTAAAACCCGCGAGGTCAAAGCGCCTTCGGACTAACGAGTGGGCGTGTATCAGGCGCTTCCTTCGATTGCTTCAGCCACCCACACGCCGTAGAGCAAGCGGCTTGTTTACCGTCGAACGAACAAGGAACGATGGGTGCCCACAGCAACGGCGGAATGTCCGCTCGATAACGAACAAAGAAAAGTATGACGTTATGAGGAAGCAGTAGACGCTCGTTGATCGTCGAACAAAGTGCTCTCGATCTCCAGCGGTCGCTTCGATGAGCAGCCCGTGGCACACCCACTCGTCTTTGTTCAGCGCCCGCCGGTCGTGTATTGGTTGAGAAGCGTAGGCACCATTGAGGACAGAGTGGATTCCTTATCGCACCAGCCGGCGGCTACATTCTAGTTTCTTGCGATCACTTTGGAGAGCATCGAAATCGAATCGATTGATCGGCGGGATGTTTCTGCCGCGTTTGTGCCGTCTATTGTGGGCGAGTGGATTTCACGTGTCGCTTTCTCGCCAACGAACGAAAGAGGCAATTTGGTTCCGCTGAGACGTCCCGTAACAAACTGGAAGTTGTTGGAGGGTTGGCTGGGAACCCAATTGGCGAAACCTCTCAAAACTTCGGTTGTTCACGGTTTTTTGTCACTTTGAAGTAACTGGGTTTGTAAGCGGTAAGCCGGCGGTAAGCCGACAGGATTAATGGACTAAAATATCATCATTGCGTTCTTTGTTCTGCTCACTTACGAAGGAAGAAGCTTTGTGTTATCGCCCGTCTCGACGGCCGGTCTCCCGCAAATGCAACGAGTAAACAGACGGGGGCGGGTCTGGAACGACGAATAAGGCGATCAATGTTCTCTTTAAAAGCCCGTCATAAACGCTTCAACTCATTCCATCTTTCAGGAGGGAGAATGTTCGTCTTCCTCTTGTTCCTTCTGCTCTCCTCCGTCCATCCACCGCCAACCGATGGCGCGCCCACCGCCTATCCGTGCCGCAACGGTCGGCTCATGTTCGTCGTGGACGTGTCGGAAGAACTGAAAGCAACGGACTTCAAGGTAGAGCGTTCATTTCTTTCGTTCAATTCTCGTGCCTGCAGAAACAAGTCGACTTCCTCTCGAATCGGGTGTTCACGGACGAGTGGACCGACTTGGAGCGCTTGACGCTCGTCCAGTACGACCAAACCGCGTGGGACATTCCGTTCGGCGACGACGAGAGCGCCGCGGACGTCCGCCGAGAGGTGCGCAACGTCGTGCAGGTCTCCTACGCGAACTTGACGCGCCTCTTCGAAACGATCGACCGCTGGCAGAAGGAAGCGGCCGCAGAAGTCGTCCATTCGATCGTC
Source organism: Aphelenchoides fujianensis (assembly GCA_024699865.1). Taxonomy (NCBI): domain Eukaryota; kingdom Metazoa; phylum Nematoda; class Chromadorea; order Rhabditida; family Aphelenchoididae; genus Aphelenchoides; species Aphelenchoides fujianensis. The sequence goes on along the minus strand of JAMPIO010000035.1, from coordinate 193,024 downwards.
TTCGTCTCGCGCATCGACCAGACGACGGTGGACGCGATCCGCCCGTTCGTGCAGCGCCTCCAGCAAAAGAACTACGAGCTGACGTTCGTGGCGGTCGGAGCGCAGTTGGACGCCGCGTTGTTTCTCCAGTCTCGCCGCTCTTGATTCGGTGGGACGTGGAGCAACAAGACGCGCCCGCCGAATGGCGCTCGCAGTTCTGGACGGCCTACGGGTGCGCGGATGAACGTGAGTGGCTGCCGACCGGTCGTTTGTGATCAAACGGGTTTGCAGCAAGCGGGAACACGACCGTCGAACCGTCCTCTTCGCTCTCCACGCAAAGCAATCGTATGTTTGCACGCGACGAGTATCTGATCGCTCTCCATTTGGGCTTTCAGCTACCCAACCACCAACATCCGCCACGCCTTCGTGCCGCAACGGAACCTTCGCGATCATGCAAGACACGAGTAAATACACCTTGGGTGCTCGACGTTTCCAGGTCGTACTGCTCGATCAAAAAGAATTTGATCGGCCGAAGGTTTCAGGCGAGCGTCGCATTTGTTCAGCGCACACTCTATCCTGCGATCTACGGACAACACTTTTGGTGGGGATACTACTCCGCCTTCAAGTCGTGGATGGGAGACTTCTCCGGCTACACTCCGGAACGACTCAATCAATCTCTCGCCCAATATCACGTGAACGACTACTACGACGCGAATTTGATCCGGTGAGTGCTCAACAGCGACCTTCGAAGAGCGTCTGTTGTTTAGAGCGCTGACCAATCCGGAGCTTCTTTCGCTCGTGAATGCGGCAAGCGATCACATCACCCTGGTCGTCTTCGTCTCGCGAATGAACGACGATATCGTGAAGCAATGCGGGCCAGCAGCAGCGGCTTTGAGAGCGAAGAACGTCCGCTTGGTCCTCGTTTCTAGCGCCGTCTATAACAAACTGGATCCTGACCTGATGACGAAGCTGACGGAAGATCGTGACGCGGTGCAGTTTTGGGACCCGGATGATCAAGCAGAACCGCGCGGCTTTAAACGGTGGTTCGACTACACGGTCGGGTGTCCCGTTGAGGAGCCCTTCGTGCCGTGCGGCGACGGAAGCGGGCTTCAAATCAACTTCGTCCTCGACCTCAACCGAGACAGCATTTCGAGTGACCAGGCCGAGGTTCGTGTGCTTTCCGCTTCGAACACTCGACCGTCTGTCGTTCATTTGCAGCGCATCCAAAACTTCCTGACGAACGAATTCTTCGACGACTGGTCTCATCCCGAACGACTCGTCTTTCGTTTTTATTGTTCAAACGGCCAAAAAGATTTCGAGCCCGACACGTTCACGAACTACACGCAGCTCACTTCCGTGATTCACCAACAATACAGCGAGCAAAGGGGCAGTTGCAGGAATGGACGGTTTGGGAGGCGAGTTTTGCTCAAACCTCGTTCCACGAATCATTCTGCGACGTTTTTTAGCGCAATAACGACGTTTGCAGTAGGCAGCATACCGCAGTTTGGAATCAACTACTACCGGCAAGCATACGTCGCGTTCGCAGGCAGCTTGAGCGACGATGAGGCCTATGACGTTCGACTTATTTATCAGTACTACCACGGCTCTCTCACGATCGTCGCGTTGAACGAAGCAGTGAGCACAAGCGCTACGAACGCGGGCCTCAACGTGATCGACTGGAGCGACCCGACGGCGAGTGCGCCGCACGATTGGAAGCGCGCGTTCTGGGCGGCGTTCGGCTGTGGTGAGTTCCGCTCCGTCGCCCGCAATGCTCGTCGAATTTCAGCCGGGAGTCCGCCGAGTGGTCAGTGAACGGTCGGATCGAATCCTCTTTCGCGTTTCTACTCGTCGGATGTGAGCCGTCGTTTCAATAAACAAACATTGCATTTGCCTCGTTCTCCGTCGACCTCAACCAATCGGAAACTACAACGAGACAAACAAGAAATTCCGACGCCCACCTCCGGCTGCTTATCAGTCGGCGTCTCAGCATTGCTATTGCGTTTTGACCGCTTTTCTTTGGATTTCTGCTTTGTGCGATCGAAGCAATTAAGCCAACGTTCGCTGATAATTTCCCCGGCTTTAACGAGTCTATTCCGCTCGCTACATTAAAGCCGTAATGAACCGGACGTGTAGACTTTGACCGTTCTAAATGGACGCCGAAAGAAGACGTCGCCCGTCTGTGAGCTGGCGCGGCGTTATTTTTGACAGTCAATGCGCACAAGAACTAAAAGCAAATCAGGTCGTTTTTATTGCTAAACACCCTTGCGTGAGATATCTAGCGCACTCTATTAGCTTTTTTCAAGTAGAACGGTAATTGATTATTCGTCAGCCATAACATAACGACAATTCTATCAGCTTTTGCGTGCTATTTCTTTTCAAGCATCAAAAGATTGCAAATGCCAGCTGTTTATTCACGTAGAACGCATCAAATGATCAGTTGGGAGGAAGACGAGTGGCGAATCCGATCTGGAAGTTCGCGTAGTCGCGCAGGGCGCAGTGACGTTGGTAGACGGAGCGGGGCAGAAGGAACTGCTTGTACTCGGAGCTCAAAATGCGCAGCGAACAGCGACGAGACGTCTCTTCGTCTTGTCGGTCGAGATACTCGTCGGGTGTCACACGCACTTCTGCTCCGCCCATTGAGAACACGATCTCGGTTTGGATGTCGCAGGGCACGTAGTCGGGGTCCAGCAAGCCGAGGGCGTTCATGAACCACTCGATGTACTGATCGGGCATCGAAAGGTAGTCCTCCATGTGCGTGAAGCTAAAACGAATGACTAGGCGAGGATTGAGAGAAGGAAACGCACTAAAGACGGCCGGGCGAATCGAAGGTGTGCGTTCCGAAGGTGACGCTAAACACAGCATTGATTTCTTTCGACCTATTTTATTGAGCACTCACTCGTCAATGTTCATGCCCCACTGCTCATTCGGGAGCAACCACGGAGTTTCCGGCTGGACGACCCAATCGTCCGCACAACGATCATCCGCCTTCCCGCCCAGCGTCACGATTCCCCACGCGTACAGCGGCCAACTGTCGCTGACACTAAACGCTGCCACTCAACTTCGTGCTTGATTGTTTGAACTCACTGGTCGTAGCTGAACACAACGGTTTTCTCTTCAAAGGCCTCCAGGAGTGTCTGGAAGAACGAGCGGGAGCCGTCGGCGGGTCGATTCAACCCGAAGCCCGTGGCATCGAAGTACAAGTAATAGCCGTCGATCATGTCGTAGAACGGATAGTCGTAGAGCCGGAAGGGCGCATTGAGCGTCACTCCGTCTTCCAACTGGAATGAGAAAAAGCGTTAGAATGCTCATCGTTAACCGTTGTTTACGGTGAAGACGTCCGTTCCGTTCACACCGATCGGTGTGCCCAGGTAGTTGTCCAGTGGGTTGACCACTTGAAAGGTGGAGGATTCACTGGAAACGTGTGAATGAACAGTGCTGAAAGAAGGACAACGCACTCGCGGAAGAAGGCGCCTCCGGAATCATAGTCGCCGTGCACGACGACGTCCGCTTCGGGCTGGGTTTCCCGATCGTACACGTAGAAGGAAACTTCCTGTCCTGTAAAGACAAGAGGCGGTAAGCGGGAGCAGCAAATGAAAGAAACCGACCGGGAGTGCCGATGGTCAGATTGACGCGAAAACTGCCATATTCGTTGCCGTTGAACGGCAGGTTGACGACCGTTTTCGCCCCCGCATTGCCGAGGATGCAAAGGATAACGATCGGGAACAAACGGGCGTTCATTTCTGGTCTCGTTTGTGTTTCCGTTGATGACGAACTTCTTTTATTCCGCTTCTCCGTTCGTCCTTATCGCCAGCTGCTTCCGAAGGCGGAATGGGCAGAGCGCAAAGCAGAACGTTGCGTTGCGGCCAAACTGCGACTCTCCCACTAACACACTCCCTTCATTCTTCTCTGTAGTTTGTATTCGGATGCCGACGGGGACGGAAAGAGAAAACCCGCCTTCTCGCCTGGACGCCGACGCCAACTCTTGAGAAGGACGCCGAAACATGTTCGCGATCACCTCCTACGCTCGCGTCATTTTAATTAACGCTCCGGCTTCTCGATCGTCGATCCCTATGGAAAAAAAGGAGGGGGAGACGAGCGATAAGGACCGTTAGGGCGTCCAGACAAACAGTCTTCAATGCAGCGAGCTCTCTTATCACAGCGAACGAGTGGCTTAAAAGAAGGCTGCAGAAGGTAAAGGGCATTGAATTCCACAATCAACATGATGTCAGTCCGCCTCCTCTTACTCCTCTTCGTTCTCTCGATTGAGACGGTGGCCAAGCGAGTGGATCCTCTGGAGCTGCCGCTCGTCCAGCGCGCCGGGAGCCGCAACGGCAATCCGACCATCTCCAGTGGTCGGTTCGAAAGCCAAACAGCAGTAACATGTCTTACTTTTAGACGACACACTGCTCTTCAACGTGTCCGCCGGAACTCCTCGTAATTCCTGCCGCTTCTTCCTCTTTCCCCCTTTCGTCTTTCAGCCCACCAGTTCACCCTCTCGGTTCAATCGACGGTCGCCGGCACGTGGCTGTTGGACGTGCAGTTCGACAATGCGACCCGCGAGCAGCACCTCTACGATTCAAGGCAGGCCTTCGCCTTCCTTTCAGCGGTAAATTCTTCTTTAGCAAGTCCTCGACCTCCAGTGTCGCCCCTGATAATCTGTGGTGCTTGTCGACGCGCTACGATCTCGGCTGTCGCTACTTCTATGACAACATCAACGTAAAAGAAGTCTTCTTTTTGTTTAGTGAACCGATTTGTAGGTGACGGTCGGTGATCAGTCCTTCAGCTGGAATCAAAGCTTCGGAACGGCGCTGTGGATCGCCTCCATTGACTACGAGCCCGTCCGCTTCCCCAGCGACGGAGTGCTCGGGATCTCGTGGGCGAAAGACGAGGCGGCGGCCGTTCGCTCTGCGGCGGACGGCACCGATCCCGACGATTCGTTGTTCTTGAATTTCCTTGCGCACTTCGAGCAGCAGGTCTTCGCCGTGTGGGTGGGAGCGTACGTTTCTTTCCGCTTCTTGCCCATCGCTTCCACCGCTTGCAGTCGATCCGCGCCCGTCGAATCGCTGGCCAACGCCCCTCGCCGTCGGCGGAATCGATTCGCGCAACTGCGAGCCGCAAATCACGTACCTTTCGCTGAGCATTAGCGAATTTTACGGGCTGGTGCTCGATGTTGGGGCGTGAGTGCGGTCATTTGTTTCGTTCATCCTCCGTTGCAGCTTCCAAATCGGCACGTACTCGACAGCGCCCGCCTGAACAGGGGATTCCCCAGCATTGGCCTGACGACGCGTTCTACTCGGAGCTGCAGCCGGACTACTCGTGGGATGCCCACGTGCTCACCGTCGACTGCGCGCGAGTCTCTTCGCTGCCCGACCTCGTCTTTACGCTCTCCGCCGCCAACTACACGCTTTCCGGTCAGCAGTACGCCGTGGACGTCAGTTCCTTACAATCCTTTCATTCATCGTTCTGCCGCTTGAGGTCGGACTGGCGGACGACAAGTGCGCCGTGTTGGTGGTGAAGAACGAACGCCCCTACTTCCCGTACCTGCTCGGGCTCGCGTTCTTGCGCGAGAAGTGCACCGTTTGGGACGTCGATCAGCAGCGAGTCGGATTCGCGAACAGCAATGTCCAATAGCTTTTAGTTGAAGGAACTACTGCCATTTTTGTTTCAACGCACGCGTTCCTGTCCGTTTGCGCAATTGCTCCCGTTTTTAAACCCGAAATCCTACAACTCAGTGTATTTAACGGTCTACTGGGAACGAATAAATCAATGCAGCATCAGCCCTTCTTAACGATGTTCTTTTGCGCTTCGAAAAGAGACGCACGAAGCGCTCATCGCCCACACACGCCCTTCTGTCCGTCTCTCCGCATTGTTGAATAAAACGGGAAGGAATTGATAACGGCGGCGTCTAAGCCGTCTGTTTCGAACGAAATTTGAAAGCAACACACAGAATGCCTTCATTTCGACCAGACGTCGTTCATTTGACGCGTTGACTCGTTGGTAACCGAAAGCATGAGACCTCTCTTGTTTATTGCGTTCGATTCCATCACTACGGCGCTGCTCGCCTCCTCGAACCTCGTCGCTGCCTCAAATCGCTACGAAGCGGCCGGTGCAAACATCTCCTTTCCACTCAACGCTGTAGGCAACTCGCTGCGATCATTTCCTCGTCAATCATTCGTTCAATTCAGGTTCCCTCTCGTTAGGCGTGGGAACCCCGAACCAGCCGATGTTTCCCGCGTGTTTCGACCTTTTCGAGCGGGATCTCCTCTTCGTCGATCACAATTGCGGCCTTCAGTCCGGGAATTGCGCGTCGTATTGCACAGACGGTTCGTTCGCCCCATTCGAATCAAACTAATCAATTGAGTAGCATTCTTCTTCGCCCTCTACTGCACGCTGGAATGCGATCCCGCACCACGGCACATGGCGATGCACAAATATTGCGGCGGCGATTCGTACGAGAACTTCTTTTGGAGCGAAAATTCGACGAGCTTCCGCCAAGTGCAGCCGGCCAGCGAGTGGACCTACGAGTCGGAGAATCGCGGCCGCTCCGTTGGGCGTTGGGTCGTGGACGTCGTTTCGTTCCTCTCGTTGTTCGCGTTCAAATGGCTTCCGTTCGGCGCTCTTCGCTTCGTCGCGCTGGAGTACACGGATGTTCGGTTCGTTTCGCCCGTCCACTCACAATCCCTCCGCTTCTGTTCAGCCTCTTTCGGCACGAATTCGACACGTGCGACGCGATCTTCGGCTTGGCGCCCGGACGCACGAACGTCGTCGTTCAATTGTTTTGGCAGGCGGTGATTCCTGAAGCAGCGCTGACACTCGCTTCGAGCTCCATGGACAGCGGAGTCGGTTTCATCGGGCAGGAAGCGAGTGACCGCTATTGCAACAACACCGCGTGGAAGTCCTTGAAGCCGTCAAACGAAAACGACTGGTTCCTGGAGGCCCGCGCGATTCGCATCGGCGATCTCGTCTTCTACGATCAAATCGTAAGTTTCTTTCGGCTGTTTAGAGGGTCTCTCGGAGGCTCCTATCGTTGGCAAAGGCTCTGTCGAAATAGAAGCCACACATAACTCCTTGGTTCAGATCGCCCTCGCGCCATCGGAGATCTTTGAAGTGCCCGACGACGTGATGCAACTCGTGGTGGAACGCAAGCTGCTTTTTCAGCTGCCGACCACAACGCTGATGTCCGTGGAGCGCAACGCGACGAACGTCGACGTCACCGTTCAATTCCAAGACTTCCATCTCCCGATTCCGAGCATCGATTTGATCGACAAGTGAGTGCGATATCCCGCTTCGGGTTCGATTCCCACAATCCTGCTCGAAAGATCTGCTTTTCGATTCAAGGCCGTTGTTTCACGCGTTTCGCGTCAATCCCGGCGGTTCGCTACGCACGAACGAGCGGCTGGACGATCGGTTACTCGCTCGCCCGGTTGTGCATGCGGATGGACTTCGAAAAGCGCCTCCTTCAAACCACTCCAGCTATTCCGATTATGGACGAATAAACGCGTAGTGGGATCGTGCCAGCGTTTCATCGAAGGCGTGTTCCAAATAGCTTTCATCAGTGGACGAGGTTTGTGCGGGTCGCAGCGGCAAGACCTCGCGTTCTCACTAAACGAAGAGAGCGATCGCCCGAATGCCCCGCGGAAAGGACGAGTTGACTGAACAGAGCGTCATGTCAGCTCTTCCACCGCTTTGCGCAGGATAACGCTCGAGTTTGGCGTTGTTTTCGAAACAGCGCTGCGTTGAATTCTTCTACTTGGCGCTCAAATCTATTGGTGATGGACGCGAACTGGACGGACCGCGAGGACGAGGACTACGACCCAGAGGAGAAAGACGAGGAGAGCGACGCCCAAGAGGAATTGTTGCCAACGAACGAGCATCGGCAGCCTTGCCAACTGAACGCTTCGACGGCGTCCAGCAATCGGGATCGGCGGCAGAACAAAAATGCATGTTACGAACCAAAATTCCAACATTCTTTACCCTTGCTTCGATCCTTTAGCGCGACTGTTCGCACTGCGGAACTGTGTTCAATTTGGCGGGCGTTGCGCGACAACATGAGCAAGGCCACAAACGCGCGGATGGATTCGAGTGTTCGGTGTGCGGAGTGCTGACCGGCCGTCTGCGCGAACGAAACGAGCACGAACAAAAGTCGCACAATTTCCGGCGTCTTGCTGAGGACATCAACGGTAAAACGGCGGTGAAGATCCGGAAGGTAGCCTTCAGTACTCGCCATAATGAACTTTACTTTCTTTTAGTTTCAACTTCTGTTGTTGTACAACGTCGGGTTCAAATTGGTTGAGATCCAACAAAACGCAACGTCCTCGGCCGCTGTTCGCCAAGGAGAAGAAGACGACGATGCGTCAATTGCCAAATTGGAGGCCGTCATGAAGGAGAATCCGCCTAAATCCAACCTAAGTGTTTGTGCCGTCAATGTGGTATGAGTTCACGGAACAATTTCAGTTCGCGTGCACGATTTGTGGCTTCAACTCTTTTTGCTCTAAAGGAGTGGCGGAACGACACGAGAAGTTGCATTGGAAGACCGACGGATACACGTGCAGTTTGTGCGGAATCCAGTCGAAAAAACCCTCATCGCGAAACTTCCACGAACAAGTGTCTCACTACTTCGACCGTCCAACCGAAGACAAGAGCCGAAAGGAGGCGATTCGAATCGGACGCGTAGGTCGCTTTCATTCATCTATCAGTTTCTTTTTTCATTTTCAGGAACACCGCACTGCCTTTTTGCACCTGGGCACAAACATTGAACAAGTCCAGCGAACGGCCGTGCTGAGCAACACGAGCACCGACTTGTTAACGCCAAAAGTCTTTAGTCGAAAATATTATTCGCGCTATCGCAAAACAACCGCAGAAACCTCAGTCAGGGCGACGAAACGTCCGGCTGTTCAAGAGCCGCTCATCCGGCGAGCTCCGAAGCGGTCGACCATCCGCCAACCGATTCCGATGCAGCAGTCGGAGAACGAAGAGGCCGCTCCAGAGCAGCCGGCTGTGCATGATCCGCTCCTAACCGCCTTCCAGCCAGACGGACCGCCGACTGGGCCGTCCGCTCGACCACTCCCTCTCGTGAAACCACTCGTCGACCATCAGCAGGCAAAGGAATCGCTGGCGAGTCGCCTAGTGAACGAGCTGCAAAAGCGGCCGGAATTTCTCTACTACGACCACAAAGAAGTGAGCTCTCCTCCCATCCTCGCATCACCTCCTTTCCGCTTTGCAGCTGGCCGGCGAGTTCAACGTGCTGCCCGTGAGGGTGTGGGCGAACGCGGCCGGCTGCTCATTTCTTCTGCTCCGCCTCTCTGACGACGAGTGGCGGGAGAACGTGCCGCTGCCGCCGGCCGCCCTCCGCTTCACGCTCGCCGACGAGTTCGGGCACTTCCTCCTGTTTGCCAAGACGCCCAACCGCTCGCTGGTTGATCGACTGCAGTCGGCTCTCGAGCGAGACCACACCTTCCGCGAGTTGATGGAGGTGCTCGTCTGCTCCGGAGTGTGTTCGTCGTTGATTGTTGCTGGCGAGGTGGATTGTGAGTCGCCTAGTGGGTTGATTGCTTCATTACGTTGCCGGTTTGCAGGCGCCTGCATTTGGGAGCTCCAGTCCGATCGATTCGTCATTCTTTGATCCACGAGTTTCGTCTACTGTCTTTTGTTCATGTTCCGCATAAACGTCTTTTGATTGTTTGTAGCCGTCCATAGAGACGGAAACGATTAGAGACGGTGATTGACCGCGATCAAGCGGAAACTCCTTGATCGGCCGTCTTTCTCGTCATCAGGAACCCACGGCCGTTTGCTTTTGCACTCCCGCCCGGTCGGCAGCTCGTCGTGGTCCTCCGGTTGCTCCTTTCGTTTGGAGCGGGTGGAGATCAGCGAGCAAGCGGGAAAGTCATCCGCTTCCCCGTCCAGTGCCTCCTCGCCTCTTTGCCGGCTTCTTTCGCCCGTGTGTCCGCCGACCCGCGCACACGTGTCGCCCATTCGACTCGGCGGACGGGGCCGCGCGGAGGACGCCGCCGATCGCCGCCACGAAATTCGAACGACGGGCGGTGGCGAGCGGTCGCGTTCAGTTCGAGCAAAGCAGACGAGTTGCGGGTTTGTTAGGACGAACGCGGGAGTTTGGTTGCCGCTTTCTGTCCTCCAGTTCTCGACTTTTCCCGCTTTTTATCGACTGGCTGCAGGAATGCTTGTTTAAATCAATTTTCTCTCGGTATTGGGCGTTCTTATCGCTTTCCGAATATTCGAGTGTCCCCGCCGCCCCCGCGGTCATTCCAAGCGGCTGGCTCGCCGATCGAGTGAGTGCGCGGCCCTCGACGAGCGGCTCGTTTTTTTAGTTTGGCGGCGGCGGTGCGCGGCGTGTTTGTGTCTTTGGCGCTCATTCGCCGCCATTTGTGGCTCTTCCACGTTCTCCTTCGCCCATTCTCCGATTCATTCCATTCCGCAATGGTGCGGACTCGACACCAAGAGCGGGAGCAACAGGTGGAGCTCGACACCATCGAATCCAAACCGCCCGCACCGTTCCAACCGAAGCGCCGTCGCTCCAATCGGCTGTCCACCGTCACGATCGACGAGCAGCCCGAAGAGGCCGGAGATCAGCAGGAAGCGCTCGTTCCTGTCAGTCCGAAGCTCCGAGCGAAGCAAGAGCCCACCGGCGACCGCTCGACCACCCAACCGAAGCGGAAAAAGCGGAAACGCCGGAGCAAAAAGACCGCCGTTTTCCCGGTTGCACAGGAAGAAGTCGGGTAAAAAGAAGGAAGTTTGACTCTTGATTGTTTGCTTCAGCGAGCTCGAGTGCGAGTCCGAGCAAGGACACGAGCATCAGCGACACGACGCAGCGAGACAGCCGGACGAAGTCGAATCCAATGCTCCATCTAAGTCCGCCGACATCGTTTCAACAAAAGGCACATCGATCGATGCGGTGGATTCGACGAGCAAAACGAGTCACGTGCGTTTCTTCTCGTTCGATGATTGCCCACCGTGCAGCTTCAGTTCACCTGTTCGACGTGCGGCTTTGAGACCAACCGTTCACAGCGCTTTCGATGGCATTTGGACGGACATTCGCGAACAAGCGGCTTTTGCTGCTCGTTGTGCGGGTTAGTCTACCGAACGACCGCCTATCGAAACGCCCACGAAGAGAAGCAGCACGGATTCGAGCGGCAAGCAGCGGACAGAACGTACAACGGCGCCATCAAAATCCCGCCGGTTCGTGCCCTCTTTACGGCTGTTAAAGGTCGTGCAACTTCAGGCAGCTTTGCGGAAGTATACGCAAGTCGGCACCAATTTTGCGAAGGTCCAAACGAACGCAAAGAGACGCGGCGAATCCCCCGAATCACGAGCAAGTTTGCGGTTTAGCTTTTTCTTGTTTGAAACGGGCAAGGATTGACGCCGATTTTCGCTTCCGCTTCCGTCAATTCACTCCTCGCTTTAGTTCGTGTGCGGAACGGGCGGGTTCGTTGCCCAAAGGACGCAAAATTTTCGACGACATTTGGAGGCGCACTCGAGAACCGACGGCTTCAGCTGCTCGTTTTGTGGCGTTGTGTTTGAACGCAGCTCGCACCGCAACGAGCACGAGCAAGGGCAACACCGTTTCGAGCGACAGGACGCCGACAAAGGATTTCGAGGCGTCATCAAAATTCCACAGGCCTGCCTCTTTGCATCGACCTTGTCCTCCTGATTCTTTCCGTTTAGAGCGAACTGGAAGAGTACACGCAGGTGGGAACAAATTTCGCTCAAGTGCAAGCCGAAGCGAAGGAGGCCGGCAAACGCTTTGCAAAGCGATCGACTCGAGGTGACGGGGTAGGTTTTCGACCTTGTGCAGATTAATGACATTCGTACAGAACTGCAAAGAATGTGGAGCGTTGTTGGCCTTGGTGGCCGTCGGGCACCCGGCAGCACACGCAGACAATCAGAAGTTTCTTTGCGCGGTGTGCGGCATCGGTCTTTCCGAACCAACAAACCGAAGAGGGCATGAGCTGAGGATCCACAATTTCGTGCGCGACGGGATCGACTTCCAGTCCAAAAAAGCCGTCAAGATCTCACCGGTCAGTCTCCTCGTTTCATTCAATTCATCTCTTCGCTCTTTGCAGGAGCACTACGAGCATCTGCGGAACCTGACCACGAACTTCGCCGCCGTCCAGTCGCGCGCCGTCTTGAGCAAGCGGGCCGAAGCGAGGAAGCGGCGAGTTGACGAGCGGCTTGACCGGCTGCTCGCTCTCGACCCGAAGCTGGAGGACGCGATGGACCGCGAAGAAATGCGGGCGATCGTCGAAGCGGAAGTGAATAATCGCGGACGGCAACTAACGAAGAAGCGGTGCCGAGTGGAAGCCGACGACAAGAAGACGGAGGAAGGCGAGTGGGAGAACGAAGACTTGGAAGCCGCTCTCAAGGTCGAAATTATTGACAATTGTTGATTGCCGCCCATCATTTTGTTGAATAAACGTGCAGTAGGCGATTCCTCTTGTCTGCGAGTGTGAGATCAGTTGTTCCATCCACCACCTCAAGATGCACGCGACTGGGTGAGCGGCTGCCGGCAGCAAATGGCGCCGTCGGATGGGAGCCGATCTTCCCGTTTGCGACTAATTGGAAAAGAAATAGAGAAACAGAAAAGAATCACAAGGCTACGACCGAGCATTCGAACAACAGCGAGTGGTTTCCCTTCACACTTACGATCACAACAAACCATGACGTTGGAACGAAGCCGCAGAGTTCGCCCCCTTTTATTGCTCCTTCAATGGTCTGCAGTCCGCTACGTGTCAAGCTTTGCAACGACTGAATGATCACTGCAAGGTTTTGTTTCATTCACGAGACATCAGGAAAAAAATAGGGAGGCCGCGTGTGCCTCGTCGTTCTCTGCAGCTCTCCATCTTTTGGCGAGTCTTCCGAAACCACGCAACAAACAGCAAACGAAACCTGTAACGAAATAATATTAGACAACCACACGATTCGCACGTAACTCTTTGGCTTACGAGCTTTCCCTTTAGCGTTGCACACTTGGCTTCGATCGGGCGATGTTCGTACGGCGCATCGGCACTCGTTCGATTTCGAACACGCGCCCGTACCCCCAGTGGGATTCGACACGTCGCTAATGACTCCAATCCGAGAATAAGCAACACGCGTTTAACGAACGTGCTAAGAGCGAAAGAAATGGGTGGAAGGAGTGGGCTGCAGGCATGCATTAATCGAATTTCCTTTTTCTAACCGCCGGTTGCTCCTTTGACCGTTTAATCGAATGCCTGCGCCTGTTCTTTGCTCCGAACACTGTTGTCCCAAAACAACCCATTTGATCCACTTACCCGCCTTCGGTTACCGACGACAAAGGAGTGAGTTTAGAGGGCGAAAGCTGCAGTGTTCGAAAGGGCGCTCCCCACTTGTTGTGGTGCGTGATTATCGTTTTGCGGTGGTCAGAAAGGAAGTCGAGCGTGACGTTGTTCGGGTTGGTACGCAGCATGCCGCTAAAAGCTGTCGTTTGAGAAAGGCGTTTGTTGGCGTCGAGTTTACAGTCCTTGCTTCCCTCTCTCATTCTCAGCTGAGCTTTCGCTTGTTGAATTCGTGTACGTCCCGAAAGAACGTGTCTCGACTGCTTTGTTTTCAGCCGCTTCTACCGAAATGATCAACGAAGAGCCCTCGAATGCCACCTCGATGTTCGAATACGTGAGTTCCGGTCATTCGATCAACGCGAAAGTGTGTTCAGATGTGGAGGAAGTACAAAGGAACGGGCGCTCACGTCGAGATCTACACGCCCGCCATCCTCCTCTTCGCTTTGATGCTGGCCGGTGAGCGGTTGGATTGCAGCCAAAATGAAGCCAATTGGGGCGTGTTCTTCAGGTTACGCGGGGAATTCGTTGGTGATTGCGGCTACGTGGAAGAACAAGTGCGTTCCCCCAGCCTTGTGCTGGAATCTCCCGTTCGTTTCGTTCAGATCACTTCAAGGCTCGTGCAACATCTTCATCTCGATCGCCTGCTTCGCGGACATTTTGCATCAATCCTCGCACTGGTTCGTCCATCGCCCGACCGCTGCTCGATTGTTTCCTGCAGGGTCTACTTGTTTGTTGTGCTCACCGGCCGCAATTTCATCCCGTTGACGAACTGCTTGTACTTGAACACGCTCCCTCAAATCGGAGTGACGCTCTCCATTTCGATGACCTTTCTGGTTGGAATCGACCGGCTCGTGAGCATCTTGGCGCCCATTCTGTGGATTTCCCTCTTGCCCATCATTTTCGCCTTTTTTCCGCAGTTACCGCCGAGTCCACGTGAAGACGTTCGTGCTCGCGAGTGTCGCGATCACGCTGCTTGTGGCCGCCGTCTTCCTGCACGCCTCCTACTCGTTTGCGTGGAGCGAGGAGGGCGGAAAGACGTGAGTGAGTGCTAGACGGACAGCCGGTCTTCATTTCGCTCGAAGGGAGGTGATCTGCGTGATTATCGACTCGTTCGGGCGGCCGGAGAACGCCGGCCGGTGGTTTCTGCTCTGCGTTTCCGTGAACCTGCTCGACCTCGTCGTCTACAGCGTCTGTTGGCTACTCATCCGAACACACGCGCCGCAAACGAACGACGCGAACAACCGGGTCTTCAAATCGCTGCTCGTCTTGATGCTCATCATTACGACCGGCTGGTTGCTCAACGCTTTCGTCATGGGCATCTTCCTTCCGCTGGCCGCCGTCCCCGTCTCCGAACACTACTTCTTTACCACGTACTTCGGTCTTCTGCCCAACTTGGCGTCCGCGGCGAACGTGATCCCACTGTGGGTCTTCAGGTTCGCTAGCTGGCCGCTTTTCCTGTTCGACGTTCGTTCAGCCACGAGTATCGACGCACCTTCAAGCGACTTCTCGTCCCGCTCTGCCCGTGCCTGCAGCGAACGAAACTCCTGCCGGTGCACACGATGACCGCCGCGCACACGAGCGAGCACACCAAGTCGGGCGGCAACACCGCCGGCTAAGAGATTTGTTTCATTTTCGTATGCTTCGAGTAAACGTTTTTATCCTGCTGGCAATGGCGACAGCCGACTGATCAACAACTCTGCTCGACCTCAACCGTTGCCCGTTTGGGGCGGTTGCTGGAAAGATCGACACCTTGAGCAGGAAGCTTGTAGTTTGCAGACGAATCACCTGAACGACCGGTGAAGAGGGATGGAAGGGGAGAACGCACCAAAACGACGGCTCTTCACCGAGCACGCGGCAGAATGACGGCAGTGAACTCCTTTCTTTTCTTGCCGGCAGGGCGCTTCGATTCGATCGAGTGACCTGCACGAATCGACTGCCCACTGCTCCAGCGACGACCTCGAGGAAGCCGGCAGAACGCGCCGAGCGATGGGCGGGAAGGCGGCCTCCAGCAGCGAGGAGCACGAGTGGACGGAGCAACGAGAGGGCGGCCGCTGTCGCGAAGCCCCGCACCACCTCCTGTTCGCATTCGTGCCGCAGAGAAGGGGCGGACGGCACTCCGCGCACTCCGCCGACCACTCGGCGGTCGGCGCCTCCTCTAGGGCGTCTTCACGCTCGACTCCCGCTGCTTTCTGCTCGTTCGGAGGGGGAGAAAGCGGGAGCATCCACTCGATCTGCCGCTTGGTTAAACGAATCCACTCAAACATGCCCGCCGCTTCCTGGGACAAGCAGATAGCGAGCGAGCGGGCGCGCGAGACGCCCACTCGCTTTCTCGCCGCGAAAGTACGAAGCCGACGTTTGGCGTTCCGCTGCAGGCAGGCGGCGTCGATCGATTGGCGCCCAGTTCTGCCGCCCGTCCGGTCGCGGGTTTTGTCATCGTTTTCGGCCGAGTGGTCGGCAATTGAGGTGAGTTTTGTACGTTGTTCCTCGTTTCCCCATTCTCAACTGGTTTTCGACCGAAATGGACGGGAAAATCCGACCGTTTCCTCCGAATTCGTCCGAAATCACGTCTTTCCGCAATTCCTTCCAATTTATTTTGTTTTGCAGACGAAATGAGCGACTCTTCGAGCGACTCTTCAAATGATTCTTCGAGCTCCACGACGTCCGAAGAGTCCCTACTCGATGTGACGCAAATTCGGAAGGCGAGGATCAAGATCGAATGGGATGGGTCGATCAAATTCAAGCCGCCGGTCGTTCCTTTTGTGCGGACCATGGAGGAACTGGCGGCCGCCCTCGATCACTGCAAAAAGTTGACCAAAATCAAGATCCACTGGCGAGTCGATCCGGGCGAACTGAACTTCAGTTTGATGCTCCAATGGATGAAGGTTGCGTCTAAGCTGCACGGTAAGGGTCCGACCGTCTTTTATTCGATTGCTTCCGTTGTTTCAGCTCTGCCCTCGCTGACGTCGATCGATGTGGACGCCGAATGGCCGCCGTTGCCCACAAAGCGCATCGAGTGGCTCAAATACCCATTCGCGGAGATGTTCTTCGACTCGCTGCCCGACAAGATCACCGACCTCCACACCGACGACCTCCGCACAGCGACCTTGCTGCGAAAGCGCAAGACGTTGCTCGAATCGGCCAGTGTCATGCGCTTCGAGGGTGACGAAGGAGAGCATACGTGTAAGTGGAAGAGCGGTCAGCAAACATTCAACTCTGTTTGCAGACTTCGCAGACCTCTTTCGCTTGAATGCAAAGGAAATCGACATCGAATTCGATTGCGGGGAGAGCGGCTTGCTGGAGCAACTGCACGGCTGCGGTCCGTTCAGCCGCAACGATCGCCTGCAACAGCTCCGCATCTTGGCCATGTGCATTTCGAACGACGGGATTCCGCAAGCGCTTCGCCACCTGCGGGCCATCAACCCACATTTCAAACTCAGATAGTGGGATGACAACGATCACTTCCTCCGTGTAAGTGAACACAATTTCTAGTGAACTCATTTGATTGCTGGCCGTTTACAGGGACCTGCGGATTTGAGGAAAACAGATGACGTCAAGATCGCGGCGATGAAACTCGCCGATGCCATGCGAGACGCGGGCTTTCAAGCGAAGGAAGACGCCGTGGAAGTCTACTTTTACAACGCCGTTTGTTCTTTCTCGTTATTGCGCCGTCTGTAGTCGACAGCTTCAGAAGCACTGGAGGAACGTGTCTCCCGACCAAGTGATCGAACATCTCGGATGGACGCGCGATGAACTCACCGCTGACGAGACGAAGTGGGCCACGCACGCGTGCTCGTTTGTCCACAACGGCGTCCTCATCCGCGTGATGATCGCGGGATGAATGCGGCCGAGCACTTAGCTTCTTCGTCCACTTCTGTTGTTCTGCTCTTAAAGTGAACGCATAAACAAATCTTCTCTTTTCGCACGTCTTTTTTCCGGGAGTCAACGCGCCAGCAAGCTGGGTAGGCGGGCTCTGTAAACGATTCCAGTGGTGGAGACAAAAGCAAAAGTTTGCCCAGCAGCATCGTCTTGCACTCCTTACTTGCTCGTTTCGCTTTCAATAAATGATGTTGTCGAATGCTGCGGAGTGGACGGGCACTTTTGACCGACGAATCATCGCCGTCTTGCCGTCGAAGCCTTTAAAACCCGCGAGCACTTTCGTTCAAGCACCAGCCGCAAACGACCAGTTAATCGCAGTCGACGACCAAACTCGTTCCGCCTGCCGACGAAGCAGAGAGCGGAGCACGACGACTTGTTCGGGTACTCCCCACTTGCTCGAATCGCCGCCCCGTTTCTTGCTCGCCGCTTGGACGTCGGGAGGAGTGCGCGAGTGGCTGCTTTGAGCGGAGAACCGCCCATTCGCGAGCGGCCATTCATGGCGTCCAGTGCACGTTTCTGTCCGCCCCCTCTCGCCCGCTCGTTCGGTGACTCCACTCACTCGGTCAACGAAGGGGCGGCAAGAGCGAACGGGAGGACGAAGACGACGGCAGGATCGCGCCCATCGGAATGAGTGGACGGAGGGAAGAGGAGAACTCCCGCCTGCCGCCGATCAGGACGGAGAGCTGGAAGAACGGATAAGATGAAAGATGCCTGTTTGTTGCTCCGCTCGCCCGTTTTTTCCCGTCAATCCGAGGGGGAATGCGAAGAGTGGAGGGCGGTGTCCAGCGAACGGCAATTGGATTGCACTCGGCGGGCACTCGCAACTGCCGGCTGAAAAGAAGCAAGTAAACGCCGAGCAACAACCATCGATTGAAGACTTAACCCACGACACTCCCCTCAACCATCCCCACCGGACGAGCGAGCGGCAGAGCGGCGGTCGACGGCTCTTCGACGGTTTCGACAAAGACGGCGGTGGACTCGCTTCTTTCTGCCGATTCAAAGGGAGTTCGAAGTTAAGAGCGATGTCCAGAAAGCGATCAGGAGCTGCTTTCGTGTATCTTCCAGTCGTTTCAAAAGGCAGATCCCTTCATCGCTTTTGTTTGCCGATCCGAACTGCCCGCTCTTTCGATCGTCCCCGCACGTTTCGCAAGGAGCGAGCGGGCGGAAGAAGTCATCTTGAAAAACAGTGCGCGTCGCGTCAAAACGGAGGAGTCGGTCGAATTCCGCTCCTCCCACTCCTTTTAATGGATGAGTTCCCCACAGGTTGACACGAGTGGATGAACGACTGCCGGAAAAAATCGCTCGCGGCCGCCTTCTGCTGCTCGTCATTCCGTTCAGTTCGCCCGTCGCAGCGAGTACTCGTCCGGCTTGCGTTGATCAAACGAGGAGGCATGTTTTGGTGGGATCGCCGCCTTCCAACCCGCCAATCAAGCGGTCGATCTCCAACCGAACGCATGAGTGAGTGGTCGAACGGGCAATCAGCATCCTCCGTCCACTCACTCACTCCCCCGTCCACTCCACCCTTCTCTTCTCTCCAGTCGAAAGATGACCCGCTCCTCCACGGCCGTTCTCTTCGTCCTGCTGGTCGCCCGGACGTCCCCCAGCCGCTCACGAAAGACCCCTTTTCCGGGCTGCTGGGCGGCTGCCGACAATT
Organism: Aphelenchoides fujianensis; assembly: GCA_024699865.1. NCBI lineage: Eukaryota > Metazoa > Nematoda > Chromadorea > Rhabditida > Aphelenchoididae > Aphelenchoides > Aphelenchoides fujianensis. The sequence continues at coordinate 174,208 of JAMPIO010000035.1, read as the reverse complement.
GGGCGCCCTCACGAAGATCGTCCGCTCCCCGCGGCTCCCACCCTCCACTTCCCGAAATGAGCGGACGGCGTGGTGGGTGGCCTGCTCGAGGAGCTGCGCGCCCTTCCGAACGTGCCCGCCCGGCGTCGACCTCGGCGCCTTTCTGCAGCGCCTCCTGAAGACCGTTGCGAAGCTCCCCGGCGCCCTGCTCGGCATCCTTAAGGACGTCCTCCCGCTCGACTTCGTCTTGCATCTCCTCCCGCAGCTCCATTCTCTGCTCTCCGTTCTCGTCGGGTCCTCCGGCGCCCTCCCTTTCTAATCCGTGTGTTTAATCAACAGTCAGACATCAACCAAACCCAAGAAATGGACGAGCACTTCGACCGAGCGGGAAGAGGAGACCACGGCTCACGAGAAGCGAGTGGGGCGAGCTCCTCCTAGAATAGCGAGTGGCCGAAACGAAGGATTCCGCTCGTTCCGTTGAACGACGAGTTTTCTGTTCGTTTCTTCTCGTCGCCGTTTCGAGTCGACCGACCCGTCTGCTTCGAGCTGCGGCGTGAGCGGCGAGAGCGGAAAGACGACGCCTCTCTGAAGTGGCCGAGTTCTCCAGTCGGCTGCCCGTTGGTTCGGTGGGTGGGACACGAGGTCGATTGGTTCTTGGCCCCAACAGCCGGGGCCTTTCATCCACTCGCTCGTGCAGCAGCTCGAACACGCCGCTGCTCGCCGCTCTCGTGGTCGTGAATTCGGGAGGCTTCCGTTGAGCAAAGGAGTGGTCGCGGATTTGCGGAGAATTTTCGGACGCGTCGCCCGATCTTCCCACTGCTCGGCGGCGGCAACGAGGACCGCCGGAAGGTTCGTTTCATTTCGGCGATCACGCGACTCTCTGTTGCAGTCGGCCAGCTGCAACTGTTTGGGAGTCGACTACATGCTGCGGAGTAGCTGCAGTCAAGTTTGGAAGCCGGCGGCGCCGCAACTACTCGGCTGCAGTCGGGCGGCTGCAGCGAACTGCAGTCGGATTTCGAACTTCGATCTCGCGATCCCACAGCGAGCGCGCGCACGGCCCGCCCACCGGCGGCTTAAACGCCCGAACTTCCGCTCCGCCCGCAACAAACTTGGTGGTGCAGTGGCTAGTGCGCTTGCTTTGAGTGGCTGGATGTAGTTCAAGCGGTCCCTGCCGCGCCGTGTTCGGGTTCACGGCACCTGGCAATTGATTGTCAGGCACGTCCCCTATCTAGCTGTTCAGAGCGGTGTGCGAACCGGAATGAAGACTTGGTTGACTCGTCTCGTACCGGATGTGCCTTGCCCCGCGTAAGTCGGTCAGTAACCCCGAAACACCGGTAGGACGAATGGGAATATGGCGAGCGAAAGGTTTTGCATTTTTTTGTCGTGACTTCGTTCCAACTTGCAGAGACGACGCGAATGGCGGCCTTTTTGGGTCGTCGGCCGGCCGCTGCAGTCCGTTCGGCGGGCGGCTGGGGGGCGAGCGGAAGGCGCGTTTGGTCGCCGCTCGTTCGACGCTGCTGCCGAGTGGCCGCGGAAAGCGTTGGGAAAGAAGGCCGCCGATGGGAGCTGTGGGCAGCCGGTCGAACGAGCGAGGGGTCGGGCGGTCCTCTCGCTGCCCTACGGCTTCTTTCGCTCCCCGCGCTCTCGCTCCCCGTTCTTCTGTTCGACTCCCATAATTCGGCCGCCCTGCGATCTCCGCTGAACTTCGCTCGACCGACCGCTCTGCCGGCCGCCGAACGTGCCGGCCGCCCGTCGAGAACACGAAGCAGCCATCACTGCGCCGTGCGAGAGCAGACCGCCGACGGCAGAGCGGGCGGCGAGTACTGCCGCGAAAATCTCCGCTTGGCGCGCGCCCGACCGCTCGCCGTCCCGCTCCCCCACCGCCCGGCCGCCGCATTTCACCACTTTTCCTTGTTGTTTTCCGTTCCGCTCGTCCGTGATGGTGCTCGCGGAAAAGAAGCCGCGCATTCGGCCGATCGACGGGCGCGACGGCCTCACGCGCTTCCTGCTGCTCCAGGCGCACGCGACGGACCGCCGGCAAACCGCCACCCAATTCCTCCGTCTGGCCGTGAGTTCCGCCTCGTTTCCGCCCGTTTCTGATCGTTCCGTTCGCTTCTTTCCAGTCGATTTCGCGCGCCCAATCGGCTTCCGTTCGCCGCTCCGTCCGCCGTCTCAATTTCTGCATTGCGGGCGTCGCGCAATCGCTGGTGCTGGATTTGGGCGACGGGACGCCGTCGGTGGAGCTGCTCGTCGACCACGCGGCGGTGCGCCGCACCGCCCGCCTGCTTCGCCTGCCCGTCCAGGTGTCCATGGGCTGCATGACGCGCGAGAATTGGGAGCAGTTGGACGAGCTGCTGGAGGGTGAGTGCTCCCTTCGCTCTTCTCTTTCATCCGCCCGCTCCTTTCAGTCGTGGAAGGCCTGAAAGCTTCCCACAACGACTACAGGCCCGCTTTCGCCGAGTTCCGCGACAACGTCGCCCCGCAGCTGAAAGAGCTCGAGTGCTCGCCGCGGGATCTCGAGCGCTTCCCGCCCTTGACGCTGCAGAAGCTCGTCTTGACCACGACGCGTTCGCTTCATCCTTTCCTCGTTCTCCCCACTCATCCCTCGAATTTCAGCGGTCGACTACGAGGAGTTGAATCGCCACACGATCCACCGGCTGGACGTCCCGCTAGCGGAGGTGGAGCGCAACCATCCGACGTTCGTCCACCCCGAATTGCTCGACTGACCGCTCCGCTTTCCAGCACGCTCGTCATGCCCGCTTCCATCCGCTCGCTCGGTCTCGTGAAGCGTTGGGGAAAGAGCGAGCCGGCGCCCGCGATGATCGCCGCCTACTGCCGCCGCTTCCCGTCGCTCGATGAGCTCCGCCTGTGCTTCCACTCGGCGGTGCGTGATCCACTCGGTTCTTTCTCTTGATTCCCGTTGCAGACCGCCCAAGACCAACTCGACGAGCAGCTGAAGGCGCTGTGGACGCGCTGCCTGGAGATTCGCGAGGCCGTGGACTTTCCGGGCTTGAAGCGGCTCTTCTTTACGGTCAAACACGTGGCCGGCGGGGATTTCGCTTCGGTTGGTTCTCCTCCATTCGCTCAACTTCAACCTCCTTGGTTTCAGTCCCTGCACGAGTGGGCGCAGCCGCTGAAGGCGTCGCCGCCCTTCGACGGGGCGACCTTCTCCGTCACTCCGCTCGACGGCCACGAGCGCGTCCGCCTCGTGCACCGCCTCGAGTGGCCGAACGGCGACAAGCCGGCCTGCTTCCGCATCGAGGGCGAATGGCGCTTCCGTCGGGTCGCGTCGAAGGCGGAGGGCGACGACTCCGACGGCCACCCCGACGGCCATCTCGACGAGGAAGACGACGAGACCGCCGAGGAGGAGGAGCCGTTCGACGAGGCGCTCTGAAAGAAGTTCACGACGACCGGCGCCGCGCATCTCGCCGTTACCTCTAAGTGGCCGTGAGCATTCACTCGACTTCTGGTCTTCTGCTTCATTCATTTGTTCTTTCTCGTTGTTTGTGCGTTCGCAATGCTCCACTTTCTCTTGTCTCGTCGGCCCTTTGGAAATAAATGAACGGACGCTAAAAGCAGTAGACGGAAACGGGAACGAATGAAAGCAGTTTAAATGAACGACGAACGACCACCACTGCATGTGACTTTTTGCGTATCCCTTGTAGTCAAGTGCCAATCGTTGTGAAGAACTTTTGCAAAAAAACTACGCGTTTATCCAACAGAAAATTGTAAAAAAGAGGAGTCCTCCAGTTACAACTCCATCCGCCGTTAAAGACGAGAGTAGAAGCTCTCGTGGACGACCATCTGGTTGTTTTTGCGCACGTCCTCGATCGACGGGCAGCCTGCAACACGGAGGGATTGCTGTGAGTAAATGGAAGGAACGAACCGGAAAGCTGGAGCGCGTGATTGAACTCGTCGCGCAACAGGCCGATCACGTGCTTCACGCCGGCCGCGCCCTGAAAATAGGAAGCAATCAACGTTATTTGAAGAGAAGTAACGTGGGATTGAACGAAAGGAGTTGTGGGACCGTTTTGCTCATCCTCTTCTGCTCGGCCGCCTGATTTTGCTCGTGCAACTTACAAACAGCAGCCCTTCGACCCGCAACCGATAGGAGCGGAAGAACTCACGCCAACGGTAAGCCCAAAGACGACCGGCCGGCCGATGAGGACCGCTTGGGCGCCGAGGGCCACCGCCTTGAAGACGTCCGTCCCGCTCCGAATGCCGCCGTCCACAAAGACGGGCACACGGCCGCCGACCGCGCGCACGACCTCCGGCAGCGCCTCGACGGTGGCGGGCGCGGCGTCCAGCTGCCGGCCGCCGTGGTTCGAGACGACGACGCCCGCCGCCCCGTGCTCCACCGCTTGCAGCGCGTCGTCCGCCCGCATGATCCCCTTGACGATCACCTGAAGCGAGGAGTGGGTGGAAGCGAGTGTTGAGGGAACCGACCGGCAGCTTCGTGAACTCCACCAGCCACTTCAGGTCCCTCCAATTCAACGTCCTAAATGCAGCGCGATGAGCGGGATTGGGGCGAGGACTCACTGGTCGAACAGCGAGCGCGTGTACGCGGCCATCCCTAAAGTAGGTGGGTTGTAGTTAAGAGCTCTTTAGCAAAAAGAAGTAGAGAGAGGGATCAGCCGGACGGCCCAACACCCCGAAGAGCATCCCGCAATTGAACTCACCGCTCTGTCCCGCCCCGCTGCTTGTGACCTCCGAGTGGCGCATCTTCGGGAAGTTTGCCAGCCTGCAACCAACCGAACGATTATTCGGATGGAATTAAAGGAATGTTCACTCCAAGTGCGGCGGCAACTCGAAGCCGTTCCGCTCGTCTGCGCGCCGTCGGCCAAAAAGCGGCGCGTCCACCTGCAACCAGCGGCTGGAATCAATGCTCCTTATTCACTGAACGAAACGCACGGTGAGGACGAGAGCGGAGAAGCCGGCGGCCTCGGCGCGTCGCACGAGGCGCTCGGTGAGCGGCCGGTCTTTGTACACGTACAGCTGAAAGAAGACGACGCCGCCGGCCGCCCGCTCCGCAACGACCTCCAGCGGCGTCGTCGAGATCGTCGAGTTTATCATGAGCGTGCCCGTCGCTGCCGCCGCTGCAACGATCGAATTGAAACGTTGATTGTGCAGAAGTCGAACCCTCGGCGGTCGCCTCTTCGCCCCGCTCGTGGCACAGCTTCTGGCACGCGGTCGGAGCGATCGCTGAAGAAACAAGGAGAAATTAAACGGAGGAATGGCAGCTGGACGCCCGCGTGGTCGAGTGGTTACCGAGGAGAAATTCAACCGAATTCGGGCGTCTTCGCCACTCGACCAGCACGCTTGGACGTCCAGCTGCCATCCCCAGGAGAGCTAACCGATAGGCGACGGGAAGCGGTGGTCGAAACACACGACTCCCCCCCCGTTCCGCAGTCGAATTCGAACGCTCGCGTCCCGGCGGCTCACGTCGCGCAGCGAGAGCGGTCGGATCAACAGCCTGCAATGGAACGAAAGAGATGGAGGGCGTCAGGTGGAAAGAGAGACCTCCGGAAGGCCCGCCGATTTCGGGCCAACGTTTGCTCGTCATCAGCGCCGCTCACGAAATAGTCGCGGACCGCACGCGGCAGCCGCGCGATCGCCTCCCGCTCGACGTCCGCCACGCACACGAACTGGGCCGGATTAAACGACATCTCGAGTAGAGAACAGTCAGAAGAAAATGGAAGGAGCAAGTGGACGGTTCTCCTTTCTGCTCGTTCGTTGGGTTAGTCGAAAGCGAACACTCGTTGCTCGCTGCTGCTTGCTCTGCGCCCGCCGCTGTTTGTGCTCGCGGTTGATAAAACGCACCCAATTTAGTCGCCTAGTCGATGCGATCGATCACTCGGGAGCGGGCGGGCGCGTTCTCATTGCGTGGTTTGTTTTCGGCCGGTCGAGTGACGACGGGCGGTCAAGCTGTTGGACTTGTTTTCCCGCCGTCTAGAGCCGTTGTCTCATTTGACCTTCTTATTTTCGTGCTCTCATAACACTTTGACCTTTGATAGCAGCAGTCGCTTAATAGCGGCTGTATTTTGCTTCTAATAGTAGGAAGTCCGGCACTGAATGCGGTCGGAGGTTAACAGTCGTTGACTCTTCGTCTGTGAATTATCCCACATAACTCAAAAGGAGTCGTTTCTAAAAGAATGGAAGTCCGCAAGCCGACATACAGTCAACAAAAGTACGAGACGGCCGCTCGATCTCAAAGTGCGTACGAGAAACCGACGAGTTGATCGAGGCTCTTGGAGAAAGCCGTTCGGGTCAGTCGAGCACCTCCGCTGCAATCCTACGCGTCCTGCTGCTTGGGTCAAGGGCGCCGAGCAGGCAGCCGTATGACCGAGCGCATAAAAATGAGTGGCGAGATCGATCCAGTCCACTGTTTCCTTCCCACTTGCTGCCGGAGAGAGCGGCCGCGTTTCACCCGCCGCGCTCTCCGCTGTTTTCTTTCTACTGTTTTGCGTTGATTTCAGGTGCGTGATGGAAGAAAAAAAGGAACCGAAGATGCAAATGGACGTCCGTCGCTCGTTGATGTTCCAGTCGCTCAGCTTGCGATTTTCCCACAACCTGCTACCGCCAGATGGACCTGATTTCCTTCGGGAACGCGCGGTTTTGCGATTCCGCACTCTCCGCTTCTTTTTCTGCGCCCGTTCGTTTCCGACCGCCTTCTTCACGCCAAGAAAAGAGATCATTGGCCCGAAGTACGAGCTTTACCTACTCTGGATCTCACAATTTTTTACTTGCGCTCCGCATCGTTTGCGTTATGTCTCGACGAGCGGCACCTGCGTCTGGAATCGATCGCTTTTCTTCTGCAAATGGGTCAACTAGACATTCGCTGCCTCTGCCTGGAATTGGATCATGGTCGGGTGACCTTCGAACTTTTGCACAAGCTGCGGTTCCTGCTGGTCGCCGTCCAAAGTGAGCCCGCAGATTCGTTCGTTTTCCATCGGCAATTCGTCCTTTAGGCTTGAAGCACCTGAAAAATGTGGAAGTGATGAACTTGTGGCAAGAGAAGACCGCCTGGCTCGTCCATCTTCTCCGCGACTTCCTTCCGACGTCCATCTCGAAATTCCATTCGATGCGCGATCACGACTACCTCCTGTTCGCACTGCCGCCATCTCTGAGGCGCGCAGAAAGAGTGGAAAACGGTTCGATTCCTGGCAGTGTGCCATGTGAGTTTCGCTTTCAATTGAGCATTGCAAGCTGTGTTTTAGACCTTGCTCTTCTGTTCCGATCGCGTGCGCGGTTCATTCATATCAGCAACTGCGTCTCAGAACTGGCAGCCCACGAGCCGTGAGTCCGACTTCTGTAAAACGAAAACAAACACTCGTGGATTGCAGTTTCGCGAGCAACGAACAGGTGGAGCGAGCATTCATCCGCGAAGACGGCGATTCGTGGCCGTTCTACGACTTCAAAACGACTTCCGATTCGCCGGCCTACCAGGAAGCAGAGCGGACGTTCAGCAAAGCGTTTCAGAACCTCCGCTCAGTCAACAAATCGCTCGTTCTGCACGTTTCTTTGGCGCGATGGGCGTATTCAAATCTTTCTGTAAGTTCTTGAATTCGTTGCCCTTGACGCTGTGGATTTCACTGCGGCCGGGATGCTTTCAACGAGGGCCTCTCGATGGCGCTGGATCGTTCGCGGCGTGTCGCGGAGATCGCAAAGAACGCGGGTCATTCGAACGTCGAGGTTTCGGTGCCAATCAACTTGCCCCGTCCCCAGAAGAGTCCCATCTGTTTGCCGCGTTGAGCGACGTGATCCGCAAGCGTTTAGAGCGATCACAAACAAATGCGTGAGGCTGCTGCCCAGTTCTTCGGCGCGCAACCGAACTTCACGCACGCGACCGAAAACTTCGACGCCGATTTGGTCGCCGAATTCGTGTACGGGTACTGGCGCATCAAAGACGTCTGGACTCGCCGATCGGAAGGGATCGCTTTGCATTTCGTGTTCGTTGGGAACTAGACGCAATGGCCGTTGAGCCCCCGATCCTCTTCCTATCCCTCCGCTTTTGTTCGAGCTTTAATTCGCAATAAACCGAACGTAGAACGCGAGCAGAAGTGTGCGGTCAACGCTTCCACCACGAGGAGCGGGACGGGGCGGGCGCACTGGAAGCAAGTGGGAATGAGGAGGATCGATTACAGAGGAGAACTCACGTGTTGCTCTCAGCGCCCTCCGCAGCGGCCGGACGATTGGCGGCGCTCTCGGCCGTCGTTTTGCTCTCCGCGGCGGCGAAAGTCACGCGCAGATCGTCCGCGTTCGCCGTCACTTCGATCTGCAGAGCGCAAGTGAGGAGTGAGCGGAAGGCGGACGAACTCGCGGCCGCGGCTCCAAATTCGCCGAGTTCTGCCCCGACGAGCTGCGCGTCGTCGAAGTGGACGAGTCGTGGCGGCCGGAGTGTTGGTTCTTGTAGCGATCTGCAACGAGCATCGGCGGAGGAAGGAGGGGAACGAACCGATGATCGACTTCAACGCCAATTGGTTCAGGTCGGCGCACTGCATTCCAGAGAGGAGAGCGGCTGGACTCGGCGGCGTGTGGAATGAAGAATGAACGAGGTTGCTCTCTACTGGAGAACAACCTTTTTCATTTCGATCGGAGCTGCAAACAACGAAATCCCGGTGTGTGCACGGAAGTGTTGAAAGAAAACCGTCACAAAGACAGTTCTTCCTCTTTTGCCCTCCATTTTTACACAACTGCGCACGTTGTTCCTCTGATTGCTCTCGAAGTGAACTTGATCTCCAGCACCGCTTTGCAGAACAACGCGCGAGCTTTTCTCTGATCCACGCTTGTGGCTGCAGAGCTTCTGTTCAGCCACGCGATTAATCAACAACCGACTTGCACTCTTGTTTCATGAGTACGTGCAGCCGATGAATTTGTTCGAAAGGTCGTGCAACGAAACGAGGACCGATTGTTGACATCATTGGCAACCAAGCCCCCAGTTTTGTGGGCAGATAAGCGCACGAAAAGTGAACGCGGCCGAAATAAACCTGCTCCCACTCACATGTGCCCTATTAATTAGTGATCGTCCGCCGCAAACGAAGAATTTTATCAGTAGGAGCGTTGCGAATAAAAGGACACAGCGGTGGTCTTTGGCCACCACACCGACGGCTACAGAAAGCAGTCCTGCAACAAAAATGAAGCTCCTTCTCGTCATCTCCGTTCTGTTGGTCCACGCAGCAACGGCCGCCAAACGAGCGGATCCTCTGGAACTGACGCTCGTCCATCGAGCCGGCAATTCCGTTGGCTTCGATTCCAACACGGAAGACACAACGAGCGGCTTCAGCGGTCAGTTTCAGTCGGTAGAAGCTATCGAAAGAGTTGAGAGCTTTTAGAAGATTTGATCCTCTACGACTTGGTCATTGGAACGCCGCGTAAGTTTATTTATCCGCTTTTTTCTCGACAAGCTCCCGCCGTTCAGCTCAAATTTTCTCGGTGCAAATCGAGCTGGCGCAAACTGTTTCGTGGGTGCTGGATTCGAGCAATCCGCTTGTGACGACCACGGAGCACACGTACGATCCAAGGTCCGTTTAATAGTCTTCCTTCATAACATCCAAGTCGATGTTTGCAGCCAATCGTCTACGGCTCGTCGAGGTGCTCACGATCAGCAATGGATGGCCTGCAGCTCGGCGTTGTATCGCGGGGGCTGCAACAGGTGGTTCGATTTTGTGAACGTGCGCCACAGTCGTTCGCTTCGGATACATTGGAATTCTTTAAGGTAACCGCCGGAGACGCTTCGTTTCGCTGGAATCAAACCGTTGGATCGGCCGTGGAAGTGGCCAGCCGGCTGTACATTGCGACCACGTTCACGTCCGACGGAGTGCTCGGCCTCGCGTGGGAGCTGGAAGACCCGACCGATCGGCAGTCGAAGGACGACGCCACCGATTCCGCCGATTCGGTGATTCTGAATCTGCTCACGAACTTCGAGCAACAAGTGTTCACCTTGTGGATCGGGGCGTGAGCTCTCTTCTACGTTGAATCAAACGAACTGTCGATTGCAGGCGTCCGGCAAGAAGCCAGGCGACGGAGAACGCGTTCCTCACCGTTGGCGGGATCGACTCGAAGAACTGCGACTTGTCGACCGTCAACTACGTGCCGCTCAGTCTGACGGCGTTGGGTCCGGTGTTGGACATTCACGGGCGAGAACTTTATTTTTATTTACCTCCATTCTGTCCTTCCTTCAGCTTCAAAATTGGCAGCTTCGAGACGCGTCGCCGTCGCACCGGCCAACTGGACACCGGCTTTCCCAGCGTGGTGATGGAGCAGCAAGCTTACGATGCGTTCTATTCGGAGGTGCAGCCCGACTACTCGTGGGACGCGCACGTGCTCACGGTCGACTGCGCGCAGGTCTCCGCGCTGCCCGGTTTGATTTTCACGATCAACTTCGTCGAGTACACGCTTTCCGGGCAACAATATGCGCTGGACGTAAGTAACTACGCTTATTTTGATTCATTTGCTCTTCTCTTGCAGATCGGACTGGCGGGCAACAAGTGCGCGCTCGCTTTGTCGTTGAACGATGGCTACGACGCCGCTCACTACGTGCTCGGCCTCCCGTTCTTGCGCGAGAGGTGCGCCATCTTCGACGTCGACGCGCAGCAAGTGGGAATCGCCGCGGGCAACAACCAATAATCCCTGTGGTTCGAAATAAACGAAGCAATTCATTCGGTACATCTTCCGGTGGAGTGATTAAAGCACGGGTGTTTCCGCTCGTTCTTCTTGTCGGTACCTTACCCTATCCGTCGCCGAAAAGGTGTTTCGAACGATAAAGGCTCTTTGAATTTCCATTTTATGCTGACACGTGAGTTCGGACAGATCGCTTCAGCCCTTGCCGCTTTTATTGTAATACTTTTGCTTAAAACAAGGAAGATTTGCGGCCGAATAGAGCACCGCTATTGCGCTTTTATTCGTCCTTCCGACACGACTCTTGTTCCACATTGTTAATTGTTTACCGCAACTGCTCATTGCTGGCGGTCTCTAGCAAAGCCCACTCGCTGCAGGTCCACGTTGTAGACGGTGCACTTCTCGCGCAAGAACGGCAGCCCGAGGACGTACTGAGCATCAAAATGACCCTCGCTCAGCGAAACGAAGAGCGCACACTTGTTGTTCGCCAGCCCGATCTGAACGAACGAGAGGGATGAAGAGAGTTCGAGTGGATTGAACGCACGTCCAGCACGTAGCTCGTGGCCGGAATCGAGTAATCCACGCCGGCGATCGTGAAGATCAGTGCGGGCAGAGTGGACACTCGATTGCAGTCGACGGTCAACACGTGTGTTTCCCACGAATAGTCGGGCTGCACAACGGAGTAGACAGCGTCGTACGCTTGCGTGTCCAACGCCAACGTGGAGACCGCCGTATTGATGAGAGCGGAGCGACGGCGACGAGTCGCAAAGGTGCCGACTTGAAAGCTGCAGAAGGAGCGAACGTTAAAAAATAAAGGAGAGTGCTGACCCTTGAACGTCAATGAGTGGCGCGTTGAAGTCATTTAAGTTAAGCGGCACGTAGTTGATCTTCGAGTCGCAATTCGTCGAGTCGATCCCTCCAACGGTCAAGAGCGCGTTGTTTGACGACTGACCAGAGGATGGGCGCCTTCAAACATCAACGGATTGATCAGAAATAAGCAAAAAAGAGAACTCACGCTCCAATCCACAGAGTGAAGACGTGCTGCTCGAAGTTCGTGAGCAGATTCACGATCAGCGAGTCGTCAGGAACCGTTTTATCGTCGTTCTTCGATTGCGATTGCCGCTTGAGTGCTCGGGCCTCGTTCAGTGTCCACGAGAGCCCGAGCACTCCATCAGTGGGGAAGGTCGTGGCCAAGTAGGTCGACCCGTCGTCGATGTAAACGGCCGAACCGATCGTTTGGTTCCAGCGAAAGGAAGCGTTCCCAACGGTCACCTCAAACACGACAGTCGCTTGGAACACAATAAAAGTGGCTTGCATTCACGACATCGTACCAAATGCTGCAAATCGGCACGTACCCGTCCGCATAGCAGTTCATGTCGTCCGCATGCGCGACAGAAGTGGAGGATTGGCTGCAAGCAGAAGGAACACGTTCACAAGAGAAAGGCAGGCGGACGTGTGATCGTAAGTGTGCTGCCCTTTGCTCGCGTTCGGATTGCTCGAATCCAACACCCACGAGAATACTTGAGCGGACTGGACGGAAACGACGAACGGTTGAGCTGAAAGAAGAAAGAACGCTTGCTCGCTTGCTTCAAAGGGCGGAATTACGTGGCGTCCCCACGAAAAGATCGAAGAGCAGCACGTCGTCTGAAATCCCAGCACTTGAATCCATTGCTCATTGGAAACGAACAGATCGATCCGTTCGTCACTTCCTCATAACCGCCACTTTGGTCAAATGTGCCGGCGCGATGGACGAGCGACAACTCCAAACGATCGGCGCGTTCGACGGCCGCCGCCGCCCGAAAGAGCAGCAAAGAGAGAACGAAGAGAAAACGCATGCTCTTGCTCAGTAGGCTAAACAGTCTAATATACTTGGCAACGAGATCGTCTGTCTATTTATTGGTGTTTCTTTCAACGATAAAAGTCGTCGAATGCGGAGGCGCGGGTCTAAATGCTGACGAAAATTTGATTCCAGCGTCGAACTTCTTTCTTTCTCTTCTTCCGAGTGCCGCAAATTGCTGATAAACTACGTAGCGGCGATCAATGACGACGGATTGCCTCCGCATGCTGATCAGAAAGTACGCTTGCATCCGGGTCACGACGAAAAAATACAGCGCGTACGTTCGAATCACTCGGCCCTACTCGCAATCAATTTTTTGAGGGACTGCGTGACCAACGATCGAGTAAACTCCAGCTAACCCGTCCTGCTTGAAAGACTCAACAGGTTGCGTCCAGATGGCGCTCCACACCTTCTCTTCCATTAGTTCTCCCCAAACGACTATTGTTTGACATTTATATCGCTAGTGGCTCATTGCTGGCTGCCCTTCGCAAAGCCCACTCGCTGCAGATCAACGTTGTAGACGGTGCACTTCTCGCGCAAGAACGGAAGGCCGAGGATGTGCTGAGAACGGTAGTCGTCGTTCAATGAAACGACGAACACGCACTTGTTGTCCGGCCGTCCAACCTAAACAAAAGGATTAAAGAGGGCAAAGTCTTCTCTTTGCTCACGTCCAACACGTAGCTCGTCGCCGGAATCGGGTAATCGACGCCAGCAATCGTGAAAACGACGTCCGGCAGCGAGGTCACTCGGCCACAGTCAACAGTGAGCACGTGGTCCGTCCAGTCGTAGTCGGGACTGACCGCCGCGTAGACAGCGTCGTACGCTTGTTCGTCTAACGCCAAAGTGGTGAGCCCCGTGTCGAATCGAGCCGAACGACGGCGTCGTGTCTCGAAGCTGCCCACTTTGAAGCTGCAGGGAGCGAACGTGAAGGGAGCAGTGAAGAGCTCACCCCTGAACGTCTATTAGTAGACCGTCGCCGTTTAAATTCAGCGGCACGTAGTTGACGTTCAACCAATCGCAGTGGTCCTTCTCGACTCCGCCGAGCCACAGGACGCCGTTGCTCGGTGACTGGCCGGGGGAGGACGTCTTCAAACATCAAATGAGTAAAAAAAAGCAATATTGAGTGCTCACGCGCCCAACCAAACGGTGAAGATGGGGTGCACAAAGTGCGTGAGCAGGTTCAGGATCAACACTTGGGAGGGGTCGCTCCCGTAGTCGTTCGTCGCTTGGGATCGCTGCTTGAAGGCGAGGCCCTGCTCCGACGTCCACGAAAGCCCGAGTACGCCGTCGGCGGGCAGCGGAACGCCATCGCCAAAGAAGATGATGGCCGCGCCGAAGGTTTGGTTCCAGTCCAGCGAGAAACCGCCCACCATGATCTATTCGATTCATTGATTGGAACAACGGTCGATGCTCACGTACATTCACGCGGTCGTAGTAGAACTGACACCACGGCGAATGCTCGGCCGCCTCGCAGTTCTGTTCGTCTGGACCGAGGCTTGAAGTTGAGGATTGGCTGCAAACAAAGGGAAGAACTGCAAGGAATGAAAGAAGAGTAAACGAACCTCGGATCGTAAGTGTGCTGTTCGCTGCTCACATTCGGGCAACTCGAATCCAGCACCCACGACCAAATTTGCCCCGACTCCACCGAAAGGCCGAACGATTGAGCTGAATGGGAAGTAGGTAGAAGAAAGAGAAGTGTAAGAAGAGATACGGGGAGTTCCGAACGACAGCTTCATAAGAAGTGCATCACCTACAAATAGGAGATAGAATTCAATCAAGTGATCGGCTACAAATCGTCGGTACCGGCCTTTACTCCTGCTCCGACGGAATTAGCGGCTCGATGAACAAGCGGCAATCCCAGAGGCTCCAACCGTTTAGCGCTCGTCGCCGCTTCCACGAGAAGCAAGGCGACGATGAGGAGTAGCTTCATTTCTTTTACACGCACATCGATTGTTCTTAGAGACTCGTTTTATTCCAGCCCTTTCAAGCGATAAGGACGCTTCAATGCGGGCAAACGGTTAGTTAGCGACCCGAAACACAGGAATCACCTTCGCTCATTCCTCGTCATCTCCTGCTCCCGCATCTACGAGTGGTGTTGATAGTCGACTTCTGGGAGCAGATGACGCCTTACGACTTGCATCAATTGGAAGTTGGGTTTGTTGGCGCGATCAATCGACTTTTTCCTTCATCCTCGTTCCTGCCCACTCCAATTGTAAGTAGCGGTTTATCTTGCTTGTGCGAATGAAAGAGCGAATATTTAGGCGGTGGGTGAAGAAAGAGGCTATACAACAACAAATAGTTTCTCGTTGCAACGGATGGAACGGTTAACTCGTTTACTCGATTATGCCGAACCGAATGGACTCGGGCGCTTTGCGGCGCTCAGTTGGAGAAGAGGCGGAAGCGGCGGCTCTGTTGGTTCCGCTTGGTGTTCTCCAGCTGATTCTCCTGACGGCGCGCCTCGTACTTGGCGAGCTCCTCGTCCTCCACGCCCGAGTCGAAGATTTCCGGCTCGGAGCGCCAGTAGGTGAACGGGCTAAAGAATATGAGTTCAACAACGGAGCAATCAATGCAATGAAATGAACCTGGAGCTGCCCGGATGCGCGAAGGCGCTGCTCGAATCCAACTCCTCCTCATTGACGCTGCTCGCGCGTTTCGGATCGTGCAGCGGCGGGAAGAACGAGTCGACGAGATTGTCGCGCGTCATCGCCTCGTAGTTGGTGTAGAAGGAGAAGCTGTGCGCCGACTGGACCTTGCTCGACGGCTCGATCGTGAAGATGCGGTGGTTGGGCACGCCGACGGCCTGGTACGAGATGACGTCCGTCTCTCGGTTGCCGAAGCCCGCGAAGAAGGGCGACTTGACGGGGAACAACGAGCGGAGATCTTGAAGGCACGCGATCTAAAGCGAAACAATAGGAAACAATGAAAAGAAAGAAGAGGACGAACCTTGAACTCCTCGGGTCTCCGCTCGATCACTTCTCTGCAAACAATTCAATAAATTCAATCCCTCTGCTTCTTGAACTCACTTCCGGAAGGCCACGAGGATGGAGGCGGGATTCAGAAGGACGGGACCTTCGGGCAACATCCGCGACTCCTGGGCGACACTCCGCAGGTAGGCCTTCGTCTGGCGGGACTGCCCGATGGCCCGCGAGGAGAGGTAGACCATTCGGTAGCCGTTCAGGTGGATGCGGGAGAACAACTCCGCAACGCCGGCATGCGCCCACGTGCCGCCGATGTGCGGCAGGACTTGGCCGAGGACGTCGGAGCGCGTGATCGTGCCGTCGATGTCCGAAATCACGATCTTTTCGCTCCATTTAATCAGGTACACGTGACACGAGCACCACGCCGTTCCCTGCAACCGGATGGTTAATTGAAGGGATAAAGAAGAGCATTGAATTGCCTGGAACTTGGTCGTGATGCTGAAGCGGGCGTCGTTGGAGCCGTACTCCAGTCGGAGCGACTTCAGCTGGTCGGAGTTCAAGCGGAGTGTCCGCTTGAAGCGCACCTGCCGCCCGTCGTCGGGCGACGTGTAGACGGCGACCTCCTCGTCGGCCGACGACGAGAAATCGCTCGTCACCGAGGTCCCACTGCGCGAGCGGGCGTTCGGCAGCAAATCGGAGTCGCTGACCGTGTGCGCGACCTGGGCGGCCGCCTGCTTGAGGTCCTCCGACTCGCCCACCGGCGGCGGCACGTCGTAGACGTCCGCGCCGAGCAGCAGCTCCTTTTCGATTACCCGATCCTTCTTGACGGCCGTCTCGACGACTTCGGGCGACACGGAGACCTTCAAACAGCACGAGGAAATCAATGGAATTTAATCGAATGGACTCACCGACTTGTCGCCATCCGGCGGCGTCACCGCGGCGGACTCATCCACGAGCGACTCCATGGAGCGGGCGGCCGGCGAGTTCGGCGATCCACCGGCCGACATCCCGTTCCCACTGTCCAGGTTCGAGGTCTGGCTGCTCGTAGCAAATGAGGGATCAATCGATTGAATGCGAAAGGGAACTCACCTCGAGGTCCCGAAATATTTCTCCAACTCGTTCGGGTCCTTGTTCTTCAGATCGCCCAGGTAGACGCCCTCCTCTTGCGGCGGCGGCTCGTTGGTGCGCGTTCGCCAGCGGAACCACGACCAGCCGCCCGGCTTCTCCTTTTCGTCGCCCAGCGGCTGCTTCGCGCGGTTCTTCTCCTTCGACAGCGGCTTCGACTCCGGGTACTCGCCCCACTTCCAGTCGGGGTCGTTGTGCTGAAACACAAGAAGCAAGTGAACACTCAATCGAATCGAAGAAAGAAACTCACCGCATCGAAACGCTGCCGATCGCGGTCGATCTCCGAGTCGGAGAGGGCGCCGTCCGCGATGTCCGCCAGGGGGTGCGGGACGGGCGGTTTTTCCTTCTTCTTGTTCGCGGCGGCGCTCTCGTCCTCGCTGTCCGAATCGCATTGGCCGAACTGGAGCTTGCGGCGGGGCTGCGGCTGTTGGGCGTGATCGCCGGCCGTTTCGGCGGCATCGACGCGGAAGAGGGCCGACTTCGAGTGGGGAATGGAGCGGCCGCCGTTCACGGTCGCCGCGTCAATGTTGCCGGACGTCAGCTTTCGCTTGTGGCCGCGCTTTTGGGCGCCGGACGACTCGCGCTGCACGGCGGCATCGTTGGCCGCCGGCTCGGGTTGGGCGAGAAACGAGAGGTCGGGCAACGAGCGGTACTTGCGGCACGAGAAGATGGACGAGTGGAACGGGAGTTTCTGCTTCGGGTTGAGCGTGGGCGCGTCGTCCACCAGTCGCTTCCTCGAGCTCGTCTTCTTGCTGCAAACGAAGCGAACACGTGAACAAATGAATGAAGATCGAAGAGGACCCACCTGTTGGCTCCACCGCGTTGATTCGCGCGTTTGCGCAACTTCTTCGGCGACGGTTTCCGATCGGCCCGCTCGGCGTCGCTCTCCGCGCTGCCGGTGGCGCCGGGGATGGGCGAGGTCGCGAGGTACTCGGGGAACTCCTCCTCGCCGTCGATCTCCTCCACGAAGAACGCGACGCCGTTCTCGCCCAGCTTCATCTTCACGCCGTCGATCAGCTCGTTGTTGATTTCGATGTCGATGAACTGAACACGAGCGAGGGATCAAAAGAAAAGAAAGCCGGGGGACGAACCTTCCCGTCCGAGTTGAAAACCGCCCACTTGCCGAAGCGAACGTGGAACGGCGTCGAGAGGTACGTCCCGTCGGGCTGCTCGACCACGATCACGTCGATTGCACCTGCAAACACACGGGAATAATCGATGGAGTTTGAATGATTGCTTCGTCGAATAAAGGAGGATGTTTTGCCGCTTGTTCCTCTTAAAATCCCCCCAATTCCAGCAAGCAAAAGACTCAAAGAATTCGAGGAAACTCACCGGAGAGTGTGGCCGGATTCATCGAGTTGTACAGGTGCACAATGTTGTTGAATATCGTTGATACGTAGTCCATTTTGACCGGTCCGTGTGTTGCACCACTGGTGGAATGACCGGCTGAAAACGAAGCGGAGGAGTGATCGAATCAAAGAGCGGCGATAAAAATCCACGAGCTGCACGCCGTCGAATGTTTTTCGCCGACAAACTCGCCGAGTTCGTCGTCGAACACGCGCGAGGCACCGGAAAATTCGACGCGAGTCGCCGCTCCCGTCCGCCGAGGCGACCGGCGGAGCGGAACGTCGGCGGACGGACGGCGAGCTTATCGAATCGAAACGACGGGCGGGCGGAGCGAATCGATCGCACCGCATGGAAAAAGTGGTAAACAAAACCCGCGAACTGCAGCTGATCGCCGATTTTTTGCAGCAGCAGCAGCAGCGGGCAGCAGCGAGGAGAAGCGCATGTTTTGGTCGTTGCGAACGAACGCACGAGCGAAACCGAGCGAGCGGAGCGGAAGGACGGAGAGCGGAGCGGGCTGATGAAAAAGAAGGAGGAAGACTTTCAAAATGCGAGGGAAGAGACGACCGCCCGCTCGGCGGCTTGTTTACGCACACGTACCGCCGCGCTCCTCGTCGCTCCTCCACTCGCCGCTCGCCGCTCCGCACTCACAAACATCCACCACGAGGAGAAAAAGGAGTAGGTTTGGGGATCAAAGATGAAGGAAGCGAAGGAACGTTTGTTCGTGAAACCAATCGGAAGGAAGCGAACGGGCGTTTGATTCATGAGCAACACGGCCGGAAAATCGATTCCGTTCGATTCGCCCCGATTGAAGCGACAGCCGCCATCCTGCCGATCGGCTGGGTGCTCTTTGACCCCTCCGCCCGCTTCGTGCGGCGCTCATGAAACGAGAAGCCGCGTGCTTGCAGCGAAAAGTAAACAACTGCGATCTCTTGAGAAATTTCATTAGTTTTTAGCAGAAAGTGGAGGACGTGGGAAGTCGGCGGAAATTAACTCAATTTAAACCAAGCGAACGTCAAGGAAGAACGCTCTCGAGCGTCCGGAGTGTTCCCCAAAAAGTTCAAAGAACTCCCGTCAATCAAGTAGAAAGCAGGAACGTTTGCTTCACACGGAGGGAAACCACTGCATTTTATCGCAAGGTGGTCACCGGGTCCAACCGCCCACCATTTCTCTCCTCCTGCCGCCAGATTGTCCAAATTTGCGATTCAAAGGTCTTCCGCTCATGTCCGGCCGTCCGACAAGAAGAAATTCCCGACCGTCCGCTTGGAACCAAACGACCGACCGGCCGGGCGGCCGACGAGCACGCGGCGGCATCGAGGCGGCGTAAAAACGGCGTGCGGCGGGCGGGCTGGAAGCGAAAACAACGTGCTCGTCTTTTTATTCCCGCCAAAAATCACGCGTTTTTTTTTCGACTGGGATGTTCGCCGCCGAGGAATCACGTGGTCGCCGGTGTTGCGACCGCCCGCGAGGATCCCCGGGCGGCAGGACTCGTTCGCTCGCTCAAACGGCTGCTCGAACGAATCACTCACTTGTTTCCGCCCAATGATAAGAAGACGGCGACCGACTGAGAGGCGGCTTGATGAAACGGTTGGTGCAAACAAAGAGACCGAACGGAAGAACCGAAAAGAGAGGCAGACTAACGGGAGTGGCAGACAGTCCACCAGTTTACACTTACGAAAAGAAGGATAGCGTGATCGGAAACAGGCGCAAGAAGAAACAAACTATCGATTGATTGCACGAGTGAAGATGAACAACAGAAGGTGTTGCCAACTCCCATCTCTTCGACTCCACTCGGTGTTGTTATCAACACCCGTTCGCGTCAACACCCGCCTCGTGCTCCCGTTCGCTCTGCTCGCAAACACACGCATCAACTGGAAGGATGTTTGATCGAAAAGAACGACCATCCGATTCGAATCCAAAGCTTTTCGTTCGAAGAGCAGGCCGAGCGGATGTTCGACGAAGCGGAGCGCGTGCTCGGGGCGGAAATTCCCGCCCGGCCGCTCGCTTTTCGTCTGCCCGCCGGCCGCAAACCACGTGGTCGTCTGCGAAGCGAACGTGCGGGACGCGAGGTCCTCGCGAATGCAGGGGGAATCGCACCACTTCGGGAGAGTTTCGTACAGTTGGAGAGGAATGGCGCGATGGTTTGAGGTCAATCTCTTGCCGCTCGTTCTCCTCCTTGCTTCCCGCAAAGTGAACAGCCCGCAGTTGGAGTGCAACCGACCGATCGACCGAAGGCGATCAAACCAGTTCGGAGATGATCGATCGCGTAAACCGCTTAGTTTCTCGCGCGATTATCAACCGAACGAACACCCGGACGATACGAAAACAAGTGAATGGAAATGGGCAGCGGGGTCACGAGTCCGTCGAGTACAACCGGGAACGATTGTTGACCGTCTAAAAGAGAAGCAACACTCGCAGCTGTGAGGAAGAAAGCGGAGGTAAACAAGTCAGCGGAGAGAACGTCAAAACACCCCGCCCGTTCGGCTCGTGTTTCCGCCGTTCCTCTCGCCGTTCGCCCGCCCGCTCCAGCGAAAACAAACCCGACCGGCCGCTTCCCGTCAATCCGGAACCACGAGGATCACGCTGGAATGTTTAACCACGATTTCAAGCGAACGGATGACGTGATTTGAGGCGATCGAATTGCGAAATCCGCGTTCCTCGTGACTCACAGCTGGAGACAGGTGTGGGGGGTTTCGCAATGAGGAGGGGAAGCACAGACGAGGCAGCACCTGGGGCAGAATCCTCCTTGCTTTTAAGTGATCCCGTCGAAATGGAAGACTCTCGCAGGAAAGATCCTCACTGGAAGCTGAACGCCTGGTGAAGGCGCCCGCTTTTTCCAACCAAACGGAAACTTCCGGACTGTTTTCCTCCCTCTTCCTCCCGTTTCCTCGACAGACTTTGGACTCGCAGCCAGACAAACAAACTTCTAATCAGTGCTCTCGCGAGAGAGGGAAACAAACCGCTTCAGATTGCTGCAATTAGCGGTCGAGTCAACAACAATGTTTCTTCGTTTCCTGTTGCCTAATCACAAACCTTTGACCAAAACAAATGACGATTCGGAGGTGGACGATCAACAATCAGCCGCCGATTGTTGTTTTCGACCGCGCGCATCCGCGAAATCCCGTTCGTGACGCCCGTCTGCGTTCTTTCTCGTTTGGCGCGTCGCCGTTCGTCGTCCATCGGAGGCGATCAATTGATTGCAAGACGGGGAGGAGGGATGAACGGCGACAGAGAAGGCGGAAGAGGAAGGAGGTGAGGAGCGGGAGGATTTAAAGTGACCACTCGAATGGACGGCGTTCAGTTGTTTACTCCATTCAGCGAAATCCGCTCGTGATCTTCTCTTCTGCTCGATCGTGAGTTGCTTCAACGATCACGACTCCTTTGACCACTCGTTCTTTAGAAAATGGTGGCCCTTCGATTGCTCTTGCTCGTCGCCCTGATTTTCTTCGTCCAAACGGCCGTCGCCCAAATCTTCATCGGACTCCCGCCCCCGCCGATCGTCCTCGGCGCCCCGCCGCCGCCACCGATCGTCTATGGACCGCCGCCTCCCGTCTACTACGGATGATCGAGAGATTGAAGTGATTCGTTCTTTTGTGTGTGCATTTGACTTCTTGCTTCCGATCTTATCAATGAATAAACACTGATTGACCAGTTGATCTCTTGCGTGTGTCTTTCTTCTCAGTTGAATGAACAAAATGAATGACCGGTGGTTGATTCACGCGTCCTTCACGCCCTTTCTTCGATTGGATCCGCTCCGCTCGATCGAGTGTCCGTCCGGTTTTCCACCGTCGGCAGGTCGTTTGGAGGCCACTTCTTTGTGATAAGCGGAGAGATCACCCGCCAACATGTTTATTCGTAGTCGAGAAGGAAGTGCCGAGCAGGTTGGCGACAAAGAAGTTGATTCTTGCTGAGCTGAAAGACGTCATCCGCAACGAGAGATCAGTGGAGCAAGGTCGCTCGCATTCGAGTGCAGCTGTTGCTCATGCGAGATGCACCCCAGTAACTCGTTGAAAGCTAGAGCACACCATTGAACTCCTGCGAACTCAGTCGAACAATCGAGAAGCGTGTTCTTTGAGCAAGGGAACACCCGGGAATATTCGAGAACGCCCAGGGATCAATGACATGCCGTGAATCAGCACTCCAATTCAAAATCGAAATGCCCGCGGCAATCCAACCGGCGAACCATCGGGTTCAAATGCCTTCGTCGAACACCCACCCACTCATTTGATTCGTTTGGGATGTCTCTAGTTTCTGTTCGCTCGGCTCGGGCACTCCTTTGAGAAGATCGGCGGGTGTTGCGCGATCCGCGCGATCAACCGCCTGCCGCTTGGCGCCCGCCGAAGCGTTGGGGCGATCGGGGGACGCGGAGATCGCCGCCCCTCCCACCCACTTCGGCAAACGCGGCCGCCGAGTGAGCGATCGCGGCGGATCCCCGCGCGTATAAAAGCGGCAGCGGACGAGGCAAACAGAGCATCGGCCTCCCCGTCCACTCACTCACTCACTCACTGCCCACTCACCTGCCGCTCGCTCTCGTCGAAAGGATGCTGTCGAAGGTGCTGCTCCTGCTTGTCGTCCTGCTCGCCGTCCTGGCCGTCGCCGAGGCCCAGTGGGGCTACGGATTCCGGCGCCCGTACTACGGCGGCTTCGGCCCGGGCTTCCGCCGTCCGATCTACGGTGGAGGTTCGTTCGCTTCTTTCTTTTCGTTTATTTAATTCATTTGTTTGCAGGCTTCTACCGTCCTTATGGCTTCTACGGACGTTGAGCACGCTGCATTCGGCCTACCGCCCGCTGTCGTCCCCCAGCGACGTCCTCTGAGTTGTTCGTAATCCCTCTGCTTGTGTACATTTGCGTGTGAAGTGCAATAAACGAAAGAATTTCACATCAGCTCGAACGAAAAAGTCCCTCGAATGAATTGTTTACTTCGTCGAATCGAACAAACAAATTCGCGGCGAATTGATGACCCAATCGATCACTCCGCTTTCTTTCCGCTTCGAATCGAATCGAGCGGCTCGTTTCAACGAAAGAACGTCCATCCAATGGGCGAGCGTCCACTTGGAGTTCGCGGAGAACTTTCGAGAAGCAGCGAGGCGTTCGGCGGTTGACCTCCGCTTTGTTTCGTTCTTTGCACCCGCCGATTGAAGGCAGCAGCAAGAAGTGGACGAGCAAGCTGAAGGACAAGCGGTTTATGGCATCAAATCGACGCTCAATTGCCCGATTGGTGGCCGTAAATCGCTCCGTTGTCTCGAGTCCCAATCGAATGGAGCGGCTGGTGGACAGGCGGCGGGGATCAAAGCGAGCCGCTCGCCGCTGATCGTCGATCGCCCGACGCAACGCGACCAAAGCGGCTCGTTTGACGTCGAGCGGCATTCGGCGAACGCGACGCGACGGCGAACACCCCCGCACTCTCCTCCGCTCACTGCGGTCGGTGGGTCGAGCGGCTGATTGGAAGATTCGTTTCGCCCACCCGCGGACATTCCATTTGGTTCTATCGAAAGCAAAGCGGAGTCGACCCGTCTGTAATCAGAGATTTCTGTCGATGCCAACAACAATGCCAAACAAGAGACCGACAAAAGGAAAGAATGCCCGCAGTCCAGCGCGTTCTTCGACCCCAACCGCTCGACCTCCCGCGTGTGCACCCAAATCAAAGTCCGCTCGCTCGTTCGTGCGATTGACGTCAATCAGCCGCCAAGGAGATCGAGTGCAACTGCCGGCACGCGGGGATCGACGCCAATCGGCCGCTCGACGCGAAAGCCGACCGAAAGTACGCGCCGGCCGCGCATTTGGTGCGCGAGTCGATCGGAAATCAAGGCCACTCTCCACTCGCCAACTGCCGTCTTGTTTGTAGTTGGACGGTTGGTGGGAATGAAAACAAATTAGTGTGTTTTTGTCTCCGCTTGCTCGTTGCAAAACACATGGAATGGGTGGAAAACAAGAGAATTAAATGAGAATTGAAGCGGAAGTTGAGTGGCCCTTGGTACGAACAGGTAACGAGCGATTGACCAGCAAGTAAACAGGAAGACTGCGATCGTTTTAACCGTAAACTGAAAGAACAGAAAGGATCTTCGTTGCCAAGGATCCAAAGCACTCGTTTTTGTTGCCCTCCCACGACCATTGCACTTTAGTTTCTTCTGCAAGCACCGATTTCGAGACCTTGCGGAATGCACGTCCGTTGCGGAGGAGTGCGCGGATCGCGTGGTTTGGGGCACGAGTGCACGTGTCTTCGGCGGGTGTAAAGAGAAGTGATTTCGTTCCCCCACTCGTTCTCCCACCGTACTCGACGGTCTCCAGCATTCCGCGCTCTCCGTTCGGGCGGTTGTTTGTTTCCCGCTCGTCATTGCTTTCGCCTTTCGGTCGTTCGCCCGTTTGTTGTTGGGAAATCGCCGTAAAGCGGACGCCTCCGCACTCACGAACGACGGCGGCCGACGGGTAGACGCAGCAGACGAAATTTAAACTTCAAGATCGTTTCCTTCTTACGAGTTGGACGAACAGCCGACGACAAACGAGCCGCACAAGTGAACTCCGAGCGGACGTGCAGCAATCAATCGGCGCTGTGGAAAGAAGGCGAGTGCAAAACACGCCGCTCGAACAAACATCCGATCAGGCGCGCCGCACTCTGCGCTTTCTGCTTTCAACAAACACCTCCGCAAGTGCCCGATCTCTCGCCGGAGCGAGTGGGTTGACCGACGGAAGATCAAAATTCGTCCGCTCGCCCACGCGTGGGCGGCCGGCCGGCCGGTCGGCGGAATGCCGCGGCGCTCCTCCTTCGACGCGTCCGCCGAGCGGCGCGCAGATCGCGTATTTAAGCCGGCCGCTGATAACCGGACGGACAAGCGGCGGCGACCAGTGGGCTGCCGCTTGCCGCCTTTCTGATCGCTCTGCGGTTGGATGTGCGGGTTGATTTGCGATTAGCTTCGTACTGTTCTCGTGCTCGTCGTGTTTCTCGCTTCCTACTGCTCCAATTACTCACTCACTGCTTGCAGAACCCTCTCGCAATCGAAATGAAGGCCGTCTACCTGCTCTGCCTCGTCGTCTTCGTCCTCGCCGTCACGCTGCCCCAGGTTGAGGCCCAGTGGGGGTAAGCGTCTGAAAAAGGTGCTGACAGTAATCCGCTTCGTTTAGAATGGGGATGTGTAAGGGAGAATTAATTTGTGGCTTTAATACACAGCTTTTCAGACCCTGGAATGATGGGCGGCTATGGAGGTAAGTGACTGAGAGGTGTCTAAAGCTAAGGCGTCTAATTGCAGGCTACGGGATGGGCGTAAGGGATCGGTAATGCTGTCAGTGACTGATATGTTCGCTTAGATGTACCGACCGTGGGGAATGGGCATGGGAATGCAAGTTTATCTTCGTTTGTTGGCTCACAATTAATCTTTTTTTCATCAGGTACCGACCTGTGAGTTTTTGGTTCTATTGCCTGCAGTCTCGGCTTCGCTGTTCGATCCTCATACGCTCCATTGCAGTGGGGGATGGGGATGTATGGAAAGAAGAAGTAGAGGCGTGTTCCAAGTGGTCGTTGGCACTCCACCGCTCGTCGCCGTCCTCTGCTTCTTCCGGCCGTCCACACGAGTCCTCTCGTATTTGTATCATAATAACGAGTCTCTGCTGCAATAAACATCGTGCATTCAAAGTCTATTAGGCAGACGTTGGTTGCGAAAGCAGTGGGGTGGGAATTGAATGAAGATGGTAGATGCGAAAACAGTCGGTCGGCGTTTGTGCTGCTGAACCCTAAGTTCTTCGTGTTGTTGTTGTGAAATCAAGTGGTTGTTATTGAACACACTGGGAGCTGCTCAGCAGAAAGAGTGAACACTCGGCCACGATCTCCTTGCAATCATCTCTAAGCTGGAGTTTGAAAGTAGATGACCTCCATCGTTCGATGTCCGAACGGGCGTAAACAAGTGAAAGCCGCAGAGGAGAGCAGTGAACTCGTGTGCACTTCTTCCGCGTCCTTCCGCCTCCTTTCGTTTTTTCGTCGTCGCCGTCCGCCGCCCGTTCGGGTCGCGCGGACGATTCGAGAAGAACGGGGGCGGCGAACATGACCGGCGGGCGGCCGTTTGTCACTCGTCGACGGGCATTCGGGCGGGCGGGTGATCGACGGGGGCGAGCGGCAAGGGCGGGAAGTAAACAAATTTATTTTCATTCCAATTGCCGTCGTTCTCCACTTCTCGCCGCTCCCCGCTACTCGAAAGCCTTCAAAGATCGCACGAATTGCGCAAGAGGTGGGCGAGACGACGGGAACGGCCGCCGTCATCGCGCGACGAGTGAATTTCGAATAAAAACAAGAAGAAATCGAATGAACGAAGAAGACGAATCGGGCGACAAACAACAACAACGAACGGCGCAGTGCAGACGTCAACACGTGCCCTGCGGCCGCCTCCGCCCGCCCTCCTCGCCGAACACGACGGCCGGCACTTCCGCAGCCGCCCAATCGCCATCGCTTGACTCCACCCATCGATCGTCGATCACCCACCCGGCCGCATATTTAAGGACGGCCCGCAGCTCTCGAATCACCAACCAGCGGCTTCAATCGAGCAGCCTTTGCTTCACTCACTCCTCACTTTCTCCGATCGACTGAATTCGTGTACCCATTGCTTCCATCGATCCTTCCGACTAATCCACCGGTTGTTTAGTTGATCTACTCCATCACAATGCAATCCAAAGCTCTTCTCGTCTTCTGCCTCGTCGTTTTGGTGTTGGCGGTCACCCTCCCGACCACCGAGGCCCAGTGGGGCTACGGGTTGGTTCTGAGGGGTCATCCTTGTGCTCTATAGCTCTGTTTAGCATGGGGTACCCGATGATGGGCTACGGAGGTTTGTAGAAAGGATGTCGTAGTAGAGACTAAACCGAATTGCTTGCAGGATACGGCGGAATGGGCATGGGGTAGGAACCGACTTGAATTTCACTCACTTTGCTTCCTCTGCAGCATGTACCGCCCCTGGGGGATGGGCTACGGAAGTAAGCATCTAAAGAGCGTTACAGGTGTCTAAACCGATCACTTTTAGTGTACCGACGACCCTGGGGCATGTGGGGACGCTAAGCGACTCGCCGTCTCCGATCCGTGCCCTTCAGCATCAGACCTTCTTTCCCTCTTCGTTCTGCAATCATTACTGTACACTAATAAGCGCATTCGATAATAAACGAACACCTGCAACTCGTGTGTCTGTTGGCCATTCAACGAAAGAAGTGAAGTGAACGCGAGTTCAACGTTATGCTTGCTTGCATTTCCTCACGGCTATTCTTCATGTTGGCTACTCTTGCTCGCTGAGAGAAGCACTTCCTGATGTTATTTGGGAGGTTGAGATCAACAAAACAAAAAAAATTCGGTTGAACTTGTCGGTTGGCGGTGGCAAGTTGACGAGTAGCTTTGATCGGCACTTTTTCAGTGGATTTACTGCCTTCTTTTCTCTCGCGGGGAATGGCAGTAGGTGGACAGACAAATCGCAAGGCCTATCGGGACGTGCTCTTCCGTTTTAGCCAAACTAACGGCAAAAGTTTGCAAATCGGCCCAAGCGGACTGGAAAAGCGAACGACCGGGTTTTCACCCACGTTAACACGACGATTTCTCTTTTATACGGCGCTATCCCTGAACAGCCCCCCACCCCTGCCCCCACAGGGACCCCCCTGTGGTCGCCGGCTTCGAAAGAAATCGAACCAGCGGCCTCGCGCAAGCGGGCCAGACTCACAACCACTGGACCACATGCACTCGTTGAGTGGGATGCGCTACTCGGACATTTCTGTCTTCCCCCTCATTTCCCCGTGCAAATTTCGATCCGACCGACTGCCCGGTCAGCTTCCCAACAGAATGCAGCGAGCGCCGGTCGCGTTTCGCCTCTTCCGCCCAACGGCTTCCATCGGGCCGTCCAAACGATAAGCTTCCCCGTTATTTCGCGCGTCGTCAGCTGAGCTTCGGTTATCCCTACGCGATAGAAGTAACGCTGTTCATCGTTGGGTTGCGGAAAGGAGCAGAAAAGCGGCGTTCCCCCATGTTGTTCGACTATGCCGCCATCATGTCCACCGTTCGGCCCGGATTCTTCGCACACAGAAGGCACTTTCGTTCCTCGTCCGGGCAAACGAGAGACAGAACCCCCTCCTTCCACCGGCTGTCTTCCCCCCGGTCCACCACCCGCTTCCCCTTCTCATGCAAATGCGCGGCGCGGGCGAAAGTCGCAAATCGGCCGTATGGGTGGGGGGCTGTTCAGGGATAGACCCCTTTTATACTTGTTCCGCTTGCTCATGACGACCCCAACACAAAAGGCGAAACAGCCTGCATGTCTTGACCTGTCGAAAAGAAGTCAATAAACGAACTAATCACAAGTAAGCGACCAACGAGCTCTTCCACGGCTCACACGAGTTATTCATCCCGTTCAGCGACTTCAAGTGCATTTCACAACTGATCTCAAACAATAAACCCTTCTCATTCGCTCGCCGAACACCTCCGTTTTGTTGTCGAACTCCGACTCCCCTCTCCGGAGACTGCTCACTACCGACTGGTGAACTCGTGGGATTGATCGCAATCAGCTGTTTGATGAACATTCGTTCGCCTGTTTGTCTGTAGATTACTCACTTGTTTCCACCCGTTCCGTTCCCCCAACTGTGTAGAAAAAGTAAAGCGAACGGAAGAAAGCGAAACCTCTCGTTCCCATCGGTCGTTCGTCTGCCGTGTGCTTTTCACCGAAATGGTGATCGATGGGCGCGCCGAACGAGTGGATTCTCCGGGAGACGGTCGGGTTGTTTACTGCCGCCAACCTTCAAAGGTCAAGGTTGTTTGTTCGCGTCGCGCGGTTCGGGAATTCATTTGCGTAATCACCGTTGGCTCCTCGACAGCCTCGTGTCTCCGGTCGGGCTGTTTGTTGAATGCATTCGACACTCCGCCCTCCACTCGGCATCGCCGATCGGGCGCCGCTGATCGCGTACAACCGCCGCCGTATAAAAGCGGCGGCCAAAACGGGCAAGAAAGACGGTCGGCGGCGACGGGCGAGCGGCAAGTGATCACTGCTGCCTCTGCCGCGCGGCGGACGGACGACCCGAATGGTCCGCAATGAACAGCTGGGCCGGCGTGTTTGTTGATTGGAGATGATCGCTTCAGTCCTTCCACTTCTTCTAGTTAGTTGATCGCGAATGTCTGGGGATCGCTTGAACTTTCGGCTCGTTCCCACCGATCGCACTGATCTCTGTGAACCCCCCGATCTCCTTTGTTTTTCTGAGCCGACCGAAGATCAACAGAAACCAACTGCACTTTGACCTCCGATCGCCGCCCGATTGCGGCCTGTCCACTTGTTCGCTTGCCGCGCGGCGTCGTCTTGCGCATTGAGGGGGCGGGCGGGCGGGCAGGTGCCAAAGCCGAAGATTTGCGCAAACCGCTGGGAAACGCGGCGGTCGGCGCTGGAGATAAAAGCGGGCTTGCCGGCCGGAATCTTCACTCGCTCTCGACCTCCTCCTCCGCTCATTCCTTTCTTCTCCTCGTGCTCGTGCTCTCGATCGTGAGTACTCGCCGTCTCCTTCCCCTCCTTTCAATGAATCCCGCTGCTTTCAGAACACTCGAATCATGTCGCTGAAGCTCGTCGCCTTCCTCTGCCTCGTCGCCCTCATTCTCTCGGTCGCCGTCGACGCCCAGTTCTTCGGCGGCTACCCCGGCATGTACGGCGGCGGCTTTGGCCGCGGCGGTACGCATTTCCTCCTCTAGATACTCGTCTAAACATTCATTTTTAGGCTATGGCGGGTACGGTCGCGGAATGTACGGCGGAGGCTTCAACCGCGGTAAGCATCTTCCACTTCACATACTCGTCTAAACATCTGAATTTCAGGCTACGGTGGATTCGGCGGACGTCCGTGGGGTGGCATGGGTAAGTCTTCCTCCATGAGTCCACCCATCTCATCACTTCTTTTCAGGCTGGGGACGTTAGACGCGCTCAAGTGGCCTTGCTCCTGCTCCCGCTCTCTTCGAACATTCTTCTCTGATCCTCCGCCTTTTGTAAATGCCCCTCGTTTGCTCCTCGTTGTAAATGGAATGTTCGTGCCCGCTGGGGCGTCTCTTCAAATAAACCCTAATCGAAATCAACGTCTTCTGTTTTGTTGATCGATCGACCGTTGGGCGACCGATTGAGCGACCAACTGGGGAGCGGGCGGGGAGCGGCAGCGGGAATGCGGGGAGTTGGAGGAAGAGGGAAGGCGGAAGAAACTGAAAGGGTAAACCAAGGAGAAAGCAAGTGAAAACGGCGGTCGACGGCGGAACTTCGAGTGAAGCAGAAGGATCGAAAGCAAAGGATAATTGCCTCTCATTCCCTCGATTTCACTTGGATCTCATTTGAGCGGCAATGAACAAGTGAAGGGATTTGATTCAGCGGGAGGGAAAGTCGGTCACTTCCGCTCCGCCCTCCGCTCACTCACCATCGAAATCCCGCGCACAACCGAGTGCCTTCTTTCTCTTCGATCGACCGAAACCTAACGGCAGGTCGCGGCGGAATCGAAAGATGCGGGGGCGTTTGCAAGTGGGCGATCAAGCGATCGACCGACGCAATTGCAGCGGCAAATTCGTTTGTCCGTGATCACTCGCTTGTCGCCGCTCGTTGTAATGAAAGAGTGAGTAGTGGACAGTCACCGCCGGCTGTAACGCGCGCTTTGACGCACGAACGGCCGCGGCCGCTCGCTCGATTTCCGCCGCCGCCGTTCGCCCAACCGACCCGCCGGCCGCCCGACCGGCCGCTTTTTTCCCACGAGCCGCCCGGGCGGCGGGTCGATCGGCGGGATCACTGGGCGGAAGATCAGCGCCAATCGCCCACTCACTTCTTTCGTCGACCGTTCCTTCCTTCGTTCCTTTCAGTTGTTTTCAACCTTGAATCCAATGAAAGGAGTGTTTTGAAAGGCGGGCGCTCGATTGTTACGACGAACGGCGGGTGAGCAGACGGCCGGCCGGCCGGCGGGGCGAACGGGGCGGACCGCCCGATTCCACTAATTTCTTTTGATTTCGCGCAACTCCCCGTGCTTCCCGCATTTCCACACCGGCGAGTGTAAAGCGGCGCGCCGAGAGCGGAAACCTCGACACGAATTTCGCGCATAAAAGCCGCCAATCAACCGCTGAAACCTCCACACTTCCCCCTTCTGTTGGTCGGCTCTCTTGTGGGGCGTGTAGATGCGGGAATGCGGGGATCTACCGTCCACCTAGTCGTTCAACTCGCTTCGTTGCAGATCGTATCGAAATGAAGTCCTGCGCTCTGATCTGCCTGCTCGTGCTCCTTCTCGCCGTCTCCGTCGAGGCCCAGTGGGGGTAAGCGGATGGAATACTCTAACTGTAATCCTCTCTGCGTTAAGAATGGGGATGTATCCGGGAATGGGTGAGTCCTTGCACTGCAGAAGTCTTTAATTGTCGTCGATGTGTTGCAGGATACGGCGGAATGGGCGGAATGCAAGTTCTAACGGAACAATTAGAGTCTAATGTTCGAACGCGTTCAGGGGCGGCTACGGAATGGGAATGGGCGGCTGGAGGCAAGATAATCTACTATACGACTATTTCTAACAGCTTTCTTCAGACGCCGGATGATGTACGGTGGAATGGGAGGGTGAGCTCTTTCAGCAGCCACTCCGTAGCTTAACTATCGTTTTAGATACCCCGGGATGGGATACGGTCCGTTTAACTCTTCTTCGGCTTCCTCTCGTCATCCTTACTGAACGCAACCCTGCTCATTTAGGCGGCATGGGCGGATACGGCATGGGCGGTTATCCGTAAGCTTTGTGCATTCTCTTCTACTCAACCAAGCCCTCGTTTAAGCGGGATGGGCTACGGCGGAATGTACGGATAAGCGAGAGGCTCCTACGGCTCTTCACCGACGTACCACACTCCCCGCTCTTCAAGTTCTTGATTCTTATGATCTGCTCCTCCAACGGTCCACCCATTCGAACGATCTTAAATTAATTCGTAAAGACATAAATCAAGATTCACTACGAGTGCTCGAATGTGAAGTAGAAGAGAGCAAGAAGCATTCCATCCGCTTTTTTCACTGTTTTCTGCCCATTCAAAACGCCCCAGAGAGACCAGAAACTAATGAGCACGCCGATCGAACGCGCCGAGTTTAAAGTCAACCCGCACGCCCGTTTCCGCCGCGTGATTCCCGCGAGGCGGCCGGCGAGTGGGTTCTGCGAAGCCGCGCGGTCGGGAGTTCGCCGAACGCCCGATCGACCCGCAAGTGCGACTTTCAGCGACACAGACGTCAATTAGGCCGCTTGCTTCGCGTTATTGATGCAATTCGACTTGAAACATTCTCATCGCTTGAGATCAAGGCCGTCGTACGATGGTGAAGACGCCATCAGAGTTGAAGTTGAAAGCAGCAGACTTGTATAATGACCTTCAACAGCCTGTCTCTTCGCTGTTCTCCGCACAATCAATCAAATCACAAATTTATTCAAACAACCTTACAATTAAACAAATCTCTGTACAAGCAAGCGAATACGGGGGCGACATCTTGAGATCAAAGCACTTCGAAGGCCACAAATTACTCATTTGTTCGTCTTCAAACGTCCTCTTCGTGGGCCAGCCGCTCGAACTGCTCGAATCCGTGCGGTCGGCGTTGCTCCACGCGCGTGGGCAACGGGGCGAACAGCGAGGGCAACGAGGGCGGCGACGGGGCGAACGGTTGGATCATTCCGCCGCCAGTCAATCCCCCGTTGATTCCGCCATTGATCCCGCCGTTCATCAGGCCGCCGCTCATCAGCCGGCCGTTCTCCATTTCGGGCATCCCGTAGAACGTCAGTGAGGGGTAATGGCAGTAGGATTCACACTGATAGGCGTGTTTGGAGATTGACTTCGACTCGCAGCAGCCGTGCAGGCGCCACTCCCGGCGAATCAGCAGGTAGGCGGAGATCGTCGAGCAGAAGGTCGCCGCCGTCAGCGCCAACGTTCCGAACGCGTGCACAAAGTACGCGTAGCCGAGGCGTTGCTGAACACTCTTTAGACATCTACTCACTTATTCCTTAGATTCTTGCCTGGTAGATCTCGTTGGCGCCGTTAATGTTCCGATTGTCCAGCCGCATCGCCGCCACAAAGAAGATCCCGTCGCCGAGCATCGAGCAGGCCGCTAAGGATTGGGATTGCACTCATTTCTTAGCATCCTATTGGGCTCACTTGCGGTCATGACGGAAATGACGTGAAGGACGCCGTTGGGCACGAAGCAAGGCGAGCACGCGCCCACGACCATCGACATGAACGCGAAGATCAGCGAGAAGCTAAAAGAAAGAGGGTGATTGGACGTGCAATGTGTAATTAAAAAGCAGCGTGTTTCTAACAACCACTTCTAAAACTTTTATCTCGTAAACACTGCTTACATGAAGAAAAAGATGACTCCTTTGTGCTGGGCTAAACGAGCGTTCATTCGATTAGCTTCCTGTATTCTCGAAACGAACGGAGGAATCGATGGAGCAAAAGTTCCGTGGCCGCCACATCGCCGTCCTCCACCGCCACGCGGATCGACCGACTGGCCGCCGAGTCGAATTTGTACTTCAAACAAGCAGGATTAACTGAAGAGATCGATGGAAGCGTACGGGGCAGCGCTTGCTGGTGCGGAACGTGAAGTCGCGCGGGCGGAGTTTGTCGAGCGGCACCGTCTCGGAGCGGACGCAGTCGTAGAAGATGCCGTGTTCGTGGATCGCGTTGAATTCGGCCAATTCTACCACCTACGGAAAGAATGAGTGGAAGGAAGGTGGGACGAACCTGCCAGCCGGGCAGGCTGATCGAGAGCGCGCAGATGACGCAGCCGAAGAGCGTCAAGCCGATGCCCGACAGGAGGCAGCAGCGCCGTTTGCTCTTGTCGCCCGTCCCGCTGATCATCGAGTGGGAGCGTTGCATTCGGCTTTCGTTCATGAGCGGGGTCCTGCAACGAGAAGGGATCTTTATATTGGTTCTTCGTTGGGATTGGGAGTTGCTGGACGGATAGAACGACACGAAGCTCGATGTCGACGATGAACACGTGAATCCCCCATAAATTCATCCGCCCGCTTCCCGCTCGTCTCTTCTTCGTTCCCCGTCGTTCCCGGTCGTTCTCACGAATTCTTACGCACGAACGCTCGACCGTCGACCATCGCGGCCGCGGGCGATTCGTTCGCAAACAAACGCGGCCGCAAACCCGAACGAAGGCGGCAATCCGCAAAGAAGAAACCGCGGCCGCGAAAATCCGCGAGATTTCGCGCCGTCCGAACTGCCCGCGGCGGCGGCCTGCAAAACGGCCCCCAATTGTCGCCTTCTTTTGACAAACGGCCAGCGGCCGCGACTGTTCGCCTCCATCGCATTGCAAATGCATTCGGTGGATCCGTCGCCAAAACGAAAGCGGAAATCTCGACGCAAAATTGAAAAATCGCCTCCTCCATGTCGACAGCAATTTTTCTCGTCGAGCTCGTCGCTCTTGAAGCCATTGGTCGGCCGTTGGGCGGCCGTTGGGTCAACTACAAAACACACGGCGCTCGTTTCTCGTCGTTTTTTACGAGCGAGACGATCGCCCACTCGCATAGAATTGCATTCGGAATTGCAACCCCCCGCCGTTCAAATGAACGCGCAGATTTACGCCCTCGTTCTCGCCCCACCCTTCCGGCCGCGGCCGTTCGCCGTCGCCTTCTGCTCGAAACAAAACCCGAGGGAAAGTCGAGGGAAAGTGGGGGCAATAAAAGCGCGCCGTTTGAAACCGCCGCCCGCCCGCGCATCGCTTTCGTTCGGGGCAATCGGAAGCGAGGGCGAAAAGAAGTGCAAAAAGGGGCGATAATCGAATGAGAATTGGCAACAAACAAGCAGGCTCGAGATTCCGTTGGGGTTTTTCGTGCACTCGCGAGTGTTCGGTTGGCTGCAGCTGGACGCGTTGGACGTTGAAGTGCTCCCTCGCGGGCCGCCCGCACGTTCTTGAACTCCCGCACCCGCCAACAAGTGCGAGGAAAAACAATGGAAAGCGAATGAATTCGATTATCGTGTGGAGAAAGCGGCAAGAAAATGGAAGAAAGGAAGCAGTGAATTTTGTCTGTCCGTTCGTCCCAAAAGTTCAACCCGCACAAGCCACCCGTTCGACGTCTGCTTTTGCTGTTTGCGTCGCCTGACGTTGATCCGCTTGGGCGCGCCGAAGAAACGAGCGGATTACGAGGAAGCGTGTGCGCAGAGGGCCCCAATCCGCATTGAAACGTGAATTCGACGAAAGGACCTCTGCTGCAAGACTTTGATTTTCGTTCTTTCGAGCCAAACTCGCGGCAGAGTCGGCGGCCAACTCGTCGACAGCTGCGCACACAAAACGACGGCAAAGATCGACGATAGACTACGCGAATCGAAAACACGGGAG
Organism: Aphelenchoides fujianensis; assembly: GCA_024699865.1. Taxonomy (NCBI): domain Eukaryota; kingdom Metazoa; phylum Nematoda; class Chromadorea; order Rhabditida; family Aphelenchoididae; genus Aphelenchoides; species Aphelenchoides fujianensis. Next base: position 139,088 of record JAMPIO010000035.1, on the reverse strand, counting down.
CGTCGGTCGAAGCCCAAAAGCGAGCAACTTTCGCGAAAGTCAACAAAACAAGTGGCCAAGTGAAAACTCCGCTTCGCATAAGCGGCCATGAAGTTCCGAGAGCCGTTTTGACCTCCAGCAGAGCAAAAAATGAGTTTCGGCAAAAATTGTCGCTCTTTTCGGCCCTCGCTCGCTCACGTTCGCCGAGCGGCCGCGCCGGCCGGTGGTCGTCGACGTCGAGCGGGGCGAATAATCGGCGTTAACGCGGAAAAATTATCGAATTGCGGGCCTCCCGCGGTGCCGAACGCGCGTCCACGCCATTCCGGACGTCTTTTCGTCGAACGAACCCAACGGAAACAAACGAAAGCGGAAAGCGGGAATGGAAATCCGAGAAGCGAAAACGCGCGAAACTCTCCGCCTTTCGCCGATGGTCGCCGAAGAAAACCGCCGCCTTCCAACGAGCCGTCGGCGAGGCCCGTCGGCGTGAAGCCGCAAGCCAGAAACTCATTTCCAAAACAACAAGTGGATTGCGGCGGGCCGTTTTGTCGAGTGGGCTCGAAGGCGCGGATTTGACGACGAAGTGGAAGAAAACGCCGAAGTGAAGGCGTAAAGTCGACCGATGGAACAAGGCCAAAAAGCGAGGTGGAAAATTCGAAGAGGGACTCGTGGCCGACTGATCGCTTTCGCACCGCAAACGAGCGCGCAAATCCAATTCGAAAACAAACCATTCGGCCCGCCGTGTTCTTCGCTCTTGGCCGCCGCCGTGGCCGCTCGTTTGCAAACGCTCGAACAAAAAACGAAGCAAGCGGTCGAACACGCCGGGCGGCCGGCGGATGACGGACGACCTCAAAACGCGACCAACTGGCGCCCCCGTCGAGCCGATCGCTCGCGTGGCCGCGTGGGGCTTCCGAAAACTTTCGAGTGTTCGCTCCTGCTTGTCCCCGCCGCTCGTTTACACGTCCTCGTTCACTTCGGTTGTGGTTGTTGCTCGGGCACGTGCACGCAGATCGCGTCGATTCGACGCATAGAGAGCTCCGATTACACGCGCTTTTTATTCGTGCATTCCGTCGAGCAGTTCGTCCGAACGGGTGGTATTTTGATTCCTGCCGTTTCTTTTTAATCGCTTTGTTCGTTCTACATCCATTGGATTCCAATAAACTTTTTTATTCCTGGCCGATTCGTTAACTTCTTTCTGCTCGCGCTCACATCCCCTCCGCCGCTCGGGCGGCACTTCGCATCAGGTAGAACGAGTAGTAGGCGATCTAAACCAATAATTTCATCAATATATTCCATTAAGCGTACGTTGAAGAGCGCGAAGCACGCGGGGAAGGCGATCGAGCAGAATTTGTCGATGTCGTTGGGCGTCAAGTTGCGCAACGAGAACGACGGCCACCAGAAGTGGGATCGTTGGCTCCACGCCAGCTCGCACTTTGAGACCGGGAACATAAACCTTTAATCCACTCATTTCTCATCCATTAGTCATTTGTGTTGCTGCCTACCGCTTCTCGTAGTTGCAGATGCCCTTGGGCGAGTGGGGCGGCGATTCGGTCAGCTGGAACGGGATGCTCTGCTGCAACACGATCGTCTTTAAGCTCTGTTGTGTGCTCCGTTGTGCGCACCCGCTTCTTGTTGCTGCAGAGCATCGGCGGTCGCTTCTTGGCGGCGCCCTCGTCCTTCACCAGGTGCCCGATCACGGCGAGCTCCAGCAGGCTCAAGAAGATGAAGAACATTCCGCCCAGCATCTAAACAATGAATGAGGACGGAAAGAGGAGAGGAAGCGAACCCAGACATCGATTCCCTTCACGCTGAACGTCAAGAGCAATTAGCCAATCGATCAAACTGTTTGATCACTTACTAAGAGACCTTCGGCAGGTTCCTCATGATGTTGCCTGCAAACCGGCAAGTATTGACCGACTATTCTCTTATACACTCACCGAACTGAAAGATGATGGCAAGGAGAGCGTTCTGAAATCACTCGCCGCATTCCTTTCAATTAATCGGATCACTAACGACGCCCAACATCGTGCGGGCGGGAATTGCTCGACTGCCCAACGAAAAGGAGATCCACGAAATGAAAATCGTGAGGTAAACCTGCAAGCCACTCATATTCCTCTTCCCTTCGTTTGTTTGCTTACGGGCATGTAGGCTTGCAAGAAGTAGTAGGCGAGACGCCGCTTGAACGTGAACTTCACGTGCAGCTCGTCCCACATGCCGGCGGGGTAGGGCTCTTGTTTCAGCAGCGCCTCGATTTTGATCTAAACAGAATAATCCGTTAGATGCTTCCGAAACCTTAAAGGCTTGCCATGTCGAAATCGGGAAGCAGAATGTCGCCGATTGCGTAGACGGGATCGCCGTTCGTCGGATTCCACCGCATCTTCACTTCTTGGTTGTTGTAGTTGAAGCTGCAAGAATTCCCGTTGGATCATTTCTACTCGGTAAACGGACCTCTCGTAGATCAAATTGCAGGTCTGCTGGTCGAACGGAAAGTTCGCTCTTCAAACGGGTAATTAGCTGGAGAATCCAGTGGAGTACTCACAAATTCATCGCGCACGGCCCCTTCGCTCGTACTCGGTAGTTCACCTAAAGCCAATAGATTATAGCTGGAGTATAAAGAAAAAGAATTTTGTTACCCAAACGGTCCCGTTCCGGTACAGAAGCTGCAACAAACAATAAATTTCAATAGAAACCGATGGAACGAACCAAGAAGACGTTCTTGAACGGACTCGAGTGGATCTCCGCAATTTTCGAGTTGATGAAGCAGGAGTTGGGCGTCCACAGTTTGTCCAGCACCTGGTGATTCAAGCTGAGGTTCTGCTTGCACGGCGAGAGATGGTCGAACGACAGAGCGGAGTCCCACCAGACTTCAAAGAAAGGAATTAGATTGACTTATTAGATGCACGAGTACCTTCGTTGATGTACAGGTCCAGCTGCAAACGAACACAATTACTTATGTTTATCTGCTCTATTGCTACCTCAAAGTCATTGGTGATCTCGTCGATGGAAGTGATCGCTTGGACCCAGAACTCCACGGCCACTTCGATTCCATTCGACTCTTTAAACAATTAAGTAGCAGTAGGATAGCTGACCACCCAAAAGCTTACGAGGAATCTTGAACTTGTTGTAGCCGGTGCCGTTCAGGAGTTTGTCGATGATCTGCGTGTCCGACGTGCAGTTCGGCTGAACGTCCGCTTCGGGCTGGTCGGCGGGAAACACGTGGACGATGCCGAATTCGCTCGACTCGTGCTGGAAACCGCCGGCCGGCAGGAAGAGGGCGACGAGGAGTGAACAGAACAATGCGAAGAACATCGGGAACTACATTTTTCAGAAATAAGTGAGATGGAACACTCGAGAGCACGAATCAAAGACCGTTGGGCGACCTTCGACAAGCGAAGCAGCCGACCGTTCGCAACCGGGCGGCCGGAAATCCCGAATTGGCGGCCGGCCGAGGCGTGTAACACGCAAGAAACACGAAGAAGCAAAGGAGGGAGTGGAGCAGTGAATGGAATTAAAGCGATTAGTCGTCACTCATTTACATTTCGTTTGTTCTCCACTCACGTCCTCCCTTCAATGAGCGCACTGCGGGATGCTTTTTGCTTCCTACTTCCTCTTCGACCGTCGACTGCCGACCGTTGACTGCCGAATGTCGACTGAGAAGTTGCAAAACAAGCAAGAAGAAAGCCTGCCGTGCTCATCCCGCTGCCCATAAAGCGGAAATTCGACGAGGAATTCCACTCGATTGGTTGCGATCAAACGAAATCCACGGCCGAGCGGTACGTGACCTCCCCGTCGACATCAAAGATTCCCGCACTCACTTGCGGCAATTCGAAGAAGCCGAAGGGGGAGACCGGAAGTGAGCAACCCGAACAAGTCGCCCGTTCATCCGCGAAGGAAGCAAAGCGGGCGGAAGACGTGGCCGCGAGAACTTCCTGCGGCGAGGTGGACGACGCCGCCGCTCGTTTTGCATTCCGGCGGTCGTTTGATTCGATTCTTGGCGATGATGCGATGAGAGAACTTCCTCGTCCTTTTGCAGGAAAGACTTCTGGCGTGGAGTCCGTGGTGGAGTTCTTTGACCCACCCACCCGATCATTCACCCGCTCATGAATATTCAGCGGGATTGGAAGTTGCGGAAGTCATGTACGAGAGGCGGATAACGAGGCATAACTAACAGCAGCAATTATTGGATTACGAAGGGTTCGATCCGCTATCGCTAGAGGAAGACTGCAAACTGGTTCGCCACAATCAGCAACGGGTTTGGTTGCAGACTCAATCAACGCTCCCAAGCAAACTAAAGCAGAGGAAGCCAACCGACCGGCTTCTTACCCGCACGGCCGGTCGGTCGGTCGGCACGCTCGGTAAAGGACGGCAGAACGAAATGCGGACATTCCGGAGGCTAAACACGATTGACTGGAGACGCGTTCAGTCGGCGGCCGGCTGTCGTTCACGCGCCGTCGTCCAATTAGCCGTTCGACGGGCCGCCTGCCGACAGAAGGCGACCGAATTGGTGAGTAAACAAGAAATTGCGGCAATTCGGCCGTTTGGTTCGAAAGAACGGCCGTCGGGGAGTGTGCTGGCCGGCTGGAATGCTTTGCACGTTAAGAACACCAGTCAAACACAAGTAGATTAAACGATTAGCTGCCGCTTAACGATCGCCGTGCAGCCGCCGTGCGGAGGACCACCCACCCACTCGCGAAAAGTGATCTTGAATTCGTAACTCGACGCACGGGCGACTCGTTTACGGCCGTCTAATCCCCGTAATCACGGCCGAAAGAACGCGCATTAAAGCGAGCGGTTCGAACGGCCGGCCGGGTGGCTCGTTACGGGCGGACGGTCGGCGGTTCGAACGCTCTAATCTCATTCCCAAATACCCGCTACCGACACCGACACGTGAACGAAGCGGACGGCCAGGCGGCGGAAATGAACGTCGGGTGCGGAAATTAACTCCTTTCCGTTAGGACGATCCGTAAATAAACACCCGCTTACCCAGTGGTCGATTTGTTCCAACACAAACAAAAGATCCTGCATTTGAACTCTCAAATGTACGTGCGTTGTTTGATCCAACAAGAAGTGATTACAAAGATGAAGCTATGCATTCATTGCTCGTGTCCCTTCTCCAAGTTATTACCGATGATTCGAACACGGCGAGACCATTCGACCGATCGTCCAAGCGATTGTACCGAGCTGTCCCCAACGAAAGAAACGCCCACGTGCGTCTTAACGGTCAGAATTTCCGCTCCCAAGCAACAAGTTCTCGTAGCCGAGTGGTTGCGGGCGCGGATTGCGGTGCGGCGGGTTGCGGTTTCGGAGCCGGTTAGTGAGATCGATGTGCTTTGTTGATCAAGTGAAGTCGGGTCGTGTTTGGGTTCACGGCGCCGTACAGCGATTGATCGTTGGACGGTACATATCCCCTTCAACATAGCATAAGACGACTAAACTTGCTGCGGACTTGGTTGACTCGTTCGTATCTCGACGCGCCTTGTCGGCTGAACACCCGAAACAGCGGAGACTTCGTGGGCTCCTCTGACGCCAAGAGGCTGAATGGGTGCAGGCACGCTAGGGTTTTGCACTTTTTGGTTTTGATTTCGTTCCAACTCGTCGAGAGCGCGCCAAAAACGGACTTTCTACGTCGTTCCGCTCATTCCCCAGAAGAAAGTGCGGGTTGAGGTGCTGATGTATTTTATGGCCCTCTTGCGCTCAATAACTCGTCAGGTCAGTTTCAAGTTGCCGACTAACGCACAAGCTGTAATCATTTCGTGTACATGTTTGCAGTTTGTTTGTAGCAATAAATTCGAGAAGTTCGTTTCGGTCGTCTTGTTTTGGAAGCTGTTGCGCAAAAAGAAAAAGTAGGCGGGCAAGAGAACGGCGTTGCCGCCGACTTTACGTCGTCCGCCGATCACCCGCCGGGCGGAAAGTAAAAAAAAGACGGCGGCGAGAAAGTAGGTGGTGATTGGAGTTTAAAACCCCCGTTTCGTTTGTGCGTTCCGCCGGTTTTAAACTCGCGCCCCGTCGGCCGAGCGACCGGAACGGGACGGGCGGCAAGTCAGTCGGAAGGCAGCGCTTTTGGTTCGTGGGTATAAAACGAACGAAAGAGTGAGTGGCGGGAAATGGGTCGTGTTTACTTCGCGGTGTTTCTTCCTACTAGTTCGTGTTGATTTCCGTTCGATCTCTTACCGCTTCCTACTGACTGCTTCCGTTTGCAGCAAGATGAACCGAACTCTGCTGATCCTCCTGGCCGCCCTCCTGCTGGTCGCCGTCCACGTCCACTCGGCCGCCGTCACGTGCATCGAGGGCGCGAAGGTGCACGAAGACGGCGAGACTTGGGTTCGTTCCGTTCAACCCAATGCATTCCTTTCATCCTCCTTCCTTTGCAGGAGAGCGGCGGCTTCAAGAAGAAGTGCACCGTCTACACGGAGGGACAGGGTCTGATCGAAATCATCGGCGCGGCCGATGCGGGCGGCTACAACGCCGCCGAATTCAAGAAGGGCGGCCCGCGACTCGCCATCTACGACGGCAAGACGTTCGCTAACCTCAACGGTAACCTCGAGTAAACCGCTGTGTAAATAACCCTTGAATAAACGTCGGAACTGAGTAGTTTATTCGATTGATTGAGCGTTGAGTAACCGGCAATCGATAGCAAGAGCAAGAAGATTACTTTCGCCGCAACAAGTGGGTCGTCTTGAGGAGTGCGCGGGGCGTCGTCGTCAGAAGGAACTGGAGGTACGACTGTTCGCGCGGGTTGATCACTTCGGCCGATCGTTGAACGAGGCAGCGAACCACTTTGTTCACGTGTTGCGCTCGGCGGTCGTCCAGCCACAACTTCGCCTCGAATTCGCTCTCGAACGGATGGCCGCCAGCGAAGAAGGCGAGCTCGAGCACCTGCTTCGCTTCGGTCATCGAAGAGCTCCGATCAGCGTTGAGGAGTTCCGCGCACTTCCTGCAATCCGGAGGTGTCTACCGATCTTAAGAACCTAAAGAAAACCTTAGGGAATTGGAGAAACGAGTGCGTTCGGGAATTTCGGGCAGCGCGCCCTGGATCTTTCGGTTCAGGAGGGTGCAGAGAGCACGGAGCGCGAAGCGGCAAATGCCCACGTGTTGAGGCGGCGAATCGCGTGCGGGCGACAGCTGTTGATCTTCGACGCACTCCTCTTCCATCGTGTCCTGCTCGCACAAACCAAGGGGGATGAAATGCGAGCCGGAAGCGAACGAACCCGCAGGAGCATGAGCCGCGGCAGTTGGTCCATCGTTTGCAGAAGGTTCTTCGAGTCGGGATTCGCGTACGAGAGGATGAATTCCTTGAAGTTGTTCGACAGCCACTCGATCCCATCGGATTGGAGGCATTTGAGCGCACTCAGGAGTTGGATCATGATGAACGCGATGACCTCCTCGCACTTGTCCGCCGAGATGTTCTGCCGAAAGGATTAAATAAACAAAAGATTCCACTCACTTTGTGCACGTAGTGAGCGGCGAGTGAGGGCAACGAGCAGACGTTCATTGCGGGAAGGATTTGAATCCGAACGGAGCTCATTGGTTTCGGCTCGTGGCCCGCCTCGTGCAAGAAATGCCGCAGTTCGCTCTCCAGCTCTTCGAATTCACCCAAAACGGGCGGCCCGAAGCGCCGCTCCGCCTGCCGCCCGATCAGCGGCGCGTACTGCCCGGCCGGCGAGATCTGCGGAATGAAATCAGCAGAAGAAACAAAGGGGAGGACGAACCAAGACGGCGATCGGATGCTCGCAGTACGTGGAGTCGACGAAAGCGGCGTCGAACAGAAGAATGCGGTCTTTGACCAACGTCGGGGAGGTCGACTTGAACACGATGTTCGACAGAGAGGCACTAAACAACGAAGATGCAAGTGGAATACGAAGAACTTCGTCGCCCAACTCACTTCTGAAAGACCTCCGGCCCTCCAGCCACCTTGGGCGCGCCCAAATCCCGCAGCAGCTGCGGGAAGCTCTCCGAAACGAACGTCAACGTTGCCGAATGGTGGACGGCCATCTACGAGACTTCCGTCGTTCAATCCACTGCGGAGAACCCACCTGATGGAAGAGGCCGTCGGAGACGCGCGAGGCGACCGAGCCGGTGGGCGAGCGGCCGCGCGTTCGGTCGGACTGCGGACTCGCGAGCAACATCGAGCTCGCCATCAGCCCACCAATTGGACGGCGCGGGTTGACGCTCAACGAGAGCGAAGAGCCGCCGCTCTTCAGCAACGAAAAGTTCCGCTGGGTTGGGCGTCTCTTCAAACCGGAGGAATTGAAGTGAATGAAAAGAAGAACGTACGGTGGGCGACTCAAAAACGACGTCCTTCACGATCCCGTCGTCCTCCGAGCTGAACGTTTCAACGACCGCCCGGGTGGTGCGGGGCATCTTCGTCGACGGCACCTTCAAGCAAACGAGCGAGTGAAGAGCTAAAAGGATAGCTTTGTTTCGCACCTTGGCACTGCCGTCCTCCGAACTCCCGTCCGCTTCCTCCAAGCTGACGGTGGGCGAGCGGAGGCGCGGCACGAAACGCGTGGGCGGCGGTCGGGCCGAGCGGAATTGCCGCTTTTGGGGTTGGCGGGCTTGAGCGGCGGTCTGCAACGAGCAAGCGCGTGAGTGCAACGTGTAAACAAGACGGAAGATTGTTGCAATGCGGAAAGCAAATGAAAGCGATACGCAATGGGCGAATGAGTGGATGAAGGACCGCACACGCCGTGCAAACTGGTTTCTTCCACGGCCCCGAAGCGATCATGAGTGATTGCAAGACTGCGGAGCGTGAATTCACGTCCCAACGGTCGGCCGACCGGAAGGATCGTCCTCGTGCACACGCCTTCCGCCCGCTTGCTTCTTGTTGATTCTTCAACTTAAGCCGCGCCCCCGTCCCGCCCGCCCGCCCGCCCGCCGGCTTCGTTCGCTCGTTCGGCCGGCGGATCGGCCCGCGGGGCCACACGTTTGAGAACCCGTCGAGTGTTTTCGATTGCCCGCTTCTTCGCACGCGTGTTTGCGGAGATCTCCACCGGCAACGACGGCGTGCGGGTGGATCAAGCAGCAGCCCCGACTCACTTGAAACAAGCTCAAAATCTCGCGGAAATTCGCCGACTTCCGCTCGTGTTCCGGCTCGCTGGTGCGGCGCGAGCAGTCGGAGGTTGCGGAGAGCGGCGGGCTGAAAGCACGTGACCTCGTCGTTCAACCCAAACCTTAGAGCAAACCTCGTGAACTCGCCGAACGAACGCTGCCGATCGCCGAGCGGATGGAAGCGGGGCGACGGCAGCGGTTGGAACTAAACGAAGGTGAGAGAAGAAGAGGAATGATTGAGTACGTCGATAGGAAGAGAGGATCGGCTCGCGGGCTGGGCGTGGAGCCGGAATTCGGTTGACTCGCCAAGTAGCCGCCCTCGAACGAAGGGATTTTGATGCGGAGCTCGCGGAACGGCGCCATCTGATGCGGGAGTGCTGAAAGCTGTAAATTGAACAAGCTGGAGAGCTCCAACTGCGAAGAGGAACACGATTGATCGAAGGAATCCCCCTTGCTCAACGGAAATTCGAGTGCAAAGTGCGGGAGAGCGAGCGGAAGACAAAGCGGCCCGCTGACCTCCCACCCGGCCGACTGGAGACTCCCGCCCGATCGCCCGCCCGCACTCACCGTCGGCCGCCTCGGGGCTCGAGTCCGACGGGGCGGCTGACCGCCGCGCGTCCTCCAGCGGCGGGCTGCTCGAGCGGCGGTAGAGGCGGAAAGCGGAGTTGCGCGACACCGCGAAGTCCGATTGGGACCTGCAAACTCGCCCGGTGATCCACGTGCTCCTCTTCAAGCAAGCGGAAGAACGGACCTGTTCAATCCGCCCGCCGGCTTCTCGAGCAGCTCGCGGCGCACACCGCGGCGATTCTTCGGCCGCTGCAGCGGCGGCGGTGGCGGACAAACCGCCACTTCAGCGTTGACCATCCCGTTCGTTCGTTCCGTCCGTCCGTCCGTTTGGTCGCTTGCGCAATTGATCGCTGGAGATGGAGAGCTGAACAAACACGAGGGATTACGCAGCGATTAAATCATCGGAAGCGAACGGGGTTCACGTCAATGCAACACGAGAACACGAAACGAAAGAACGAGCGGGTGAACGAGTGAGCGAACGGGTGAATCAGGAAGCGTTCCCGGCGGTGCGGATCGAAGACCGCCGCCGGCCGCGCCGAGCGGCCGCAAATCCCGCCGTTTGTTTGCGTTTCGATCGAACGTGAGTCAGCGCCCGAAATGACGAGTTCAATCGGAAATCCCCCGGCCATCCGTTTGCCAAGAGCAAAGGATGAACTGGCCGGCGGTGTTTTGCACAAAAAAATCGCTTGCAAGCAGAAGCGAGCGGCAACGTGCACGAGTGATCGGCCGATCGGTCGGCCGTTCGACGTCACGAGCGAGCGGCCGAGCGACTCGGCGGAAATCCGATCCACCGCCGATCGTTTCGCTGCGTGCCGCAAAAGTGAGCAATTGAACTCGCCGGCATTGATTCGAAGAAGCCGAGTGTTCGCTCGTTCGCTCGAATCGACCCGCCGGGCGGCCGGTCGCCTCACGCGCGGCACTTGAGGCGACGCCCTCGTTTCTCGCCGCCGCCTCTCGAGATCGCACCCGCCCGCCCGACCGCCCGCCCGCCCGCACGTGCAACCGGCAAGATCACGATCGAACCGACCGGAAGCGAAACGCGTGGTTGGGCCACAAGTCGAACAACATCTCTGTTTTAAACTGGAAACAATAATGGTGAGGCCGTTCACGTAGTTGCTTCGGTAATTAATTGAAGGTCCACTGACTTGTTCCACTGACGTTTGTTTCTTGTCTATTGTAAACGACGCTCTTTGCACCCCCTCACACAAAGCGGAAAAGGAAGTGACAGTGGATGTTCGTAGTGCGACCGAAACGAGTGGCTAATCCTCCACGTTTCTTCATTCGATTTGAGGTCACTCCTCCATTTCCTTTCCACTTGCGTCCTCCTCCTCCTTCGTATTCTTACGTGTAGTTCACGGCCAAGAATAATCGGAGCGGATTGCGCAATCGTTCAGCAGCGGAAAGAAGCCACTCGTTCCGCTCGTTTGCAGGAAATCCGGCCCAAACATTCGGGATATTTCGGGCGACTAGTAGCCGCCGCATTTGGACGCCTGCCCGACTTGTTTACGGCCGGAGCGGAGATCTCTTCGAAGAACGAGCGGAATTCTCGACTGTACGAGACGCTAGGCGAGGAAGCCCCACAGTTTAAAGAAGAAAGGAGAGCGGGGGATTGTTTTCGTCTCGTATTGATGACCGGATGGTGGATGAACTAAAGAATGAAGTGAATAATGAACCCCCTCGATGGTCGCTGGTCATTAATGCTTCAAACGGACGAACGAGCGAAAGGTTATTGATTGTAGCTTGAGAAATCCCCGCTGCAAACGACGGCATCCGTTCGCTTGTTGTTTGTTTTCGTGGCTCGTCCGTTCGTTGGTGCACACGGCTGTTTCGAAACAATCTTTGGGTTCTGCCTGCAGCACTCCAGTTGATTGAACAAGGCGCTCACAAGGGATGAACGGATGATCGGAGGTTCAGCGGGCGGGAATTAAGAGCGGCGACATTTCGGTCGAAAAGACCGACCGGGCGCTTGGCCCACGACTTCCGTTCGGCAGCGGGATTACGGCCGTTTTCCATCCAACTTGGCCCGTTCGTTCGCTGCCGAACGGAAATTGGAACGTGCAAACGCGCGGATGGTGGAAGAACTCGAGGACCAAACGGAGGGAATGTTCTCGACTAATCCCACGAATTTCGAATCTTTTCGCTTTTATCTACGGCAAAATTTACACGTACGAACGGGTAGAGAGAACAGTTAGCTACAGGCGATTCGTTTAAAGAGCGGGGCATTGGGTTCACCAGTCGACTCGAACAATCGACCAGCGAACTGAAAGACGGCGGGCAAGTGGGTCGGTCGATTGCGCGTTTAGATGTTCAGGTTGTCCACGACGATCAGCGAGTTCGGGGCAACAGAGCGGAGCGTCGCCAAGAACGATTGGACGTCCTGCACGGAGAACCCCTTGCGCAATCCGTCTTCGATATCGATCACAACGTCCGCCTTGCCTTCGGCCTTGTTTCCCGGCAAGCAGCTGAAAGCAGGGAATTAATTAGATGATGTAAGGGATGTGTAAGCAATGCTTTAGACACATCACTCTTCTTCTGTACTTACCGACGGTAGTCGAGCGCCCAGTACAGATCGTGGTCGGCGACGCGTCCCCAGGTCTTGCGAATCGAATACTTGGCGGCGAGTTGGTCTTCGAACCACAGAACGCGGAGGTTCTTCACGAGGACCCACTTGGACTTGAGGATGGGGAACACGTGGTAACGCTTGAGAATCAGGTAGTCCTCGTTCAGGGACACGAACTCGTCTTCGTAGAGGATCTCGGCCATCTCGTCGATTCGATTGATGAGTGGGTGGGTGAGAAGAAAGCAGAGGAGAGAGTGGAATGAGTGGATGGAGCGGAGTCTGCCCCTCGTGCTTAAATACGGCCGAGAATGCCCGCCCCACCCTCACGCCGCCCGCCTGACCGGACGTCATCGTCCCCACCGGTCGCCTAAGTGGAAGAAGACCCGCCCCGCAGTGCCCTCCGATTAGCGGAATCCCCCCGCTCGGCCGGGCGCACAGACGGGCGGCCCGCTCTCGCCGCACGTGACGTTCGACTCGTGTGCGTCGAGAACGGGCGGCTTCCTTCGGTGGGTAATTAGAAGCAACTGGTGGCTTCGTGACATCGCGGGTCAAAATGACGACACGCGGCGATGAATGAAAGGAAGAAAGGGCACAGAGTACGGCACGTGTTTCGTAATCCTTTGTGCAGAGAGATGAGTGTTGTCTGCAGTGTTGAGTGCGGTTAGAAGGCTGTAATTTTCTGTGTACTGTCTTTGCCCTTCATTTGTGTTCCTAGAATAGAAACGATAGAAGGTCGATGAAATCAGGCGGCATTCCATCAGCTAATTGCTCGTGCCGAAAGTGGATTCGTGCACTTGAGCACGCAGCCTTCTGTTGTTCGATCAGGCGCCCCAATCCGCGCGCCTTTCTCGATTGCTCGTCACAAACAAAGCGACTTGTTTTTATTTTTGCTCAAGTCGGGCGGCCGCTTGACGCACGTCGCGCGTGGATTCGCGGATCGTCGTTGCGGCAAGCGGCTTCCGCTCGGCCGCCGGCTGCAGTCGAGAACTTCTTTTCGAAAGTTCGACCGCAAGCTGCTTTCCGCCGTGCGCGATCCGCTGGGAGCGAGCGAGCGACAAGCCGGAGCTTTGGGCCGCTTTGGGCACAAACACGCTCGTCCGCCCGGCTTCCAACTTGCCGTCCGCCCGCACGTCAATCGCGGAGGATCGCCGAGTGGACGTCAAAAGAAGCAAGCAAGCGAGTCGATCGTCAGCACGCAGCTTGCAATTGTTTTCGACAACTCGCCGAACGTCACCCGCAGCTTCGTTCGAACTTAGCGGAAGCCTTTCCGCTGTTTCGTGCACGTTTTAATCCCCCTCGCTAAGGTCGCCGAGAAGACCGCAGCCGCGTGTGGTCGTTCGTTCCTTGCGGCCCGCTTTCGAAAGCCGGCCGGTCTTTGCGGAGCGGAGCAGAGCGGAGCGGACCAGTGGCCTGAAGGTTCACTAACCATTGCTCTCTTCTCGCTCCAATGATGGGACTTGTTATTTCGAACGCGGGATGGAAGCGGAGGGGAATGCGGAAGAAGTGGGAGACGAGTGGAGGGATTAGCGCAACGACCACTTGCAGGAACGATCGACGGCGGCGGGCGACGAAAACGGTGGTCCCTCCACTTCGTACGAAAAAGGCAGACTTCATCGAACTAAAGAAAGTGCGCAATTGAACCAAACGGAGGAAAACAAGAGAGCGTAACGAGCCGAAGGACCGTGCCGGTTGTAGTCCGCAGAAGTGCGTAGTTTCGTAACGAGAACTCTCGTTCGAGTTGGATGTATGAAGGCGGAAGTGGCCAAGGCACGAGTGTTCCAAGAAAACAGGTTGATTACACGGTTCCGTTTGCAGCCGGATGTTTTGCTACGTGCTAACGATGGTGGGGATTTGGACGGCATTCAACAGTGTTTATTGAGCTTATGACTTTAGTGTTCAAAGCTCGTTGTCAGCAGCATTGTTTACATCAGATACCGGATGTTTACTGCTTGCTTCCGGTCGTCAAACCGACGCGCTGCTGGTCGACGTCCCAAACGGCACATTTCTCGCGGAGAAACGGAAGGCCGAGAACGTACGGGACCGCGTAGTTGCCGTCGCTCAACGAGACGAACAGCGCGCACTTGTTGTTCGCCAGACCGATCTGAACGAACAAAAGATAGGTGAAGAATACAGCCTTTCATCGGCTCACGTCCAGCACGTAGCTCGTCGCCGGAATAGGGTAATCGACGCCAGCGATTGTCAGAACGATGTCTGGAAGCGAGGCCACTTGTTTGCAGTCAACGGTGAGCACGTGATTCTTCCAGTCGTAGTCCGGATTGAGCGCCGAGTAGACCGCGTCGTACGCTTGTTGGTCCAACGCCAAAGTGGAGCATCCCGTGTCCAGACGGGCCGATTTGCGGCGACGCGTCTCAAAGCTGCCGACTTTGAAGCTGCGGAGAAAAGGAGTGAATCCTTGAAGCAAACGGTTGATCGTACCCCCAAATGTCAATCCTCGAACCGCCGTCATCGTTAAGGTTGAGAGGCACGTAGTTGAGAGTGGAGTCGCAGTGTGCCTGGTCAACGCCTCCGATTGTAAGGAGAGCGTTGTTCGACGACTGACCGGGCAAGAGGCGACTAAAATGCGCAAATTTAGAGCTTTAAGTTGAAGGATTTCGTTTACTCACGCTCCAATCCAAACGGTGAACACGTGCTGCTCGAAGCCCATCAACAAGTTCACGATCAGCGAGTCTTCGGGATCCGTCCAGTCGTCATCCTTTTGTTGTTTCAACACCCGCGCCTCGTCCAACTTCCACGACAATCCGAGCACTCCGTCCGTGGGAAAACTGGTGGGCAAGTAGGTCCAATCGTCCACGTCGATGGCCGACCCAAAGGTTTGGTTCCAGCGAGCGGAAGTGCTCCCCGCGGTCACCTACAAACAATTAATTGAACTGTACTGAAGATTATTTCGCACGTTGACAAAGTCGTAGTAAAAGCGGCAAATCGGCACGTACGCGCTGGAGTAGCAGTCCAGGTTGTTGTAGTGTTTGACCGCTGTGGTGGACTTCCTGCAAAGCAAAAGGCTGAATGGAAAGAAGTGGAGAGAACCGACAGATAGTCGTAGGCGTGCTGCCCGGTGGTCACGTTGGGATTGTGCACGTCCAGCACCCAGGACATCAGTTGAGTCGTCTCCACCGACACTGTGAACTGCTGAGCTGCAAGCAAAAGATATGAGATTGGAGGAGGATGGGGTGAGTTACGAGGCGTTCCAATGGACAGGTTGAAGAGCAGAGTGTCCTCTGAAAGTTCAGCATTAAAGAAAAAGCCGCAATCTCTGCAAACGAACCAACAGCTCCCGTCGGCATGTCCGGTTTGCTGCCGTGGGGGACGGAGTTGGCGGCGCGGTGGACCAGTGGCAGCTCCAGAGGATCTGTTCGCCTTGCGGTCGCTGCCAACAAGAGGAGTGGAAGGAAAAGAAGGAACTTCATTGTTCTGCTTGCAACAATGGCCCTTGATCAACACTCGTAGTCGATTCTTTTAAACAAAGCCGCTTGGAGTGATAGAAGAGGTCGGATGCGTGGGAAGGCGGTTAATTAACCAACTAACCGCTGTTATCGCCCGTCTTTTGCTTCCACTCCCTCGTTCTTCCGTTCAAAAGTGATCGGGAGAATGTTTTCTTGACGAGCGTGGCATTTAGACAAAAGATGAGATCACCGGACTGCTTTGCAGTAAAATGAGTGGGCGATAAGAGCAATGGGAAAGAGGCGGCAAGTCGTAAACTCAAACACCTTAAACTCTTTCATGACAGAGCAAGTGCGCGCTCTTCGTTCACCTTTTTGTTTCACTCTTGTTCGCTTTCCTCATAAGAAGTCAAGCAGACAGACATGCAAGTACTCTGCCCTACGGACTGCTTTATTTTACCAATTAGACGAGAATGTAAGCGAATGCGTTTGATCGGCGCACCAAAGGGCGTCGTAGTCTAAAGACCAGCGGAACGATTGCGTCTAAGGTTTCCGCAGTTGACATCATTTCCTCTTCGAATGCCCGTTAGACTCGGAACGATTTGCGGAATGGTCTGGTGATAAGCGTCAGGTAGTGCACTTACCAGACGGCCGCCTCCGCATTCGACCGCTCTTATCGTCAAAAGCGTTGCATTTAAAGGAGGGAAACAAAGACTGACTGCAACTCCCAATTGAACGCTTTAATGAAGTCCCTGGTCTGCTTTGTGCTTCTGCTGATTCAAGCGACGGTGGCCGCCAAACGAGCGGCGCCGCTGAAGCTGCCGTTGGTCCACTGCGCGGCCAACTCCGTCCAACGCCGCATCAAAGCGGATCTGCCGACGGGAGCTGTCGGTTTGTTCGCGCCATAAGAACTCATCGATTACTGCGCTTTAGAAGACGCTGTTCTTTTCAACCTGTCCATCGGAACTCCTTGTAACTCACGCCTTCCGCCCTTCCATCTTGACACTCCTGCTTGCAGCTCAATCCTTTAGCGTGTCGGTGGAAACGACTGAACTCGTGTCTTGGGTGCTGGACGCGCGCAATCCGAACATCACAAGTGGTCAACACGCCTACGATTACACGTTTGTTCTTTCTCTCCCATCAATTGTATTCCGTGGGTTGCAGAAAGTCCACAACGGCCGTCAAACATGCCAACGACCGGGATTGCTACTCCGATACGGTCCAACCGCTTTGTCGCATGTACTACGACCTCGTCGATGTTGGGAGTGCTTTTAAGCTCGAATATATGTCTTTGGCTTTAGGTGACGAGTGGGAACACGTCCGTTCACTGGAATCAAACAATCGGAGCGGCCTACCAGTACGACGACTCGAAGTTCGCGCTCGCAACGTTCCCCACCGACGGAGTGCTCGGCCTGTCGTGGAAGATGGACGAGGCGCGTTCACTGAACGAATCGAAGAGCAACGACGGCTGGACGGATCCCGAGGATTCGCTGATTCTCAACTTGGTCGCGAACTTCGAGCAGCACGTCTTCACCATGTGGATCGGGGCGCGTCCCGCGCCCGGTCAGTCTTCGAACAACGGTCTCCTTACGATCGGTGGAATCGACTCGACGCATTGCGATTCGACGCTCAACTACGTGCCACTGAACCTGAACGACGACGACCACGGGTCAACAATTGACATTTCCGGGTACCAACAAGCAATAGCTTCTTTCGATCAATGCTTCTACCTTCCAGCTTCAAAGTCGGAAGCTTCGAGACGCATCGCCGCAAATCCGCTCGCTTGGACACGGGCTGCTCAACGTTGGCGTTGGACACGCAAGCCTACGATGCGGTCTACTACGCAGTAAATCCCGATTACTCGTGGGACGATTACGTGCTCACCGTCGACTGCGGACAGCTCTCCTCGCTTCCGGACATCGTTTTCACCATTGCCGGCGTCGATTACCCGATTCCGGCCACCAGCTACGTGCTGGACGTGAGCAGAACGATTTTTTCTCCATTTATCTTTCCTCATCTCTTCCTCGTCGTTCAGATCGGGCTGTCAAACAACAAGTGCGCCCTCTTCGTTTCGTTGAGCGACGGCAACTACGCGGTCCCGTACGTCCTTGGCCTCCCGTTTCTGCGCGAAAAGTGCGCCGTTTGGGACGTCGACCAGCAGCGAGTGGGTTTCGCGAAAGGCAGTCAGCACTGATCACTTGCAAACGGTTGAATAAATAGCTTCTGCATTCACATCGACGAGATGTCAGGATGGAAAGAATGCAGAAAGCATCGCAGCTACGAGGGCGCAAATGCATGTGGCATTTCGTTCGTGAGGTTCAAACGAACAAGCGGCGTTGTTTTGGGGGTCAACGAGCAGGACCGGGCGTGGGTCGGCTTGCACCAGGCGCCCGCCATTCGCTGCAGCGGTCACTCACCCACCATTCGATCGCATTCTCCTTCCGCCGCTCACTCGCTCCTGTCCAACCCAATGGCGATGATGAAAGCGGACGCCCGATTGTCGCTGATGATGCACGCGCTGAGCACCGGCCGTGAGGACAATCGTTTGGATTCTTCTGCCGTCGACTACCTGGAGCAGCGCGATGTTCTTCGACTCCGAACTCTCCGCTTCCTCTTCTGCTCCGCCGCGTTCCCCAACGTCTTCTTTGATCACAGCGGGAAAGACGGACGGAAGGCGGCGAGGATTGATCTCGAGGATTCGATTGAAGTGTTCTCTCGGTCGAACGGAGAAGCGCGGGCGAAGTTGACCGAAGACCACGCGACTGCTGCTTCGATTGCTCGTTTGCTGCGCGTGGCTCCTCTGGGTGCGATCACCGTGGACATCCGAGCGTTCGAATCGTTCAGTTTCGCACAAGCACGCAGCTGGTGCTCGATACTTTCGGTTCTGAAAGGTAAGCAACAATCATTCGGCTTTCCTTGCATCGTGGATTTCCTTAGGCCATCGCAGTTTGCAAGTGATTGGATTCCGCATTTTCCAATGTCATGAGAGTGTTCCGCTCGTTCCAATGCTTCGTGATTTTATGCCCGCCAAACGGAACACTCTCGAGGTGTGGGACTGTCGTGCTACCGCTTTGTTGCTTGCTTGGCCGGCAACATTGGAGTGCATCTCGCTCGATGCACAAAGTGAAGCCTCTCCTTGTTCGTCTTCTTTCCGAATGCTCTTGTGCGTGATTGAATGCTTGCAGATCTCCAGCCGTTCTTTCGTACTCCCGCCAGTGTGTTGGAACTGTACGCGCGAATGGAGAGCATCATTGCAATGGGGCCGTCAGTTTCGTAATCATCAATTGAAGGACGGCTTGTGTTTAGAGTTGAAAGAAACGATAAAGTCGAGAAGATGTGCATCAGCGTGCATCGGCATCAAAATGCCCACACCATCAACGACGAAGCATCAGAAAAAGGACCATGGAGCGAACAAAATGAGCATGACCTTCGTTTGATGCTCAAGAATCTTTGCTCGTTGAACGAAAGCTTCAAACTGCAAATCAATTTTGCGGGATTTGAAGAATGGGGCGTGAGCTCTTTCTTTTTTGGTTCATTGTGTTGAGTTGTTTGCAGTACTGGCCGCACGCCTTACCGGCGTTAAGCGTCCTGGTCGCTCGTTCCTTCCGTTTGGTGGAGTGGGCGAAAGAAGCGGGTGTTCACTTGTCGGCTGTCAGAACACAGATCGATTTTCCCAATTGGGAAAACGTTCAATCGGTTTGTTGACCGTTGACAAACAAGATCTGGGGCATTCATTCATTTTTAGGCGCCGGATAGCACCAAAGGGTTCTTTGCGAACTACACCAAATTCTCTCTTGAAACAGACGACTTTAACGAGAAAATGGTCGCCGTATTCGATGCCTTTAAACATCCGATCGTTTGCGTTTACAACATGCAAGTAGACACAACTGAGCTTTCTTTCGTCCTTACTTATCCCTTCAAATACGAACCGTAAATAAATTCATTTACACAAACACACGTTCGAACAGACAAAAGAACGCTGTGCATCCCACAGATCAATCCACGAGATCCAAACTCCGCTCCCAGACGCCCGTCTTCCTCCGCGGCGTGTCCAGCGCCCCGTACGAGGAGGGCGTTTGAAGCGGGAGGAGTGAGGGGCCAACGGAGGAGAGTTTCTTGGAAACGTTGCCGGCCACCGAGTTGCCGCGCGTTTCGGGCAGCCAGAAGACGAGCAGGACGAAGAGAAAAACGCTCATCACGAACGGCGGCACGTAGTAGAGGGCGCCGATCGAGTGGACGAGCGGCAGGTAGAGCATCACAACGGCCGCTCCGAAGAAGACGGGCACGATTTGGAGGACCTAAAGCAAGGAAACGATTGAATTCGATCGATTCAAGCGGACCTCTCCAGTGGCCGCCTTGGAGGAGAAGGGCGTCAGTTCGGAGAGGATGATCGCCGGCAACGAGGCGATGCCCAGCTTGTAGGCAGCGTGCCCGAACGCCATCGCGATCAACCCGACCACCGGGCCGATGCTCTCCGACTTCCATTGCGCGATGCCCAGCCCGAACCACTCGCAGCAAACGAGGGCGCTCATCGCGAGGAAGAGCGGCCGCCTGCCGGCCCGCTCGATCAGGTACGGCGACAGAAAGGTGAACGGCGTCGTCAACACAACCACCGTGTTGATCCCGGTGGCCGCATTCTCGGCCCGAAAGCCGACGTCAACGAGCAGCTGTTGGATGTACTGCGATTTCAGTTGGAGAGCAGAAATGGCGGGCACGAGTCCACAGATCACAACGATGATCAACGGTTGTCTGCAATGGAGCAGTGGATTTCGAGGAATGATTGCGCTGCGAACCTCGTCCTCCGGTTCTTCCACACGGCCTTTAGCGGCATGTGGTCGGTGTTCACCAATGCTTTTTCTTTCGTGTACTCCAGGAAGACGTGATCTAAACAACCCTTGATGAATTGCTTCCTATTGACTGCTTACTGGTGTCCACGTCCTTCCCGCGGTAGTAGACGAGTGAGTCGTGGGCGGCGAAGCGGTTCTTCTCGTTCAAGTAGAGATGTTTCGGCGACTCGGGGAAGAAGACGGCGGCCGCCAGGTGGACGACCGCGAGCGCCAAAGCAATGGCCGGAAGTCCCCACCAGAACTGCCGGTTGCCGAACACGTTCTCGTGGATCACCGGCTGCAGCGACAGTTGGACGACGAAGTTCCCCGTGCTCAGCAACAGAGCGACGGTTCCTGCAACGCAGATCAGTGTTTGATGAGGAAATGAGTGACTTACCGCGTAGCTTTGGAGGAGCGCATTCCGACAGGTAGACGATCATTACCGACTTGAGAGCTGTGTTTACTACAACGGCTTAAAGTGAATCAAAATTCAGTTAAATCGACCACAAACCTCCGCTCAACAAGTGGGACAGCGCGAACAGCTCGACGGAGACAAAGTAGGCGGACGAGATGGCCGAGCAGGCGGCGATGATCCCCAAGATGTCACTGCAGTCACTCATAATTGTGCTAAACGCTTCGGAGCTCACCGCACGTAAACACTCGCTTGTTTCCGCCCGCGGTCCATGAGTTTGCCCACGAGGAAGCCGCCGATCAGCATCCCCGCGTAGTTCAGCACGGCGACGAGCGAGTGCACAAAATCCAATCTGGAAGCAACGAAATAATCGAGGAAGTGGAGCAAAAAGACTCACTGACTGGCCGTCATCTCGACGTTGTACCGCTCGGAGATCGACTCGTTGAACATTTCCTTTAGCGGGAACGAGAACACCGACAGGACGTTGTTCTGGACCTTTAAACGAAATAAAATAAAGTAATCTAAACCACATTAGATGGTTTTACCTCGCCGAAGGAGGAGAAAATGGCGTGAACGCCCGTCACGAACAACAGCCGGCCGTTCTTCATTTCTCCGCGAAAAGGTGGCGAGAAAGCAGAAGCGGCGAGTTTTAAACGACGGCGGAC
Source organism: Aphelenchoides fujianensis (assembly GCA_024699865.1). Lineage (NCBI taxonomy): Eukaryota > Metazoa > Nematoda > Chromadorea > Rhabditida > Aphelenchoididae > Aphelenchoides > Aphelenchoides fujianensis. The sequence continues at coordinate 117,636 of JAMPIO010000035.1, read as the reverse complement.
GATCGCCGATCGGAACACCGCCTTCTTATCGCTTTTGCACCCGCCCGCTGGCCGTCCTTTCTTCTCTTCGCCTTTCCTCCTAATTTTTAATGGCCGCAAGGTCATTTCGAGTAGTCGGCAGGACGAAGGCGTGAAAGGACCTCACACGACGTTAATTTCTTCTATGAGCAATGAGGAAGTCGTTTGTCTGGCTGAGTGCTCGTGATTCCGCTCATTAATTCAAGGCTTCTTCCGCCTTTCACTCGACGATAAGCGAGAGGATTCGAGGAACTTTCCCACGATCAACCAACCCGTTTTAGTACTCAGTTATTTTATTACGTACTTGAGGCAACACTTATTAGCGCTCTTCGCTCAAAGATTATTAGTTGAACTTGTGGAGGAAGGCGAAACAGATGAGTTCGGGCGCGTGCAGCTCGCACCACACCGCACTGGACGCCAAGTACGAGAAGTTGGAGCGGGAGCAGACCACGTCGAAGGAGGCGTTGAAGTGGAGCTGGGCGGCTGCTTGGATCTTCCGCTTCGCCACGGACGGCGACTCCAGCATCTGCTCGATCATGATGGCGCGAAGGTCGTCGTTGTTGCACCGCGACGGGTCGAGCGTCTTCACTTGAGCCACCCGAACGCCCTGCGCCCGCACCGCCTTCTTCTTCTTCTTCTTCTTGGCGGCGGGACTCGTCTGATCGTAGGGGAGGGTGTCTGCGAAGAAGCGATCAATCTGATGCGAAAGAAAATGGTGCTCACTGGGGTTCTCGAGGCCGGTCGGCTGCAGGTAGTCGGGGGAATCCTCTTGGTTGTTGTCCGAAGGAGGCGGAGGCGGCGGAGGCGTCTGGAAGGTGGTGGCCGGAGCGGCGGTCTGCTGCTCGACTTCCGGCGAGTACGCGGGAGATTCCGGCGCGTAGGACGAAGAGGAGGGCGGTGCAGGGGGTGCGGGGCTGAAGATCTCCGGCTGCTGGCTGTAGACTTCGGGTTGTTGCGTGTAGACGGTGGGCGTGGGGGTGAACTGCTGGGTTTGCTGGACGGGCGGCGAGTACTCTTGAGCGAGTGGAGTGAACGATTGCGCGTAGTCCGACGGCTGCAGGTCGACGTTCACGTACGCGGCGGGCGGCGCCTGGGCGGGCGTCACGGTTGCCGCGTTGTACTGCGGTCCCGAATTCGCCGGCAGCGAGTTCTCGCTGTACGTGGCCGGGGCGACGTTAACCGGAGGCGGGGGAGGCGGCGGGGGCGGGGGAGCGGCCGACGACGAAGCAACTTCGGAGTCGAAGTAGACGGGCGCCGGTGCGGCGGTCGGGGCAGCGGGCTGCTGCTGGTAGTCGGCCGGCTGCTGGTATTGAGGCGGCGAGACGATTCGCGCTTGGATCAACGGCGGCAGCAGGGCTTGCGGGGCGGGCGGCGATGCGTAGCCGAACGAGTTCGCGGCTTGGGGCAGCGGGATGGGCGCCGCATACGCCGGTTGCTGCAGCGAGACGGACGGTGCGGGCACGAACGAAGCGGCCGGCTGCTGCACGTAGGCGGGCTGCGAGTAGCCGCCTCCTGATCCAAACGATCCACCGCTCGAGCCGAACGAAGGGAAGCCGAACGAGGAGCCCGACGAGTAGCCGCCGCCGCCGCACGAACCGCCGCTACAGCCGCCGGATGGGCCACAAGCCGGCTGCAGGCACACGGGCGTCGAGGCGGGACAGCCGCAGCCGCTGGAGCTGCCCGTCCCAAAGAACAGGGCGGCGGTCGAAGGCAGCAGCCATAGGGAGACGGCGAGAGCGAGGGCGAAATCCAACCGCCGATTTTCTCCGCGCATCGTGGGCGAACTGAAGCGAAAGAAAGCGAAAGCCGGCAGCCGCCCGCCGAATCTCCGCCTCGAATCAACCGGCCGCCTAATCGGGGCCGCGGATCAACAAACTCTCGCCGTAATCTGCGATTCGTGCCGCCCATTTGCTTGCGGGCGGCGAAACTCGTTCACTTCCGGGCACCCGCCCGCAATTCGTTTCGTCGGTTGAGGGCGAAAGCGGGGGGTTGCTGCAGCAGAAGCAGGCAGCTTGCTCGTTTATTCTAACAAACAAATGAGCAGAACAAAACGATGGAAGGAACAAACCAAGCGACAAACCAGGAGAGTTAGCCCAGCTTGTAAGCGAAACAAGTGATGTCGCCCTCTCGAACCTCGCAGAAGATTTCCGTTGGGGCGACGGCGGCGGCGAGGTCGTCCTGCGAGCAGGCGGCGCCGAAGTAGCCGCCGATTTGCTGCTTGGCCGCCTCTTCGATTAGCTGCGTGGACTTCGCGATGTCCGCACTGATCGACTGCAACTAGCGATGAGGAGGAAGTGGAGAGCACTTGCCTTCTTCATGATCTCCGCAAGGACCTTGTTGTTGCACCGTTCGGTGACCTCGGCCGCCTTCGCAGTCAGCAGTAGAAAGAAGAGCAACGAAAAGAGAAGCGAGGAGAGGAGAAGAGTTTGCATGCTGAAGAAACTGCTGACTGATTGCCCACCCGAACGAACAGCAGGCAGCCGCCTTCTTTCTTCAATCACCATGGTTTACAATTCAATTAGATGCCCTCTCCCACCCATCCATCCACTTTTACACTCCTTCAATCAACGGAACGCAGCGAACGGACGTCAATCGGAGGGTCAGAAGCGAGCGAGCGGTCTCCATTTGAACCGACTGGTTCCTCGCGCCCCTGCCTGCCCTTCAACTCTTCACTTGCTCGCCCGCTCCTTTCTCCTCGACAGTCGGAGCGGAGCGAAAAGGTCACGCGCTTCGGTAAATTTCGAGCGAACGAGCGAGCGGGCGGGCGGTTCACTCCAAACTTTCATTTCGACAGTCGAATGGGGACTGCACGCCCGGCTGCAAGTGGAAGTGGTGATGATCGTCGGCAATCAATCGGCAGATTATTTCGGGCTCCTTGATCAACAGAGAACGCTTCGGATTGTTTGTGGAGCCCCGCCGGAAGGCTCCTCTTTCCGCTCGCTCGCTCACGATCAACACGCCCGCGCGCCGCTCGCGCACGCCGCGGCCGATCCGTCTGGCGCGTTGTTTGCGCAAAACCGCCGTCCGACTTGTTTCTTCCGGCGGCGGCGCGGCGTGTGCATAATTGGGCGGGAAGGAGGAGTGGGAGCACGCGGAGGAGGGCTGGACCGGCGGCTGTGGAATGAGCACATTCATCTTCCTCCTTCCTGCCCACCATCCTCCTCGTTCTTCTTCCTTCTTTCTGGTTACTCATTTGCACTCCTCGCGTTCCTGACATTCGTTGGAAGTCGGCCGTCCAGCACGCTTTGCATCACGAACTCGGCCGTCCGAACTCCAAAGACATCTCCCTCGAAGCCCCCGACATCTTTTCCTTCCGGGTTCATCGCCAACCGACCGCCACAATCGAAAGAAAGCCTCGGCGTCGCGTGACCTTCCGCGCCGATTGCTTCGTTCTGATTTCAAAAAAGGGAAGTCCCCCGCTCGCGTGTTCCCCGTCGTTAATGAATGGTCGAATCGAAGCGACGAGAAGTGTTCGTTTGATGATGAAAACGACGACTTTCCGCTCCGCCCGACCGCCCGACCGTCGCGCCGTCCCCCGCCGCGTGTTTTGTTCCCGGAAAGGACCTCGACGTCCGTCGCCCGCAGTTGTCAAACGAAATGTTCATCTCCGCTGCCGCCTCCTCGTCTTCCGCTTGCTTTGTTCGACTTCACTCACGTTTTGCGGCGAACGTTCGGCGGCCGACGGCGCTCGTTGGGGACGCCCCGAACACTCGAACGTCCGTCCGCCCGACTGCCGCCTGCGGCCGAAATGCCGCGGCGCGCCGAACGCTCCGACGAGGCGGCCGCGGGCCGCGTGTGTCGTCTTTTCGTTCCGACTTCTGGCCGCTCGCTCGCCCGCATGCAAACGGCGGTCGTCCAATTCGAAGCGAAGGAGCCGCCAGCGGGCTTTCGGCGTTGCCGCCCGACCGCCGCGACAGGCCGCCGGCAAACTTGGCGGGCGGCTTTTGGCCCTCGAGCCGGCAGAACGCGCCGAGTTTTTGACGGGCGGGCGCCGAACGCGACGACCTCGCTTGACGTTTCTTCAAGTGGATTCCCGACGCGAACCTCCGAATCGAAAATCGCCCGTTCGTTCACGTAAACTCGTCCTTTTGATCGCCGTTTTTTACGATTTTTCGATTCACGAATGCCGCCGGTCGCCGTCGGTCGCCCGCTGCTCGTCGTCGTCGTCGTCGTTTGACTCACGAATTTTCCGTTGGGGAATCGCCGCTTCGTTTGTTCCGCCTCTTCGCTTCGATCTCGCGCTTGATGGCCGCCGTCTTGGCACTTGCGGCCCTCCGATCTCACGAGCCCCCTCGCGCACTTATGATTTTCGCGCGCTCGCCGCCGCTCGTTGCGTTCGGGAGTGACTTTGCGCCTCGTTTCTCGCTCGCCTTTTGTTTGTTTGCGACGAGTCGAGAGTGTCTTCGAGAGCGGGCGGCGGGCGGGCGGCGAGTAGGCGACTCGTTACCCGCATTTCCCGCGAATTTGTTTCCAATCGCATTCGCACGCACGCGGAACAAAACGCGCCGATAATTCGTGCGCGATTTGTTGTGCGGATTTGCGGGTCGTTCGGCAAAATTCGTTCGGAGATTAGCGAGTGAATTGGAGGGCCGCTTCCTCGCGCACTGCCGCGCGTCCGCGTGCTCGCCGTTCGTCGTCGATTGAACTCTCGCTCTTCGCTCCCCGTTTGGAGTTCGCGCATTCGAGAGCGCGACGGGGGACAAAGACGAGCGAGAACGCGCGTGTGCGCGACGTGTGTTTGCTTTGTTGACGACCGGCGGTGGCGTTCTTTCTCGGGATTTTGACGTGGACGAGAACTCGCGAACGTCCGCTCTCGACGTTCCTGCCGTTCGGTTCTGTTCGGTCGCTTCGTTTCGGTCGCTCCGCTCGGTTCGTCTTGTCGGAAGTAAAATCGACGTTCTCTTCTACCGCGTGCTCGAGAGCTCGATTCTCGTTAGACGACGCGAAACGAGACGTTCGCTTCCGCTTGCGGAAAAACCGAACGCGAATGAAGGGGTCGGACGAGCGGCGTGCCCTCGGTCGAACCCAAAAGTCAGCTGTTTGCCGGCTTTTTGACGGGCGAGCCGTCGGCCTTTGCGACGTCCCGACTTCCTTCGAATTTCTAATTGCTTCCACTTCCTCTCGTCTTTCGGCACGCTTTCCGCCCGTCCGGTCGACGTTGGAATCGCGAGCAAAAGAAGAGCGCCGTGCGTTGCGCAACGCGCGCAAAGCAACGGCGACCGCCGACGTCCTGCTGACCTCCTTGCGTCGACTTCAAACCGGACTGCGCGCATTGTTCGCGCGGCGCCGTTGGCCTTGGGCGTCGCCCCGGCGTCACGCGTTTCGATCGCGAAATGCGGGCGGATTTGCGGCGTGAACTCGGCGAGCGAGGGGCGCGTGTTGTGGGTCGCCGGGTGCCCGCATTCTTCCTTCTTTCTGCCGCGTAATTGCTTTTGGATCAGGCGGTCACCCGCTTGTTCCTCGAATTGTACGCTCTTGTTCTTCGCTCCCTCTTTGCTTCTGAGCGGCCATCACTTTCGAATTCATGAGCCCCTTGCCGCGCTTGGCGCTTGTCCGTTTGACTTTTGAAGCCGGCGGCCATTTGGACGTCAACCAGCGAGCCGCCCGTCATTCCGTCCGCCCGCCGGCTCGTCGCGTCGACTGCGCAATCCACCCGGCCATCTGCCCGAGCCCGAAGGCGGCCGCGAGCGGCGATAACGATCAGGCGGGCGGGCGAGAAGCGAAAAGAAGCTCGGGGCGAGCGCCAAGTGGACGTCGAGCGCGGACTTTCTGCCGGCCATCACGTGGCTCCATCTTTCGAGTCGAATTGAAGCGTACAAAACCTCGCTTGCTTCCAGCCGGGCGTGGGAATCTTCCGGCGATCTTCGCGCTCGAACGCGCCGCTGATGGTCAGTCGGTTCGACAGCGGAGCGTGAAGCAGACAGCCGAGCGAGCAGGAGGGAAAGCGGGCGGAAGAAAGGGAGGGCGTTGATGGAATCAGTGAAAGTTGCCCGCCGGCTGCCCGAGGGCGTGAAGGTGAACGAACGTCGAGCGCGGTGAGGTCGGCGGTCCATCACCTCGCCCGCCGTTTCGTCTCTCCGCCTTCAAACGAGCGCCGACCGGTTCTTTCGGCTTCCTTCTCATCACAGCCGCCCGCCCGCCTGCCCGCTCCCTCGCCGCCCTGTTGCTCGCATTCGGGCGGATGTTTTACGTCGTCTTGTTATGCAACAACAACATCCGATGAGCTCATCAAACCCATCCTTCCGGCCTTTGTTCTTCTTCTTTTCCGTTGGTCTCTCTTCCATTCTATGCCTCCGTCCTTCTTGTTCAATCGATCGATCGAACGAGAGAAACGTGAAGGCGGGAAGACGGAGAAGACGGGCGGGCGACTCGATTCGTTCGATTGGGCCCGCAATTTCCACTTGTGCACCCCACGGTCGGGGCGGAAGTTGTGACTAAATTCGGTGCTTGCATGACGGGCGGGCCGGCCGGTCGTCGTTGTGCGGGACGCGACTGCAGCCCGGTTTTCCTCCCGCTGCCGATTGCCGCCGCCCGTCCGCCCGTTCATCGGCCAAGTGGACACTCGATTGTGGGCGCGTGGAGTGCGCGGAAGCGAGGCGTGACGCTCCGACTTTCGCTTTCCGCCCGCCCTCCGCCGCTTCCCTCTCGTTTCGTACGTGTGCTCGTCGTTCGTCCGATCGTTACGTAACGAACGATCCGTAAAACGACGGGCAGTCGCTTCGAACAAAAGCCGCCCATCTGTCTGCTCGTCACTCGTTTCGTGCACTTCCCCGTAGTTCCGAACGGAAACGTGCGTTCCGCCGACGGAACGTGCGGCTGATCGTGAGCGAGCGAACGGACGATCGAGTGCGTGAGTGCACTCGGTTGTTTGGTCTCCTTTTGATCGCTCCTTCCTTCTTTCGATCGACTCAAGGAACTATAAGGAAGGACTGCCTGACGTGCACGAGTCTCCCTTCCTTCAGGCTCTCAAGCGAACCCTTCACCTCTCGGTTGCCTTGCGTGCGTTCTCCCGCCCGCACTCACCCCTCCATTGTAATCGCGACCTTTTCCTTTCCCGTGTGATCACGATCACCTCCATTCTTCCCGCGACAATCAACAAGTGGGCGTCTTTTGTCTTCGCGCACGTCCACCTCTTGTGTTCGACCGACCGACCGCAAGGAATGACCACGTGGACGCGGCGGGCGGGCGTGAACTCCGGCGCGTGTTTGCGCGTCGGCTCAACCCGCCGGCCGGGCGGTCGCCTCGCGCTGATGGCCGACCGAAAGGATCGCATTTCATCGGCGGCGGCTTTGCGCTGCGGTCAACCGCGAGAGGCAACAGTCGCGCGCGGCGAGTCGCTGCGGGTTCATGGGCTTCTTTCGAAGCTCCACGTTAATTAAATTAGAGAGAAGTTGGTCTCCATTCGAACTGTTGTCTGCGTAAGCGGGCGCTTCGATTCGATTCGTTTCTTTCTGCTGCTTGAATCTACGGAGAGCAAGTGCAGAGTTCACTCTTCTTTCTTCTTATTTGTCCGCATATCCCCCACTCTTCTCTTCGAATCGAGCGGGTACTCGACGGAAGATCGCGCGATCGAGCGCCCCGAGCGAGCAGAAGGAAGGCCCGATTCAACGCACTTGTTTTTTTTTTGTATTCTTCGAAGAGGCGAGTGGGGAGAAGTCGGGGCACCTGCGGAGGGCGACGACCTTGAAGGGGGCGTCGTGAGCGAAAGAACCCGCCGCCGATTCGCTTTTTTCTTCTGCTCGCTGTGAATTTTCGTTCGAACCTTCTGCTTTTGATTCAAACGAACGATTGCCATGACTGTGAGTGATTTGTGGGATCAACTGCCCACTTATTCGTTTGCACTGGGGAATTCGGTGAGTGAGTGAGTGAGTGGGCAAACGGCTGCACAATCCGTGGAATTCTCTCTTCGTTTCGTTTGTTTGCGCAACCGCAGCGGCGGCCAACTCCCGTACCGCCCGTCCGCCGGTCGCTCCCAACGGAATCCCCCCCGAGTTTCTTTGCGGATTTTCCGCACCGACCGCCCGCCCAAGCGATCGATCCGCCGCCCGGCGTGCCGACGGGCGTGTTTCACTCAATTAGGCGCCGCACAATTGGGCGGCGGGCGGCGGCGAGTCGCCTCGGAATCGGCGCCTGTCGCTGTCGCTGTCGGCGAGTCGGTCGGTTGCGTCAAGGCGGAAAGTCGGAGGAGTGATTAGCGGGCAGTGCGGAGCGGTGGGTGGAAATGAGCGGGAAGTAATCCACGCACGTTCCGTTCACGTCGTTGCTCAAGAATCTTCCATTCTTCGATCAACCTTCAAGTGATTCACGTACTCGCTTGCTCGTTTGTTCGCAATCAAAACGGGATCTTCGCGCCGTTCCGCTCGCCGTCGATAGAATCGAATTGAAACCGCCCATCCGCCGCGCGTCTCCGCCGAGCCCGCGAGTCGAACCCAAACGACCTCCGCCTTCATTTGGGCGACGAGTTTCGAAACTCCCGCTCGTTTGTCCACGAACTCCTTCTCTGCTTCCTCTCCCTTCCGCCCTTCTTTCCGTTTCGTTCGTTCCATCGTGATCGGGAGTGATGAGTGCGCAGTGGGAGCAAACGCCCGTTTACGCCCGCCGTTTGCAAACGACCGAGCGGTTGGGCGGGAGTCACGTGCGCGTGTTGTTTTGCTTTGTGTTCGCCCTTTTGCGGCTCCCGGATTGATCGCCTGGTTGGTGTTCCCTAGCGTTTGTTGTTTTGATTCGATCGACTACGCACCTCTCGTTCAACGAGTGATCGCTTCGTGTTCGTGCTCGCGAGATCGCGACCTTCGAACTTCGACCGCCGTTCGACCACCATCGATTCCTTCCGATTGCAGCGAGGACCTTTGCTCTTCCCGGTGATCCCCCGAAGCTGCCCGCACTCCCCCTCTTGCCGCCCAGCGGGTTCATGACCGCCGACTGTTGAGATGAGAACGCCGATCGAACTCGCGAGTCGGCGCTCACTCTCCGCCCTCTCGCTCTCGTTGCTCTTCATCGGAGTCTTCAGTAGTTCGGATGTCGTCCAGCGAGGTTCGTTCTCTCTAATGAGTTCGATCTACATTTGTTTCCGTAGGTTCGGGCTCCTCCGAAAAGCAGGAGGAGACGACCGCAGTGCAGGCGGCTGCGGCGGCGAAACGCGCCGTCTGGCAGCCGGAAATGAACCAAATCACGTGCTGCAACGGCGGCCGCCCCACCGCACCGGAGAACCTCGTCCGCAACTTCACGCTCATCCCTTCGGACTACACGATCGAAGAGCGAACGGTGGACGACGTCACGATGAACTGCCGCGATTTCGAGGTTCGCTACCTGGCGCGCCGCAATCGCGTGTTGTCCGAAGCGGATGCGGAGATCGACGGCGAAATTCCGCTCAAGTGCAGCTGCGCGAACACGGCGCCCGCCCATTCGCTCGATGCGAATTGCCGCCCGCTGCCCGACTGCAAGAATCACGGCGTTCGCGCACCGTTGGCGCCGCACCAGTGCGTGTGCCCGCAGCCCTTCTTCGGCGAACGCTGCGAGAAGTACTGCGATCAGGGACAACGCCTCGTCGGGCACAACGGCCGCGACTACTGCTCCTGTGTGCCGTTCTATCAGGGCGAAGAGTGCCGCGACATGTTGTGCCTGAACGGCGGTCGAGAGGATCAGGGCCGTTGCATTTGCCCGCCCCAGTTCCTCGGTTCGTTCCCTCCTTTCGGATTGAAGTAGCAGCGCTTTGTTGCAGGCTACCACTGCGAAATCAACACGAACCACACGGGCGGTCCGGGCGGCTCGCGATTCCAGCGATTCGGCGATCAGGTGCCTTTGCTTTCGTTGGATTTTAATTGATTTGCGTCGTTCAGGGCAACGAGATGTTCACACGGGACGTTTCGGGCACCATCTTCTCGTTGGTCATGATTTGTGTGCTCGGTTTGTTCCAGTGAATGCCCTGCACATCAACAAGAAGTTCTCTTTAGTGATCTCGATGTACCTGCTGCTCAAGCATCGAATGCAAACGCGGTACCTGAACCGACGGCCCGATCTGTTGGGCGCCTGCAACTTTCCGGTGCCCGCTTCGGTTTCGGTCGGCGCAAGCGGTCCGGGCACGAACTGCTTGAGTTCCGCACGAAGAAGCGACTTGCTGTCGCCGGACGATCCCCGGCTCTACTCGTTCCGGCCGGTCAGCTCGACGTTCGACTCGGCGCCGCCGCCGTACTTCCAGCACCGAGGTTCGTCCACCTTTCTTTCGTTTTAATCCCCGGTGCTTCAGGTCGACGAGGCCGCGACGTCCTGCCGCCGCTGCCCACCTACGAGGAGGTGACGAAAGCCGACCGAGAGGCCGAAGAGTCGGCCGAATTCTCGCAGCGATCGGCGCGCGGCGACGCGACGGCCGCGGGCGGAAGTTCGCAGGCCGCCGCTCCGGTCGAAGCGGCGACGCCCGGCGAGCAGATCGTCGCCCACGTGCGCGGCACCGAAATGGTCCGCTCGTGCACGCCCGCCTCCGCCTCCAGCACCTCCGCCCGCCTCCACTCGGAGCTCGAAAGTGGCGGCGGGTCGCCCGACGAGCGCGCCGAGTCCGCTTCGATCCACTCCGAAGATTCGAGCGCTTCGAGCGAGTCGGCCGCCAGCTCGAAGGACGAACGTTGAGCATCGATTGCTCGATTTATTTTCGTCATTTCTTTCTTTGCGGCTTCTCTGCTTCCTCCATTGTGTTGCCCCTCTTCTTCGCCCCAAATGCCATCCGACTGCACGGCGATTGTGCGCTCGGTTTGCCCTTTCCTTCTTCCCTCTCCGCTCGTCTTCTCGCCATCATTCGTCCTTTGATTCTGCAGTCGAGATTCCCCGCCGGTCCCTGTGATTTCCTCGCGTTTCTTCCGAAGTTTTCGGCTCAAAATCCCGGTCTCTCCTTCGTCCTCCCGCATTTCCTCCCTTCCGTTCGACCAAATCCTTCTCTTCTCGATCGATTGTACAGCCCGTGAGCAACGAATCCCTTTCGTTCCTTCTGTTCGTCTTGCTAGTTCTTCTTTGTCGTTTGTTTCGCATCTCTTTCGTTCACGATTACGCGGTGATGAGCTCAAAAGAATCCATGGAAAACGCTCGTTTGTTGCGCTTCTCCTCTCCAACAGACCATAAATTTATTTCTTCTGTGCGAATGCAACGATCAACCGGAGAGTCCGGTCGGCCGATTGGAACGGCCATTCTTCATCCCCGCGCTGCCCGCCGGCCGGCCGCTTTCGCTCCGCCGGTTGATTTATTCGCCGATCACGCGCGACTGTCGACGAAATCGGCCGTCCGGCCGGCGGGTCGTCGAGAAGAACGAACAAAGGCGGTCGGGTACACGCGATTCCAGCGTGTTTTTCGGCCGCTCGATGCGGAGGTCACTTTTTGATCCCGAGCGAACAGAAGCAGTGGAATGCTTCAAGTCGTCTTGTTCCTGTTTGTGTCTAAAGAAATCACTGTAGGTGGCGAGTGGTGTAATGCTTCGACTGCTGAACGTTGCGGGTGGCCCGCCGCCGGCCGGCCTGCACCAATGCCGCTTTCTTCTATTTTTACACCCGTACGGGAAATAAAAGAACGAGAAGTAAGAGGTACTTTGAACGTTGCTGTGGAGGTGGTCGTGGACGAGAGAAGTAAAGGTGAGCAGTGAGTGAGTGGGTGAGTGATTGTGGGTGGAAGAGTGTGTGTTGCGTTTCCCACGCCTCCTCATTCTTCCTTTCTTGCAGCCGGGTGCTGACCGGCGTGTTGATTCCGTGGGGTTGTTTTGCTTTCGAGCGTCCAGATGCGCGCCGCTCGCTCCTAACGGTCGCTCGCTCGCTCGCTCGCCATCGGTGAATCACGAGCGAGCGAGTGAGCGAGAACTCTGTTCTTTCGCGCAACAACCGCCGGATTCTCTCCACCGTTGACGACGTCGTTGTTTTGATTCAAACGTTTGCCCGAAATGCGGGGGTTTCCACGGCGGACAATCGAGAGCTTTCGTTCGCTTTGCAGTCGTTACGTGAATTCCCGCTCCAACCGGCTGAATCGACGGCAAATGAGGTCGGCCGGGTTTTTCAACTCTTTTGGGCGGGCGGGCGGCTGAACCGAATTGTGATCGCCGTCTCGACTCCCGCGAGGCGAACAAACGGCGGTTGATTGAAATCGGCGGGTTATTGAACGTTAATCTCCTTTCGGCCCGACTCCAACGACTAATTAGTGGGAATTCCGTTGCATTCACACCGCACACAACCGACTGCTGACGTCCGCCGCCCGCCCGCCTCCACACAGTCGACGGAGAACGACGGCGAGCAAGAAGTTTGAACCCGATTGCCCTGTTCGTCCCCCCACCACCGGCCGCCGACTGAATGGCCGCCTGATTGTGGCGGGCGGGCGGTTTGGTCGGCGTGTTCCACCGGCCCGCCGTCCACGTATAAAACAACCGGATTTGCCCGACGTGCAGACGATCGAGATCCCGGACATTCCCGGCGGCCTGCCTTGCGCACGTTCCCTGTGGATCATTCGTCCCTTCGTTCCTTGCTTGCTTTCGGCCACCCTCTATTCCCCACTTGCTGCCTGCTCGTTGTAAAGCGAGTGAGCGAGTGGCCGCGATGGCCGACGGCTCGGTCGGCCGATTGATTTGCCGCCCTTGCGGTCGGTTCAAACTCGTGGCCGTCGGCTCTCTTTTGGATTCAATTGGATCTAACGGAATGGAGTGTTGCAAGCAAGCGAGCGAGTGGATTGTGCAACAAACCGAGTGGCCACTTGTCCTCTTCCACTTTCGTGCGTTCCACTTCGAAGTCCATCAATCCATTGATCGATCGATCCTTCTGCTTCGTGTTGCGTGGGTGAAAGCGGCCGAACGAAACGAAACGATCGGCTTTTCGTCGTCGTCGTCGTGATTCCGCCAGCCGATCGACCGACCGGCGGGCGTCGTGCATTAGAAGCCGGCCGGACGGGGCGCCATTTTGCCGCAAAGTTCACGAATCGGCCGGCCGCTCGGGGCGGTCGGCGGGCGGCCCGACGGAAGCCGAGCGGCCGCCCGCCCGTTCGGGGGGCCGGCCGGTGGGTACACGACAAAACCGAGTGGAAGTCATTCATTCGGGCGGATCATTAATAAACCAAACGCGGCGATCACAAAGCGGTGGTGGTCCGCTTGCCGTTGGTTTTGCCCTCCTCTCGTTCTTCCCGCCTTCTCCCGCCTTCCCGCCGTCTGGCCTCGTTTGTTCCCGCTCGCTCGCTTGCTTTTGGCCCTGATCGTGAGACCGCCAATTCCCAGCCATCCGTTCGTCCGTCGATCGATCGATCGATTTGTTTATTCGACGAGGAGGAGGACGAACACACGCGTCGCCTCGCGGACAGAAAGCGGCCGGCCGGCCGGCGGGCGGGACCCCACTTGATCGGCCGGCTTTTGATCTCCGCGTTTCGTCTAATGCATTCGTTCGTCCGTTTCCTCTAATGCTTCTCGTTGCTGCAATCAAGCGGTTGCTCGTTGAACGCGTGCCAATCCACCGCCCACCCGCCCACTCGCTCGCTTGCCGGCGGGATTCGTGCAACGTGATCGTTTTCGCCGCCCAAATTGACTTCCGATTCGCGAATTGCGGCCGTTCGGGCGGCTCAAAAAGCGGCCGAAATGCGCGCAGCACACGTGATTTCCGTGCAGAAATAGGCGCCGTGCACGAACGGCCGCCAACGTCACGAATTGGCGCCCATCAAGCGGGGCGGAAATTGCGTCAAGGAAAAAGTTTTATTTAAGCCGCCGATTGCGCTCGTTTACCGTAGAGATCGCGCTCATTTACCGTAAAAATTGGCTCATTTGCCTGCCTCACTCTGTCTTGACTTTTGATTTACGACTGTTGATCCGCACGGCGCGGTTGATTTGTGCCCGTGACTCACCCGCCGACCCGCCCGCCCGTGTGGCCCACCGGGCGACCTTCCGGCTGGTTGCACGCCGTTCCCGTTTCTTCCGTTTAATTGGGCACTTCTTTCTTTGTCTAATCGATTCTGTTCGATTTGGTTTGATGCTTGGGAAAGCGAGAGCAAAGCGGATGTCAATCAAAAAGCGAACAAAACCGTTTGGATTGCCTCCGGTTTCCGCCGCGCTCGTCCGCGCGCCCATCTGCCGACTGCCCAAATGGCGAGGAAGCGAGCGGACGGTGGCGCCGAGCTGTCGCGTACCGTACGGCGCGGGCGGGCGGGAAGGGCGCGAATTATGAGGTCGAGGGACGGGAATTTCCGCCCGGCTCGCTCGTTGGAAGCAAGCCGATCCTCACATTCTAATGCACTCCATCTTTTCCTCTGCTTCTTCTCTCCATTTGGTCGACCTTTCGGCTGCCTCCTGCTGCCGCTCGCTGCCGCTGCAGATGGCTTTCGGATCGCCGCAAAGATCGGAAAGGTTGAGGGAAGCCATGGGAATTCGGAGTGTTGGCATTCGACTGCCGATTGCTCGCCTTTGTTTCGATCTGTTGCATTCCTCCGCCTTAGAACTCGTCATCCATTCGGGTTCTTCGGGTTTGTTTTGGAGTTTGATGAGCAGCCGCGGAAAAACAACTGACCGCTCTGATCGATCAGCCGCGGGTGTTGTTTGTGTCAAGACGCAAGGGACAAATGATCCTGATTGTGAGAGCGGCATGACGTGATTCCCTCTCTTCTTGCTGATCTCTCGGGCATCCCTTCGGGCGGCAAACTTCAAAGGCGACCGGCCGGCGGCAATCCGACCGCACCGCCGGTGGTCCGCCGCTGGGCTGACCGCAGCCGATCGGCCGGCGGCGACATCCGCACCGGCGGCCGGCGGCCGTCACTCAGCCGGCCGGACGGCTTGTCGCATTCCTCGAGTTCCCCGCGATCCTCCGCGAGTGTTTACGTGAAGTGAGGTGAACGCGAGAAGCGAGAAGACCGTAGCCCGCAGGCCGGGATCCACAGGAATCCGATCGAATTCACGGTCGCCTTTTAAGTCGCCGCCGTTGCCGCCTTTGAGTTTCGAATTTCCGCCGCCGTCCCGCCGCGGCTCTCGGCGACGGCGATCAGGCGGCCCGGCGGCGCGTTCGGAAATCGCCGGCCTCTCGATCGGCATTCGGCCGGGAAGCTGGCGGGCGCGTGCGGGAGTGGACGGTCAATCGCTTGGTCGGTCATTTATTGGGCGACGGAGTGAATGTGTGAGTAGATGAATGAATAGACCGTCTATTTTGAGCTCTTTGAAACTTCCGCGCCTTGCGAGCATCTTTACTCTCCTTTTGCTGACCATCCAGCCTGCCAGTCCTCCGGTTGGTCGGCCGGTCAGTCCAAAGTTCAAACGAAACAGTTGGGAGGGAGTCGCCGCTTGCCGGTCCCGGTCGGGAGTCATCGACCGCGGCCGCGGCCGGAGGTCGAGGGCGGGCGGTGCGGAGGCGGTCGGTCGGTCGATTGTTTTCGTAAGCCGGCCGGCCGAGCGGGCGGCCGAAAACAACTTCCCGCGGCCAATCCTTTCGGCCGGTCTCCCGCTTCGAAGGTCCTCGGGGGGCGATCTTTCAGGGCGTTTCGTTGATTTCTCGGCGCCGCCGCTCAATCGGCACAAATTTTTCATAAACTCGACCCTCCGGCATTCCGGTCCTCCGTCGAGGGCGCCTTTTTGTCTTCACGGAGCGAAGGGGAGCGGCCGGGAGAACAAAAGTCGCTTCTTTCCTCCCCTCCCTTCTGTACAGCGAAATAAATCACCGGATTTGACACGCGGAACGCGTTCGTGAATCCGAACGCGGAGTTCCGCTCGGCATTTCGCCCGCCGGCTCGCTCGTTCGGCGGCGCGTTCAAAAGTCAACCGAATTCCTTCGCTCCGTTCGGCCGGCCGGCCGGCGTGTTCATGTGCTCGCCGCTTTGCCCCGCCCCAACCGACCGAGGGAGCGGCCGAACGAGCGGATCACTTTCGAACCGCAGGGTTGAGTCTCGACCTCTTGGCGAACTTCCTGGTCTCCTCGTCGTCTTTGAGGTCGCCTTCCTTGTGGAGCCGCCTGTCGGTCGGTCGGTCGCTCGCTCGGTAGGTGCGGGAGCGGGCGGCACGTTAACGAGTCGCCCGTTTATGCCCTCCGATTACGACTCTCCGACCGGCCGTTACCGTCGTTCAGTCGAGAGGGCGAAGATCGCCGTTTACGGGCGCGCATAATCCTCGCGCCTCTCAGTTCGCAACATTCCGCTGCTCTTTCGGGTTCGAGGTTAATTTCCGTGCCGAGTGTTGCGTTGCGTGTTCGTCGAGCAACGAAGAAAGCTTCTGCAACGCAACGAAGAGCTTCGATTCCAGACGACGAACGCCCCCCACCCCCGAACTCTTCGACGATCGACGACCAAGACGCCCGCTCGCCAGCGTGAACGATCGCCGCCGCCTCTGCCCGCCGACCGACCGACTTGTTGCGAACGATCCAACGGCTCGTAAATCAACCCGAAAAAAGCGCCGTTCGGCTCGTCGTCGCCTCTGCGCGTTGCGAACGGAACGATTGTAAAAAGCAAGAGGTAAGCGCACAGTTATTAATTGAGCAAGGCGAGCTTCTTCTAATCGATCGATCGAAAGCAAACAAGAAAGAGTGGACTGACCGCCTGCTTTCAGCCAACCATTCGACCCACATGTTCGAGCAACTCCCGCGCCTCCGCAGCCACGATTCCCCCACGCTTCCCGCTCTTTTCTGCCGCACGAATCGCCGCCGATGAGCCGCCGGAAATGTGCGCCCGTCCGGCTGACTTCGATCGAATTTCCCCCGCCGCCGCGCTGAACGCCCGCTCGTCCGCTCGGCCGCCTCCCGAATTCACGTCCTGGCGGCGGCGTTTTCTTCGATTTCCTCCGTTCTTCTTCGTCCTTCTCTTGCTGCTCATTCCCTCGCAACTGATGGCCGCCGCTCGAACGGAAGGCGTCGCCGCGAAGTTCGGGGACGAAGAGCGGCGAATCCTTCGTTCGTTGTTCCTGCGGCGCTTCGGATTGGACCATCTGGTCGAGAGCGCCCCGGCAAGACGATTGGACACGCCAGAGGTGAGTTTTCAGCAACGGAAGGACGGTAGGATTTGTGCGTTCAGATCCCCGACTACATTTGGCAGCTGTACGAGGACGCGCAAGAGGACGAGGAGCACCACACCGTTCGGCACTACTTTCCCGCCTTCTCCGACGACCGACGGGTTCGCTTCGACCTGCACGCGACCGGCCGACAGCCGCGTGCCGAGGCGATCGCCCACGCCGACCTCCGCGTTCGCCTGCCGCCCGCGGGGCTGCGCGGCGAACTGCGCGGTCGATTCGTCGTCCAAGATCGCGCGGGGCGTGTGCTGGACGAGCAGCACGTCCCGCTGCTCTTCTCTCGCGACCATTGGGTCGATTTGGATGTGACGGCCGGTTTGAGCGAGAGCGACGAACAAGTGGGTTCTTTCCGTAAAAATTCCATTAAATTCCTTTTTTTTAGGTCGAATTCACGTTCCAGTTCGTTCCCGACGGCGCGTCGGCTGCCTCCGCGCCGATCGTCGCCCGAAACGCCGCCCTTGTCGTGTACGTGGCCGAAGCGGACGGCCGACCGCGTCGCACCAAGCGGAACGCTCTCGCCGGTGGTGGGAAGCCGAGCCGAAAGCACCGCAAGCATCGAAAGCATCACAACACGCTCGGTCCGCACGACGGCGCTCAATGCCGACGAACGAAGCTGTACGTGGACTTTGCGGAGCTCAATTGGCACGATTGGATCATGGCGCCCGGTTCGCTCACTCGCCTCTCCTCTTGTTCTCATTGATCGCTGGATTGCAGCCGGCTACGACGCGTACCAATGCGAGGGCAAGTGCGTCCATCCGATGCCCGCCAATCTGAACACCACGAACCACGCGATCATCCAATCGCTCATCCACTCGATCGACCCGTCGGCCGTGCCGCCCCCGAGTTGTGTGCCTACCGAAACCTCAGCGATTTCGATTCTCTACCGCGACATCAACGACACGGTCGTTGTGAAGACGTACGCCGACATGCGAGTCGAAGCCTGCGGATGTCATTGAGCTGAGCGAACGAACTCGACTGCGAACAGTCGGTGTGTGCATTACTTTCATTGTAGCGTGAATGACCGTTGATTTCAGCTACCGACTGCTCGGCTCGACCGGACGACGGGCAACTCGTGTGTTGACCTGATGAAACAAACGATGCTCTTCGTCTTGCGTTTAACTCGACTCTTCTCTTCGTCTACTCGACCTTTAAATTGCTTCATAGTCCTGGTGACTTCCCTCCTTCCGTACCGAATTCTTATGCGACGACCATTGACCGACTGACTGATTGACGACTTCCGTTTATCTCACGACATACAAGCGGGTTCTCATTGGTTTCTTCTCGTTTCTACGCTCATCTTCCTCTTCCGTAAGCTCGTACAAACAAATCCAACAACGCTCGAGGTATTTCGCGGTGTTCTCAATTCGTTTTAGAATCAGGTTCCTCCTCCTCTTCCTTCTTCTTCCACTCTGCTATTCGATTGCTTCGTCCCGACCGCCCGCACCCGCCCGACATTCCGCATTCCGCCCGCCGAACTTAAATCTCCGTTGATCTCGTTGTTTTGTCCCACGCCTCCTCCCGCTCCCGCACGACCGTCTGCTTCCAATCCGGCAGTTCCGCCTCGCGTGATTCATTTCGTTGCGTTGCGTGTGGTCTGTGCTGCGGATTAGAACGTCCTTCTTTCTTTCTCTTCGTTCTTTTTTCGTTCTTCTTGTGCGTCATTAGGGGATTTCGTTTGCAGAAATAAATTATTGAATCCAATTAGCGGGCAGCCGCAGGTGTTTGCAACACACTGCCGTCTTCTTTGTTCCATGAGAAAAAAGGGGATTGTTCCACGGGAGGAGATCAACCGTTCAAACGAACTCAAAGGCTTCTCGCCCATCCCACGGAATCCAATTTGGAGGAAGGCAGATGAAAGGCGACGGATTTCTTTCGGCTTTGTTCCGCGAACGGGAAACAAAAGAATTTCCTCCACCTGCATCGCTTCCTCTCATTGCATTCGAATTACGGTAGTCACTCGTGCGTGGCGGTTATTTCGAGCCATCTCCAGTGGAGTCTTCGGTGGAATCCGCGGCGGGTTGCGCACAAAGTACAGGCAAAACAAGCACGTTGTTTGGTTGGTGGTTGATGCAAACCTGTGAGTGAATCCGCCCGCTAATTGCGGCCGCTTTCGGCGTTCCGTTGGGATTCGCAGCCGGCCGGCCGGTGAGGAAATCGGGGCTTCCGCTCCTCCGGATGCACGGGTGTCAACGACCTTTCGTTCCGCCGAGGGCAAAGAACACTCCCGAATGCCATGAAGAGGAACGATCGTCCGTTTCGTCGGTCCTTCGAGTCGGGAGTTTGCGACCGAACATTCTTTCCGTTTTTAATCAAAACTCATGATGTGCTGAAGTGAGCGTCGAGTGGGCCGAACGGGCGGCATCTCGAGGCTTGAAGCTTCGAGGACTGCTCGAAAGACGACGAAGATGAGCGGTAAGTTCGGAGTGTGCGGAGGCGAACGCGATGATTTCGATTCGCCCGTCCCATCTTCTGTTTGCTCCCCATTTTTATTAATTTTCGTTCGAAAATAACCGCCGTTCTTTCGTCTTCCGTTCGCGGATGTCCGCCGGCATTTCCGCCCGCCTGCCTCTAAATCCGTCCATCCCGTCGTTTAATTGCGCCCGGAGGCTTCAAGACAACGACGAAAGGGGAGACCGATGGTACGAACGAACGGAGGTCAAAGTTGTGCTGAGGAGGTCGACTGTGCAAACCCGTAACCGAGTTTACGGTCGCGTGCAAACCGGCGAGAAGCGAGTTGTCGCGATCTTTCGCCCTTCCGTCCATTCGAAATCGAATTCGTTTTGTTTTGCGGCCGAGCGGGCGACCGGTAGGTGGAAAACAGGCGACTAATCGGATTGGGTTGATTGGACGAAGTGCGGGAGGGAGGTGAACTCGTGAACTCCGCACGATTCGCACAACTCGTGTGTCCTTTCCACACCCTCCGAATGATGCCACTTGATCTCCGCTGCTTCTCGCTCCTCCAAATTCTCGTGATTCGAACGGGCGGGCGGCGGGGTACAAAACGGCGGCCGGCCGCCAATTCGGTCCGTCCACCCACCCGCCAATTAGACGGCCGATTACTCGCGCCGGCCCGTTTTTCTTTGTACTTTCCGGCCCGAAAGAAGTGCAAATTGTTTCGCGGATCCCTCGCTCCATGTTGGAGGCCGGAATCCCGCCCTCCTCTTGCTTCCGTACGGTCGTTCCGCCCGCAACTCACCGCTTTTCCGGCCATTTCGGGGGCGTTTGCAGACGGCCGACCATCGAGCATTCCGTTCGTTTCGTCCATCGGAATTATTCACACTTCGGAGCAAACACTCCCGATTGCTCGCCGGATCTCGACGGTTCAGCGCGCCTCCTCGGATTTCCACCAAACATCACTGGGCTGCCGGCTTGTTCCCGGAAAAGAAGCGCGAAGAAGTGGGCGAAATGACGAGCTTTGTTCCGCATTCTCTGCTGCTTGTTGTTTCAGCGAGCATGCACGTGAATGGGCGGTCTTTTGCTACTTCTCAAGTGTGTGCTCGTCGTGTTTTGCTCGCTGTCTTCTAGCTGTCCAAATGCCTTTCTTTACTCAACTCTTTTCCTCTTCTACTACAGTTAGAGGGTGGCCTATCCCCGTCTATCAACAGTTGAGTAATCTGTCCGGAATGTGAAGGACGTGGAGACTCTCGCCCTCCACTCGTTTCGGGCCCGCCCTCACCGCCCTCCGCGGCCTGTCGGCGGCCATCAGTTGAAGCTGGACGGCCCGAGGGGAGGGGCGTCTTCTTCCTCCTGTTTGTTTGTCCACCCGCTTATTAATTGAAGGCGACAAGTTTTCGGATTGAATTCCGTCTCCTGTTCGTGGCTGTTTGTAGTCGGCCGATTATTCGATTAGTCAACAGTCGGCCGGGCCTTTGGTTTACTTACTTTCACTCTTCTACTCGTCCTTTCGTCCGTTCCGTGAGTTTGAAGAGAAGCGAAGTGGAATCGATGCAAATCCGTTCGAATGGTGCGCCCGGCGGCCCTTTCGGGTCGGTTTTATTGACCGACCGCCTCTGAACGGCCGGCGGGGATGGGCGGGCGGTCGGCAGTTCGCTTCGAACTCCGCCGAACGCCCCCGTTTTGTAGACGGAAGAGTTCTTGAAGTTTCTCCCCACCGTCTTCGTCTCGTCTTCCGCAATGACGTGCGGGCGATGTCGAAAGGAGAATGTTTGCAATTGGATTTGGGCGCCTAATCGTCCTCTTCCGTTCTCCTCCTTTGTTCGGGAATGATGCGACGAACGAAGAAAGTTTGTGGCTTGATCTTTCTGTTTGCTTCTTTCCTTCATTCACTCACAATCAGTCGTTCTTCTGCTGGCAGTGGGCAGGTAACGATCTCGAGCAACGGCCATCTACCCGCTCGTTCGAGCGCAGTAATCCGTCCATTGGTCGGTGGTCGAAGGGCGGAGCGCTCGATTGCTTCCGTTCGGTCGGCTAATGAGCAGAAAGGTCGCCGGATTAATCCACCACTTCTCCGCCCGCTTCTGCAACCAATTTGGAAACAAGCCGCCTCTTGGCGGCCAGCCGGCCGCTGCTCTTCGATCGAGGATCTTGTTTTTGTTTCTTCCCCTTACTTTACTTCCTTTTGCTCCATTGACGTTCTTATTGATTGCGTCGACGTCCGGCCGGGCGACACGCCCCACTCACTCCCTACACTCGTGCGTTCGTCCACTCGCTTGCTCGCTTGCTTGCTGGATTACCGTAAGCTGTAGTCGGCTTGGCTTGGCGGATGTTTGGCTCCGATTGCGCTCACTCACTCAGCAGTCCCCTACGAGAATCCTCGCGGTTTTAATCCCCGCTTTACATTTGGATCCCCTTGTGTTATTTCGCTTGAAACCTCCGCATTTTAATCATCCGCATGTTTTGTTCGTTTGCTGGGGTTTCCGGTGGGCGTGCGGATTAATCGAGCTTTGATGCGGCTTCGCTTAAACCGCTTAATCATCCCTCTGTTTGCTTGCAGGTCGTTGGACTTCGTTTCGAACCGATTGGGTCTCGTTCGTTGTGCGGAATGTTGCGTCCGCTTCTCGCACTGCTCATTTCCTTCAACCTCGTCGCCTCCAACTTGCGTAAGCTTTCGATCAATAGAGGAATGATCTAATGGGTTGCTTGCAGTTTCCTGTCGAATAATCTGGAGCGTTTGCCAAGAGGACGGCGCCTGTTTGGAGGAGATGCACCTCCGATTCCCGCACTGTCTGCACGGTAATCAACCTTCATTCATCGCTCGTAATCAATCCTTTTGGTTTGCAGAAGCGATGAAACGATCGTGGGACGGCGTGGCGGACAAGCGGGGCAACTCGCCGCGATTGCTGCGAATCCTCACGAACATCGACCGAATCCCGACCGGCTAACCACTGGACCACCGCTCTTTGCCTGTTCTCTTCACATACGCGGTCCTCATTGCTCCGAAGATTTAATCAACAGAAAGGAAGACGGAAAGGTCATGTCTATCAATCTGCCGGGCTGTTTGTCTGTCTGTGTTTGCACGAGAGAGGCTACGGTTCCGCGGATTGGCGCCGAACTTTTCTCATTTCAATCCACGCGCGCTTGATGGGCGTCGTTAAACGGCGGCCGGCAGATGGGCGAGCGGGGGGGGGCGGACAGTCCGAGCGGAAAGGGCGGCATTTCGAGAATTCCTTTCGGATAAGCGGAAACGGATGCGGGAAGTGCGTGAGCGTGGATGTGAGTGAGTAATCGCAACGAACTTGTGGATTTCGACATCATCCATCCAGTCGCCGCCCGCCCGGCCGATCGAACCGTCGACCACGCACCAAAGCGAAGCGAGCGGCGTCATCAACCGTTGAGCACTCACTCGTTCCTCTGCCGGATTGTTTCATCGACCACACACTTATGCACGTGCAGCAGCTGCAGCCCGCATGCAGCGGGCAGCGGGTAGTCGAGGGAATTCAATTCGAATCAATCGTCGCACAAAACAGCGGCCTGCACGCCGCGGGGTGGCGGCTTTTGCGTCGTCGACGCGCTTTTTGACATGCGGCCGGCAAATTGGATTCCGTCGAGTGGGAATTAATTGCTCGCACTCACTCACCACCGTCCTCTCATCCACTTCCTGCGAGGCGACTGTACGAACGAGTGGGGACTAAATTTGACAACAGACGGCCGAAATAACCGCCCGCAGCGGACGGCATCGCCCACTTGTTGGCCGGCCAGAGGGCGAGTGAGTGGACAGCAGCATCATTTCCTTCCGTCCTTCCGTTCTTCCGTAAACACGGCCACTCGTCTCCGTTGAAGACGCTGAGGAAAATACAGCAATTTGTTTCGAACTCCCAAGAAACCAGCAATCTCTTTCTCGAATTAAACATCAGACGGCAACGAGCGGAAGATCCTCGTGCTCGCTCGCCTCCAAACGGAAATGAAATTTCAATAAATGAACGAGCGAAAGGACGAAAGCAGCCGAGAAGAAGGTCGTTTAATCCCCGCGGTTTAGTCGACGACCGGAAGACACGTGCGAGTGGCCGCAATCGGCGCCAATTAGCCGCCCAAATCAATCCGCTCGATTAAAAACGCGCACGAAAACAAGTGGAAATTGACGGCGAATCCGGACGAAAATACCCTCCGATCCGCCAATCATCCGTTCGAATCCAGCAGATTATTGCACTTCTTCCCTCACTCCTCTTCGATTGCTGCTCGTCAATCCAAACAAGACACGAATCGTGCGCACTCCCTTCCACTCTCATGTCAATAAATCTTCCACTGGTTACTGTAAGAAGCAAAAGAGAACGAAGTGGAGGTCATTAAACGCGTGGAATTGCGCGCCGCTTTCTTGTCCGAACTTGTTTCCGATCGCATTAAAGCGGAGATTGACGAGACGGCCGGGGATTCGAGGACACGCCGCTGCCCGTCCGTAAATCATCAACAGAATTCTTCCAGAAGCTTCCTTCTTTTTATTCGATCGACTACGGTAGGCGATCAGTGCGGGAAGGGCGGCAGTCCGAAGAGCGAAAAGAAGCGAAACGAGTCGGCGGGCGGCGGCCACAAGTTGGGCGCGAAGAGCGGAGTCGGGTGCTCCAGCGATGACGGAGGTTGCTGCTGGATTGGAGGTTTGGGGGCTGCAAGAGCGAAGCAATTTATCCGATTCAATGCTTGCAAAAAGGAACTCACGATCGTCAGCGGTCGGTTGATGTTGGATTGAGGATTTCTGGGCTGCAAGAGCGGAGACGAGGAATCAATATCGTTCAACAAATAAAAGAAGGAACTCACGGTCAATACCAAGAGCCTGTTCGACCGCTGGCTCCACCGCTCGCTGCTCAATTGACGGAACGGACTGCAGCTTGTGCAAATTGCGGAGTTTGCGCTGCTTCCGCCGCAGTTTGATCTGGTCGGCCATCAGCCGCTGCCGCTCCACGACGATCAGGCACTTGGGGCAGCGGCAGTCGCGGAACTCGCAGACCGCCTTGTGGCCGCGGAGGCGATTCCGCCGGCCGTGTTGCGAGCAGCGCTGGCAGTGCGGCAGGCGTTCGTTCGGGTCGCTGGCTGCAAGCGAAAGGATTGAGTGAAAAATTGCGAAACGAACTCTTGAGTTGTTTGGACTTTGAGCTGGAAGAAGCGGCTGTTCGAGCGACGGCGGAATTGGGGGTTGTTAGCTGGTTCATCTGGAAAGACGGTAGAGTAAAAAGGGATGCTGCGAGCGACGAATGAGAAGACACAAATGTCTGAAAGTAGTGGAGTGACTCGAAAGACTAAAGCGAAGAACAAAAAGAAGAGAGGCATTCGGAAACAATAGCGTCGACTACGATCCCGTCCGCCCTCATTGCCCACAAACAAACAATCGACAAGTTCGTCCGACTCCCACAAGTTCGAATGAAGAATTCGACACCGCCGGAGTCGAATCGAAGGTCGCAAGGATCACTCGCCTGCAGCCAGTCCGACGAAATTAATCTCCGAATCGGCCGCTCATCATCCCGTCTCATAATTCCGCCCGCCCGCCCGCCTCGACTGCCGCAAAAACCAGCTGCCCGCCCGCCCGCTTCGTCCAAAGGCGAGCCGCCCGCCCGATTGGGTCGTTCGGGGCCGAGCGGCCGACTAATTGCTTCCGAATGATCGCCGCGGACCACCCACCCGCACGGGCCGTCGGGTTTCGAGTTTAACGACCGACAACTCGCGATTTTCAGACGTTTTTTCGCCGCTCCACCGGCCGCGTAGTTGCGGGCGGCCGTCAAGTGTGCCAAATTATGTCGTAATAAACGAGCCGCTCGACCCGTCCCGTCCTGTCTCGAACATCTGCCCTTGGTCTGCTTCGTTCTGTCTGCTTCGTGTCTCGCACCTCGGAACACGATGCTCGTTGCAGGAATGAGGAAGGGAGGTGTCACTTCAGGTCATCCGGTTGTTGTAGACAAACGCGTGATTTGCGGAGCTGAACTTGAGCGGTGGCAGACGCCTTGGTTCGTGGAATGATGTTTCCGCTTGAATCTTTCTACCGTTCATCTCATGTGACCCATCAAATGAATGCACAAAAAACAAACAACTATAGTTTATTAGAATGAAACGATAACAGACAATCCGCTGAACAACAACAAATCTTCAACTGGCGACTCTCGAACGGCAGCAAACAATTCAGATCTTAGCGCCTCCAAGCGAAGCAACTCAAAAGAACTAATGGACCTTCGAGCATCACAAGACGATTCGAATGTTCGCGAACGACGGGAGCTCAAGCTCGGCTGCAATCCACCCACAATTCACACAAGAAAAATCCCGAACTCACCTTCGCTGCCAGAGAGGAAGAAGGCGGCCGAGAGTCCCGTCTTCTGCACCCACGCGGCGAGAGAGCGGAGGAAGTCGGCGGACGAGCGCAACGGCCGGTCGAGGAGTCCGCTGATCGCCTTGAAGTGCTCGTCGCTCGTGCTCGCGCGGTCGAAAGCGAGGATGAACGAGGGCTGGCCGTCGATCGGGGGCATCGCCTCCCAGTCGATCAGAACGGTCGGCTTCGAGCTGCCCGCCGACTCCCAACGGTCGTGAGCCGAACGGACGAAGAGGAAGCGGACGGCCGAGTGCTTGCAGTAAATCCGGGCGGGCAGGTCGCTCCCGTACTGAAAGCAACGAATCAATCGAAAGGTGTTGAGCGGAACGAACCTCCTGTTGGCTGAAGTAGAGGACGGCCGGCGGGTTGGCCGCGACGTCGATGAGCGACGAGGGAGCGAGGCGCGTGGCGGGCGGCGCGTGGATTTCGGCGGCCGGCTGCTCCACAAGTTCTTCGTACACGCGGGGCACTTCCGCGGCTTCGACTTCGACCTCGACGGCGACCGGAGGCAGCGGCGGAGGACCGGCGGACTTGCGGGCGGTCATGCGCGCGCGGCGACGAGGCAGGCCGACCGGAGGCGGGCGCTGGACCGGCGGCGGCGTCTCGGCATCGCTTTCGGGCTCCTGCTCACGTCGAGGAGCGGTGGCGGCGGCTGGCGGGCGCGTCGGAACGGTTGCCGGCGGGTGGGCGTCGGGGGGCGTCTCGTTGGGCGGATCGCCCTGAAAGCCGCGTCACCTCGGTTGATCGCCGCGTAGTCGACAACCTGAGAAATTCAATGAAATTTGTGGCTAAACGGAAAGAACGAACCCCACGGCGGCAGGAACGGGAACCGTGCGAAGTTTTCGGCATTCCGGGTCGATGGCCACCTGCAATCGGAATTTTGGTCCAAAAACAAGTAAACAAGTCAAAAAGCAATTGCAAACAAACGGAAAGCCGAGAAAAAGGCAGCCGACGGCGTGTGGCGGAACGCCAAAAAGATATTCCAGTCGGCGCACGCGCTAGGCGGCCGTTCGGTGAGTCACTGCCCCTTCGTGCGCAAACATCGTTAGATGCGACCGCTCTCTACTTTTTGCACGTGTCGACGTCATGAACAGGCGAGGGGGCCAGACCGACATCAGATAGGCGATAAACGAATCCAGAACTTGACTATCTCCTCTCTACAAAAGAGAGACCCGAGCCCTAAGGAGTTTCCGATCAGACGGATTTGAACCCGATGTTCTGTCGTTGCGTCACGAACTTCTAAAATGGTTATTTTTGGGTTTCCGGAGGAATGTTAGCTCACTGGTTGCCTAACGAACGTTAAAAGCTGTCGTGCGTAAATGGCCACGCACCACACACGTCCTGCAAGGTGTACAAACAGACAAAATGAAGATCACCGTGCTCGATTAAAATAAATTGTCGCTCGATCAGACGCCAATCGAGGGAACGACAAATCCGCGAGTATAAAAGAAGCACCAACCGAGACTCTTCGCTCAGCAAGAAATGAAGTCTACGATTGGAGTTCTTTCGCTTCTCTTTGTCGTTGCGGCAGCCGAAGGGCGTTGTCGTTACATGAAAGACGGGAGCTACAAGGTGAAGATCGACAAGTAAGTTTTCTATTAATGACCGGACAACAACCGATGTTTCAGGGTCACGTTCGGTACGCAGAGCTTCGACGAGCCCCGTCAAGGAGTAATCGATGCTCTGAATGGCCGCTACGGGATTATCTTTCCGTTGGACCTACGCGACTACATCGTCGCTCGGATCAAAGCCACCCCCAATCTACACTTCCTCCCCTGCAACACGATCGATTCTCTGCCGCCAATCCAGTTTCAGGTCGGAGGAAAGACCGTCAAGATCACACCCCGAGAGTACATCAACTCGGTTCGTATTATTCCCATGTGTTCGCAACAAACAAGCCGTTTTTTAGAAACCAAACAAAAGCCAGCGCGGCCTTTGTGAAGCGCAGGTCTACCAGAACGGCCCCGAAGTGACTGAGCTCACAATTCCGAAGAAATTCTTGTACAAATTCTGCTACGAGTGAGAGCCTCGAATGAGCAGCTTCTTTCACTGCTGTTGATCCAAGCAATAAAGCTTTTGCACTGTTTTTTGGAAAAGGGTGTGAAATGCGAAATAGACGGGTGTGAATTACATCGAGGAGTTTTTCTATTTCTTCTGAAGCGCAAACAAGCATGAGAATACGCAGCCCGGCATGGCCGACAGGTTTCACTCTACGACCATTCACAACAAATCCGTTTTAAGGCCTTGGAAGCGACAGGAACGACGTTTATTCTCTTCTTTGATAAGCGTTGATTACTGTACAAATAAAAAGTAACATCGCGCTTGAATCAATCCTTCTTGTAGACTTCCACAACGTCGCCAGGTAGTCGGATGAGCGGGGCGGCGTTGAAGTGTAAAAGCTTCGTTTGTCTGTCGACTTCTGTTTGCCGCCCAATCGCTCCAAAAGTGACTACAAATCGGCGGGTGTGCACGAGCCAATTGACTGAGTTACGGCCTTTCGTGAACGAAGAATCGTTGCATGCGGCCGCTCTCTGCTTGTCGCCTTCCTTCTCGCACCGTTCGAATTTTAGACTAAGGCAGCCCACGAATAACCGAATCTGTCGCCCGTTCGCGTTGTGGGCAATCGAGAACGTGGGGTGCGGATGCGTGGAAAGGCCGATCGGCGAGAAAAAAAAGCGGTAGTTTGGGCTAGCGCCAAGAAGCAAGACGTTCAGCATTGCAGTGATGCCACTTTTATTAGACTTGCTTAATCAGATTGATTTACGCCAACTTTCGTTCATTTGCAGCGTTGCAGTTGCTCGTGATGCGTAGTCATTTGGTCGCAAACAAAGGCGATCTTTCGCAAATTGAGTGGCCTCATTTGCTCCCGACATGTCAGGCATCAATTTCTCG
This sequence comes from Aphelenchoides fujianensis, assembly GCA_024699865.1. Taxonomy (NCBI): domain Eukaryota; kingdom Metazoa; phylum Nematoda; class Chromadorea; order Rhabditida; family Aphelenchoididae; genus Aphelenchoides; species Aphelenchoides fujianensis. Next base: position 89,002 of record JAMPIO010000035.1, on the reverse strand, counting down.
AGCGATCAGCACGAGAGGAAAAGAAGCGAAATCAATTCGCTCGTTATTAAGCCGCCGACCGCCGCTCACGCCCTTTTTTATCAGTCGACGAGAAGCAAGTAAAATGGCAGCGTTACGAGGAACTGAACAAACAGCTCTCTGCGGTGTGCGCGAACAATGAAGTCACTCCTCATCTCCATCTTACTGCTCGTCGGGGTGGGGACGGCCGGCAGGCGATCCGAACCCTTGGAGCTGCCGCTCGTCCATCGAGCCGCCCATGTCAATGGAACTGGCGGCCCCAACGGTACAGACAGAGAATCAATAGTTCGTACTTCAGGCGACGCTCTTCTGTTCAACTTGTCGATCGGAACGCCGCGTAATCCGCTCACTTCGCGCTTTTAATTCGATTTCCTGCTTGCAGCCCAACCTTTCAGCCTCTCCGTGGAGTCCGGTCAGGTCTGGTCATGGGTGCTGGACGTCACGAACAGCGATGTAGAAAGCGGCCACCACACCTACGATCGCACGTAAAAGCTCTGCTCTTTCAACGGATTTCTATTGTTTTCAGAAAGTCCTCCACATCGACACCCGGCCCGGACGATCTGTATTGCCTTGCGGCTGATTACGAGCCGTATTGCCAGTTTTATTTGGACTACGTGAATGTAAGCACAAGCGGTAGGCATTTATTCGACTTAAAAGTCTTTAGGTGACCGTGGGAGACTCTTCCTTCCGCTGGAATCAAACGTTCGGATCGGCTATTTTTTTCGTGGACTCGGACCCACAGTTCCCGACCGACGGAGTGCTTGGACTTTCGTGGACGGCCGACGAGGCGCACGCATTCAAGCAGCGCTTGCACTCGACGAACGACGATCAAACCGAGCCGTCCGACGTGCTGATCTTGAACCTCATTACAAATTTCGAGCAGCCCTTGTTCACTCTCTGGATCGGCGCGTAAGCATTCACCTACATTAACTGAAAGGATCTAACGCTTGAAGTCGCCCATCGGCCGGCCAATCACTGCCCAACGGTCGGCTCACGATAGGTGGGGTCGACTCGACCAACTGTGATTCGGACATCAACTACGTGCCGATCAACTTGGAAGATCGCGACCAGCTGATCGACGTTAAAGGGTTAGAGCAAAAAGATTGCTACTGAACGCTCTTGCTTGCTTGCAGCTTCCGAGTGGGCAACTTCGAGACGCGTCGACGTCGGACGGCTCTCTTCGACACGGGATCGTCTTCGTTGGTGTTGGACACTCAAGCTTACGACGCCGTCTATTACGCGGTGCAGCCCGACTATTCGTGGGACGCCCACGTTCTCAGCGTCGATTGCGACCAAGCGGCCTCGCTGCCCGATCTCGTCTTTACGATAGGCAGCGGAAACTACACGGTTTCCGCTCAGAACTACGTGCTAGACGTTGGTTAATAACTAACAATTATTCACTTCTATCTGCTCTTTAGATCGGATTAGCGGACAACAAGTGCGCGGTGATGATTTCCTTGTCCGACACGTACGGCGGCGCCCGCTACCAGTTGGGCTTGCCGTTCCTCCGCGAGAAGTGCCTCGTTTACGACGTCGACCAGCAGCGTGTGGGCCTTGCCCAGGGAAACAAACAGTAATGAATCGATTCGTGAATAAACACAGTGCATTGGATTATTGAAGAACGTCTTGAGCGGCCTCAAGTTCACGTGTGTGGCTTTGTTTACCGAGCATCAAAATCGGTGTTTAGAGTTGCCATCTGCTGTCTTTTCAATCAAGAAAATTTGATCAATAGCACGTCGACTCACAATCAGAAAACGTGGCGAGGGTAATGTGGGCAGAAGGCAATGAGCATTGCGTCGGCATCTTTGACCGACCACTCCCTCAACGATCGCCTTTCATTATACGTACCCGGGCGATCATCTTTAGTGTGTAGCTTAGTGATCGCAACGAAGAAGCCCTTTTGAAGTGAATGACGTCGTTTGCTCACGGAAACGTCTTTTATCAAGCCGCTCGGCTTGGGAGAAAACGGAAGGGACCAGAAGCGGACAGGAGCGGAATCGGAAATTAATTTCTGCTCGCTAATTAGCCCGCGTGCCCCCGCAAACGACAATTCTTATCGCTGCGAAGAGCACGAATAAAAGGTCGATTCAAGTCATTCGTTATACAAGTCGTTAGGCAGGAGTAATGAAGTCCGTTCTTGTTCTCGTCTTGCTGTTCGTCGGAATGGCGACGGCCGTCAAGCGAGCGGATCCCCTGAAGTTGCCTCTCGTCCATCGAGCTGCGAGTTGCGTTGGGCTGAAAGGCGAAAATGCAGGAGCAACAACTGGAGCTGACGGTTCGTTTACACGTGAAATTCGATTGAACAATCTTTCTTATTTAGGTGATGCGCTGCTGTTCAACTTGGCCTTTGGAACTCCTCGTAAGCCGCTTTTTCCACGCTTCTCCTTCTATCTCCTGCTTGCAGCCCAGCCTTTTACGGTGTCCGTGGAGTCGGGTGAAGTCTGGTCGTGGGTGTTGGACGTGACGAACGACCAGGTGGGCAGCGGACAGCACACTTACGATCACACGTTCGCCTTCTCGTTTCCTCCCACTTAAAATGCTTCTAATCTTGTAGAAAGTCTTCCACGTCGAAGCGCGGCCCCGACGAGCTGTTTTGCAATGCGTACGGCTACGATGTGGGCTGTCGATTCTGGTACGATCAAGTGAACGTAAGCGATAGCAACGAGGGCTGCATTCCATCAACCGATATTTTCTTTAGATCACCGCCGGCGGCACTTCGTTCAGTTGGAATCAAACCTTCGGGTCGGCGATGGACGTTTACGCAGACTACGAAGAAGCCCAGTTCCCCACCGATGGCGTTCTCGGGCTCTCGTGGACGTTGGACGCCGCCCAGGAGTTCAACCAACGATCCCAAGCGACGAACGACGATCAAACCGATCCCTCAGAAACGCTGATCCTGAATCTACTCACGAACTTCGATCAACACGTCTTCACCGTTTGGTTGGGCGCGTAAGCACTCACTTTCAATCTATTCCAATCAATTAATCGATGTTTGAAGGCGTCCTCAGCCCGGCCAATCCGCTAGCAACGGCCAGCTGACAATCGGTGGGATCGACTCAACCAACTGCGACGCGACGTTCAGCTACGCGCCGATCAACCTCAGCGATGACGGCCAAATGATCGACATTCAGGGGTCCGCCCTCTACAGTTTCCGATCACCTTCGCTTCTTACTTGCAGCTTCCAAGTGGGCAACTTCGAGACGCGTCGCCGTCGCTCCGCTCAAGTGGACACGGGATTCACCGGCTTGGTGCTGGACCCGCAAGCTTACGACGCCGTCTACTCCGTGGTGAATCCCGACTACTCGTGGGACGACCACATCTTGACGGTGGACTGCCGCGTGATTCCCTCGCTGCCGGACCTCCACTTTTTGATTGGAGACGGGAACTTTTCGGTTTCTGCCGACAATTACGTCGTTGACGTTCGTTTGCCCAATTGATTCACAAATCATTCGTGTGTTTGAGGTCGGACTGGCGGACAACAAGTGTCTGTACGCGGTCTCGCTGAACGACGACTACGGAGGCGCCCACTACCAGCTGGGGCTTCCGTTCCTGCGAGAGAAGTGCGTCGTCTACGACGTGGACCAGCAATGGATGGGATTCACCAAGGGGAACAAGCAATGAAGAGCGGTTTTGAGAATAAAGCGGCATATGATACGGGCGGCATGCACAGTGGAATAGGCAGAGGGGTTGAGAGGCAAAGAGGAAATAACTGTACATTCATTTCTTCGTTTGTGGCCGACTCATTGATGAAAAGCAAACGGCTTTGCAAGAGCCCGCATCTTCCCCAAATTTACCTGGAAACAACCGCCAGCGAGCGATAGAAAGCAAGCAAAATGCCCACTCCTCTCGTCCCCCCGGCCGACGGGTTCCGCCGCGACTTTCGCCGACCGGCCGGCGTGGCGTCGCGCATTTTGCGGCCGACGCCTCGTGCCTTCGGCCACCCGAAACGCGTGGATTTCGATCGAATTCACGATGGAGCCGAAAGAAGAAAGCGGCGGCGAGTTGCGACGTCGCCGCGTCGGCCGCTCGCTTTCGGCCGAGCCGCCCGCCGAGCCGCCCGCATCGGGCGGCAGTTTGCTGAGCGAAGCCGAGCAGGACGACGTTTTCGAGGCCGCCGGGACGAACGTGGACGTCCGCGAGTGCTTGAACGTGATCGTCGACGAGCAGCCCGAAGGCGCGAAGCCGGAGGAGCGCCGACCGAAGAAGCTGAGCACGTGGGAGTTCGTTTGGCTCGAATTGACGAGGTTTTCCTTCAATTTCCTTCAATTCTTTTGAATTCGTTTGTTTGCAGGGGCTACTCGCTGGAGAACGATCAGAATCGGTACACGGAGAAGCGGCGCAAAGTCTACGCGTTCCTCCGCATCCCGTACGAACTGGAGAAATTCCTCTTCTTCGGCTTCCTCCACTGCTTGGACGCGTTCTGCTACGTGTTCACGCTGCTGCCGATTCGGTTGATCGTGAGTTCTTCCTTCTTTCATCCATTTACTCGTGTTTAGATGGCCGTGATCGGAGCGCCGCTTCGCTGCCGCGAGTGGACAGCCGCCGAAACGTGCGACCTGCTGAAGATCACGATCATCGCCGTCGCGTCGTGCACGATGCAAGCGGTGGACACGTCAATGCTCTACCATCTCGTTCGCGGGCAGGGCGTGATCAAGCTGTACATCTTCTACAACATGCTCGAAGTGGCGGACAAACTGTTCAGCAGTTTCGGCCAGGTACTCCCTTTCTTCCTTTCGTTTCCCCTTCATTTTGCAGGACATCCTCGACGCGCTCCTGTGGACGGCCTCGGAGCGGGGCGGCAAGCGGCGCGTCGCCTCGACGATCCTCCATTGGAGTGTGGCCGTGATCTACGCGGCCCTACACGCGCTCCTCGTTCTCTTTCAGGCCACAACGTTGAATGTGGCCTTCAACTCGCACAATCAATCCCTTCTGACGATCATGCTCTCGAACAACTTCGTCGAGCTGAAGGGCGCCGTCTTCAAGAAGTTCGCCAAGCCGAACCTCTTTCAAATGGCCTGCAGGTGAGCGGGTTGGGCGACGAAGTCCTGTCTTATCCTCTTCTTCCTCTAGTGACTGCCGCGAACGCTTCCACACGGTCATCCTGCTCGTTGTGGTCGTCCTGCGGAACATGACGGCCGTGAACTGGAAATTCGAGCACCTGATCGAAATGCTGCCCGACTTGGCGATGGTGATGCTGGCGGAGTTGATCGTCGACTGGCTGAAGCACGCGTTCATCACGAAGTTCAACGAAATCTCCGCCGAAGTCTACCAAGACTTCACGATCACGTTGGCCTTCGATGTCGTGAAGTCGCACGAACGCGACTCCTTTACGGACTTCTCCGATCAGGTGTCTCGCCGCATGGGCTTCATTCCGATCCCCATTTCGATCATGTTGATTCGCGTGATCGCCCAGTCGATCGACTTCTCTACAAACGTCTACACGTTCATCTTCGGTACGCACTCCATCCTTCCTTCTTCCCATTCGTTCGCTTCGTTGCAGTGGGCATTTGGATCGCGCTGTGCACGGTGAAGGTCCTGAACGGCGTCTTTTTGCACGACTCGGCCGTCGAGTACGTGGACCAGTACCGGCAGCTGCAGGCCCAAGCGGAGCACGAGCTGAACCGAAAGCGAACGCTCGCCGCCAAGTCCAAATCGATGCCCAACTCGCCGCGTTTGAGTTTGATCGATTTCTCGGGTTCGTTTCCCTTCATTCGATTCATTTCATTCATTTGATTGTTGCAGATGTGCTGACCCAAGCGGCAGCAGGAGCAGCGAAAACGTTCACCGCTTCGGACCTGCTCGGCCGTTGGGACGAGGCGATGCGAACGCCGCCGCTCCAGCGCCAACCGTCCGTCGTTGAGCCGCCCGGCGGTGGTGGCGGTCGCGTGGGCGGCGAGGAGACGCCCCGCCGCTCCCAGTCGATGGTCAACTTTTCGGCCGTCCGCCTGCGCCGCGACCAGTCGATGCCGCCCACCATCGACGAGGAGAATCGGCCGGAGGAGGCCGCCGAGCCGCCGCCCGCCCGTCCGCCCACCAGTCCGAAGCGGCGCGTCACTGAGTGCGAGAGCCTCTCCGATGTCCAAGCCTACACGTTGCTGAACGGGGCGGATGTCGTGCAAGAGATGTCCTGATTGTTTGTCGTTGTTTTGTTCAGAACGGGCGCCTTTCTTTCATTCCTTCCTCCTTTCGTTTGTATCGGTTTCTTTTCCTCCTTACATCAGGGTCATTTCGTAAATAAACCTGCTGTCTTCACTGCTATACGAGTAGAGATCAATGCAACGGAAGGAAGGTTTATGTACCGCAAAGCAATCGCACAACTACGGGGAGAATTCGGGGCCTAAACGACCGGCCGATCGGTCGGCCGCCTCACTCGTCCTTGATCGAATCCAGGCCGGAGATGCGGTAGAAGTTGCCGGTCAGGCGATGGTCCCGCTTGCTCAACTCGATCCTGCAAACATCAGCGAGTAAATGGAAGGAAACGAGAAAGAACGTACTTGGGATGAGTGCCCGTGTTGCGGCGATGCCAACGGCCGGTGTCCAGCTTGTTCAGCGGGCCGCTCACGTACAACGCGACGCCGATGAAGGCGGCCGTGATGGCGCCCGAGTAGATCTGCTCGTACCACATGCCGGCGGCTGAAAACGACGAAATTGAACAAAAGGCACTGGGCGCAATGGAAAATTCGTGGAACACGCGCCTCTCGATCCAACTCATCGATTCTGAGTTCAAATCACTCGAAAGAGCCGGCTGCACGATTCTCGACAAAGAAACTACGAGAAATCGACGTACAACGACCGCTTTCAGCGATCGAAATGCGAGCGACAGGCGGAACAACGAGGCAGGAAGCGGCCGACCGCTCGGCACGTCGCGGAAGAGTTGACCGCCGGCGAACACTTGGCTGTCCGATTCTGGCGGATGATTTCTTTTGATTAAATTTCGGCCGTAAAGAGGATATCCACCGGCTTTATCCGCTCGCTTCTCGTCCAACTCCTGCCGAACTCACGTGTTTCACGCGCCCTCCGCTCACTCCGACTGAAATGCGGCCGAATTTCAGCGCGCGGCTTCGAAATGGACGTCGAAATGGAAGGTTCGTTCCCGCGTTTGTCCTCGAACGATGAGTGATCGATGATCGTCATTTAGAGCTGGATTACGAGGACGTGGAGGATGTCCCGCCGACGGCGACGGTGAGTCTCTTTCCTCATTGTTGGGTTCAATCTGAAACGAATGAATGCCGACACGGTTGTGTGAATAAGTGGCCATTTACCTGTTCGATTCATCTGTTCTACACTTGCCTTGTTTTTTGCTTACTGTTCTAGCTCTCTCTTAGATTCGTTACTCGCTCATGAGGAATCTGCAAGCTTTCTTCAGCGCGCTTTGTCTCCAGCCTTCCACCCACCGTCCTCCAATTGCACCTCGCTCGCTTGCTCGCTTGTTTATGGCCACAAGCCACGACTGGGCTTCGGCCTTGGTTTATGAAGTGCCCGTGTGTTTATTCGAAGACAAAGGGCAGTTTGGAGGTCGGTTTAAAGGAGGAGGAAGCGGTGTGTTCGCCGTCTTCAGCCGACCGACCGGCTGGGCGGACGGCACACGAACGGGGGCCGCTTTTCGCTTCGCGGGGGCCGCCGGTTTATCGGCGGACGCGAATGCCGGCGACGAGACGACCGTGCGGGGACGGCCGAGAACGCGGGATCCCGCCGGCCGTTTCGTTCGCGTCGCCTTCGGTCGGCCGGGCCGGTCGGGGCGCCGCGGGAGTGCCGTGGCGAATTTCCAGAAGGCGGCCGGTCGGTCGGGCGGCGGGACGGCGCCCAGCGAAACGAGGCGAAGCGAAGCGAGGCGGTTGCCCCCCTTCTGTTGGCCACACGATTGGTTTTTTCGGCTTTCGTCGAGACGGCCGACCGGCGGGCGTCAAGCGAGGCGGCCGGCCGGCCGGTCCCCGAAAATGAGCACGACGACGGTCGGCCGCCCGCCTCATGAAACGCAGCAGCATGCCAAAAGCGCACAGCGTGAGCACGCTCGTTAAAAGCCGCCGCCCCCGCCGAAGGCGTCTGTTTTATGGCCGAACGAACTCGCCGGCCGACCGATTGGCGACCGTCTACGGGCGATACAATCTCTTGAGTAGATGCATTGAGCTTGGACATTCGGTTGACTACAACTTCTGGCTGCTTTGTGGGGATGAGTGTCGAGTACACGCACTAATCCTTCTGTCATCCTCTTTCTTTCCTTCCTTCACCTTCTAACCATCGACCATCGGATTACCTTCTCATTCTTTCTGCCTCGTTCTCGTTCTTATTCGCCGTAACCTTTCGTTTTATTTCGCTTCTCATTCGAACGATTCTCCATGTCCACTACCACTCACCCCTCACTTCTTTCTTTCCGCCATTCCAATTGCCGCGTCGTCCGGCCGCCCCGAGATGCGCGCGTAATGAAAACCTTTCGACTCGCCGGACACCCGCAAATTGCCGCCTCGCTCGCTCACTTGTCGGTCGGTCGTGATCGTCGACCCGGCGGCGGAAAGTTCGCTGTTTTGAGGTTCGGCTCGCTCCTAATCGCCGCCTTGCGCACTTTCTTCCGACTTCTTTGAAGCTGCAAGCAACACTTCCTTGCGTGTACTGTACGCACTTCCTCCTTCCGATTAGCAGCTGTTGCGTGCCCGCTCTCGAATGCATGAAGGCGCGAACGAGTGGCCCACAAGTTTTGTTCCGCGTTTCGACTCAAAAATTGATGCATTCGCCGTCCACTCGCCGGGAACACTGCGGATGGTCGGCGAGAATCCCCGTACAGCTCGATGCAAATGCGAGACCGTCGAGCGGGCGAATTGGAAGCCGGTCGGCCGGAATGCGCGCCCGTTAATGTGCAGCAGCTCGCGTCGAATGGCGGCGGGGCGCATCTGCGGGCGAGCGGGAGGGAAATTGGATGCGCGTCGTCCACCCCGCCGAACGAACGAAAGCGCCCCGGGCAGAAGCCGACCGACTGGCCGCCGCAAAAGGCGGGCGCCGCTGGCCGGAAGAAACGCCGCGGGCGACGGCCGGCCGGCCGGCAAGAAGGCGGGCGGCGGCGCAAATGCCACTCGCACGTTCCCGCTTCCTCTTCGCTCTCGGCCTTCAAGCTCGTCGCCGGCTTCTGTCCGCTTCTTATCTCCTCATTTTCACTCCTCCGCGTTGCCGGTCGGGCGACCCGTCGGTTGGGCGGCCAAATCTCGGCCATCAACGCCGCCCAGCCGGTCGGGCGGCTTCCGATTCCACCGACCGGCCGACCAGCGCGCGGGCGCATTCAATCGCTCCGCCGCTCCCACGACGTCTTTGGGGACTCCCGGCCGGCCTCGATTGTCGTTTCGGAGCGCGCTGGGAGTTCGGATTGAATGGCGGCCGGCCGGAGGAGTGCAACAGATTGGAAGGAGCGTTTATCGCTTTCCGTCCATCCCTCTGCCGGCTTTACGAATTCGTGGGTTGAAAGGAGGGCATTCCGACCGACCGTCCATCCGACCGCCAATAACCGACTACTCACTCACTCACTCAACTGCTCCACTGCTGGCTGCTGCAATTGCTCCGATCGCCTCGCTCGCTCCTTTCTTCTCCGCAACTCACCGGAGGTCATCGTGGGTTGGGCGGTCGATCCGTCGGCGAGGCGCCCCGATGGTCACGATGAGTGCTGCGGCCGCACGATCGCCCGTCCGCCCGCCCGAATGCGGCGCGCACTTCTTCCGATTCGCTCGCCGGCGGCCGCCTCACGTCCTCACACGCCGCCCGCCCACTTCTTCGTCGCGAATTTCTTGCGATTTCGGTCGGTCGTGCGCGCGCGCGCGGATTTCTTTGCACAAAATTCGCCGAGCAATGCCCTCAACGCGGCGATTTTTGCAGAAAGGAAGTAGTCGACGGGCAGATGGGCGAGCGGACGGTCGGTCGCGAGATCCATTTGTGTTCACTTCGTTCGGTTATTCCGTCTGCAGAGATGGAAGGTGTTCCTTGGGGTGATTGCCCATGAGAACTGCCTGCTTTCTTCTAATGACCGGTGGCCTTTGACGATTGACGCTTGTGTTTGTCCTGCACTCTCCACTCTCCACCCTGCGCTGCAACCAAGCTGCAAGCCGGCCGGTGGACTAAAACGGCGACCGTAGCTTCCAGTTGTCCGCTATATCGCTCGATCACAAGTGGGCGGCGGCGGCGACGAGAAGAAATGTCCGCGCCGATCGGCAGTCCGATCGGCCGGTGGGGTTCTTGAGTTTCCGCCCGAATTGCGCGGCCGATTGACGAGCGGCCGAAGAGCCGCCGGCCGGCCGGCCGACCGCGCGGCTGCGGGCGGGCCGATCGATCGGAGCGGAAATCTTCTAATCCGCTCGGCGGTGGGGCGTCCGAATCGGGCCGCCCGCCGCGGTCGGTCAACGTTTGCACACCCGCTCGCTGGCTCGCTCGGCCGCCTTGGGGGTCGCGCGGCCGGCCCAATGGTTCACGTACGCGCCGCTTGCTTACTCACTCCTCCCTTCCGCCTTCGCCCCTCTAATCGCTCTAATCCGATCGTCGCAGATGGCCGACCGCCGGCCGGCCGACCGATCGGTTCGGCGGCGGCGGCGGCGTTAATCACGAACACGTGCGTCTCGGAACGAACGACTCCCGTTTTGCGCCCGCCCATCCGTTTCGAGCGATCGCTCCCCGGCTCGCTTGCTTCCTGACGGGGGTTGGCTTACGTTTTGATCCAACAGAAAGAAGTTCGTGCACTCTCCTCTTCGTGATCTAACACAAGATCCTGCACCCTTTTGCTCTCTCTGATTCGTACAATCGCTGCAAATTCCGATTAGCGTGTTCCCGCTGCTCCAGGCCGCTTGTGAGCCGTCGGCAGATCGAAGGCGGGACGGCGAGGAGGGAGGGAGCGTGAATCAACGGCCCGCAGTGAAAAGACGGAGAGCAATCGGCGAGAGGAAACTTCGTGCTTTCGTTTCGAATTCGCATGGCCGCCGACCGGCCCGCCGTCCCAATTTTCGAGTGACGTCGACGAGGAGGCGGCGGAGTCGTAAACCGCAAGCAAAATGCTAATGGGCGGGCGGGCGGCTGACTGCGATCGTTTGGCCGTCGCCCCGCTTCGCTTTGTGATTCCAACCGACCTGCCGGCTGGCCGGCGGACTCGTAGATTTCGCAATCGCTTGCCTCCAACGAGGAGTGTCTTTCGTTCGTTGCGTTCAGGTCTGTTTGGATTGAGCGGTGAGGTGATTTCACAATCGACGCTCAATGTTTCCTTCTTCCAGCTCGCTGCTCCCGACTCGCTGCGTGCTGCTCATAATTCTGTTTTGTTTTGCTTTGTTCTCGTCGCTACCGGCCGATCGGCAGTGACTTTTGAACTGCGAGCGGTCGGGCGACGCGCGGGATTGACGCTTCGATTTGGCAGAGCGGGGCGGCGGATCGCTCGAGTGCGGTGGAAGGCGGCCGCGCGATCGCGATCGAATCGGAAACTCGTGGAGCGAAAGAAGCGCGCAGTCGTGCGGTCGGACGGGCGGCTCGTTGCAGCCGGTGGGCTGACGGCTTCCGCAAAACGATCCTCGTCGAGTCGAGCGGAACGTGCGGCAATTCGAGCACACCGCGACGGCCAATCGACTTCCGTTCCGGGCGGCACTTTGGGCGGCGGAAGGAAGGAAATCTGCGTTGGAGGGAGGTTCTTGACGACTGTTTGCCTTTGACGTCTTGATTTCACCGGCCGTCTTTCGCCCGCGCCTTGAAGCTTCCGTGCTCTTGTGGCCATCGGCCGGCCGGTCCAGCTCAATGGTTTCGCTGCCTCGTTCACGCCCCACCGCTCGCCCGCACTGCGCGAATTGTCGCCACCGGAGAGAGCGCGAGAGTGTTGCGCATCGCCTGGGCGTGAAGCTCCGCCTCCTCCGTTCGCCCTCGACGCGGACGGCAACCGGCGGGCGGGCGGCAAGTGAGCGGAGCGGTCGGTGGTTGTGCGGGAAGCGTGGAGCGAGGAAGTGGGCGGTGCGTTTCGGGCCGGCCGGCAGACTCGCCGCCGCCGCGTTCTCGCGCTCCCCGCCCGCCCGCATTGTCGTGCGGCGCGAGCGTTTCGGGCGGCGCTTTCTCTTCGCCGACCGACCGCCCACTCGCCGTCCACCGACAAGCCGCGCCGTCCACGCACCGGCGACGGCAGCGGCGGGTGGCGGAGTTAATTGAAAAGCGTGCACGGCGGCGTGTCGACGCGCGAATCGCCGGACGGACGGAATGCCGCGCTTTTGGGGCAAACGAGGCCGCCGGCGGCTGCCGTCCGCTCGTCCGCGCCACGTCGGCAACACGCCCGCACTCACGCTCTTCTTCCTCAGTCGACACACTTCCGCTCTTTATTTCGAGTAATTCCACGGGCATTTCACTCATTTCTCGTCATCTTCCATCTCTTTCCTCTTTGAATTTGATCCCTCTACTCTTTTCCATGCTCTAATTTGGCCACTTATTCACACGAACAACGGGGTCGGTAGGTTACGGTGGATTGCCGCGCACTGCTTGACGGCCGAACGGTCCGCTCACTCACTCGCCGTCACAGGTTTTGACTCAACCCGAGTCCCGCTCACGCACCGGTGGGTGAGCAAAATCTCTGATGAGCGAGCTGGAAGCGGCGGGGCGGCTGCTGCGGGCAATCCACCGGCTTTACACTTCAAATTTCTTTTGATTGATGTTTGAACGAATGCTCCTGATCGCCTCCTTCTGCTTTCAGCCCGCCGAGGTCCAGCCGAAGACCGGGAGCGAGGGCGAGAAGCCGGCCGACTCGCCGTCGGTTGTCGCGGAGGAATCGCCGAAAGAGGCCGAGCAGGGCGACGGCCAACCGAAGAGCCGAACGATCACGTGGACCGACGAGGACAAGAAGCGGAGCAGCGCCGAAGAGGTCGAACGTCCGCAGAAGCCGAAGCCGGAGGAGGCGGACGGCCGCCGAATTCTCAAGCCGCGCACGAGCGGCGGCGCGCGTCGCGAGCCGCCCGTGAACTTCGACTACGACCGACCGGAGCCCCGCGAAGACGTGAGTTCTCTTCATTCTATTAGATTGCTCGAAGATCGGTGGTGTTCCTTCCTTTCTTTCTGTTTGATTGCTTTGTGGATTTGGGGGCAAAGCGAAGTCGAAACCTCCGGCGCTCGTTTGTCGTCCCCCGGCCGCACCGGAGGGGGCGCCGAAGCGAATATGAATTATGCATCGGGAAACGGTTGGATTCGCCGCCGTTGAGAGAGTGAGTGAGCGGGCATTGCCTTCCCTGCCCTGCCCGGCCATCATTATCGTCGCTTGGCCGCCCCTCCCTCGCTCCCCACCGCTTTCGCCCGCACGCACGCCCGCCCGCTCAAATCGCTCGATTGCGCGGCCGCCGTAAGCGAAAAGCCGACGGGTGGACGGGGAGGGCGTGAAAGTGCGGGTTTGACTTCTCGGCATCGAGCATAAGCGATGAGCATCCCCGCTCGTTCGAATTCACGAGTGATCCCCTGGTTGCCAAGCAGTCGATCGACGGCACTTCCCACGTGAATTCCAAACAAATCCGCTCGACGGCGACAAACAGGCGATCGTTTCTTATGCGTACAGTAGCCGTAAAGCAGCTTATTGAATGAATGCGGTTCAAATTTGCGCAACCGGCAATTGGATTCCCGAGCGGCGAAGAAGCGACCGCTTTTCAACACACAAAGCCGCTTAGTCTTCCGCTAATTCCATTCGGTTGGGGGCGCGGAAAGAAGCGAGAAGACGATGAGATTTCCTCGGGCAATAAAGACGACCCTCGTGCCCTCCACCGTCCACTCATTGCCGTCGTTTGTTTCAGATCGAAGCGGATCAAATCGAGCTGCTCTACGACTCGCTTCAAATAAGCGCCGAAGATCGCGAGGTTCGCCTGTCGGCCGTCTTCGTCCACTCGCTGAAGCCGCTCTCCGTCTACGAGGTCGGAAAGTAAGTGAGTGGGTGGGTGGGTGGACGACCTGCTGGAGGGGGAGATCGCATGTTTGGGTGGAATTCTTGCCACGAGTTTAATTAGCGCCCTGAATAATGGGGGTTGCGTGCGTGTGGGCGGCGGCCGGGCGTTGAATCGACGAGCGAAACGACGGATTTCGCTCGCCGACTGCCGAGGCGGAGGTCCAAAAGCCCCGCGCCGTGCGTGCGTGCGGGCGGTCTCGGCTGTAATTTGTAACTGTCATTGCATTGCATTGCTCTCTCCGGGGGTAATCATCCAACCCGACCCGACCGACGGGCGGCTCGTGGACGGACGGACGGCTCTCGCTCACGCTCCACCGGCTTGACGGCCGCGGCGGCTCGTCCGTCGGCATCTTCGGCCGACCGACCGACCGGGCGGGCGGATGCGCCGACGGGGCCGCAAATTGGACGACGGAGCGCGAGCATGAGCCGCCGCCGCCGCCGCAATTCTTTTCGACTCGCACCCGCCGAAACAAATCCATTCGTTTGCACGTCCAGCAAAAAAAAAAGAAGAGCGAGTGGGTGGGCGGAAGGCGGGTGTTCGTGACCGCCGGCCGGCCGATCATCAATCCCCCTTTTTTTCTCACTCGGCACTCGATTCGCAGCAGGCGTAAATCAAAATTGAAGCCCTTCGCTGCATCAAACGAATGAATCTTTTGTTCCCGCATTCACCATTGATCACACGCAAAAAGAATGTTCTTTTGTCCTCCAGCGAATATTGGGCCTTTAATCAACCTAATGGAATTTTGCATGCGGTAATGCCCTCGCCAAATGCACGCACAGACACGTACAGCTACGTACAGTAATCCCATTGGTCTTATTGGGGGACAGAGTGCTCATAATGCGGTCCGCTTAATCCAATTACCCCCTTCGTCCATTTGCAGGATCTTCGCGGATTATCGACCCACTCGCTGCGCACTGCTGAGCGCCAACACGGCGTTGGTCAAGTTCACCACCGAGTACGAGGCGGCGGAGGTCTGCGGCGTCCTTCCGCACGCCAATCAACCCCAATTTGCGCTCGTTTAGGCCCTGATCGGCGCCACCAAACGCCTGATTCGTGTGCGCAAACAAACGGAGCCGGAGGACGGCGAAATCGACGAGGACGCCGCCGCTGCGGCAGCCGCCGAAGAAGACGAACACGTGCGCTTCGAGCGCGGCGATGAGGTGCTCGTCTTCAAAGGAGGTGAGCGCTTTCGAGTGTCTTCTTTCCAATCGAATCGAATTCGACGCGCGCCGAGAGCAAAGAGAGCAGAGAGCAGGGAGGATTGAAGGTCGCGGGCGGGCCAAGTGTTTGTTTTTCATAAGATTGAGTGATCGAAGCGGGCGAGCGGGATGGCCGGCGGGTCGACCGTTGGGGTCTCGAATTTCCCGCTGCAAACGAAGAAGAAGACGACGACGATTGTTGCTGCTTTGCTGCGGCGGCTGCCTCCAGTGGCCAATTGCGACAATCTAGTCGAGCCTTGCGCCCGCTCTCGATTGATTGTAAGTGGACATTCGGCGGGCGGCGGCAATTGGCGAGCGAGTGGCGGCAAATATTTGCGCTGCATTTCGTCTCCGGCCGTCCTCGCCTCGCTGCCGCTCAAGGCTCGAATGGCCCCCATGCGGGCGGATTTGCGAGTGCGGGTGTTGAGGTCAAACGGTCATCCGCCCGCGCGTTTGTTTGCCGCCTCGCTCAATTTAATAATGAGTGGCTAGCTGGCGGCTACTGTGGGCGAGAGTGGGGAGTAACAAGTGGGAGTGCAAAGGGATCTCTGTGAACGATGCCGCTCGTCGGTTGGTGGTCGTCCTTCGCTTCGCTCCGCACTCACTCGTCGAGCGATCGGATCGACGGCGACGAAGTCGCGTGTGTTCGCCACTCACTTCGGGCACCTCGCCCGCTCGCCGCATTCAACCTTGTTGTTCACGGACACGGGGCGTCGATCGAGGCTGTTTTAAGCAAACAAACAAAAGAGCCGACCGATGGGCGGCGGCGGCGGATCCACGGAAAATTGCCCCGCTTTCCACTCACTCCCGCACTCACTCACTCGCCGCTCCAACCGACCGACCGCCGGATGCGTGCTGGAGTTTAGGGCGAGAAAATTGGCGGTCGGGATTCGGCGGTGTGGTCAAGGCTGCCCTCCCCTCGTGGACTACCCGCTGCAATCGACTCTTTCCGTCCGTCCGTCTGTTTATGATTTTCCCCCTCATCCGGAATGTACGGTAACAAGCGGAGGGCACAAAGCGGAACGAACAGCCCGACAAATGAAGCCGCCCATTTGTGTTTCCCGCCGTGCTTCGCCGCCCGCAGCCGCCCGCAGCAGCCGATCGGCAGGCGGCAAGCGGAAAGCCAACTCCGCTCGCTCGCTCATGCGCGCCTCCGAATTACGACTTTCCGCCCGCAAACAACCGCTTCGTCGTCGTCGTTCCCGAATGAGGCGGCCGTAAATCATGACCTCTAAAAGCACACGCACACGTAATGGAGAGGATGAAGGCGCCCGCCCGCCCGCCAAAGGACTCCCGCTCGTTTCGTTCCCGACCGCACTCCTCCGCCCGCCCGCCCGTCGCATAATTACCGGCTGTTTGGAGGATGGAGAAGGCGGAAAAGTGGAGGGATCGAACTCGTAAACTTGCGGTCGTGTCATGGCGGCGGATGACCGCCGGAACAACTCCGAGTTGAGAGTCGGGGATTGCCTTGATCCTTGCGGTCAACTGCTCATTACACGCTTTACGGTTTGCTTCAAGTTGCCAGCGGAAAGTTGTTGAGTGTGCAATTTGTGCTGTCGATTGTTCCGTTTACGATCCAAAAGTGTCCACGGCGCACACGCAACAGTCGGCGGCAATTCGGCCGAAAGCCGCCGACGTCTGCATTTCGAATGGGCGCCGCCGCTTTGCGCTCAACACGCACGCGATTCCCGAAATTACCGGGCGTCAATCGTAAGCGGCTTATCGTTTGGGAAGTGGGAAAGAACGAGGAAGATGCGAGGGAATGGTTGATGACCGCAGAAGGATGACCGCAGGAACGACCTTTGGGTTCTTCACGTGAATCGGGGGCACAACCCAAAGGCAACGGTTAACAGAAGAGAAAGAAAGACGCAATTTGCACCGAAAATATCCGAACAGAACCACGAATTCTCCGCTAATCTCCTCTCGTTCAGATGCGGCCACTCGCAAGCGGAAGGCCCCCTCGGATGCCGTCGAGTTGGACGTCGAGCAGACGACCATTCCCGCGGGCAAGTGGCGCCTGGTCGTCGTCCATGTGCCCAAGGACCGGCACGTGTTCTGCCGTTTCGCCACCGGCTTTGAGCTGCGGCAATCGCTGATCAACCCCTTCCAACACGAGGCCACCGGCGCGGAGGAGGACGAGCCGCCGAAAGACGAGGAGTTTGGTGAGTTCCCAGCGAAAGAAGAAGCGGGAATCATCGCTTTCGTTTGCAGAACAAAGTCGCAACTTCAAGAAGCGCACCATTCGGCCGGGCCTCAATGTGTTCAACGATCAGGGCGAAGAGCTCTCCCATCGCTACGAGCACGACGTTCGTTTCTACGAGCACAAGGACGAGGAGGACGAAGCGAAGAAGACGGCCGAGGACGCCGACCGGAAGCCCGAGGAGCCCCAACCGAAAGAGGTCGAAATCACGACGTCCGGCGGCGCGAAGATCCGCTCGCGGGGACGCGGCGCCAAGAAATTCCTCATTGCGCTCGACGATCTCGACGATTGAGCGCCGTCGTGCGGGAATTTGATCACGAGTTCCGCCTATTTATTCCACCGAATTGCTCTCACGAATATCTTTTTATTGTTCGCATCGTTTTGTTCGTTCTTCACCGGCAATCACATGGGTTGTTCAAAGGAAATAAACGCCTTTTTATTCACGGCACTACTCGACTCAATTCAACCGAAAAGAAATAAATGAACTCCGCCTCCACCACTGATCGATCGACCGTTTCGTGTTCACTTGGACGGGGAGGTCAACGTCTTGGCGATTCGCTCCCAGGCTGAAAGAAAGAATAGGATGAGTGGACACGAGGATTGTGCGAACCTTCGGCCAGAGCGCACCGTTGGACGGACGAGAAGACCTAAAGATGGATGGAATGAATGCAATGATGGAAGGAGTGAACGAACGATGCGAAAGAAGCCCGGCCGCGGGGCGTACATCGTCTCGCCGGCCGTGATCATCACGCGATTGGCGAAGAAGCGGCGGTTCAGCTCGCGCTCCGCTTCCCAGGTTTGCTCGGGCAGGAACTGCAAGCAATCAAACGAATAATTGGGCAGATGGATGAGGAGTACCCGGCTGAAGTCGACGAGCACGAAGAAGCCGGCGCGGGGCTTCAGGTACGGCACCTGGAGCGTGTCCAAGCGCCCGAGCAGAAAGTCGCGGGCGTCCTTGAGGCGGCGGTGGTTCTCCGGCAGGAACGTCTTTTGGATCCACTCGAAATCGCTGAGGAACTCGCGCGCAATGAACTGCGTCGTGGTGTTCGGCAGGTGGTGCATCACGAAGCGCTAACCACGAGCAATTACGACTGAAATCAAAGGAAAGAACGAACGGAAGAAGCGATCCGAATGCAGGTGTTCGGCGAGTAGAGGACGGCGAATCGGAGGCCAGCCAGCGAGAAGTTCTGAACGACGAGAGGATTAGACGAACAAAAGGCGGAAGTGATGCCTTGGAGATGCCCCAAATCCAAATCAAGTACGAGGCGGCCTCGCCGTCAAAGAGCTCGCAGGCCGAGCGGAACGGCTGGTTGGCGATCTCGTCGTAGACGCCGAGATCGTAGATCTCGTCCAGAATGACGAACAGCTTCTTCTCCACCGCCCACGCGATGATCGGGCGGAGCTCGTCGATGGAGAAGTAGCAGCCCTCGGGACTGCAAGCAATCAATCAGTTAGATTGAATGGAAGGATAAAAGGACGTACTTCTGGGGATTGACGAGCGTGATCGCCCGCACCTGCTGGCCCTTCTCGACGGCCTTCTGGTAGGCGGCTTCGAAGCGCTCGACCTTCAGCTCGGTGCGGAGCCCGTCGTCCGAGAGGGCGGGCACCACTCCGATCTCCACGAGGCCGCGCTCTCTGCAATGGATTGAAATGAACCGAATGAAGCGATTGCTTACCCGAAATCGTTGGCGAAACGGTAGTAATAGGGCGAGGGCACGAGCAGAACCTCGCCCGGATCAAAGAGGACCTGGGAGAGGAGGTCGGCGCACGTGGTCACTCCGGGAATGAGCAGCAGTTGCTCCCAGGAGACGGGCGGCAAGTGGGGGCGGCAGAATTTGTTGATGAACTTGGCCATGCACTGCAGAGTCGCCACCTCGCCGCCGCCGCGCGGGTACACGAACAGATTCGAGGTGTCGAACTTGGACCAGTCGATGGCGCGGAAGCGCTCCCGCACCAGCTCCTCGCAGAGGATGTTGTCCGCACTCGACAGTTTGATGTAGCCCTGCAAATCCACACGTTAGGCGACGAAGTAGGTAGATGAGCACTAGAATCCCCTTACCTTGGGGTTGTCCGGCGAGTAGGGATCCTCGAGGTAGAGCTTGTTCTGCGGCCCCGTCGACGGGAACAACAGGCCGCGTTGGGCGCGGTGGGAGAGCAGCGTGCAATGGTCGGGATCGGGATCGGGCGCCATCGCGGAGGCGAAGCGAACGAAAGAGCGGGGATCCGAGCGGCGTGAAAGACGCGCAGCGACGAGCCGCAAATTCCCGGCGAGAATTTTGGAGCGGCTGCAAGACGGCGGTGAGCAACGGAAGGAAAGAATGAAGGATGAGCACGAGAGCGAAGAACGAAGCGGATGGCCGGCGGGTGGGTGAGTGGTCGGGGAGCAACTGTTTCAAGCGTTTTTTGCGAGTGGAGGCTTAAAGGCAGACTCGAAAGATCAAAGAGCGTTTGTTTCTTGGCAGTGGAAAGCGATGATAAAGCACGAACTACGCATCGGGTTGGTCCGGAAGAAGTGCGAGACGTTTCGATGGCTCGTTTCTTCTCTCGTACCAGCGATTCCTTCGCTTTCTCTTTGGACCGAGCAACGCACGAGCAGATGGCCGGCGGACAAAAAGAAGAGAAAAGCGGGAAGCAAAAGTCAGCAATCGCTGTTTGAATCACATTGAGCGGCCGACAGAGAGGTGAATCTCATTGCGGGAAGCTCATCAAGACTCCGCACCGCAAACAGAAGACCGGAGAGACCGTAAATCGACGTATTCTTCCAAGAAATGATCGGTGAAAGAAAACGAGCGTAAAGACCGAAAATTCGCGGCGGAAAGATCGATTTTTACACCACAAACAGGCGATCAACCACGAGACGAGAGCGGCGTGATTGGAACGTTCTCCCAATCGGCGGTCAAATCGAAAGCGAAACGGAGCGAGAAGGACGAGGAAAACGGGAGGAAAGCGGGAAGAAAGGGCACTCGCGTTTTGGACGTCCCCGCAAACAAAAACGAGCGAAAGAAACCGCCCGTCCGTCCGTCAGAAAGCAGACAGCGGCGACGACGAGCGGCGGGCGAGCGGGCGAAAGAACGACCGAGCGGGAAGGAGTGAGTGAGCGAAAAGAATAAACAACACTCGCTTGCTCACTCGCTTTCTGGAAGCATCGCTGGAGAATAGAAGTGAATTTGCATCAAGGAAATCAAGCCGACTGACTCGAACGGATGGAAAGCGAACTCGAGATCATTCCGCGTTCATTTTCGACTCGTGCAATCGGTTGAAATGTCGCCCTCGCTCTTCGCCTCGTGCGCCCAGCAGCTCGTCGTCCTGCTCGCGGTCGCCGGCTTCTTCTTCGCGGATGCCGAAGGTGAGTGAGTGGGCGGGCGGGGACCAAAACGGAGCAGAAGGTGGTGCAATCCGCCCTCTCGATTGCATCAAACCTCCCTTCCGCTCTCCCAAAAGAAGCCGGTGGTTGGCGGGCGAGAGCGGCGAGTGATTTACGAGCGACGAGCCGCAGAGCGGGTTCTCGCGCGTTCTCTGATCACTCCCCGGCTTTCAGGGAGCGGGATCTACGGGCCCGTCCCGCAAAACATCACGGACCGCTGCCAACGGGCGATGGGCGGGAGCCTGAAGCCCGGCGATTTGGGCCTCTTCATGACCACCTGCCTCGTCGGGATGCAAAACGAGCAGAAACGGGCGCCGGACGCGACCATCGTCACCGGTACGCCACCCACGCATCCTTCCTTTTCATCTTCCGCTTGCAGACGTCGTCCATTGCTGCGAGCTGCACGGCGTCTGCCAGAAGAACAAGGCGGCCGAGGACGCGAAGTGCACGCTCGGCTATTGCCAGTGCATGGCCCTGCTGCACGAGATGCACGTGCTCACGACCGACTCGTGCCTCATCGCCGCGTACCCCACCTGCTCGAAGCTGATCGAAGAGGCGACGCCCACGACCGTCCAGCCCACGCTGTGGATCGGCTGGCACGGGAGTTTGGAGTTCGGATGGGTCGGCATCGGGATCCTCGCGGTCCTGCTTCTGGTTCGTTCCCTTCCGTCAACTACTCACTCATCTCTCGTGTGTAGATCGTGATCTGCGAGACCGGCTACCTCTGCTACTCGTTCGGCAAGTCCTTGCACTCACCACTCTCTAATCCCGCCGGTTGCAGCCCGCTACCGCGTGTTCATCAAGGAGTACGACGAGCAGGAGCAGGCGCTCTTGGAGGCGAGCGTTCAGGAGCAGCCCGCCGCAACGCCCGTCTTCATGCCGCTGGTAGACGCGACCGGCAGCACGAGCGTCTCGATGGCCGGCGGCGAGTTCGACGCGCAGAGCCCGTCCGTGCGTTCCGTCGGCTCCGTCGGGCCGAGCAAGGAGGAGCATTGAGTTGGGGATTCTCTTTCGTTCTCTGTCGAGTTGGTCGTTTGTTCGTGAGTAAATTCGTTTGTTCAACCGATCGTTTGGGGCGAGGAAACGGGGTGCTTCTTGCGACGCGAACAGGTCCGCTTCGGTTGGCATTTCGCCCATGAGATTCAAACGAACAAGTGGCGTTGTTTTGGGGTCAAAGAGCGGGAGCCGGCTTGGGGTTTTTGCGCACCTGCCGCTCGCTCGGCTTCCTGCGGTGGTCACTTACTCACCAGTCGCCCGCATTCCCCAACTCGCTCGCACTCTGCCCAACTTCGATCAGCTAAACGATGAAGATGAAGGCAGACGCCCGTCTGTCCTTGATGATCCACGCCTTGAGCACCGGCCGAGTGGACAACCGCCTCGATTCTTCTGCTCCCGACTACTTGGATCAGCGAGAGGCTCTCCGGTTGCGCACGTTCCGCTTTCTCTTCTGCTTCCCCAAATTTCCAACCGCCTTCTTCGACCACACCGGGAAAGACGGAAGAAAGGCGGCGAGGCTCGGCCTGAAGGATTCGCTTGAACTCGTTTCCCGTTCGATCGCCGAGGCGACCGTTAAACTGACCGCCGATCACGTGAACGTCGCCTCGATCGTTCGCTTCCTGCGTCTCTCCCGTTTTGAGGAGCTCTTCGTGGACATTCGTGCCGCCGAACCGTTCAGTTTCGAGCAAACACGCGAGTGGTGCTCGATTCTTTCCGCTCTCAAAAGTGGGCCGCAAACACTTGGTTCTTTTGAATCGGTTGGTTTAGAGCACCGCTGTGTGGAAGAAATCCAGTGGTACCTGTACGAGTGCCACAAAAGCGTCCCAATCGTTCCAATGCTTCGCGACTTTCTGCCGGACACGAGTAGCAGCCTCCACATGGAAGATTGCCAGGCGGCCGTCTTGTTGCGCTTTCATGCGAAGATCAGATCGAAAGTCTTCCTCTGGGCGTTTCGTGGTCGTACTCCCTGTTCGGTTTTATTTCGAGTAGTCGTCCGTAATTGAAAGGTTCAGATCTTCGTCCTTTCTTTCAATTTCCCGCTCGCGTGTTGGAGTTCTATGGACCAATCGGCAATATCGCCGCAAACGGAGAGTAAGCTGGAATTTTAAGGACACGCATGATTGTTTTAGGGTCGAACGCAACGAGGTGGTTGAGAAGGTGTGTCTGCACATACATCGGTCGATGCATGCGAAAGCCCCGGAAGGACCATGGAGCGATAAAGACGCTCGAGATTTTCGTTCGATGTTTGCCAATTTGCGGCCGTTGAACGACAGCTTCGAGCTGCAAATGCACTTTATGGGATTCCACGTTGATTGGCGTGTAGGTTCATTTCTTTTCGTTCTGCTCCCGCATTGTTGCAGTCCTACGAATGGACCTTCACCACACTCGCTTTCGTGATCGCCCGTCTTCGCCCGCTTGCCCAGTGGGCGAAAGAAGCGGGCGTTCGGCTGGTCGCTCTCCGCACACACCTCGACATGAACGATTACGAAGGGAAAGCAAAAGCAATGGCCAGCACAAAGAAATTATTCGACCGATGGCATCCGGAGTTCTCGCTTCAAACCGACGATTTTGATCCGGAAACGGCCGCCATTTTCGAGGAATATAAGCGCGGCATCCGTTGCGTCTACAAACTGCAAGTGGACAAGACGGAAGTGTCGCTTGTATTCGCAGATCCTCCGCTCAGCATTTCGTCTTGAATAATTGTTTGTGGGACCTTTGCATGAATAAACTGGATATTTTATCGAACGATCGTGTGTTACTTGAGCTTAAGGGCAAGTTGCTCGCATTCACAAATCGAATGCCAGCGAAAAACATTTCGGCGGGTTCGGAGTAATGGGATGCGTAATGCACTTCTATTTGATCGTCTTACGGAGCGCGTTGTTGACGGCGCCGTCCTTGTGAACGGCGCAAACACAATGACTGGCTGCTCGTTCGGAAGGCAAAGACGACAACGATCGGCCGTCTTGCAGACGAGCGGGCATACTTTTCCTTTTCTCCGCTCTCGAGAGTCGATTGCCGATCGCCGTCGCTTTCAGGCCTTGCCGAGCGCCGCCCGTTCGCTTAGTCCGATTGTTCGCGGTTTGAACGGAAGGCCCATGTGGGGAGTCGATGCGAAAAGTGAGCCGCTGCTGTAGTTCGGCTCCTTCTATCACCAAATTGTGAGCTGGTCCTTAACGAAAGTATCTCCTTATTTCGTTTTAGTGCAAACTGACTCGTCCAACAACCTTCACGTCGTCCAGCTCGACTGCCGAAAGATCGGCGAGATTGTCGTCTTCCCATTGGACGTGATCGCTCACCGGTAAGCAGTGGATGACCGGATCGTATGATGCCAGTTCGGAGTTGTTTAGAAGAAAGCCGTCCGTTCGTCCTTGAAATCGCCTTCTTTCCGACCGCTTTTTGCCCGCCCGGAGTCCCGCAAGCCGGCCGCCAAGCGAGCGAGTGGTCACGAGGGCGGAAAGCCGCTCCGTTGTGACCAAAAGCGGTGGGCGGCCGTCCACCTCGCTCTTTCGGCCATTCGGGCGGTCTTCGAAGTCGTGGCGCAAGCGAGAAAGTCGGGAATTCACTCCTTTTTCTTTTTCTTCTCGTAGCACTCGGGGCGTTTCTTCTGCATAAACGAACGACCGGAATGCCGCTGTTTGTACAATTGTTGATCCACTTGCCTTCCCCTCATTGCACCCGCCAAATCCAATTGTTTACTCCGTCCAATCCGCCCAATTTGTTCCCGAATGTCACGTGTTTATTGCGATGTTTGCGCCCCCGACCGAGCGGCCTTCTTCTTTGCGATCCGCCCGCCTTCTCGCCGATTATCTCGCGGATTTCGTGGACAAACGAGAGCGGCGAGCAGCGGCCGAAGAGCACGTGCATCCGTCTTGCGACCGCACGTGACCGACCGCCCAGTCGGCCGGACGGGCGGGGCGGAGGGCGGCCGAGTGACCACAAGCGGGCCGGCGAGCGAGACTCTCGGCCCACTCGCCGCCCTCCGCTCGCGCCATTCGGCCCGTCGTCTTTTGTACTCGTGATGCAAAAGGCGGGAGGCGGGAGGAGGGAGGAGGAAGGCGGGCAGGTGTGACCGGGTCAAAGAGCATTCGGGCAACATTGGTGGGCGGATTGCCGGCCGGATTCCTCACTTGTGACTTCCTTCCGTCTTCCTTTTCGTTCTTTCGGTTCCAATCCTCGAGTTTCCGTCCAATTAATTCCGCTCGAACGGAAAGCAGCGGGCGGACGGTTCGGTTTGTTTGTTGTTTGGGTTCGAACCGACCAAACCGGCGGGGCGAGTGGAGAAGAAAACAGGCCGCTTGTTTACTTCTTCGCTTCGCTCGCTGCTCTCCTGGTTCACCACCGCTCACGGGATTCTCGTTCTTTCTTTCCTTCTCGCCTTGCATCACCGATTACTCATCGCCTTTCTTTACGGTTTGAAGCAATAAATCAGATCGCTAACGATCTACCGATCTAAATGGTCAACTCGTGAGCTCGAGAACGAAACTCCGCGCTTCTTGGTCGTCTTCGTCGCAAAAAAACCTCCGCGCCCCGAAAACACCCGAATTTCGATTCGAAACGGAGGAGCGGGGCGGCGAAATTCGGGCGAAAGGCGTTGAACACGCGGACGGGGCGGGCAGAGCGGGAGAACAAGTTCCTTCTTCCCTCCTCCCTTTTCTCCAACGTTTGTATTCGATTTACAACGCCGCGCAACACACCACGCCGTCCACAGGAATCACATGGGAAGCAGCTGAACGCGGCTTTTTGCTCGTGGATCGACGAGCAAGTGCACGAGTTCTTTGGTTTGGATTGGGGATCGGTGGGTGTGTTCTTTCGGTACAAGGCCGCTCACAGGTGCAATTAGGCGCCCCGTCCACCACCTACTTTGCGGTGTGGAGGGCGAACGGTTAATTGCGGCGGTCAGTCGAGAGCGGCGGGCATCCGATTTCCCTCCCCTTTCTCCTTCATCCTGCTTCTTCTTGGGCTTGGAAGTGCGTAGCCGAAAACATCACATGTTTACAAAAGAAGCCGGCCGGCGAGCGGCCGCAATGGTCGGGAGTCGGCGGGACTTCGAAGTGCGGAGCGAAAAGCTCCGCCGTTTTGTTCGTTCGGCGCGGTCGGAGTCTTTCGGGCGAGCACGCAAGACTTTTGTTTCTTTTCGAATGTTTCTTCGGCCTTTCTTCTTCTTGCTGCATCCCGCATTCTTCTGTTCGTACAGCAAGCGTTGCTCCAATCGATGCTCTCAACATCCAGCGCCCTCATCCGCTCCTCTCCATTCCGGAGTGACCTCTCAATGAGGTCTTCTTTTGCACGAGCGCTGCAAACGAATCCTTTTGTCCATTCCCCATCTATCAGTCCTGCTACCCGTTTATCACTCGCAAGTGTTCACTTCACGAGAACACGTGAGCAAACGATTGACGACCTGCCGACAGCGCCCGCCGGTTTGTTCGAGAATTCGACGCAATCGACGATCGAGAGCGAGCGGTTTTTTGCGGCCCGCCGGGCACCTCATCGATCACTCGCGCCCCGTCCTCCGACGGTTCGAAACGACCGGCCGGTCCGTCAACGATCGATGGGAAGCGGGCGAACAGCTGCAAGGGGCGAGCGGGACGCGAATTTCACGCCGATTCGCTCCGATTCGAAGCGCAAAGCAAAAGCGGCGGCGATGGGCGGGCGGCGAGATCAAAAATCGGCGCGCCGAGGCGAGGCGAACGGCGCGGCGTGAGAAGCCGGCCGGCCGGCCGGTTTGCTTCGAAGCGGGCGAGCGGACAGATGGGACGAAAGATCCCACTCGTTTGTTGTGTGCGTGCGGAATGGCCGGTCGTTTGCTTCGCGCTGTTCTTTGCGGAGTGGTTGTGAGTCCAAAGTCCCCACTCTCGTTGTCGAAGTCGATGGACGTCATTGCCGGCTGCTTATCGAACGCGAACGAGCGGCCGGACGTCCATTTCGGGGGCGCACTTATCGGCCCAAAACATTCCCGTCCGTCCGCCCCCTTCTTCCGCTCCGTTCGGCTCACGTGCCGCTCGTCCGGCCGGCCGGCGGAGATCTCGTGGATTTCGGGCCGAAGGGCGAGAGCGGGGCGGCTCGTGCACTTTGTTTCTTTTCGCTCCGTTCCGTTCGATCGGAACTGGGCGTCGAGATCGCAACCGAGCGAGCGAGCGAGCGAGCGGGCCCGCCCCACGCCCCAGCTGACCTTTCGGGCGGCCCGCCGGGAACACGCCGCTGAGGCCGCCCGGCCGTCCGATTCGTCACGCTCGCTTCCCGCTGATGCCCGCAGCGACCTCCGGCCTCTCGGGCGGCCCGGCGGCGAGCGGCCCGCGGGCGGGCGGGGCGGAAAGGACGGAGTTTTGCACGCGAACAGCCGAAAGTCCGCCCGTCTTTGCCGACAGCACTCAAAATTCGAAACAAACATTCGAGTTTGAAGAAGCCGAACGAACGAGCGAGAAGTTCCTTTTTCTTCTTTGTTGTCAACAGTTGGGATCTCCGTTCTCTGCTGTTCGTTCGCTCCTTTCGGTCGTTCTCTTCGGTGGAAGAAGAAGGAAGAAGGCGGTCGGTGCATCCACCAACACCAGCATCCCACTTCTTTCTCCTTCGTTCGTGCTCGCTCGTACAAAAACCGCCTCCTCTTCGTCGGTCGTGCGAAGAAATCGGGGCGCTCCGGAGGCGCAAATCGGGGGGAATCGGCGCTCTTCGCTCCTTTCGTCTTCTTCCTCGTTGTTGTTCGTTGCGGGCTGCAGAATTCACGTGAGAATTTGCAATTCGCCGTCCCAAATGATCCCCTCGCTCCGGCCGGCCGTCCGCTCTCTTCGGTGCCCCTTCGTGCGAGCCGGCCGGCCGGCCGGCGGAATCATGAACGTTCCGCTCGCCCCGTTCCTTCGTGCTGGGGGCCACACGCACGCAATCGCCAACAGCTGGGCGGCAGGTGCAACGGACGAGCGAGCGGGGCGGCGTGCAGACTGAACGGCCGGCCGGCCCGTGTGTTTGCTCTCGACCGGATGGCGGGTTATCAATTGCGTTCGTTCTTTTTCGGGAGATTGACCGCCGTTCCGACCGGCCGGCCCAGCGAGCAAAAAACAGCCCCAATTTCACGGACATTCGGCCGCACGTCCCGGCGATCTTCGAAGGGCGAGTATAAGAAGCGATCGATCGATCGTGTGCACACAGTCGAGCAATCTACCGAGTGGGTTCTTCGGCGATTAATCCACTTATTTCCTCGTGGGTGGTGCACCCGCGCGCTCCGGAAACCGCCCTCAATCGATCGACCGCCCGCTCGCTTCTTCCTCTCGCGCTTGTGATCGTGCGCGGCTTCCCGTCCGCCGTTGCGCATCGCGCTCATTCGTTTGCGGCGGCGGTGGCGGCTTGTCGGTGGAATCCGGACGGACATCCCGCGCACTCGCCTCTCGCTTGCCGCTCGGTCGTCCGCCCGGTCGTTTGTTCTCGTGAGTGAGTTATCGACGGGCTGCTCCCGCAGCCTCCCGCCTCCAATGTGACTCCGCTTGTTTTGATTTCGCGGTCCCGCCAATCCCGAGCGAGCGACCGGCGGGTTCGAAACGAAAACACACGAGACCGAACGGCCTCGTCGAGACGAAAACACGCCGAACGATTTCGAAACCTCCGGCCAGTCCCCGTGCTCCTCGTTGCCGCTCGCCTCATCGATCGATCGAAGTACGCGAGCGAACGTGCGGGCGAGTGAGCGAACTCGAGGGCCGAATTGGGCGGACGACCGCCCTCTTTTGCTCCCGCTCGCCGTGCTGCCGCCTTTCGGTCTCCGCCGAGCGATCACGTGCAAGAGGAAGCGGGCGGAAGGGGCGGAGCGACGCGTGTGTTTCGCCCCGCCGCCCGCTTGTTTTCGTCCGCGTTCTCATCCCTCCGACGGCGACGTCGTCGTGTGGCTTTTGATCTTCTCACGGGTATAAAACGAGCCGCCCAGTCATCAGTCGCCCCAACCTTTCGTTCCACTCGCTCTCTCCCCTCATCGATCCATTGATCGAATCACCCGCTGCTTCCTAAACGAATGCACTAACCGAAGCAATGCCCACCCACTGTCCCGCAAAACGCGACCGCTTGGACCAATCGGTACCGCTTTTCGAGGTCTCGTTGCCCGCAGGTGAGTGAGTCGGAGCTCTCGCGCGCCCTTTTCGTTCCGTTCGTTCGATCGTTCGGGCGTGTGCTCTCTTCATCTCTCGATCCATTACATCGTTTAATTCGTGCCCGTTTAGAATCGCTGGTCGATCTTTCTGCTCTGTCGCCGTCGTTCACGATGCCCGTCCAAGCCGCGTGGAAAACCGGGGAGAAGTCGGCGGCGGCGTTCGCGCAGCCGGAGTTCGCCTTGAGGTTCGTTCTTCTTCGCCCTTCTTCCCCCTTCTTCGCCTTCATCCCTCCCTGTTGATCCAAAGACGTCACGGGCGGCGAGGATGCGCGTGATTCCACAAACAAGCCGGTCGGCTGGCGGGCGGGCGGGGCGCTCGGGAAGCGAGCAAAGAGCAACAGAAAAGCGGGAGGAAGGAGGGGAGGCGCGTGTCTTCGAGTTTGTTTGTTGTTTACCTCCTCGCTCGCCGCCGCTCCAGCCGCTCCTTCCCAAAAAACAAGCCGAAGTGAGTGAGTGGTCGTCGACCTCCTGCACCCACCGAGCGCCTCCGTTCGCTCGCCGCCCGCTTTCGAAATCCTCCGTGCGAATCGAAACATTCGGGGCGACCGGCCGCATGACGCGAACGCCCTCCCGCTCGCCGGTCAGCTGTTGCGAACACGAGCGAGGGCGAGGGCGAACAATTGGGAAACAAACACGTGCCCCGCCCCCTTCGCTCTGCTCTCTGCATTCTTTTCCCACGACCTAATCGGAGCGCCTGATTGCAGCGAAAGCGACTTCCCCTTTTTGGACACGAAGGCCGAGATCGACGACTACAAGCCGCACAAAGGCCGGCGGCACGGCGGCGAGCAGCTGATCGCCAAGAAGGTCCAGGGCCAAAGCTTCGTCATCAAGCAGGTCGTTGGGCAGGCGGCGCGCACGAAGCCGTTCGGCAAAGTACTCCCGCTGCCCACACAACACACGAACAACCCGCTGGATTGCAGAAACGCCGCGCTCGTTTGTTGTCGGACACCGCCGAGGAGCTGCACCTGAACGTTCCGTACTCGCTGAACCGCAAGAACCGCTGGGAGGTGGAGAACGCCGCGGACTTCCTCCGCAATCAGCCGGCCGCTCCGGAGGTCCAGCTGACGGCCATCGATCAGCACTTCGCCGCCGGCACGGACCTCACCGCTGTCAACAATCGCGACATTCTCGCGTTGCATCAGCTGCAGGCGAACGGCGACATCAACACGAAGGCGGCCCGCTCGGCGCGCGGCAGCACGCTCGCCGAGCTCCAATCGGAGGAGGGCGAACAGAAACCGTTGGCGCTCCGCTTCGTGCTCGCCAAGGCGCACCCGTTGAGCAAGAGCGTGGCCGCCAACTCCATCAAAAGTGAGTTCTTTTTGGGTATGACGGCCGCTTTCCGTTCGGTTGCATCAAACCTGAGGACACGTGTCCTTGTTTCGAAATCGAAACGAACCGAACGGGGCGGGGACGGGGACAAGCGTTCTTCTTAAAACACTCGCTTCTTCACTTCATTCGATCCAATCGATTCAATGCGCGTGGTTGCAGACAAACCGCTGGCCCGCTCGACGCGTCGCGCCCAAATGGACGTGAGCGTGTACTCGACGGACGACGGCGAGCTGAACGACGAGGAGCCGCCGGCGCCCACGGCGAACGCCGAAGAGACGACGCGCATGTACGCGCCCAAACACCAAACCTTCTCGCTCGCCGACTTCATTTGCGAGAAGGCGGCGCCCGTGATCGTGCGGCCGCGTCGTCGTGGCGGCGGCGTTTCGACCGAGGAGTACGTTCAAGTGAGTTCCCCCTTCCCCTTTTCTCTTTCAACTTATTCCTTTGCTTCTCGCAGGTCGAAATGCCCGAAGTGTCGGCCGAGTCAACGGAAGCGAAGGCCGAGCGCGCGACGAGCGACTTGCCGCCGGTCGGCGCGTTCCGCTCGCTGCAAGTGCCCGCCGCGAAGCTCGGCGTCCAATCGCGGGCCGATTGGATCGCCGCCAGCCGCGCGCTGGCCGACCGACCGGAGCTGCACTTCCGCTGGCTGAACGCCGCCCAAGCCGCCTTCCAGCTGGACGCCACTGCCCTCCTGTCGACGGACGCCGCCCGCTCGCCCCTCAGCGTCCTCACGTTCGGCTACCGGCCGGCCGACGGCCTCGTGGACGTGCTCGTGAACGCCGCCCCCGGCTGCCGCGTCGAGCTCCCGACAATTGACGCCGACGTCAAGAACGGACTCGACGGCCTCCTGCAGCTGCTCCTCGCGAACGCCCGCGTGGACGCCTCGCCGAACGACAACTCCACGATCCACACCCCGCATGATCTCCGCCTTCTCTCCTCCGAACTGAACTCCGTCCAACTCGCCGCCGTCGTGCAGCCGGTCAGCACGTACGCGATGCTCGCCGGTCGCTTCGAAGCCACCGAGGAGGGCGCCCTCCGCAGCGATGCCGAAGTCGAAGCCGAGGACGAGCTCGAAGCCGCCGAGGAGGAGGACGACTTCGAGCACGTCGACTACGCCGAATTCGACGCCACCGCCGACTCGCAGCTGGAGACCGCGTGGGTGGACGAGAATCTCGACGCGCAAGTGGCCGAAATGCGGACGCTGTGCGACGAGTGCGGCGAGAACGCGCTCCACGAGATCGTGCGCTCGGATGCGTGCGGCCACGCGTTCTGCCGCCGCTGCCTGCGCGAACACATCCGCCCCCGCCTGTCCGAGAAGACCGCCGATGTGTTCGCGTGTCCGTTCGCCAAGTGCGCGGCCGTGATTCCGGCCCCGCTGCTCCAATCGGTGCTGCCGCTCTCGTGGGTCGCCCACGGCCTGCGCATCGTCGCCGCCCATCACGCCGCCGCCTCCGGCCGCCTCGTCCACGTGTGCCCCGCCGGCTGCGGCCTCGGCCTGGTGGAGGCGACGCGCCTCCGCTACGCGCACGTCTTCTGCGCCCACTGCAAGAACCACCGCTGCGCCGACTGCCGCTCGCCCCCGCACTGGCCGATGAGCTGCGCGCAGGCGCGCGTGTGGGCGGCGAAGCGCGAGCAGCAGACGACGTTGCCCGAAGGCGACCCGAAGCGCATCGGCGCCCAGTTCTGGAGCGTCTGCGAGGAGACGCGCCAACGTCGCACGAACACGACCACGGCGCGCGCCGTCGCCAAGGACGCGCGCAAGATCGCCGACTACAAGTTCGAGCGGAAGTTCGTCGAGTTGCGCAAAGCCGTGAGTTCCCTCCCACATCTTTCTTTCATCTAATCGATGGTGTTTAGTGCCTGCAAGTGGTGGAGAACGGCTTCGCGTGGCTGTACACGTGCCGCACGGGCGCCGACCGTCCGGCCGGCTGGACGGCCGCCAAGGCGGCGCTCTCCGTCCTCCTCGCCGAATTCAACCTGCTGGAGAACGCGATCGTGCGCGGCCAGCCGGCCGACAAGGCCGCCGAGTTGGTGCAAAAGGTGCGCGGCGTGCTGCACAAGACGCTCGTCGAGTTGGCGGCGGCGGCGGCGTCCGTCGGCGGGACCGACGGCGACGCTTCCACTCGTGCCGCTGCCGCCACGGCCCACTGATCCCCCTTCCTTTGTGATTCTCAGGTACACGCCCCCTCCAATCTCTTTCCGTCTCTTTAGTTCAATCGCTGTAGCTGCTGCTGCATTCAGTCAGTCAGGTGTACTCTCCGCCTTCCCATCTCTCTTTCTCGCTCACTTTAACGTTTTCTTTCCTCTTCGCTCCTGCCCACCGCCCTTGCGCCTTTGTACACGCCCCCACGCCGCCCACTCATCTCATGGAAAAAGACGAAAAAAACCGAAAACCTCATGGAAAATCCGAAAAAAATTCGATTTGCCTCGATTTGTACATACTTTCCCTCTCGAGTTGTGTAGATAGTGAGCAGAAGTCCGGCTAGTGAATGGATCGAATTGTATAGCGTGAATTCGAATGCTTTTATTTCTTTCTCTACTCCTCTCATAATACGAGCGCATTTTAATCAAATAGAACGAAATAAAGAAATGAGCGCCGAACATGTGAAGGATTGCTTGCAAGCAGTTGAATAATCGAAGGACGAATGGAAGCAAGGAGGAATTATTGCCGTGCGGGGTGCGTAAAGCACTTGCGGTTAGGAAGGGGGAACATGGACGAAAGAAAGCGAGCAAATGTACAGGACTGCTGCTTGGGCTGCTGCGGTTTGCTTGGACTACGAGTTGTGGGCGGAGGGCGAGTGGGTGGCTAACGGTAAGGCGGTAATCAAAGGAACACGGAGGAAGGGAATATCAAGAGAATCACTCAATTTTGAGGGCGGCGGGATTGAAATGTTCGAGCACGTCCTCGACGACCAGCTGCTGATCGCCGTTGTTCAGCACGCGGCTGGAGCCGTCCGCCAGCGGGCTGATGCCGACGAGGTGGGCGTCCAAGCAGGCGGGGAGGAGTTCGCCGGGCACCGCATTGGCGGCGAGAATCGACGAATCGAAGCCCGCACACGAGAGCGCTTCGTGCGTGACGTTCGTCTGAGCGAAGCGAGAGGCGCGCGAGAGGCTGATGATCGTCTTGTAGAGCGACTCGACGGTCGGCTCCTCGCTCTTCGGCGGCACGACGCCGCTGGCCGGATGCGGCTTCCGTTTGAGCTGCTCGCGGCGTTGGGCGTCCTCCTTGGCGCGCACCTCGGCCGCGGGGATCCTCCAGTTCGTCAGGAGCGTGAGGGCGTCCCCACGCGTTCGATAGGCTTCGGCCACTCGATGGTACGAGTCGGAGATGTCGTCCAGGTAGAGCACCAAACGCATGCGGTGGCTATCGAGCAATGCTCGGATGTTCTACGGAATGAATGCAATAAAAGAAAGAAGAGGAGTGAACTCACCTGTTCCCACAGCATATGATCCTTGCAGAACCACCGGTTCTTTGTGCACACCTCGCCGGCAGTCATTTTGTCCAACGAGGCGAACAGCTCGGCGATTCGCAGCGACTTGGCGTTCGTCCACTTGAGCGGGTAGCCGCAGCACTGCAATCGAGTGAGTTAAACGACGAAGTCCCTTCGTTTCATCCACCCACCTTCATTTGAGATCCCAAATTGTCGGAGTAGTGCTCGGGACACGCGAATCGCAGGCGTTTGCAGTAAGTGTTCGTCTGCGGGTCGAACTCGTCGCAAATCAGGTCGTGCGGATTGTCCGTGGCCTGCAATCCGTTGGAATCACGGGAGGAGTGAGTGGGAGGAGCGAACCGGCAGATGGGAACCGAACGAGCACTTCTGCTCCTGCTGCACGTAGCATTCGTTCACGTGCTGCGCGATCGAAAGCAGCGGGAACTCCTCGGCGCACACGATGCAGAACGAGGTCTAAAGCACGGGAGTTGAGAGTGGATGAAAGGAAGAAACGAACGAGGATCGCAGTGCTGGCGGACGTCGGGTGGTGTTGGGAGTGGACGGGGTCGAGCTTGCAGAGCGTCTGCAATAAAATAGGTAGAACTCTCTCGATATTCCAAAGCTTACGCTGATGTAGAGATCGAGAGTCAAGGCGAACTGGTTGGCTTGTTCGAGCTCGCCCTCCGCCAGAGCCTTTTTGACGGTGAGCTCGCGAATTCGCTTGTCGTCCGCCCGTTCGGCCAACGGTTGGGTGTTGTAATAATCGCGGACGCGTTCGGGCAGCAGCCGGCGGAGTCGATCGTCCGCCATCTTCAGCCCGCAATCGTCGCCGCAGTATTTGGATTTGGGGCGGGCGGCTTTCGTGCAGCTCGGGCCGTAGCATTGGCGCGGGGTTTCGTCCACCTGCAACTCGATTAAACGATGAATCAAAGCAAAAGACGAACCTTGCGGGCCTTGATCACCTTCAGCTCCTTCGGCGAAACGACCGCCGCCTTCACCGGCTTGTGGTTCTTGCGCGGACGGCCCGGACCGACGTAGTCGCCCTCCCCGAGGTCGGCCTCGTCCTCGGCCCTTCTTCGTCGTTCCTTTCAGCTGCAAACGATCGAATAAAAAAGAGAACAATCCATTCATTCTTACGTCCGCCTTCTCCTTCTTCCGGCCGCGCTTTCGGCCGTCGATCGCCTTTCCGTTGTGCTTTGCGTCGCCGTTCGCCGCCCGCTCGGCCAAAGCGGCCGCCTGAACGCACGTTCGCCGCAGGCAAAGGCCGCGCCCGCTCGTGCAGTTGGCGCACTTCTCGCAGTTCGTCGTCCGAAAGCAACCGATGCACGAGCCGCACCGGAGGCGCGCCGCCGCGCCGTTCGCGTCGTCTTTTGAGTCGCCTGCAACGAAAATCGAATTCGGTGGGTTTAAATCGAAATAAAAGGATTGTAGCAACGGAAAGAAATCCGGGAGCAATGGGAAGAATCAAACGAACCTTTCATCTTGCTCGCTACCGCAGCTTCAATTCCATTGACGACCGGACGATCGATGAGAAGAAATTCTTTTTGTTCGTTCGATCCCGCGAAACGAAGCTCGTGAGTCAAGAGTTCTCCGGCGCTCGACTTGTAGCGTCGAGTGTTTCCTTCCGTGGCTGGAGGCTGCACGATCTCGGGCGGAATTTCCGCAGCGTCGAGTGCGGGCGCCTGGCCAAGCGCCAATTCGTGTGCGATCCGCAAAAGGATGATTAAAATTTCAAATGTGATGACTTTTCGCTTGCGGACGTTGTTTGACGTCGATTTCATCGTCGTTTGTTTTCAGTTCCGCTCCAGACGCCTCCGAATCGACCCGACCGGAAACGACCGACCGCTCTCCGTTGATCGCCGATCGAAAGAACTCGTGGACGCTTGATTTCGGTTGCTGCACGCATTCCGCCGCCGTCAAAGTGGTGAGCTCTCGACCATTCCTCTCGTTCATTCGCTCGCTCATTGCAGGAGTCCGATTCGGAAAGCGACTGGTCGGACATCGAAGTGGACGAGCCGAACAGCGACGCGAGCGACGACGACGAGGATCTCGACTTCGAGGGGGACGCGTTCGACGATCTTGCCGGTAAGCCGTCCTGTCTTTCGGCCTGCAGCTTCTCGCTTCTTTCGTTCCTCGCGTAGATTAGTTGCCGCTTGCTTGCCCGCTTGCTTGTTTGGGCGCGTTAGGTTGATCGCATGGCTCGAAACCGAGGGCCCACTTGCCGCTTTTCAGCCGCAATGGACGCCGACGAGGACAGCGGCGGCGAGTCGGTGGCCGGCGACGACGTGGCGGAGGGCGGCGAGTTGGACGCGTACCAGAAGGATCTGTGGCAAATCCGGCTCTTTCCCGTGAGTTCTCCTCGCATCCTTGCACCCACTTGGTCCTTCAGTACGCAAAAGAGCTGCGCGCGAATGCGGACGACCACTTTCGGTACGTGAAGACGGGCCTCACGCACGCCGTCCTCCACCGCGACTCGCGGCCCGGCCTCGTCTTTTGGGCGATGGAGCTGCAGAAGTTCATTTCGTTCTACGGCCGTCGCTTCACGAAGAAGGACCACATCCACATGGTGAAGCTGCTCTACTCGGTGGTCGTTGCGGAGAAGCTCGACTTCTCCATCGTTCTCGCCGTCTGCAACGCGTTGATCCCACTCTTGTCGTGAGTTCCCTCTCCCTCATGCTTGAATCCCTCGTGTTCGCAGGCGCCAATCGATGATCGCCCGCTCGGAGTTGACGCTGGAGTGGCGCCCGTTGTACCGCCTCTACTACGAGATCAGCTTCAAGAACCTGGAGGAGGCACGTCCACTTCTTTTGTCTTCCTTCTAATCGTTGGATTGCAGGAAGGAGTGTTCCTGCTGCCGGAGGACCTGAAGAAGACGCTGGACAAGCTGCT
This sequence comes from Aphelenchoides fujianensis, assembly GCA_024699865.1. Lineage (NCBI taxonomy): Eukaryota > Metazoa > Nematoda > Chromadorea > Rhabditida > Aphelenchoididae > Aphelenchoides > Aphelenchoides fujianensis. Next base: position 52,537 of record JAMPIO010000035.1, on the reverse strand, counting down.
GCACTACGTCCGCAACTACTTCCCCGATTCGGCCACTCAGGAGATCCTCGACGAGGCACCTCTCTCTCTTGTTCGTCTCTCAACTCACCAGAAAGCTTGCAGATCCGCCCGTTCTTCTGCCCCTGCGACGACATCTTCAGTCGTGGGCTGTCGCTCGCCTACGCGTTCCTGCCGACGGCGTTGAGTCGCGAGGAGCACGATCGCTTCGGCGCCGCCTTGTGGTTCGACGAGCTGTGGCACTGGTTCGCCGAAGCGGACTCGCCGGCCAACAGCGAGGGCGCTTTCGTTCAACTGTTCGCCAAACTCGCCCGCGACTCGCCCTTCTACGTGGACTGGACGGACAAGCTGGAGATCATCTTCGGCCAGCTGCTCCGCTCGTTCAAACTCGAGGTGGGCGCCGACCGGGTGAGCGTGTGGACGTCGGCGAACATCTCGCACTCGGCCTCCCTGCTGATCGCCTACAATCTGGGCGGTGAGAAGAATCTGTGAGCTTTCCGTTCAATCGATTCTCTCATCTCTTCGGTGTGTGTTCAGGTCCCAACCGCTGCTGACGAAGCTGTTCGCAACGCTGAAGAACTACTTCCATCCCTCGAACAGCGGCAGCCACACGACCAACCTGCTGACGTTCGTCGCCGTCTTCGCGCAGGACCTCCTCAATCGGGTGTCTCGCGAGCGCTACCACCCGAAGAAGTTCGTGAATCTGGTGAGTTCTCCGACGAAAGCAGTGATCACTCGGGCGTCTTCTTGCTGCAGGTCCCCGCCGAATACCAGCTGACGGACGCGCAGCTCGACGAGTTCGTCCAGTCCGTTCTCCCGTGCCTCGAATTCGCCGCCTTCTCCAAAGTCAAGCAGGAGTACGTGCCGTTGATCATGCGCCTGCTGTCGTTCCTCTCGCCCGGTCTCGTCCTGCCCGCGGTCCTCGACCTCATCTACCCCGCACTGGAGACGATCGTCGAGCCCCATCGCCTCCAACAGTCGCTGCACATCCTCTCCGGAACGCTCGTCTCGTTGGTGCGCGACGATCCGGCAAAGCAGGGCGGCGCCCGCCGACCGCTGAAGGTCTTCGAGGCGGACACGAACGAGGACGCGCGCAAATCCTTCCGCGTCCATGTGATCAACATCCTCGAAGGAATTCTGCCCGCCATCGACCTCAACGACGTCATCAAGTCCATGCTCTCCCTCCAGGTTCGTTCTACTCGTTTCTTTCTCATGAATCGTGTGCGGTTCAGATCACGGGCGTCCTGCTCCAACTCCTGCCCGTTGCGGACTGCTCGGAGGCGCCGTTCGTGCGCGACGACCTCACGGACGAGGAGAAGGAGTTGTGCTCGGCGACCGCCCGTTTCGATTCGATCGTCGACCAGCTGTTGGGGAAGTGAGTTCTTCATTGAATTGATCGTCTTTTATTCCCTTCCTTCGCTGCAGACTGTTCAACACGATGGAGGTCTTCGGAACGAACACGGCCACCGCCATCACGCACAATCGGCGGCACAACCTGGCGCGCACGGGCCGAGTGAATGCGGAGGAAGTCGTGAGTTCTCCATCTTCTTTCTCCTTTTTTTCTCATCCACTGCTCGCAGGTGATGCAGCGCGGAGTGACCGGCGTGCTGCGGTCGCTGCTGAAGAATTGCTCGGCCGCCATCTACGACGTAAATCCTTGTTTTCTGCAGCTTCTTCTAACGACTCGTGAATTGCAGCGAGTTCTGGAGCACTACTACGGCGTCCTGACGACTACCGTCTGCGATTCCCGCTCGATTCTGGCGACGCTTTCCGCTCTGCTGCCCATCTTCATCACGACCGACCCGGACAAGGCGTTCCCGCTCCTTTTCGACTTCATCTACGATCGCCTGAAGGCGACGATCACGGAGGAGACGTTGGCGGAGGACGAGACGGAGCACGGCGTCATTTGGTACTTGACGCTCATGAGCGAGTGCGTGCACGGCGTGCCCGGCAAGTGCATTCTGTCGAGGCGCACCCAACTCGACCACATCATTGCGCTGGCCGTCCAGTTCAAGTGCAAAGACGCGGTGATGGCGTGCGCGAAGATCGTCCAGCACACGATCTCCTCCCTGACTTCGTTCCGCTCGTACAGCGAGCGATTCCAGCGCCGGCGACAGACGAACTTCGCCGAGTATCTCCCGATTCGAGTGAGTTCTCCCCCTTCCTTTTATTCAAGCACTCGTTGTTTGAAGCACTGGGCCGAGCCCGTGGACAAGGACACTTGGCAACTGCACTGGGAGCTGCCCACGGATGCGGAGATCGACTACGCGCAGGAGTTGGTCAACAAGGTCGTTTTCTTCCAACTCGATCGGTTGGCCGACCCCGCCGAAGTGAACCGCCTCTCGCACTCGGACCTCCAGAAGCGGCTGATTCTCGTGCGTTCGGCGCTGCTCGGCGCCTCGATTCTGTTCGTTTATCCCCTTCGTTCTTTCTGTTGATCCGCCCGTGTGTTCAGGATGCCGTACATGACCGGCGCGCCCGTCCAACAGTTCCCCACACTGCCCGCGGGCGTGTACGTGGAGCCCGTCTTTCTGCCGACGAACTTCCGCATGTTGACGTCAACCGACGGGCGCAACCTCCGCCTGGTGATCTTCGAGCGAATCAAGAAGCTGTGCGAGTACGTCCTGCAGCTTCGCGAGAACGACACCAAGTCGATGACCGAACTCATCGGCATCCTCCACATTCTGCTGCTGGTCCGGGGCATCGACGACAAGACCCTCACTCCGCTCTTCTCCACCTACCGCTCCGCCAAGGTGCAGCTCTCGGATCCGTTGCGGGGACCGCAGGCGAACGTCGAGAGCTACGTGGAGGATTCGATCGCCTTCATGCACGCCGTACGTTTCTTTCCGCCAATCCACTGAGCTATGGACGTCGTTGTGTTGCAGAAACGGTACATCTTCAAGCATCCGCTCAGCCTGAACGAAACGCACATCGCCGCTCTCAAGCTTTTGGTTCAACTGTCGACTGCGGGCTACTCGGCGGTTCGCATCGCCGCCCAGCGCATTCTCGACGCCTCGTTCAACACGTGGGCCGGCTCGTACAAGTTCGTCCTCGACGACATCCTCCAGTTCATTCGGGCGGGCGCCAATGTCACGCACGATCAGTTCAAGGGCGCTCTCTACATTCTGTTCATGTCGAAGGCGCGGAGCATTTCGTTGCGGCAGGACTGGAACATTCTGCTGACCATTTGGCCCGCACTCGTGGGCGTGCACTCCGATCGGCCCTCAATCGTCACTCTGATCGATGGGTTGCACGATCTGCTCATCAGTCAATTCGCGTCGTTCGAGATTCGCTTCACCGTGAGTTCCCGCAAGCGAGGGGCATTGCACTGATCGTTTCGCTCTTGTTTCAGTTCCCCGACACGGTGCTGGACGCGGCCACGAAGCTGCTGGAGCCCTACGACGGCGCCCGTCATGCCGCCAACTTTCCCGGCTTCCAGTCGATGACCCCCGCTCAAGCCAAAGCTTTCGAAGCGGCGCGCAACGAGGATAACAACCGGCTCTACGAGGCGCTCTGCAATCGGCTGACCGCCTTGTGCAACGACTTCTCGCTTCACTGGAGGCAGACGGTTCGTTCCATTGCAAAGAGGTTCGCGTGGTGCAATGGATTTCGTTCAGGAATTGGCCCAATCGCTCCTCTCGCTCCTCCTCCGTCGCGACTGCACGTTCCCCAAGGAGGCCGTGCTGATCTTTGCCAAACTGCTCGCCTCGGACACGATCCGCACGCGCAAAACGGCCGTCAACATCATGAGCTCGTGGTTGCGCATCAACAAGCCGAAGGCCGTCCGGGAGGAGCTCGTCATCGACAAGGTGCTCATCCGAGGGTCTTCTGTTGATCCACGAGTGTTTGCAGGGCGAGAACCAGCCCGGCGCCAAATGGCCGGTGAAGTACGGGATTCGGAAGGACAATCTGTTCCTCCAATTCAAACACGAGGACAAAATCGAGACTGCGGAGCGGTGGGACAACACGAAGTTCCACACGAAGCCGCACATCGGTTTCTACACGTGGCCCCGCGAGTACCGCGTCTATTCGCCGCCCATTTTGCAGGAGAACGTAAGTTGTGATTGAAAGAAGGTCCTCAATTGATCACCGTTGATGCAGGTGAACCGCAGCCCCGTGAAGTTCTCGCCGACCGAACGCGAGGTGATCAACCTCCTGAACGACCGCACCTACTTGGCCCGAGTGCTGAAGCTGATGGCGGTGGAGGAGAAGAAGGGCAGCGAACAGTTCAGCGCCTCCTCCTATTCGTTCTTCTACGGCCTCACGCGCACCTTCGGGCCGGTGATCGTCGACGCGTTCCGGCCGTTCATCGAGGAGGGGATGAGCGACAAACAAGTGGGTTCTTCCTCTTGATTTCTTTCATTTACTCTTATTATTCAGGAGTCGACGCAACGCCTGCTCGCCGAAATGGTCGCCGGCATCATCAAGGCGTCGAAGTTGTGGACCTACGAGAAGGCGCACGCGTTGCACGAGTGGCTGAAGCCGCTCCTGATCGCCAACTTCGAGACGATGAAGAACGAGTACGAAGGACTGTGGGCACAGGCGATCGTTTCCATCTGCTACGACTCGGAGCCCCGCCAGCACTCGTGGTTCATCGACGCGATGATGGAGCTGTGGCGCAAACCGTCGGACAACGCGTACCACTCCAGCGTGTACGTTTGAGGTCGGTGAAGAGTAGGAACTAATCGGTGGGTTGCAGGCGCCTCTACTTCCTCCACTGCGCCGCCTCGCAGTGGGAGTGGCGCTCGTTGGAGTTCTGGCACGAGCTGTTCGAGATCTGCAAGCCGATGGTCGGCCACTCGCTGCAGACGCTCCGTTCGCGAGTGGCGGGCGTGTTGGCGGACGCCTGCCAATACAACTTCCATCGGATGTACGTGGAGCCGGGCATCGAAGAGCGCTTCCGGCCAATTTCGTTCGAACGCGTCACCGAATTTGTGCGGCCACAAATCTCGAAGTTGATCGCGAAGGCGCGCGAAGAGACGGGCAGCGGCTCGAATTCGGACACCGAAATGGTCGACTTGAGCACGACGGAAGCGACGAACAGCGCGGCGGCTGATGGGGAGACGGCCCTGAAGCGGGAGAAGCTCATCCTCCTCACCTACCTTTCGGCTCTGACCATCTCGAATGCCGCGGCCGTGGAGCCGCACGTCCTCGACTTCATCCCCATCCTCGCGGACCGGTGCAACGAGACCAAGTGAGTTCTTTCCTTCGTTCAAACGATTGACGTGCTCGTTGCTTGCAGAGACGAGGAGATTCGCAACACCTGCATCCTGATCCTGATGCACGTCCAGTCGGTGATGCCGATCGCTCGCAAGCACGTCCCCTACATGCTGCGGACGGTCGCGGAGGTAAGCGGAACAAGTACGACCTCGGCTACTCGTTTGTTCAGGGCCTCACGCACTGCTCGTGGTGGAAAGCGAAGGTGGCGCTGCTCAAATTCCTCCAAGTTGTCGTCTTCTCGAACATTTTCCTCATCGGACGCGACGTGGCGGCGGACATCACGCGAATGCTGTTCGGAATGCTCAAGGACGTGCAGCTGGAGGTGCGGACGATGGCCGCCCTCACGTTGAGCGGTTTCATCAACTGCGACCTCATCGAAGTCAACGAGCAGCTGCTGGTTTGTTTGAATTGATTGGGTCGTTTGTAAAGGCGGATTGCAGAATGCGGCCGACGAGTTGACCGCCTCCGCGGACCTGCTCACGCGACACGCAGGAGTTCTCGCTCTGTCGGCCGGTGAGTTCCTTTCGATTCATTCCTCTCATTCAATTCCGCCGCATTGAAGTGATCCTTGCCTTCCCGTACACGGTGCCCGCCTGCCTCCCCGAAGTTCTCATGAAATTCTGCCGATTCGCGTCGGACAAGCAGCCGATCCACGTGAGTCCCCCCTTTACTCATTCTTCCATTCATTCGTTGTTTGCAGACGACCGTCAAGAAGACGCTGGCCGAATTCAAGCGCACCCATCAGGACAATTGGTTCGCGCACAAGGAGCAGTTCAGCGAGGACCAGCTGGACACGCTGACCGGACTGCTCGTCTCGAACAACTATTACGTTTGATCCCCCTCTCGTTTGATGTCCATTTAGTTATCCCGCCTCTATCGTCAATGAACCTTTTTCCTTCTTATCCTCGCATTTTATGCCTTAAGCCGTCCATGCGCTTCGTTTTGGAAGTGCGGCGGCCATCCCCGCCCCGTAGTCTTCTTCTTCGTGGTTCTAATCGCGGAATGTCGGGTGTTTCTGATGCGAATATCGTGCGCTCCTAACGACGAGAACTCCTGCCTCTTCAGTCGGTCGGTCGTTTAGAGGAGTCGGATTCAGTTTATTCGATTGATTGTTGCTTCCTGCTGTTTATTTGTAGCCCCTTGAATCGTCTATAGTTTGCTCGTTCGCTTGCTGTTTACCGACATTAAACCCTTCGTTTTCCTAAACGAGTGGGAGGCTGGAAGTAGGTGGTGGAATGTCCACTTAGAAGTACTCGAAACAAGCATAGCAGAATGGATTAGTCGAGAGTGGATTGAAGATGAGACTCTACTACCTTCGCGGCTGGTTGGCGATCGTCCTTGTGCAGCAGTTGGGCGTGCTGCTCCAAATCACGCTCGATTCGGAGAGTTTCCAGAAAGCTTTCCTCATGACGAGTGTTGGGCGTAAGCTCCAAGTAATTCAGAAATGATTAGAAGGAGGGAGTGTTCAGGAAAAACACTGCGGCCGTACGCGATGCTCTTTTTTCTGTTCGGCACGCAGCAGATCATCGTGAAGGCGGCGCTGCAAATCGCCTTTCACAACCGGGCGTTGCACGTCGTCAACCTCGCTCAAACGGGGACGACGATCGTCTTCTTGGCGCTCGAAGTGTTCCTCTACGAGCACTTCCAACTCTCCACCGCCACACTCACGCTGTTGATCCCTTCGGGTTCGTTCTTGCAAGAATGTAAGGAATGAATGGAGTTTGATTTTAGTGCTGACAGTCGCGTTCACGTTCCTCGCCTGGCCGCAGATCTCTGCACCGCCGAAGAACGACGGCGAAACAGAGGGACGAACGCGGAAGCTGTTCGCCAAGCACTACATGGAATCCCAAGTCGGGGGACTGCATACCGAGCCGAAGAAGAGCAAGTAGTCTCCCTTTTTCTTTTTTGATTTCTCTAGTCATTGCTCTAATTCTTTCAAGTCGCTGTCTTAATTATCTCCAGTCATTGCTTCAATTCTCTCTAGTCATCGTTCTAATGCTCTCTAGTCAATGTTTTTCCCCGAATCTCAGCACTCGCTCTTGTCATCTCAATCGAATCGTTTGTACTTGCTATTAATAAACGTAACGAGAGGCTTGTTTGTTGTTTGCTGGAGTGCGGGGGCACGCGAAAGAAATCCGTTTATCCCACGCCCCTCCGGTTTGCAAGCGGCCGGCCGGAAAGCAGAAAACACGGGTGTTTTCGTGCGAATTTGAACCGCCGTTGGTTTAAATTCGATTCGAGTGGCGACTAGACGACTACGCGTGGTGATCTACGGCATTCCGCGGGGTTGTTTACCGGCCGACTAATCCGCTTTGCCCTCGCGCCTCGTCGTTTCGATTCGATTGCCGTCCGGCCTCCGCATTTCTTCGTATGTGGACGACGGGGTGTACCGGCTGGCCGGCCGGTGAACAGTTGGAACCCAAAGGCCGGCAGTCGTGCAAGCGGCACCGACTGGTCGGCCGGCCGGTTGAGGGACTAATCGAATGGATGAACGGAAAGGTAACAATGGAAACGGTCGGGATTCGATTGAGCGTTTTTCATCGCGAATTTCAACGCATTCGATTAGGCGGCGCCCGGTTCGCCGAATCCGCCGGCCACAAATCGAATCCGTGCGCGTGCCCGCCGAGCGGGGCGGTTATTTCGGGCGTTTGTCACCCGCAAACAATCGGCAAGCCGGCAAACAAGTGGGCGTTCTGCTCGTGCACAAGTTCTCGTCTGATTGCTGTACCGTAGACAAACGAGTGAAGAAGAAGGAGGGTTGCGTTGAACAAAAGAAACTCCCCGACAACAAGCAGCGATCTCCGCAACAGGAAGAAAGGCGGTCGGCGGAGTGATCAATCATTCTCACGACTAAAAATAGCCTCCACTTCCATCGACTTCGTCGAAGAACTCACGAGCGAGCGGGCGGGAAGGTCGTTCTGAGCAGGAACACGAATTCCGGCGAGTGCACCGAGAGCAAGCAAGCGGTCGATCGAGTGACGTCCTCCGCCCAGTTCCTTCTTGCGTTCCATTCGATCGGACGGCCGAGCGTTTGTGTTGCACGTGAACGGCGGCTATTTTTGGGTGGGATGTTGCGCGGCGCAAAGATCGCGAGCGAGCGGGCGGGGCGGGCGAAATCGCCGGCGGCTGTTTTTCGCCCGCCGAAAGACGTCGGCGGCAAGTTGCGAAATTCGTGGGTTGATCGGCGCTACAAACCACACGGAGATCTTCGGGTGGGATAAAAGAAGTGAGTAGTGAGTGAGTTCTTTGTAGTCACTCCTTTACAGCTTTCATTAGGTTTCTTCATCTGGTCGGTCATTCCCCGCTGATGACGCCGCACAAGGGGATGAGTGGAGGGGAATTCCGAAATGCGCGCTCGATTCGGAAACCGCCGATTCACACGCCGCCCCACGCGATGACTCATCGCAAGGGGCGGGCGTTCCGACGAGCGCCGAGTGCACGCGGAGGGCGGAGCGGGCTTTCGTTTCACAATCCCGTCCGATCGCTCTTATTCCTTTCGGAATGATCAGTGCGAGCACTCATTGCACTTCCGTCTTGTGTTGACGTCGCCGGAAGTCCCGGCTGAACTCGCTTGAACTCGGTGACGAGCAGTCGGCCGAGTTGCGACCTTCTGGAATGCGATTTGTGGCGTGCGGTTTGTGCGCAACAAATCGAATTAACGCTGGGGTTTCCGCGAATCCCCGCCGCCGCGACACCTCCGGATTTCCGTGACGCGCGTTCGGCCGGCCGCATTTCGCAAATGCCGACCGCCATTCCGCTTCTTTCCGGTGGCGGGAATCCAATTGGACCGGTAGGCCGCCCAACCGACTGGCTGGCCGCACGTGTCCGCCCAACGCCCGGGCGGCTTCAGCGGAAGCTTGTGATTCGAAAGATCGCCGCCGCACTTCGCCGGGCGCTCCGCCTCTCCGCCCTTCGGGTTTCCAAACAAAAACAATCCGCGGGGCGCGGCAAATCGAATTCCGACCGCCTCGGCATCATGTGCCGCTTGCCGCCTGCCCACTCGTCCGCCGTACTTAAGCCGACGACGAGGCGGTCGTTTGGGTCGTGCAGTCGGCTGTGGAGCCACTCACCTGCCGGCCGTTTCTTCTCGAATCGTCTCTTCGTTTCGAGCTCGTGATCTCCGCACTTCAAACTGAACACAACTCCCTCCCATTGGTTGCAGTTGGCTTCCGCGCAGCAATCCCCCGGCAGTTCCAAGCTGGCGCCGAACTCGAGCCTCATGACGCCGTCGGCCGACCCGCCGGCCGCCCAGCCGATTCGCGCGCGCCGCCTCCAAAATCGCAAAACGTCGATGGCGGCGGCGGCGTTGCGCCGCAACTCGTGCAAGTTTTGGGACAACGCGCTCAGCGAGCTCGCCGTCGGCCAGCTTTCGATCTACGACTTCGATCCGAACAATTCGCGCCCGTTGACGTTCTGCGAGGACATGGTCGTGCACTCGCCCACCACTCCGATGGTCCTCCGCGACGCGGTCATCTTCCAGCCACAACACCAGCCGAAACAAGCGGTCATTGACGGAGAGGTGCGTTGAGCAACGAAGATCCCAATGAATCCCGCCGTCCTTCAGGTTTGGCCGCCCATCTTTCAAGCCGAAAAGGTGCGCTCGGCGAAGGCACTCCAGCCGCTGCCCTCCGATGTGTTCGTTTGCACGTAAGCTTGCCAACGAGAGGGGATTGAATAGAAATCAGCGGATTGCAGCTACCCGAAGTGCGGGACCACGTGGATCCAACACATCTGCTCGCAGCTCATGAACGGCGAGTACGGGCCGGTGGAGGGCCAAGGTGAGCCGGCCGAACAGTCCGCGCGGCATCCTTTACGTCGGTTTAGCTTTAGAGTTGTGCAAGACGAGCCCGATGATCGAGAAGATGGGCGCCGACTACGTGAACACGCTGAAGAGCCCCCGCCTGCTGAAAACTCACTTCAACTACTTCAATTGTCCCAAGAACCCCAAGGCGAAGTACATTTTCGCGGTGCGAAATCCCAAGGACGCGCTCGTCTCCTACTACTTCCACAATCGGAACTTTAAGGTTTGTTTAGATGTCTAAAGACATGATCTAATCGTTGCTTTAGATCTACAACTTTGCGGACGGCGACTTCGACGTCTTCTTCGAGCTGTTCGTGTCCGGACAGCTCGGCTTCGGCGACTACTTCGATCACCTGCTCTCGTGGCTGCCGCACATCAACGACCCGAACATTCTGTTCCTCACGTACGAGGACATGTTCGACAATCTGGAGGAGGCGGTGCAGAAGATCGGCGACCACGCGGCCGATTTGGTCGATGATCCCGTGCAGCTGGAGAAGATCGTCACCGAGTCGACCATCGACTCGATGAAGAAGAATCAAAGCCGATGGTTTCCGGGCAATCATCTGTAAGCTCTCTATTCTGAAGTAATGGAGTAATCGGGTGGATTGAAGGCGACAGAACTTCATCCGGAAGGGCGGCAGTCGTGACTGGAAGAACTACATGAATCGAGAGCAGAGCGACCGCCTGGACGCCATCTTCCGCACGCGAATGGCCGGCACCGTTGCGGAGGATTGGTGGCAGTACGAGATGGCGTGGGACGAGCAGGAGCTGCCCATCATCCTCAACAACAGCAAGGAGGACGATGCGGAGAGCGACAGCGAGGAGTTCCGCTCCGTCTCCCGTTCGTCCGTCTACACGCCCACGCCGTTCATGCCCTCGCGGCGGGGCTCGTTGGCGTCGGTGGCGAGCAGCGGCTTCGGCTCCGAGTGGTCGATTGCGATCAAGAAGAACAACGAGTGATTTGTTCGTTGTGCGCTCTCCGAATGATCTCCCATTGGATCTCCCTTGTGTACATTTGCTCTTAGCAGCAGCCCCCACTTCTCCACAATTCCTTCTTGTCAACGGTGTTTGACCGCTTACACGGCTTGTTTGTTCGACGTTCGACCGAAATAAACGACTAATCTCATCTACGGACTGTTGTTGGAATGAATGGAAACTCCTGCAAACGGGCGGTAAACATTTACGCTCGTTCAACGGAGCAGCGGGGAACTCGATTAGCGAAACGCGGGGGGATGTTGGCAACACGATTAACTACGCGAGAATACGGAGAAGAGGGCGAAGAAGCGGAGGTAGGCGATTACAAGGAGAAAGAGAGGGCAGGGACACGTCTGAGGAATAACCCAAGAGATCCCAATGGAACCGAAAGCCCAACGATTGCAGTACAGTTTACTCGAATCACGTACTCGTCGCATAAAAACCCGCAGAGTCCAGAGAATCTTCGTTCGGATTACAACAACAGGAATAGACAAAATTGCACCAATTAGACATCACTTTAGCACGGCAGAGCACAGAGATCGTTCGATCGGAAGGGAGGGAAGCGGGGGAATCACGACGAGTTCTCCTTGTCCTCGTCCTCCTTCTCGAGCACGGAGAAGAAGTCGGTGATCTTGGCGACGGAGTCGTCCAGTTCGCGCTCCTTGTTCGCCATCCCGCCGAAATCCTCGCTGTTCAGGTCGGCGGTCGCCAGGATGTTCAGCTTGTGCTTCACTTTGGGCCAAATGTCCACGTCCGCCGTCTTCTTGGCGAGGATGTACTCGCAGATGACCGGGCTCTTCTGCCCGATGCGATGCGCACGATCTTCGGCTTGGATGAGGATCTAAACACAACGGATTGAATGCAATCTAATGGTTGGTGGACTCACGGCCGGCGTCCAGTAGAGTTCGGCAAAGAAGACCCGATTGGCGGCCGTGAGCGTGATGCCGGTGGAGCAGGCGGAGATGCTGAGGATCGCGACTTGGATCGGGGAATCCTCGGCCTGGAACTGGTTGACAAAGGCCTCGCGTTGCGGCCCACTCGTCGAGCCGTCCATCCGCATGTAGTTGATGTTCTGCAATCCATTCCGTCGATTAATTCACGAGAGTGCAGGGAACTCACTTGAGCCGCGAAGCGAGTCGAAAGGATGTCCCTGCAAACACTCGAGCAATCAAGGCAATTATTCGATGAGATTGAACGTACATGACCGTTTTGTGATGCGCGAAGACGAGGATCTTGCAGGGCGGGGCACTGGGGTAGAAGCAGGTGTCGATGATGTGATCCGCGACCGAGTCCGCCTTCGCCTCGCCCGTCTGCAGGTAGTACTCCATGATCGTGCGCTTCTTCTCCTCCTTCTTCACCTGCAAACCAGAAGAACGAGTGAAAGGATGTATAGGAGAAGGCTGCTCACATTCTTCTTGCTCAGGACGGCCTCGCATGCCTTGCGCGCCTCGGCCACGCGCTTCAGCCGCTCGTTGATCACCTTGCCGCTCAGGTACTGGATTTGGCGCCGCTTCTCCGGCAGGTCCTGCAGCACGTCGGATTTCAGGCGCCTGCAATCCGAGGAGATGAAGCGAACGAAAGGAAGGAGCGGAACGAACCGGATCATGCAGGTGTGCTTCAAAAGGGTGCCCAACTCCTCCATGTGCTCCGCGCCCCTGGCCTCCATGCCGAAACGGCCCTGCCGGTAGTCGCAGTAGCGTTCGGCGAACGACTTGAAGTCGGGCAGGATGCGCTTGTCGACGATCTTGACCTGCGTGTAGAGTTCGGCCGGTCGGTTGAGGGCGGGCGTTCCGCTCAGGAGGATGCGGTGCTGCGCCGTCTCCTGCAAACTCCAGCAGTCAGCGGAAGGAGGTGAGCGTAGGGAACTCACGGCCAACTTCATCGCCGCCTTCGTGCGCGCCGCCGTCTGGTTCTTCAGCGAGTGGCATTCGTCCTGCAATCCCCCTTGTGCATTCAAATTGATTCCATCGGAAAGAACTCACGAAAATGATCACGAGGAAGCGGTAGTTGATGAGTTCGCTCTGCTTCCGCATCATCATGTCGTAGCTGAAAGCAAGCAGAGGATTGAATGAAAGAAAGAAGGTGAGAGCAACCTGATGATCACGACGGTCATCGCCGAATGGCCGCTGGGCAGCTTGTCGCTCGTCTTCTCGATCAGGTGCACGTCGTCGATGTCGGGCAGGAAGCGCTCGAATTGCTGCAACCACGAGGATGAGAGGAGTAGAAAGAAGCCGACAGCTCACCGTCTTCCACGAGTAGCGCACGGACGAGGGACACACGATGAGGAGCGGCCACTGGTTGCCGTACGCGCGGGCGATTGCGAGAGCTTGCACGGATTTTCCTGCAAGAATCCGAGGATTTCGAGCGGGAATCAACGGAAAAACGAACCCAATCCCATTTCATCGGCGAGCAGCAGGCATCCGCGCTTCTGGATCCCGAAGCTAAACGATCGAACGATCAATAGACGAAGGCATGTTCGTTGAATGCTCACTGGAGTCCCTTCAGCTGGTAGGGGAACATCTTCTTGAGCAGATCCTCCTCGACCTCGGTCTGCACCGGCTCCTGCTCCACGCGCTCGACGCCCGCCAGTTCGTCCTTGAAGTTCTGCAACCAAATCAATGCATTAGAAGAGAAGAAAGGCAAAGGTACGTCGAGGATCCATTTGGGCAACTCGGTGACCGTCGTGTCGATGCCGGGCAGTTGGCGGAGCAGCTGGAGCATTTGGTGGTAGTGCTTGAAGAGGATGAAGCCCGTGTCGAGGTGCTGCGTGAAGCCGCCCTCAAAGCTCCGGATCGTGCGCAGGATCTCCTTGTGGTAGGGCTTGTACTCGAGCTGCAGACATTCGATTGAAAGGAGAAGAGGATGAAGCGACTTGCCTTCAATTTCAGCTCGTTGAAGACCGAAAAGCGGACCTCGATGTTCGGCCGGTAGCCCTTGAGGGGGTCGGGCGGCGGCTTCGACCAGCTGAGGGCGGCGGCGTTCGGCCGCGAGTTCGCCGCGCCGTTCGGCTGGCGCGGACGGAAGCCGCTCGTCGAGGCGGGCGGTCGGGGCGGGAAGCCGTTGCGAACGGCCGGCGGTCGCACGGCGATCGGGAGCGGCCGAGGGCGCGGCGGCACGAAGAAGCCGGTCGCGGGCGGGCGGACGGCCGACGGGGCGCTCGGGCAAAACACGGCCGAGATCGTCGGCGTGGGAGCCGCCGGAGTGGTCGGGAGCGGCGGCTTCGCGTTCGCCTGGACGGGAGCCGGCAGTCGGGGGATCGCTTGCGGCAGGTTCGGGCGCGCCGGAGCGGCGGTCAGCTGGATTTTGGAGGGCGGCGGGCGCAGCGGATCGGCCGCTCCCGTGGCGCCTCCGCTGCCTCCGGCCGCGTTCTGCTCGGCCGCTCGCCGCTCTTTGGCCTGCCGCTGCTTCTCGAGGGCCGCCTGCCGGTTGGCTTCGATGCGCGCCCGCACCGTCGGGTCGAGGACGACGGCCGTCGAGGTCGTGGCCATTCTCTGCAACCCGAGGAGATCAAATGAACGAAAAAAAGAACTCACACATCGACGAAACGAACGGCAGTTTGCGAAATTCAACGGCGATTCGAGGCGACGCGAATTTCGGGCGAAAGCGGCCGCCGTCCGCGCTTCCCGCCGCTCGCTCGCTCGCTTGGCGATCGGCGGCCGTCTGCAGGCTGCGCGTTCGAATCGCCGACCCGCTTGCTTCGTTCCGTCCGCTCGTCCGTCCGCTCAACCCTCCGTCTGTTCGGATTTCTTCTTTCTTCTTTCTGCTCCACAATGCCGCCGAAACGCCAGGCTTCGCTGAAGGCGTTCTTCTCGTCGCAGCCGGCCGCCAACGACGAGAACACGCCGCCGAGTCCGGGCGCCGCCCGGCCGCCGGCGGCCAAGCGGACGCCGACGCGCAAGCGAAAGATCGACGAATCGCAGACGATCATCGACGCCGGCCAGCGAAAGTTCGGGCTGGAGATGTGCGCGACGGTTCGTTCTTTCGTTCGAATTCATTTCGTTCGCGAGTTGCAGTGCGGAATGACGTTCAACGCGAACCACGAGCACGACGTGAAGGTGCACGAGGAGTTCCACAACCGCTTCTCCTCCACGAAACCCTTCCACGTGCGGCCGCAGCAGATGGAGGCGTGGAAGAAGTGGGCAACATCTCATCCTTCTTCTTCAAACTTCCTTCCGTTTGCAGGAACCTGAAGCACGAGACGATCACCACGAAGAACGTCCAGGCGACGATCTTCCAGCTGCACGAATCGACGACGTCGACGCTCCGCCGCAAAGTGGACGAAATCGTCGAGGTTCGTCCCCTCAATCACTTCTTCTTTCATTCTTTCGGTTTAGACGAACATCAACCCGGAGCTCGGCTTCTGCGCGGACGTGGCGACGTGGAAGGACGGCCGCTCGGCGCTCGTCCTCGTCGTGCACTCGGACGCCGCCACGAAGAGCCCGCAAATGATCGCCGCCGTCGGTCTCGTCGACGCGATCGCGGCGGCCGTCTTGCAGCCGGACGGCCGAAAGCTGCGCGGCGCGTTCGTCGGCGTCAATCGCCTGTGGGTCCACGAGTCGCTGCGCCGTCGCGGCTTCGCCACCCTGCTGCTGAACGTCGCCCGTCGCCTCGTCCACCCCGCCGTCCCGCTGCCCAAAGTCCTCGTCGCGTTCGACGAGCCGGAGGCCGGCGGACTGGAGTTCGCCGTCGCGTACACGAAGCAGAAGGACGGAAAGTACCTCACGTACGCCGACTGTTGATTCTCGCTCACTAGTTCCCGTTTCTCGCAATCATTTGTTCATTGTTCTCATTTATTTTGCTCGTTTCCCACCACTCAATCACTCACTCACTCATTGTTGTTGCCTCCCCTCCGATTTCTCGCAGAACCTCCTGTTTGTTCGCAATAAAGCCGACTGAAGCGGACAGCTCGTGGGAGTCGCGTGTTCGCCGCACTCGGGAGTCGAACGTTCATCCTACAGATTGAAGTTCTGAGCCTGGAGATTCATCAAATAACACCCGAAAGCAAAAAACAGCTGCAGCTCTGTGCATTGGTAGTTCTACACAGTCGCATGCCTCGAGGCACGACAGAAAGCCAAAGAAGCTTAGACAAGCGTTATCCTTCTTTTGCTGCTTGCCTTGCTTGTAACTCTTGAAATTACTGAGCCTACCCAATTGCATAAAAATATCTTAAAAAAACTAATCAAATGCGCGTGTTCTCCCACGACTTCGACTATCGTGTCGCTATTGCGATCAGCAGAGGTAAGATCCTTCCAGCACATTCTCTTAATGCCCGTTTACGGCCCCAAAACGATGCCCGAATTGCTGTTGGAGGTAAAAGCGTTGTGGGAGGCCCAATTTTACATTGGAGAACGAGTTCACTTCGAATCCTCTTCAGGGTTGGCCCTCTGTACGTTAATTTACATCCTTACTTGCATTCTAGCGTGCTTGTTGGTCTGGTGACCGGTATGGTCGGTAGCTTGCACAATCCGCAGTACACGATCCTCAACAACGGAAAATACTACAAGGGAGTTCGTCCTTCTCAATTGAAGTGCGTGAGAAATGCTTTTCATTACAAAGTGGTACGCAATTGCAGGAGAATACGTGGGAGAAGCGAAGAAAGCTTCGAAAGGCTCATTCGTTTCAAAGCTCGCGAAGATCCGCTCACCGGCACCTGGCATTTGAAGCAGCCGCTGTGGGAT
The DNA here is from genome assembly GCA_024699865.1 of Aphelenchoides fujianensis. Classification (NCBI taxonomy): domain Eukaryota; kingdom Metazoa; phylum Nematoda; class Chromadorea; order Rhabditida; family Aphelenchoididae; genus Aphelenchoides; species Aphelenchoides fujianensis. The sequence goes on along the minus strand of JAMPIO010000035.1, from coordinate 35,866 downwards.
ACTCGTGGAATAGTACCGTACGCAGATGAGTGTGTCGAAAATGGGGAGTTGGACGCGGCGACGGACAACGAGGCAAAGAAGCAGGGTGAGCTGCAGGGACAACACGATCAATCCGCGAAGTAGGAGAATCTTTTAATCATTTGAACCTTGCTTGATTTACAGCAACTGTCGACTCCACTTGAAATGCACGCCATTTCTCTTGCTTCTGTGCGGTAAGAAGCTTCATATCTACTGATTAGTGTGCACTTTAAGGATTCATCTTGGGCCTTCTCTTTAATGCCCTTCCGTCGACGAACCAAACGAACATTCGAGCTGTAGACAACGCGATCGATGTGATCGGACGGTTGAATGCCGAGACGGCCGACCGCTTCTGGAAGCGGCTGGTGACCAACGAGAAGATCAACCTCGCCGACTCGTCCGCTCTGGAAGGGATCGCCCACTTGTTCGTGTTCGAGAGCTCCCGGTCGAATCGAACCACCTTGCGGGAGTACGTGAAGCGAATGCCCGCCGATCCGCCGGCCATCTTTTTCGCCTTCGGCGACTCGAAGGAAGAAGTGAGTGCTCGTGTGAACGGAAAGCCATGAAATGAGCGTTCAGTTGGAAGAACTGCCGGCCGTCCGCTCGTTGACCGAAAGCGGACACGAGGTCCTGCTGCTGACTGACCCGCTCGACCGACAAGCCCTGAAGATAATCCCGTGGTTCGAGGGCAAGACTTTGATGGACGTCCGTTGGTACGAGCATTCCAATGGTTGAAACACGGATTGATCGATCGCTTTTTCTTTTCTTTCATTGTTGATCTGCTCGTAAATAAAGGAGTCTCGTCTACTACAAAAGAAACTGCACTGTAGAAGAATTTTAATCGGTTACGAACTGAATTATCGCCCGTGGAAGAAGCGAACAACGGGGGGGTCAGGTGGTGCCCACACTGGAGAGTCAAGTGTTGCGGCATTTTCCACGGACATCAACGTAGCTTTCCGCTTTGATTTCTTCCCGCTACGTGCTTCCGACTCCCGTCAATCACGCCGATCGGCCGCTATGCGATGAAATGGAGGCGGCGGAGGTGCGCGAAGCTCAACGGTCGAATTCCCCGACGAGCTTTCGGCCGCGCACGTGTCGAATTTGCCGCGAACGGCCGCAATTCCACGCGCACGACGAACTCGCCGAACATCTCCGCTCCGCGCACAGCGAGCTCGAAGCGAATGGTCGACGGAAATGCAGGTGAGTGAGCGAACGAGGCGACGGACGAAGCGAGCAGGCGGGCGATCCACAAAAAGCGATGGCTGCTTTGCACTTTGCGAATTCATGAGCTCGTCGTCGCTTTCGGGTCGCTCGCTCGCCTTTTCGCTCTGCTGGATCGTCCTTTCGTTCCATCGAACGCAATTCTTTTCGTGAATCATTCCGCTCGGCTTTGCTTCAGGTTCGCGCGGGACGGGAGTTGCGCGATCCAGGCGGCGTCCCTCAGCGAAGCCGACTATCAGCGACACGTCGAGGAGACCCACCTGCGGGCTGACGGTTTGTCCCCCTTCTCCTTTCAATTGTATTCGTTTGTTCTTCGAGTTTAGTGCTGCTCCCGACGGCCGAAATGCGCGACGACGCCGAGGCGGCGCTCTTCACCGTCAACAGGCGAGTTCTCTTTTTCGATTGGGCGACTAGTGGGCACCAACCAGCGACTAGTGGGCGCTTTATTCCAATCCAACTACAAACGAACAACCCGGGCGGGAGTAATGAGCGTTCTATTGGGTAAATGTGAGGACGGGCAGTTCATTCGATTTGAATGTTCGTGGTCGGCTTCTGCTGCTCGTAGGCGGGCGGCGGAGTGGCGGCTTTCGACTGCTGCAATCCATCCGCTCATCTCATTCCTTCCTCTTCTTTCACTCACCTTCTTAAACGGCGTCTCGAACGGGTTGGCCGCCAGCGAGCTCTTCGGCTTCACCTCTCCTTCGGCAACGACGGGAGTGACGGACGTCTTCTGTTTGTTGCGGATCTTCTTCTTGATGACGTTCTCCTTGAAGTACGAGACCACGTACGTCCCGCCCTGCAATCCTCTCGTTCATTCCTCCTCCCTCGTCTCGCACTCACTTGAATCAAGCTGAGAATTGAGAGTCCCAGCCACAAGCCTGCAATCCGTCTACTCTTTCGCTCCACTTCGTCGTTGAACTCACCGATCGAACCGCCGAGTGCGGCGATGAACGTGGTCACGGACCACACCCACTGCAACGAACGAAATCAATTACACCCCACTTTCGTCGTTGAACTCACGTCCTGCTTCATGCTCAAGTACTCGAAGGATCCCCACTGGAGTTCCATCACCGTCATGTCTGCAACCGACATTCAATCCTTTCTTCTCCTGTTGAATGCTCACCGGGCCGCAACAGTCGGCCTTGGGTCTTGTGGACGACCGAGTAGCGAATTTGCGTGCAATCACGGCGGCAGTTCTTTTGGCACTCGGCGTCCGTGTAGTTGCGGGATTGGACGCTGCAATCCTCCGTTTTCTCCACAAATCCTCGGGGAACTCACTCCAGAATGCACTGCGTGTAGTCGCAGAGCGGGTGTTTCTTCAACTCCTCCTCCGGGTCGCGCATCAAGTAGCTGAGAGTCAGTGGGGTGCACTTGCACCACTCCCGCAGCATCTCCATTCGACAACGAGACAAGCAATCGAACTCGCTGTCCTCTCCGTCCTTCTGCTCGCGGCAAATCGTCCCGTTGTCGTCGTTCTCCAGCATCTCGTACTTGGCGCGCACCTCCACAACGACCTCGTGGTATTGGCCCATGCACAGCTGAAAGCAGGGGGATGTTGAGGGGAGTTGTTGGATGCGAATGGGGACCGTTCATTCTCTTTCATTGTTTTCTGCCACCATAGACACGCTTGCTCGCTTTCGCCTCGGAACGCTCCTCTCCTCCTGTTTTTTCTTTCAAAACACCCCATCTTTTTCGCTTTCCGCCCGCTCAAGTACCCTCCGCCGCGCGCTCAGCGAGCAAGAGAACGAACCTCGTCGTCGAACCCATCACGCGTTCGTCCCTTGCCCTCCATGAAGCGATTCAAACTCGACGGTCGGCCGTGAAAGTCGACGCTCATGCAGTCGACCGACTTGTTGTTCAGGTTGTCCATGTTGTGGACGAGGCTCATCGTGAAGAAGCGGCCCTGGTCGTCGATTTGCATGTAGTCCGGCGAGGGGCTCCACGGCTGAAAGCAGAACTGCTTCTCGGAGATCCACGACGTCCGAAAGCGCGTGGGAATCGTGAGGTCTTCGTTGAAGCTGAGCCGTTGGAAGCGTTGCATCGACGGCCGCACGATTTCCGCCCCCACTTTTTGGGTGAACTCCTCGAAGGTGACGTTCCGATCGGCGATCACTTGCGTCCACTTCTGCAATCTTTCGATCAATCCACTAATTCCTGCTTGATTGCTCGCCTTGATCATCGCCCGCTTGCCCTCCAGCCGGGGCATCGTCCGGAACTTGGTGATCGAGTGGACGGTGCCGTGAATCGACTCCGTTTCGCGTTCCATCGACGAAAGCGACGAGATCACCTCGTAGCCCTCGACGGCCATCCGGTAGTCCCATTTCGATTTGAGGAAGGCGTCCCGCTCGGTCAAGTTCGCCAGCTGCTCCTGCAACCTCCTCTCAATGATTGGATCGACCGGAAAGAACGAACGTCAATCCGCCGATCCCAATCGGCGTCCACCGACAGGTTGAAGTGGCTGTACGCCTGGTTGCGCATCATGCAGAACGTGATGTTCGGCATCGTCATCGAGTCGTTGAACACGACGTTGATGTCCGACTGCTTCGGATCGGCCGAGTATTCGGTGATCTACGGCGAGCTCTATGGTGAATTCATTCGATTGCTCACCAATTCGACGACGTCCTTGATCGTGAGGGCGGCGAGGAAGGCGACGATGAACCAAAAAGCCCACTGGCGCAGTTGGCGCGTGTTCCACCCGCCCGCCTTCTTTTCGCCGCTCTCATCCGACATCTCCGAGTCCGTGGAGTCGTTCGAGTAATCGCTGCAACAAGAAGGTTGAAGAAACGAGGGGGATTGGAAGGAAGGAGAGGGAAACGAACCCTTGCCGCTGTTTTCGCAACTTTCGCTTCACTTTGCGGTACAAAACTTCGAAGCGTTCAATGTCCGATCGAACCGACGCTTCCGAATCGTCCGCGTCGTGCGGTGCGCCGTCCACCTGGTCGAAAATGTAGTTGAAGCCCGATTTGCGCGTAAAGACGCGCGTCAATTTGGGATCGTAGCCGCGCGCCGCTGCCGCCGATTGGCGTTGGGAATTCGAATTCGTGGTGGAGGAGCGGTGAAGGGGGCGTTTTGAATTCGAATTCTGTTGATCGACGGCTGCAAATTGTGGCTGATTAGAAGCGAGTGGAAGAAGGGCGCCCACTTGTTTCCGGACGGGCGCTGCGCGACGGGGCCCCGCCCTCCACTTGGCGCGGCGGCGGCGGCTTCTTGATCTTCGGCCGGTCTTTCGGGACGCCTCTTTCGTCACTCCTCCGTTCGGCATTGAGTTGTTGATTGTAGAGGTGCTAAAAGCGAGCATTCGTTCGATTCTTTCTTCTCGTGAACTCACGACGACGCCCATCGGCCGCGCCAAACGGAACGGCTGCGTGTTGGGCGAGTCGTCCGCGAACTCGGCCGACGAGATCGTCGTCGGGGTGCCCGGGACTTGGCCTTCAATCCACTGATTGTGTCGAAGAGGGAGAGGACTCACCATTCCGAAAGCTCCCGCTCGAAGTCGAGGCCGCGCAGTCGTCCGCCGGCAGGAGCGGCGCCTTCGATTCGGCCGACTCGACGCGCCCGAGTGGGCGGCGGATGCGCATTCCTTTCGATTCGGAGTGCCTGAAGAAGAGGACTGGACGAAAGTCGGGGATCGCTAAATTGAAGCAAGATTCCCGCGTGTTTGTTTAGCCAACGGAAAAGAAAACACATGTCGCTCGCCAAAGAAAATACACGATCCAATGGGCAACAAATGAGGGGAATAAAACACGACTCGATCGATCGTAAACTCCCGTTCGTTCCGAAGTCACTTCCGTTGAACTAAAAGGAGTAGAGGAAACGATCATAACATCCAACCTCCCGGCGAGTGACAGCCGAAAGGGCGATCAGCGGATGTTCGTACAAGTGGGCGAGCGGGCGAGCGAGTGAGTGGACGAGCGGAACGGGAGGTTTCAAAAAAACCCGCCGGCCAACCGAGCCGCCCGACCGGCCGGCCGCCGAGTGGACCACCGGGCCGAACGAACGAACCGACGAACAGTTGGGCGATCGCCCTTCAATCAAGCTAATTGAAGGTGGACGGCGGGTGGGGAGTGCGGGGATCACCCGTCCGCCCTCCTTCTTTCAAGTGAGCGGCGCGACGTCATCCACCCGCACTCCAGCTTGTCCATTCGGATCGCCCCGCCCCGCCGATCATGAGCGAATCGTTTGATTTCGCTCTCGATTTCTTTGTTCATGCGCCCGCCCGCCCGCCCGCTCGTTTGTTCTCGGAAATCCGGCCGGCCGGCTATGAGTCGTTTGTCATTTATGATCGCTACGGAACGATCGGGCAGATTATTGACTACTTTACACTTCTTCGTGCTGCTTTCTCTTGTGATCGCCCGCTAGTTTGACGGCCGGTTTGACGGCCCCAAACCAGTGGAACGAAACGAAACGAGTGGTCGTCCGGTCGGCGACCGAGCGGGCGGCCACTCGGGCGGGCATCAGTTTGACGTGCGGCAAAAACACTTGCAGAGCCTACGAAAAGTGATCCCATCGGCCGATCGAAGTGAGGGTGGACGTCCAGCAGCGGCGAGCCGTCCGGCAGCTGCTCGTTCGTTTCGTTCGGCGCTGCAGAAAAACCGCACGCCGCCGCCGCAGCTCCGAAATCCATGCGCTTCGGCGGGCGGGCGGCGATCAAAAAGATTAACGAGCGGCCAGTCCACCCGCTGGCCGATCGGCCGGCCGCTAATTGAGCGCCCGATTGATCACGACCGTCCGTCTGGTGCAAAGCTGGCCACTCGCTGGTCTTCTTTTCGTTTCGCTTTGTGGCTTTGATTCGAACGAGAACGAGAGCGAAATGGTCGCTTGATCACGATCCTTAAATTGCTCGCTCACTCGTTTATTTGTGAGCGCACTTCTTCAAAGAACGTTCGAACATGCCGAGAGGGTGATTGCGGCCAATTAAAACCACTGACGGCGGTAAAGTGGTGTGTCACCGGAACGGAAGCGACGAATCGGGAAGCACCAGTGATCAAATCGAGGTCGATCACGGGAATGCAGGAACAGGCACCACAACAAACGAATGAATGCGTTGAACAAAAGCAGCTATTGTGAGGGATTGAATGACGACAACCAGTGATCAAAAGTACCCCCCTTCGATCTTCCTGCTCATTTCCCGCGTGCTTTCAGCTTCACGCAGAACCTCTCCTCGGTGCTCAACGATCCCCGACGCACGAAATACGACCGGCAAGTGTTCTTCACGCGGCACTGGGGCGACGCGTTCACTCCCCGCCTGCACGTCCCTGCAGCTCCGCAAATCCCGCGAATTGCCGGCGAGCAGTTCAAGCACTACTTGGCGACCACTGCGAAGGTTCCTGCTCCTTTCCGTTCGTTTCTAATCGATCCCAATTGCAGAAACACAAGCAGTACCTGAAGTCGAAGAAAGCGCTCAAGCGGGCACTCGCCTTCCACGGCGACCAGTCGAAGTTCACGATCGATGACGTGCCGCAGGTGAGCGGAGGGATCGGAGGACGCCTCAAGTGAATTCAACGGCTTCCAGTTGTTTCTGTCGGCCGACTTTTCGCTCCGCGACCCGCTCACCTTCGAGGCCGTCTTCTTGGAGCCGCTGGAGGGCGATTTGGATCGAATCGTCTCGGAAACCGAGTTGCGCCGCTCGTTGGCCGGTTCGATTTCCTCAAGGCCGGACACGAGCTCCCTCTCGCGAGTGCCCAGCACCTCGTCGTTGGTTTCCTCCCATTCGTCGCAGGTTCGTCCCCTCTCGCTCTCGTCCTTCAATCCTCTCGTTGCAGCACCAACTTCCAACTGATGCGACGGAAGGCCGAATGTTTCGCTCGTACACGGCGCTTCAGAACCGGCTCGAGTTGTACGACGACGTCGTGAGTGCACTGCTGAATCACCAGCTGGAGGACAAGAGCGAGGAGTTCTGGAAGACGGTCAATTCGTACGGCTCGCTGAATCGCGACCTCAAAACGACGCTCAGCTCAGTGCAGGGCATTCGGTGAGACAAGAGGGTGGAAATCACTGTTTGACTCCCGATTCTTTTAGTTCGAACCTCCAAACGGTGCAGACGACGGTGCACGACCACTCGCAGCACATCCTCCGACTGCAGCACGCACGCAAGAACCGGCGGAAGTTGCTGCAGCGGCTGGAGGACATCACGTGCTTGCGGGACGCCCAAACGACCGTCCAGATGCTCCTCAACCAGAACGATTTCCCTCGCGCCCTCGAGTGCATCGAGACCGCGCAGGAGGTGCTCTGCTCCGAGTTGAAGGGCGTCGTTTGCTTTCGGCACGTTCTTTTCATTCATTTCCTTCATCTTCTTTGGGTTGCAGCCACCTGAACAGCCAACTGAACGAACTGCATCGAGCGATCGGCAAAATGCTGCTCGAAGAGTTCGTCACGTTGATTCAGCGCGAGTTCGGCCGCCCGATCGAGCGCGAAGCCGACTGCGCCTATCAGGAGATGGCCCTCGAGCCGGTGGTGCACGGTCTGCTCCGCTGCGACGAGTTCAAGTTCGTCGACGTGCTGCGACAGGAGATCGGCGAGGCCGTGAAGAACACCATTCGACAGGCAAGTTTTCTCACTTCTTTCTCTTGACTGTTGCTGCAGATCGTGAAGAACCGACTGATCGAATGCGAAGCCATGCAACCGGACTACGACCCCTCCCTCTCACTCGGGGAGCAGATGCGACGAATGAGCTTCGCCCAATGGCTGTCCACCCTGTCGGCGGTCTTCGACTCGCTCTTCTTTTTCTGCTGCCGCATCGGGAGCATCCAGGCGATGGTGCTGGAGAACATCGAGCGAGTGGAGCGCCTCCATCGTTTCCGCTCCTCAACCAATGTCGTGGAGGAGCCAGAGGAGGGCGCGCAGCCGAACGGAGTGCCCGCGATGCCCTCGGCCATGTCCTTCGCGTCGCTGGACATGGTCACGAACAACAACCCGTTCGGGACGATCGAAGAGGACGACGACGAGGAGGAGCAACGCGAAGAGGAACCGCCGGCCGGGGATCCCGCACCCGAAGCGAAGCCCCACGCCAACGGCAGCGTGCGCGCGGACGGCGAGCGGCCGAAAGCCAACGGCGATCTCCATCGAAAAGAACCCGCAGCAACAGAGCCGCCGCCAACTCCCGGACTGCCCGAAGAGGGCGGCGGCGGAGCGAAGACGTCGGCTGTCCACTCGTTCTTGTCGCTCCCCTGCCGCACGCTCGCCCAACTGAAGACCGTCGTCCCGTACCTCATCGATCACGCCATTTGGAGTGTGGAGGAGCGCGTCTCCAAGCGATTGACCACCAAGTACAAGGTGCGTGCTCGCATGAATTAAGGGAATGATCGAAGAGGATTTCAGGACAAATTCCTCGAGCGTTGCTCGCCCGAACACTTCGCCCAGTTCGAGGCGCTCGTCCGGCAGTTCATCGCGCGATGCCGTCGGCTGGTGCGTCCCGAATCGGCGCTGTCGTTGAACGGAAAGGACGACGAAGTCCTGACGCCCCAACGGTCGCCGTTGATCGCCGCCGTCAAGCTGCAAACGACGAAGTTTGTCGCCTGCTTCCACGAGACGTGTGCGCAGCGATTGAGGTTCTTCTTTCGATTCAACTGTTCGGCTATTCGCTTTGTTGTTTGCAGCCAGACCCTCGACCAGGAGCAGTGGAAGGCGGCGAGTGTGCCGGCCGAGTTGCAGCGGCTGGTCGACGAGTTCGTCCGGACCGGCGACCTGCTGATGGCCGACGACCATTGGGACGACGGGACGTCGACGGCGACCTCCGGCTCGCGGGCGACTCCCGAGCCGAGCGCCCAGCCGCCGGCCGGCTCGGCGGAGTGTTTGGCGGTTGAGAGCGAGAACTTTGTGGCCGTTGGGTTCGTTCCTCGCTTGAATTTCTTTGATTCTCGTGTTTGACTTGCAGCTCGGCCTTTCTGCTCCTCCGAATGATGGCCCAATACTGCACGGTGGTCGCCCACTTCCCGCAGTGCGCTCCCGAATTGCTGATGCATTTGATCACGCTGCTAAAAGCGTTCAACTCGCGCACCTGCCAGCTGATCCTCGGCGCGGGCGCCCTGCAGCTCGTTGGGCTGAAGACGATCAGCGTGCGCACGTTGGCGTTGGCCTCCCGCTGCCTGCAGCTGATCGTTCGGTTCATTCCGCCCGTGCGGCGTCAATTTCTCGCCGCAATGCCCGAGCGGGGCGTGAATTACGGCCGCCATTTCGAGTCGACCACTCGCGACTACAACGACCACGTGGAGGAGATCGCCAACAAGCTCATCTCCGTTGTGGATCAGCACCTCATTACGGGATTGAATCAGGTGCGTGCACAGTGGATAAGAGGATCAGTCGGTTGTTTGCAGTGGGACCTCAAGTCGGGCGTTCCGTCCACCGCCTTCCAGCACGTGGTCCGACAGATCGGCAAGTTCTACAACGGATTTGCGGCCGTCCAACCGCCGGCGGTCACGACCGAAATGCTCCACCGGATTCACGCCTCCTTCAAGGTCCACTTGGCGCAGCAGATGATCCGCAAGCACATCACGCCGCACGACTCCCTGCACTACGGGTTTGTCCACCCACTTCAATCGTTTGATCCCCCGGTTTGCTGCAGGTTGGCCGCCCAGGAGTTCAATTACTACCTGGAGAACATGCGATCGTTCCCCGACTGTCTGCACTTTCCGGCCGACACGATCGACAGTCTTCCGATTTGATTTCGTTCGCGTGTTCTTCTGTTGTGTTGATCACTTCCGCCTTCCCTCTTCCGTCCGAATGCTCAAGGATTTTCGCTTCTAATCGGGGATTCCTTTTCGTTGCGGGCGGGCGGCATTTATCCGCCGTCCTCGCGCCCTCCTTCCTTCCGTCTGTTCACTTTCGATTCGCTTCGAGTCGCGCCGATCGAAGCGAATCGTTTCCACGGGTTCTTTCTTCATTCTTTCCACTCCGTTCCGGTCTTCTTGTTCGCTTTATCGTCGTCCTCCATCGTTCCTGCGAGGTTCCCCGAGGTGCCAAAAGTTCTAACCGCCCACTCACTCCACCCACTCACTAGTCGACCGACCGGCCGCTCTAATCATCGCTTCCTTTCTGTCGCATAAACGAGTCCAACTGTTCGTGGTTATGGGTCGAAAATAACGAGAATAAATCAATGAGTACATCGACTAATTCCGTTGGCTTGATTGGAAGAAAGAACTCGAAGGTCCGTCGATTGAAACAAGTGGAAAGCGGCGTTGTTTCCCGCCCAATTGCTCCGTTTCGCTCGCCTTGCCGCTTGCTGCCCGCCGGTTGCCGCCCCGACCGACCGACCGAACAGGCCGGGAAGACTTGACGCGTCTCGTGCGAACGGGCCTCATTTCTTCTAGCCGCGTCGTGTGTTTTCCAGAAGCCTCCAGAGCGTTCGGCCCGCCGCCCGCTGCTGCTCGCCGAGTTCGCCGCTCGTCCGCTTTTGCAATCAACCCTACACTTTCGATTCGATTCGTTCCCACGTGCGTTCGTTTGTGCCAAAAATGTCGTCCGAAGAAGTGAGTTCTCCGCTCCATCCCCTCCTCCGAGTTCATCCCTTTGGTTTGCAGGCGATCCAGGAGAAGAACGCGGGCAACGAAGCGTACAAGAAGCGCGACTTCAACCTCGCCCACCAGCACTACGACCGGGCCATCGAATTGGACCCGACGAACATCACGTTCTACAACAACAAGGCCGGTTCGTCCCCTTCTTTTCCGTGGATTCCCTTCTAATTCCTCCGATTGCAGCCGCCTTCTTCGAGGAGGGCAAATACGACTCGTGCATCGAGCTGTGCACCCGCGCCGTGGACGTCGCGCGTGAGCATCGCGCCGACTTCACGCTCGTCGCCAAGTACGTCCATTTTTCCTCCATTTGATTCATTCGTTCGTTCGTTGCAGAGCCTACGCCCGCATTGCGAACGCCTACCTGAAGAAGGACGACAAGAAGCAGGCCCTGTTCTACTTCGCCAAGTCGCTCTCGGAGCATCGCGACAACGAGGTCGTCAAGAAGCACAAGCAGCTGGAGAAGGAGCTGGCCGAGGAGGAGCGCAAGGCGTACATCGATCCCGTGAGTTCTCTTTCATTCGATTCAGTCGATTCAATCCTCTCCTGCAGGCCAAGTCGGACGAGGAGAAGGCCAAGGGCAACGAGTTCTTCCAGAAAGGCGACTACCCGACGGCCATTCGCCACTACTCGGAAGCCCTGAAGCGCAACCCGGACAACCACGTGCTCTACGCCAACCGCGCCGCCTGCTTCCTCAAGCTGATGGAATTCCAGCGCGCTGTGGACGATTGCGAGCAGTGCATCAAGAAGGAGCCCACTTTCGGTTCGTCTCTTCCTTCGGCATTCCATTGATCACTTCTTCGTGCTTTCAGTGAAGGCCTACCTCCGCAAGGGCGCCGCCCTGCAAGCGATGCACGAGTACGGCCGCGCGCAGAAGGCCTACGAGGACGTCCTCATGATCGACCCGTCGAACCACGAAGCGATGGAGGGCCTGCGCGCGTGCGCCGTCAACAACGACCCGAGCAGCGAGAAGTCGCGCGAAGAGGCGCTGAAAGATCCCGAAGTTCAGGACATCCTCCGCGACCCCTCGATGCGCCTTCTGGTTCGTTCTTCTCTTGATTCGAATCGATCTAATCGTTCGTTCAGCTGGAGCAAATGTCCGCCGACCCGAACGCCGCCCGCGAGCACCTGAAGAACCCGGACATTATGCAGAAGCTCATGAAGCTGAAGGCCGCCGGAATCATCGGCTTCAAGTGAGCAGTTGGAAGCGAAGAAGATCCTGTGCACCCTCCACCGTTGGCCCTTCGATCGGAACGTTTATTCTCACTTACAGCCCGTCTGTCTTGTTTTATTTAAATGAATAAATGGTTAGTACGAGTACTTGGATCGTCTATTGGGTTGTATTGGATTGTAATGAGTTCTAGTGGGTTCTAGTGGGTAGTAATGGGTTGTAGCGAGTTGTAGTGAGTTGTAGTGGGTTTATTATTCGATTATTGCACTCTTCGATCAAGACATGAACGCGAAGCAAGTTATGTTTTCTCTTGTGGCCTCGCAGTAGGACTTTGCTGCAAGCAGTCGGGAATGCATGAGATGAAAGGCGGTGCTCACCGTAAACCGAGTAGCTGAACTCGCCGGTCGCGCAAAGAACGTCCAGCTTGCGCCCGTCGAAGGCCAACTCGGCCGCCTTCCGCACGAGCTTCTTCGACATCGAAATGTCGTCGATCATCGCCGCCCGCATCACGCGGCCGAGCTTCTCGTTGTTGCAGACGGACGGCTGGTAGTCGGCTTCCTCCCACTGGGGCATCGCGTTCGAATCGGTCAGCGATTTGGCGGAGAATTGGCGGAGAGCGCGGTTCTGCAGTCAATCCTCCTTATTGCCCTTCTTCTTCCTCTTGTTGCTCACCCGCAGTTGCCGAAGAAAACGGTTGCGTTTCAAGTAGACGTCATTGTACGAGGGGATCAGCTTCTTCGAGTCGACCGAAACGTCCGCGACCTGTTGGCCGGCCGTTGGGAGGACCTCGTCGTACACGTCCTCGTCTTGTCCTCTCGACGAGTCTTCAAACAAAGGTAGAGAATTCACGAGAGGAAGAGCTCACGTCTCTCGCGTCCTGGAAGCGGCGTGGAGTAGCCGGACAAACGATCTTGTTTGGCGTAGCCGCCGGTCTGCTGCGGGACGATCAGCTGCGGTCCGCCGACGAATTGGGCGCCGCCCGGATTCACGTACGCGTTCGGCAACGAAGGCCCAGCGACGAAGCCGCCGCCGCCGCCTCCGCCCACCGCCGGACTGATCGCGTACGAGCCGCCGCCCACCACCGACTGCTGCGAGACGAAGCCGGCGGGGATCAACTGCGGGGAGCCGCCGGAGATCGGCAGACCGCCGCCCAGCCCGCTGCAGTCACAGGGCGGGCATTGGCCTTGAATCTGCAAGGAGAAGAGCGGGAATGAAGGGATCGTTCCGTTCTCACGGTGATCGGCCCCTGGAATTGCGGCTGGCGGATGGACGGACCGCAGACGGGCGGCGGCGGACAGACGGCGCGTTGGGATTGGCAGCCGCAGCCTCCAACCGAGCAATCAACCCTTGAGATCAATGGAAGAACTCACCGCCTCCACCGCCGCCTCCGAAGAACGTTGCCAAAGAGGAGTGATTCGTGAAGATCAGGAGGAAGAGAGGTTTGAGGAGAAACCGCAAGGAATTCGAACACAAGAGCATTCCGGAGAGTCTTCTTCGCAAAAGAGATCAACAATCTGCTTTCAATCGCCGCTTCCAGTCAATGAGCTCCGGGCGGAAGCGAGCATTGCGGGCGGGCGGGACGGGCAGACCAAAAGGCGGTCGCTGGACACTTCGAGTCGCTTCGGCTCGTCGGCGGTCGGTCGGTCGGTCCGGTGGCTCCGAAGTGACGTCGACGGGCGACCTTTGGGCGCGGGGATCAAGCGGACGAGCGGGCGGCGAAGTCGCGGTGGATTTCGGACGGCGGCGACACGTGCGGCGGACGACCGAACGGGGCGGGCGGGCGGTAATTGCCGGCGGAGAAGAAAGCGGCGGAGTCGAGTGGGCCGATCGGGCGCGGGGATCATCCCTCCGCTTCCTTCTTTGCTTTCTCTCTTCCGTCGTCCGCTTTCGTTCGTTCGTTCGCGGACAGTCGCCGAACAACAGGCGACCGTCGACTCGCGCCTTCCGGGCGGCGTCTTCTTCACTTTCGCCTCGCCGCTCACCAATCGATCGACCGGCTCCCCGGAGGTCCATTCGGATGGGTCGATTGAAGGCGCGTGAATTGCGCAACGAGCACGTCCGCTCGCCCGTCCGTCTGCTCCGGAAATGGAAGTGGACATCCGCTCGACTTCCATCAACACGAAGCTCACCGTCAATTACCGCCTGCCTATTGACAGCAGACGGAGGGATCAAGAAGTCAAGTAACTTTCGATTGAGCTACGTGACCATCGGAATCTTCTGCAAAATGTGGTCGAGGCAAACAAGTGACCTTTGAATTCACACGCGCGACCAAGAACTCAAAGAAAGGTCGCGTGTAATCACCCCTTCCAGCAATGAAGGGCTCTTTCAAACGAACCGCCCAATTACGACGCCCAGATGCCGACGGACACGCACTTCATTTCATTTGAACACACGCGATTCCCCCAGCTTATTGTTAATTGGGGGGAGTGTGCGGAGGACGGCCGGACGGCCAGCCGGCGGGCGGACGCATGTGTCTTCCGCTTATTGCCGTTCGTTCGGATCCCGTCCGCCCGCCCGTCCGTTTGAGTGAGTCGGCAGTTGTTTTGCCCTCGGCTGTCCCTCATTCACGTCTTCGTTTTACTCAAACAGCGGTGATCGAAGCGGCGGGAAAGTGGGTCGTTTGGCGAGTCGAAAATGTTGGAAAGCGAACTCCGCTCCATTCTCTCGTCGTTGTCGCACTTGGCGGCTTCTGGTGACGTTCCGGGTACCCCCTAATGCTTCAGCTGCCTCCTAATAAGTGGATTGTTTAGTCCAAGCATTCGCGACGTTGATCCGCACCGCCCGCACGGAGATCCTCGCCGAACACCTGCACCAACGGTGGCTCTCGAATCAGAACTTCGGGAATGTGGTCGCAAAGATCCTCTCCTACTCACACAATGTTTGTCCACTCCTCCTTAATCAACGGACTTCTTTGTGGTTAGGACGAGCGACGGGACATGAAGTTGTGCTCGCAAGTGCTCTCGCTGGTCCTTGATGACTACCGGCATCGGTGAGTGTTCGTGTTGCTGTTGCACGTAATCGCTGGGTGTGATGGAAGCGTTGGATGGGCGGTTGAAAGCAAGTGTCTCCGCTCAAGCAGTTAGGTGAAAAAGATGGCGGTTGCATTTGCCCTCAATCCGAAGTTTGTTTTTATAATGATCGGCAAGCACATGAGCGACGGCCAATAGACCTTTCATCATCCCTTTCTCATCCGCTTCGCTCAGCTACGGCCTGCAAAAAGACAGCCGACTGACGTTCCGCAATTACTGCCGCACGTTGATCGAACTGCTGCCCGTCTACCTGTGAGTTCTCACCCGTAAATCAAAGGAATCATCTCATATTCAAGGCAAATCGACCGGTACATGGGCCACGGGCTGGTGAAGCCGCTCTTCGACTCACTTCACATGCTGATCGACGAGGCGAACGAGGACGACGACTTTCAGGTGAGCACTCCGCATTCGAATCCAACGGAATCCTCTTTCGTAGTGCATGGGCCAAATCCTCGTTCGTTCGGGCACGATGCTCAGCAATCTAAACCCGACGGAAACGGACCGGTTGGCGATCAAAGTGCGGCAAGCGATCACGTTCTACGACCGCAAACTCGCCTGCTACACGCGTTTCGTCCTCCTCAACGTTCGTGATCAATGGAATTTCTCTTGATCGTCCGATTGAAGGCCGTGGACCTGTGGACGTACCAGTGGAACAGCGAGTTGATGCCCATGTGTTTGTTCAACTTCTACTCCGAGCAATACGATCGCTTCCACTCGAACGACTACGGCGAGAAGCGATGGCTGCCGGCCGGAATGAAGTGCCGCCGGCTGCTGAGCGACTCGTCGTTGGCGGCCGGCTCGTCCGCCTCCTCGTCGTTCAGCCAGGCGTTGAGTCCCGAGCCGCTCCGGTCTGAGGAGCCCGAGAGCATCGTTTGATCCCGCAGAATTCGAATGCAAGTACCCACCCACCTCCGTTGCACACGTTTGATCGCACTCATTCCTTACTTCCTTTCTTCTTCTGCCCTCTCCTTCCAACAGAAATCTTTCTATTCATCTATTTCCTATCAGAACGGCCTTATTAAACGAACAAATCAAAGAACGAAAGGGAGAAGTAGGTTGGTGGTTCCTAATTCGAAGTAGCGACCAGAAGCTCGAGGCAGCGAGGGGAAAGAAGAAGGAGAGTGGTTGGTGGACGCGCACCAACGGGGGAGGACCCGCACGGAGATCGAAATGCCGTTGTTTGAGGAGAACGAGTGGGGAGGAGACCATCCGGCCGATCATCGACGACGGAAGAAGCGGTAGAGGAAGACGCCGGCCAGTCCGATGGCGATCGCCCCAATCGAAACGAAGATCACTTCCGTGAGGATGGACGGGCTGCAAGTCAACGAAAATCAAACGAACGAAGAGGGCGAGAACTCACTTTGCCGGATCCAACACACTCGCCGGCTTCTTCGGCGTTTGCGGCAGATCGAGGACCGAAATGACGGACGGCGCGGGCGACTCGGGCTGCAGGCTTTGGGTCGGCGAGCCCGCCTTCGATCCACGCGGCGACGAGCTGCGCGAATTCGCCTGCGACCGCGAACGCGCGGTGTTCGCCGTGGGCGAGGAGGCCGTCGGGATGATCAGGTTCGAGGGCTGCTGCAAACGAAGGAATCAAACGAATGCAAGAATGAAAAGAATGAACGTACCGAGAGGAGGATCCGCTCGGCGTCCGGCTCGATCACCTGAAATTCGGGGAGGATGAGTGTGGAGTCAACGAATTGGTGGAGAGGAGCTAGGAGATCAAGTGGTCGGCAGGAAGCAAGCAGCAATCCGAATTTCGCAGCGAAGTACCCGCTTCACAGAATTTCCTCGAACTTCCCCGAATTTCCGCTCCAACCCCCATTCTTTCAGTCGACTCACCATCTTGCACTCGGACTTGATGCCGCGGAAGACCTCCACCGCCTCGTCGTGCGTCTTGTTCGTGAGATCGATGTCGTTCACGCGCAAACTGGAACGAAACGCCCCGAATTCTTCCGCTTTCTCTTCGGTCCACTCACATTCGATCGCCGACGTTCAGCCGGCCGCTTTCGGCCGCCGGAGATTCGGGGCGAATTTTCGCTGCAATCGGAGGATTGAACAAAAGAAATCGATCGGATGGAACGTACAAACGAAGATCCCGTTGTGGCCGGGCAGGTGCTGAGTGCCCAGACCGCCCACGACGTTGAAGCCGAGGCCTGAACGACAAAATCCACCGAATTCTCACGAATTCCTTCGCGAACTCACCGTGTTTCTCCGAACGAACGATCGTCACCTCTTCGGTGGGGAGTTCGGCCGCTCCGTTCATCCTGCAAGAGAGCGACGAGCGGCGAGCGAAGCGACGAGCGAAGCGAAAAGTCGGTGGACGTCGAGCAAAAGTGAGTTCTTTCGCTCGAGCGGGCGGGCGCGGAGAACTCCGCTCGGCGTCTTGGCATTTCGTCGCGGCGGCTCCCGAGCGGATCCCGCCGCCGTTCGGATCGCATTTCTTTTCGCTTCGCTCGTCGCCCCTTTCGTTCGTCTGCATGTTTAATTGAGTTAACGACCATTCATCATCGAATTAGAAGCGGGAATTCACGATGCGGTGCCGCTCTGACGTTCGAGTCAGGAAGCAGTCTACTTCTTTGCAATTGAAAGCAAGGAATTGCAGTCGATTCTTGTGTGTTTAGCAGAATTCTAGACCCATTTACTCGAGAAACAACGTGCAGTTTACTCAAAGGAACGGCCGTTTAATCAACCGTGACCCTCAATAAAGACAAAGTTCAAGGCAATTCCGTCCGACAGGCACGTCCAGACCTCCACGATCCTGTCGATGCCGTAGGCCAGATCGTCGACCAGTTGGGCATCGAAGGGCTCGGTCTTGTGCTCAAAGTGCGGATACGCAGCATAGACCTGAGCGACGGCCTTCCGCATTTGTTCGTGCCCGCTCTCAACGGTCAAAGACAATGCAGCCGATTGCTTGTGCGAACATACCGGCCTCGTTTTAGAGTTTGGCAGCAGAAACTCCGCCGAAAACTGCACATTCGGATGGCCCGCCCGTTTCGCGCACTCCGCAAGCCGCTGGGACCACGAGACCTTACGAGACAGTTCGTTGCGGTAACCCTCCGGTCCACACTGAAACGCCGCTACTGCAACAACGTCAATGTAAAGAACTCACCGCATAGTTAAGGTGATAAGATAGTTTGGCGAAAGTAAAGCGGAGAACAAAGAAGCTGTTCAGCGAGCAGAGATTTTGGATCGCTGTGCGGAGATCCCGTTCTTCCTGCTCGTAACTTGATGGATTGGAAATTGCTTCGAAGGAATAGAGCAGTGGCAACTCCTGATCGAAACGAACGACCACTCGTTCCACGTGTTCGTTCGCCTCAAAGCTACAAGCACGCGGGTAATTTTTTCGACAGTTTTAAACTCACGGCCCGTTTGCTGCAATGTCCGCTATGCAATCCCTTACACCGATGACTCGTGCACGTGATCGGAGGACAGAAATTAGGTCTGAATATAAGCTTTAACTAAGCGATCGGTAAAAGAACGTACGTGAAGAATTTGTGTTAATGCGCTCAATTTGTTGAGTCGGCTTTAGGATCCCGTTCTGCCCCAAAAAGAGGAAGAACTGGGGGCAATCGCATACGAACTTCGAGATGCACGTCGGTAGGAAGTCGCGAAGCAAATGAAACATCCACGCGGCATTGGGATTTCGCGCTATGATCGCGTCGACGGCC
The DNA here is from genome assembly GCA_024699865.1 of Aphelenchoides fujianensis. Taxonomy (NCBI): domain Eukaryota; kingdom Metazoa; phylum Nematoda; class Chromadorea; order Rhabditida; family Aphelenchoididae; genus Aphelenchoides; species Aphelenchoides fujianensis. Next base: position 17,250 of record JAMPIO010000035.1, on the reverse strand, counting down.
TTCAAGTTCCGCAGATCTGAAAGCAACAACAAGGAACTGAAAACCCAACGGATTGCTTGCTTACTTTTGACGGTGGACAGAAGGGACACTAACGTGCGAACAGTTTCGTAATCGACGCGATCACACTCCACGAACAGCTCCAGACGGTCGATGTGCGTTTGTCCCAGCTGCAGAAGACGGCCCAAAGTTTCGGATCGCACGTGGTGCTCTCGAAGAACCAAACGGCACGATGCCGAAGACAACCAACGGCCGTCGATTGGGGTGATTCTCAGCTCTAAGTGAGACTTTTCTTTGGGGTTTGCGAGCTTTTTGCTCGGTGTGAAGAAGGCGTCCGGGAATGCGCGGCAGCAGAAAAACATTCGGCGAGTGCGCAATCGCAAGGCGGCGCGTTCACGCAAGAAATTCGGACCGATAGGCAGTTTGTTGTGCGGCAGGTAGGTGCACAGCGACTGGAACAGGAGGCCTCTGCGTACGTCCATCCGCATCTTCGGCTTCTTTGCGTCCATTACGGTTCTAAAATCATGGAACAAATGAGAGGTAAGCTGAAGATAGCGCGGCGCGTTGATCGGTACTGCCGCTCGACTGCAAGTAGAGAAAATCGAACGTTAAGCGAGGTCTGTCGATGGCATGCAACGCGTTGTCGGCTTCGCAGCTGATCGCACGAACTCAAGCAACAAACAAGTAGAAGGGGGTGCTCGGTTGACCTCTTCAGCTCCTCTCATGCGTCCGCCCCACCTACGCTGCCGCCCACCTCGCTAACCCTTGAACTTTTGAAGCACCTACGGGATGCCTCCCACGCCTGTCCGTTGTTTGTGGAACTCCAAGCTGTCGTTCGGCTTCTTTCTTTGAGTTTCGATTTGTTCGAGCTGGCCTTCAACACGTGGAAGAAAAGTACAGCAAGATACCGCTTTCTCCTCGCCGTGACTGAACGTTTCTTTTTGTGAACTACAGCGTACAAACAAAAATATTGATCAGTTTTTTGAATGACCGAAAAGAACACCTCCTTGTCTTTAACGAGCGGAAACTACCCGTTTCGTTCTTCTTTCCGCTTTTTGATCGCTCCTGAACAAATTCCCATGGGCAGCTGGAAGTGTCGAATGTGCCGGCTTGTTCGCCGCGATTATTCGCTTAATTCATCCGCCGCCCTGCGGCCATCAATCTCGTTCGTTTGGCGGGCGGGCCGAATGTTGTGATCGGAGGGGGATTCATGGGCGACCGGGACGAAAACACTTGTTCCCTTCACGGCACTCCCGGGAAGCCGGCCGGACGGGCGGGAAGGTGGATGGCCGTTTGGCAGGTAGTTTGTGGAAGTGGCGGGCGGCTTCGAAGGAGGCGACAAAAAGTGATCCCATTCGCACGAGCGGGCGGCCGGCCGCATGGCCACTCGGCAGCGATCGCTTTGTCGCCGCCATTCTTTCCGTCTCGTTCGTCTGCTCGTTGTTCGTCCAAGTTCGTATAAAAAACCCCTTGATGCGGCCATCACTTCGCCCGCGCTCCTTCGACCACTCGCTCCCCCTTGCTCGTTGGGCGGCGGCGACTCGAAAGAAAGCCGAGGCGCGGGAAGGATCGCGTGTTTATGGCCGTCCCGAAGCTCCGCACTCGCTCCGCCGCCGGAGTGGTCGTCATCCTCGCGTTTTGTTCGCAATTAAAAACACCCACTTGTGGGTGGGTGGCAATGCCGCCCCGGTTTGAGCTTTCCGCTGGCCGGCCGGCCGCTCCGATCGGCCGAGCGGCCAGCCGGAGGTCGTCGGCCTCGCTTTGGGCCGACCGGGCGGCCGGCGAGCGGCTCGAATTACGATCCCGCTGGTCGGTCGGTCGCCTCGGCAGTTTACTCCCGCTCGATCACTCCGCATTGGTTTTTGCGCCGTGCCGATTTGCGGAGCGAATGCCCGCCATCCCCCGCCGGCCGGCCGCTCCAAATGCGGCCGGCCGGCGAGAAGTTCGCGGCGTCTTCTTCGCTTTGCTTCGTGACATTCGCGCTTTCGTTCGATCGGTCGGCGTAGATCGGGGCGTTCGCTCGAGTAATAAGCGGAATGCACAAGCGAGCGAGCGGCATGATCGTCGTTGGCATTTGCGCGAGCAAAACCGTTCGGAACAAAGCCGAAAGAAAGGCGGCGGCGACGAGGAGGATCGTTTCTTTGCGTTCATGCGTTCGCCCGTTTGTGTTCAACATGGAAGAGCATTTGGCTCGCACATTCCGAACGAACATCGTCGCGTAGAGGATCCACCCGCCCGCCCGCCCGCTTGTTCCCACCCACCGGCGGCCTTTGCTTTCGGCGAGTGTGATGCGCAAAGCAGGAAGGGAGGCGAGGAGTGTGAACCCGAAACGGGATCCATCGCCCACATTCGCGAGTGGCATAAGCGTCGAGTTTTCGTGGAGGAGGAGGCGTTTTGATTCGCCGCCGCCCCGCTGCTCGTCGTCCGTCGTGGTCGTTTCTTTGCGGATCGAATTCATTCCGCTCGATTTCCTCCACTTGCTCGCGATTGATCCCACCGGCTTGTTCGGCTTGCTGCTGTCCGCTCCGGGCGGATTATTTTGATGAATTGGACATCCTTCCGGCTTCCTTTCGGCTTCTCTCGGCTTCCTTCAGCTCCCGACTGCTTCCGTTTGATCTGCCGATCAATTGGCCTGCCGATCGCCGTGTCCGATTGATCGCCGGCCGCCGCTTGTTTGCGGTGGGGATCGGGGCGGAAGCGGCAAGTGCGTGAGTGAGGACGAGCGGGGCGGAAATCCACGAGCGGATGATAAGATCGCTCGTCTTTCTCATGCCTTTCGTTTCTTCTTTCTTTTTATCGCTTGCTCGATGCAATGCGGTCGACTGACCGACCGACTGGACGTCATTAATGGGCAATTGGAGGCGACGAGCTCGACGAGATGCCGACGGAGCGGAGGCGTGCGGGAATCGGATATTCATCGTGTTTTTTGCTCTCGCTTCTTGTCGCCTTTCACTAACAGCCGCCCGCCCGCCTTGTTGGCCGCCTCGTCGTCCACTCCTTCCTTTGCGGCCGCCGAAGTGGGCGGAGCCTCTGGGATGACCGCGAGGCGGGCGCCCTGCGTCGAATGCCCGCCCGCCCGCCCGGTACTCCGCCTTCCCCCCGTCTTTCCGTCCGCCTCCTTCGTTTGCAGCGGTCCGTTTTGTTTTGGAGGTCAAAACTGAAGGCGTTGATGGGTTCGTGCGGCGCGCAAATTCCATTTTCCATGGCATTCGCGGGGAATTGGACGATTTACGACCACCTTTCCTCCTCCTCTCCGCTTTCCCGAGGGTTGCTTTCTGTTGGGACGACCGGGCGTTTCGCCGGACCGGCGCTTCGAACCATTGGGCCGTCCGTTCGTCCGGTTTCGTTCATTCGATCCTCCACTTCCTCCCGGCTTCTTCTTTCGTCTGTTCGTCGTTGCGAACGCCCGGTGGATTCGTGCCGTAAAGCAACGAGAATCCGGCAGCCAACGGAATCCCGAGGAGTCGCCGAAATCCAACGGAATCTCGGCTTCTTTCAATCAAACGCCCACGGTTGTCATCTTCGCAATCCGGCCGGCCACCACTGGGGACTCATTTTTTGTCGTCCGGCCGCCGTGTTTGCGGGAGTGTCGCCCGTGATTCGCGTCCTCGGCGTCGTCCAAACGCTCCCGCTCGGCCGCCCGCTCGCTCGGCGGCTTCCGGTCGGCCGTCGAAACAAAAACTTGCGGCATGCCGGCGGCCCCGTCGAAATTTGCATAGCGCACAGGCCTCTCCTTCTCTTTGGGGGCGGCCATTCCCTCGTGTCCACCGGCCGTCCACTCGGATGAGCGGCCGGAGCGGTGATTTCGCTTTGCGGGCCGTCATGTCGGCTCGTGTTTGGTGGACGGACGAGAGGGCCGAGTGGTGAGTAAACCCGCGCCTCCTTCCGCCTTCCGCCCGGCCAGCCGAGCAGCCGAGTTTTGCTGTCCGCTTGATGAATTCGGGCGGGCATATTTTGATTCCGGCGGCCTCCTCTCCGTCCTCGCGAGTCATCCCCCCGCTTCGTTGCTTCCGTTGCTTCGGGCAGTCGAAGGACTAAAACACCTGCCCTGCCTTCCGCCGGGCGCCGTGATCATCAATTTAGAATTCGACGCGCACTGCCCACCGGCCTCCGTTCCACCTGCCGGCTTCTCTGCTGCCCGTAAATCAATGACCGGAGGGGTCATCAACATCCCCCACTGCCTCCTCCCTCACTCCCTTCCTTCCGTCTTCTGGCGGCTGATCCGAGCCGTTTTTTGCCCGTGGGAATTGCGTTGCGGTCGCTCGCGGAAATTAGTGCGCAGTTCTCGCTTCTCTCCGCTCCGTTCCTCGAATTAATTTGCGCGTCCGGCGGGCAGATTCGTCCATTCGTTCGTCTCGTTCGTGCGCCGCTTATGCAAATCAGTTGCGCGACCTTTCTGCCGGCTGGCCTCGCTCAAAACAAAGACGAATTCAATCCGATTTCGCTTTAGACCACGAACCCCACCGCAAAATGGAGGACGAGCTGAAGTGCCCCGCGTGTCGGCACTACCTGCACGAGCCCGTCCTGCTTCAGTGCTCCCACTCGTACTGCCGCGAGTGTGCCGTTCGCTCGCAACAGAAGGCGCCCTCGCCGCTCTCTCCGCCCTGCTCCTCGTCGGGCGCCTCGGACACGATGAGCGTCTGCGTTTCGGATGCCGACCAGGAATCCGACAAGCTTTCGGTTGTGAGCGAGAGCGACAGCGGCGTCTACATCTTCAACGGGGCGAGCGGAAGTTCCGGCGGCAGCGGCGGCGGCCCCAGCGCCTGCTCGAGTCGAGGTCAGTGCGGGCGCAAGGGCGATGAGTGCGCGGCGGGTTGCCTTTGCGCTGCTTTGCGCACACGCACGAATGTTTTCGTTTCGTTCGTCTTATCAACCCCAACCTTGAGCGTCCCCGAACGGCCCCGCGCTTTCATGCCCGCCGCCGATGTTCGAGCGAAGGACAAACACACGCACGAACGAGAGAAGACGATCGATTGATTTGTTTTAGGATCACGACCTTCGAGCTTCCTCGGATGCGTGCCTCCAGCTCATCACCAACCGCCGCACACCCCGCGGCCCTCGACGATCCTCACGCCTTCGACCTTCGGCTACACGCTCTGCTGCGAGTCCTGCCACAAAACCTCGTTCTACGCGGACGAGAGCGCCCTGCAGCGGCAGCCCGTGAACCTCGCACTCGAGCGATTGGTCCAACGCTACCGGCGGAGATCGAAGACGCCCGATGGACCTTCGACTTCGCAACTTGTGCAGGATTGCAAGGTGCATTCAAGAGAAAGCAACAGGAATGATCAAAAGTGTTCAGTTCTGCGAAGAGAACGCGCGTCCGGTCACTTCGTACTGCGATTCGTGCGGCTTTTTCTTCTGCGACGAGTGCAAGCCGATCGTCCATCCCAACAGGGGCCCGCTCAAAGAACACACGATCATCCCCGCAACAGGAGTTGCGATCAAGTGAGTCCACCATCTCGTGCATTGAACGCAGAGGATTCTGCAGGAAATTCGGCGATTTGGGACCCGCAGAGCCGCCCGGCGAACACCAGTGCGCCGAGCACACGGACGAGACGCTCACGATGTTCTGCCTCGTGTGCAACGCGCCCGTCTGCTGCCAGTGCATCAAGACGTCGCGACACACGAATCACAACGTCCAAAGCCTTTCGACCACCGTGAAGATGCACAAGGTTCGTGGATTTTCGATTGTTTTCGGCCGCGTAAGCCTACGGGTCGAGGCTTCGTTGCCGTTCGACTATCGCAGGCGAACACCAGCCGCAATCTCGCGCAAACATCGACCGGCCGAGCGGCGCGGGGGCGAATTCATTCGGCCGCAAACGAGCAATCTGCTGCGCGTCCACCCATCCGACTAATTAACGCCCGCTCCTTCCCTCCTTCCTTCTGCTCGCCGCTCGCTCGCCTCTCAAGAGAGCCCCTCCGATCTGAACTGCAGCTCGCCCGCGAACATACGGCCACCGCCCGAAAGAACGGCCCCAGATTGCGCATCTCGTCCGCGGCGGCGCCCTCGACCTGATTGAAGGGCGGCTCGCCTCTTCCTTTCGCTTGGCGGCTTCATGATCCGCTCGGATGAACTCGGGAGTGCGAAGGTCGCTGGAGATTGGCGGGTTCCTTTCCTCATTTATTAAATCAAAAGAGATGCCCATTGGTTTGCGAAGTGCGGATCGCCGTGGAATGACCTCCGAATTGGCGGCGGGACGAAGACGAATCGATTGCACCGAGCGAGCGGATCGATTGGCCGACGGGGTGAGCGGGCAAGCGTGTGTGATGATTGACGAATGACCCCCGTCCTTATGCAAACGGACATGATCGCCTTTCGGGAAGCGAAGGGCACGTGATCCGCCGAAGTTGGGCCAATTGGTCATTCGGAAGCCCCCCCACCGCTTCGGGGATGATGGATTGCCGCTCGTCGTCCACTTCCACGGCGGCCATCGGTCAACTCTCGTCCTTCCCGCGTCCTTCTTTCTTCTAATTTGTCCGCGAGATCGCCGGAAACGCTCGAGGGCACGGCCGGGGCGTCCGCTTGACACTTCGCGGCGTTGGACACGCGCGCGCAGTCGCTTCTTTCCGCTCGCTCGCTCGCTCGTAGTCATTTTTTAAGCCTTCGGTTGGGTTGCGTGCCTGCAGATGGCTGACTGGACGTTGAATCGAAAAGCGACACCCGCACGAAAGAAACAAAAAGCAAGGGGGAGTGGGAGAATGCGAGAAGTTAAGCACAACGACCGCAAGATACGAACCTTCTTTTCTACCGACTACCATAAGCGAGCGAGCAAGCGAGTAAGGGGATCAAATTCCACTCCAACCACCATGCGCAACTCATTCATTTCTTTCTGTTGAATGCACGGGGATCGAATGGCCACTCGCCCTCCATCTCACGGCCATCTCGGCACAATGCGGGGAGTGGCCGGAGGTCAACAACCCACCGATTTCCCATGGCCATCCCCTCGACCGACCGGTTGGGCACTCCTCCGCCTCGCTTCAGCGGAAAGGAAATTAATTCCGTTGCTCGTTGCTCGGCCGCTCGGCAGTGCGCGAGCGACGAGAAGTCCCGCGGGAGTCGTGCGGGAGCGCCGCGAATGAAAAGAAAACGAACATCGCGCGGCCAATTTTCGTGTTCTGGACTTCCGCCCGGCTTCTGCGGACCGGTCGGCTTCGTACAATCGATCACGAAGCCCCGCAATTTGCGGCCCACCCACCGGCCCGCCCGCTCGACGGCGCGCATGCATTTCGAAGTTCCGACGAGCGAATTTTAATTGCGTTGTTGCCTCCGAGGGACCGACCGTTGCGTCCAGCGGAGAGAAGTCGGCGGGTGGGCCGAAGCAAGAAAGCAGAACACTTGATTCACGCACTCTTTTCTTTGCTCGCTCGAGTGGAATGTCCAGGTGTTGCAATCGAATGGAAGAAAGAAGAAAAGGATCAGCACGAAAGTGGCGGCATCGACACAAAGGCGCTCGTTCGCCGATTGTTTGTTTGGCACCTCCGCGCCGACCGCTCGTTCGACTGCCGAGCAGGCGGGGGGTCCTTGAGTGTTGCAAATCCGGCGGTTAATCCGCCGAGGGGATCCGATCGCCTCTTTTCGTTCGGCTGTTTGCGAAAGGTTGGGGGATCTTCCCTCCAACTTCCCTCGAATTGAAGTGAATTGGAGCGGAAACGGACGTGTGAATGTCTTGAATCGTACTCAATTGCGAATGGAGGTGTCGATTACCGAAGGCACTCCACACAGCCGCCGGCTCCCTAATTGCCGCCTTTACCGCCCGCTGAACCGCTCCGGCGGCCGGTCGTTCGCCCGCGTTCGTGCGGAAGACGGCGAGCGGGCGGTCGTTTAGGCGCGGCGGAATGGGCGGCAGTTTGGGCGCGCCCGCATACGGCGATTTAAGTGCCGAAGGGCGCGCACGCAGGGGGCGAACGAAGAACGAAGTTGTAAACCGGCCGGGCGCTCGTCGAGTGATGGCCGGAGGGGCAGCAGCAGGAGAGCCAAGAGATCCCAATCCACCGCTCAGCTACAAACCCCGCTGATCTCCAGCCATCTGCACACTCCTTCGGCCGCCGAACATCGCCGCTCGCTCACTCGTTCGTTCGGCCGACCGAATGTCAAGCGAAAATCCGCCGAATTCGCCTCATGTTTGATGCGGGAAATCGTGACATTCGGGCGGCCGGATTGTCGCCGCCAATCAAACCGGCCGAACGAAATTCGAAGCGCGCCCGGCGGCCGTCACGACGATTGCGAAACCGGCGGCTCATTTCGTGGCCGTCGCGGCGCCCAAATTGGGGGCTTTGCGCTCGCTGCTGCCCGCCGCTCGCTCGTCGAAGCGGCGGGAAATCCGAGCGAACGAAAGCCGGCGGCGAACACACGAATCCGAAGGGCCCTCCAGCATTCGGGGGCTCGAATATTGCTTGAGGGACCGCAGCATCGGCTAGAGCTCATACTATCGTACCCCAACCAATGGAAGAAGTGAGTAGGTGGCAACCGGAAAGAAGTGAACAGCCGCCCACCGTGTACTTCCGGTCGCTCGGCGATCAATCGAAGCCGCAAGCCGAGAGCTGCGGGTTGATCATCGGCCGACCGCTTCAAAGGCCGCCCGCTGACCTCCGGATTGACAGCGAGCGGGCGGCGGCCAATTTGTCGGCTCGTCTAAACAAAAGCCGTCGGATCGTGTGTTGCGCATTCCGCTCTTCCATTGGGCCGCCCCGCCCGCTCATTCGATCGGCCGCTCGGAGTTCACGCGCGCGCGGGATCGTTTGGCCGCCCGGTCGACCTTCCGCCTAGTTCAGCGCTCGCCGCTTTACGATCGCCGGCGACCGGGCGACCGGCCGGCCGGCAGTCCAGTGCGGTCGGTCCAGGTGTCAATAACCCCGCTTCTCGATCGGCTGACCGCCATCAACGCCCGCCGATGACCCCCGACCGACCGCCCGCCGAATCACTCCGCTCGCTCGCTCGTCCGTCTGTCTTTTGTGTCCCTCGGAACTCCCGCTGATTCGCGCGATCAAACGAGACAGCAGTGGACAGAAGCGGGCGGAAGCGGGCGGAAGTGACTCCCGCAGCTTCCGACCGCTGCGAACAAATGTTGCCATTCGCGGTACAAAACGAACGAACACGATGGGCGAGCGGCTGCGAACAGACGGGCCGTTTGGTTTGGTTCGATTCGATTCGAATTTTACGGCCCCTTCATGAGCAAACGAGGAAATTAATTAAGAAATCGGGTTGTTTATCCCGTGGAAAACAAGCCGCTTTCCGTTCGCTCCGCAAATCCCCGCGCTCGACATCCGTCGCCTTGACCTCCCGCACCTGCCCGCCATTCGGTGAGTGAGTGAGCGAGCGAGAACGAACGAAATCCCCGGCTTTCGATCTTCTTTTCGTCGTACGCGAGGACGGCCGTCCACAGCGGGCATGTGAGCCGAACGCCCGCTGTGCGCACGAGCGGATGAGTGAGTGACAAACGAGGCCGCTGGATGTTGCGACCAATCAATACAAAAGGAGGCAGATGCACAAAAAGCATTCTTCTTCTTCTTTCTGTAGAAAGAACGGTCAAGTCCGTGGCTTGTTGCTCGCAGCACTCGTCAAGGGATTCATTAGAGGATTTGTTTTGGCCATGCGCTCGCTCGCCTGCCCACCCGCCTGTCCGTCCGTTCGCTTCGATTAATTAGCTAGCGGTGGTTTGTGAGAACTCTCGCTTCTATCAAGCAGAGCTCCAGTCAAACACGTGCATCTCCAACTTCTACAAGCCACAAACAAGTAGCTGAATGAAGCAATTTGTTGATTGCGCAATTGATTTCGCACTTGCTCCGGGCAGATTTCCGTCGTCTCGATTCGATTAGCCGGCCGACTCGTGACGGCGGGCGGTCGCGATTCGGGCGCCGCATTCCGCCGACTTCTTCATCAACAAGGCGGAATTTTCCGCTCGACCGGCGCCGTCGAATGGGGAGGCGGCCGGATAATCCGGGCGACCGGCGGCCTGCGGATTGGAATTCGAGGCGGCCGGTCGGATTGTTCGGGATGCGGTGCGGGAATTCGGAATGAGGCAATAGAGCAATCGGAGCTGAAGAAAGTGGAAGCTGCAGGAATGAATTGAGTAGTAGGAAGTGGGGGATCGCCTGTATTGAAAAACAAGACATCCCGTCTGCACCTGCCTCCTGTCTGTTGTTTTGTTGGCTCGATTGCCGATTACCGAATGCGGATTGCGCATTGCGCGGATTAGCGGACACAAATTGCCGTAAAGCAAAGACGGGGGATGCGCAAGCCTAGCGAACGGCCGTCTGTCTGCTCGCCGCTGACACAACCGCTCGCTGCTTACCGCAGGGAAGAGCGGCAGATGGACGTCGCCCCGGCCGGCTCGCCGCTCGTTTCGCCGCCTAATTTACGACTCATCAACCGCCCCCAATGCTCAGCGAACATCACGAGCTCGGCCGCCCGAATTTATCGCCCGCCGCGCGTCGACAAATTGGAATTCGACGAGCCGGGCGGCCGCAAAGAAACCGCGGCCGTTAAATTCGAACCGAAACGAAAACATTTGAACGAACCAATTGGTTTAACGGAGATTAACGACCGCTTTCCAGGGCGACTTGTCCAAAATCCTGCACGAGTTGTCGAACAAAGCGAAGCGCGCACACGAGGGCATCAATCAGCTGAAGCAGCTCCAGGAGCAGATCAACGTTCGTTACACTTCATGCAATTAGAATGAATGGCGATGTTTGAGGTCAACTGCGAAGAGTTCAAGACGTCGGTGAACGTTCAAGTGGACGCCCTCATTCAAGCGATCGAAGACCGTCGCTCCCGACTGCTCCAATTCGTCGATTCCGAGCGGGACGCCAAGCGACAGGTCAGCAGGAATGATTGGACATCTAAACAAGGTGGATTGCAGACCCTCCGCGATCAAATCCATCGTTGCAACTCGCACTTGGGCAAAACCACCGGCTTGATTCAATTCTGCATCGAAATCCTCAAGGAAACCGACCCGGTCGCCTACCTTCAAGCAAGTTTCCTCTCTTCCATCTCCTCTAATCATGGCGGTTCAGATGGGCAACGGACTGCACAACCGAACGACCGAGACGGATTTCCTGTGGAACAAGAACATGAACACGCGGGCGGAAGTGGACGCCGAGTTCGTCCTGAATTTGGACACGAAACCCCTGCAGTTCGCCGTCCAATCGCTGGAGTTCGTTCAACTCAAAGGTGAGTGGGCGGTTGAATTGAAAGAACGAGCGGGAGTGACCGATTTGAAGCAATGAAACGACGTTCCTTTTACGCCGACGGAGACACGGGCAGAGGTTCGCAATAGTCGGGTGTTTCTCTTTTGTGTTCCGTTTCTGTGAGGTCTCGTGCGATCTTGTGGGTGGTTCGTAGTGTAAAGTGGTGTAAAAGCAGTGTAAAGGGATCATGAATGGACTCCAATCCGTCAATTACATCCCCTCATTCACTTCAATCTGCTTGCAGCTCCCCCGAAGCCGTTCTTCGTCGCCTCCGAATGTTCGGCCGAAAACAATTCGGTGGTGTTGGCGTGGGGCATCCACTCGAACGGGACGGCGGTGGACGGCTACGTGCTGGAGTTGGACAGCGGACGGGACGACGGCCGCTTCAAGGAGGTCTACCGCGGGCCGGAGACGATCTGCACGATCGACGGGCTCCACTTCGATTCGCTGTACACCGCCCGCCTGAAAGCTTTCAATGCGGCCGGCGAGTCGCCGTTGAGCGATCCGATTTGCCTCCAAACAGCGCACGGTTCGTCCCCTCGCCATTCACTAAACGATTGAAGTTGCAGTCGCGTGGTTCCAACTGTGCAAATCGCCCTCCCAGTCGGACATCCAACTGCTGAACGACTGCTCGACGGTCGCCGGCTCGTCGCTGGGCTACCAGGTGGTGCTCGGGACCGTCGCGTTTTCGCGCGGCACCCACTACTGGGAGGTCTCCGTCGACAGGCTGGAGATGAACACGGACGTCGTGCTGGGCGTCGCCTCTCCTTCGGTCAACCGCCACCTGATGCTCGGCAAGGACATTCACGGATGGTCGATCTACGCCGACTTCCAGCGCTCGTGGTTCTTGTGAGCAATCCTTCGCTGCTTTCTCCTCATTCCTCCGTTCGATTGCAGGCACGGCGACACGCACCACGGCCGTCGGGACGGCGGCATCTCCGCCGGCAGCGTCGTCGGCGTGTGTTTGGACTGCGATCGCGGCAGTCTGCGTTTTTTCATCAACGACCGGCCGCTCGTGGTCGAAGGGACTGAGTTCGCTTTTCGGTTCGTCCTCCCCTCAATTCAATTGAGTGCCGTTTGCTTGCAGGAACATGCCACGCGGTCTCTACTACCCCGCGGCGAGCGTGAACAAAGGAGCGACGATCACGATCCACACGGGCCTCCAGCCGCCGGCCAGCGTGCTCGACGCTGCCGCCCAGTTGGACGCGATGTGCCTCTGAAAGAAGGCGGAACTCCTCGCCCAATTTGTCGCCCGATCTTTCGATTCTCTCCGCCATCTTCTTGCCCTTCCGCTTGTGTACATTCTTCCCTCTCCTTCTTCCACGAACACACGGGTGTGTCCTCGCACAAATCGCGGCCAATCCTCTCCTCCGCTCGTTTGTAGTCGACCTTTTGCTTCGTTCCTTCAATCATCACTGTTTAGTCGAATAAACGGAGCGATTATAACTGTGCCGCAAGTACGTGGAATACGCGAGAAGGAGGCGAAGATCACCGGAAGAATGAAGGGGGACAAGGGAGGACGCCCTACCCGTCGGGGGCGTTGAACTGAGCGGAGCGGAAAGAACTCGATAGGAAGAAGAAAGAAGGGGAGGGCAAGGACAGACACAACTGACATGGATGAATGAGATGCGAGTAGAGGTCGTGAACCAAACGAAACGAAAATAAATAGTGAGCAGAGCGGAAGGAATGAGCGGTGGGTGGGCGATCAAACGACCGGACTGTCCTGATGCTCGCGCTCGCGATCGTTCGCGTAGTCGCCGGGCTCCACAGGAGGCGGAGGCGCCTCCACCGCGGGCGACTTCTTCGTGCGCGGCATCGTCGGAGGCGGCGTGCCGGACGTTGTGCTCAGCGACGAGCTCGGACTGTTGCTCACCGAGTAGCCGTTGTACTTGGGCGGGAGCGGAGGCGGCGGCGAGTCCTCGGGCGGCAGTTCGGCGAGCAGGGGGCGCTGCAAGAAGCCGCGAATTGAACGACGAAGTCCCCGAGAACAAACCGTAAGCTCCAGGTTCAAATTCGGTCGCCGGCGCGCCACGACCGGCGGCTGCCACGGACCGCCGTGCTCGTCGTCCAGCTGATAGGCGGCCGCCGCACGGACGCTCTCGTCCACCGACTGGTGGAGCGTCGAATCGTGAGAGGACTGCGAGGAGTCGCCCGTTGCTTTGAGATCTCGGAACTGCGGGTTCGGTCGGCCGGTGTACGCCTCGCACACGCCCAACTGGACGCCGTCGGTGCTCGTGGGCATCAAGATGGCCGAATTGAAGCTCTCGGACATGTTCGTGCTCATCGTCGCCTGCGTCATCTGATCGTCCGGCAACGGATGGGAGCTGCGCGTGTTCGACGACGTGCTGCTCGGCGTGTTCTGCGCCAAGTACATTTGGTAGGCGGCCGGCGGCGTCGGGAGGGCGGCGAGCTGCGGATCGGCCACCAGTTGGCTGAAGATCGACACCAACTCCTCGAAAGTGGGCCGATACTCGGGATTTGTGCTCCAGCAGCGCAACATGATGTTGTACAGCTGAAAGCATACGCATTTCGTTTCTTCTTGGCTTCCGTCCACCCACTTCTTGCGGCGTGCCCACGGGCACGTCCAGCCGGGCGCCCGCTGCAACCATCTCCATCACCTCTTGATTGGTGCGGTGCTGGTAGGGCGCGTAGCCCATTCTAAACTAAACGGTAAGGAACTGGTTGAATAGAAGAAAGGTACGTGAAGATCTCCCACAGCAGGACGCCGTAGGACCAAACGTCCGTCTTGTTGTTGAACATCCCGTCCAGGAAGCTCTCCGGCGGCATCCACTTCAGCGCCATCAACGCGCGCCCGTTCTTCTGGTAGTGGTCGTTGCTGAACGCAAGGAATGAACGAAAAGAATGCGTGCGTGGACGAACCACCGGAAAATGTCGCGACTCAACCCAAAGTCCGCGAGTTTCGCCACCCGATCGGGTCCCTTCGAGCTCAGCAGACAGTTGCGGGCGGCGAGGTCGCGATGCACGAATTTCGTTCGTTCCATGTACCAACAGCCGTTCGCAACATCGAGCGCCATCCGGAGCAGATCGTAGAGCATCAGCGGATGTCGTTGATCGATCGGCGTTACGGGGCGTGGGCGGTGGTCCCGCAGGAAGTTTCGCATGTCCCCTTCAAACAATTCGGGTCAATTCAATCGATCGAATGGCCGCCTACCGCCCTCCATGTACTCCAGCACGATGTAGTTGGGCAAATCCTCGAACGCAACGCCGTAGAACTTGATGATGTTCGTGTGCACGAGTTGACTGCAAGGAACGAATCGTTTGGTGAGTTCAACGACCGAAAGGAACTCACTGCAACATTCGCGCCTCGATCTGAAAGTCGCGCTCGGCGCCGGGCGTCGCATCTAACGGAAGCGTCTTGACGGCGACGCGGTGCGTGACCTCGCCGGTGCAGAGGATCGCGTCGTAGACCTCGCCGAAAGCGCCGCACCCGATCGACTTCATCAGCTGGACGCTGTTGCGCGGAATCTGCGGCAGGTCGCCCACCGACAGGCGCTCGTAGATCGGATTCGAGGTGATGCGGTTGCCGTTGGAGGTGCGCGAAAAGAAGCCCTTCTTTTTGATGCAATTCATTTCGATCATGTCCCCAAAGACGTCCTTCTCCGTCCGGCAACACTTGACGTTCTCCTGCAGCCAGCGGGTGATCCGATTCGACGGACGGTAGACGAGGAACAGAATGAATGCGATCAGACCTGCAAGCGAGCAGTGAGTGTGCAGAAGAGGCACGAACTTACCGAGGAGGAAGAGCAGAAAGATGAAGACGTAGATGAGAATCCCCACAGTTCGAGGCTTCAAATCGGTGAGGTCGGAGAGCCAGAACGTTGCGCGAGTGAAGCGAGCTGAAATTTCTTGTATGAGTGCTTCGATCGAGTTCGTTGAAGCGTACAAGCTCCCTCCGGTGGGCCACAAACGGTGTACTCGCGGGCGTGCTTCCCGTTCGGGCACAAGCAGAACTCGACGGCCGGCTGGCCGACGACCGGCGGCTCAAATTCGCAGGTCGCGTTCTCGGGGCACTCCTTCGCGCAACGGAGGAACAACACGCGGCCGTCGCCCGAATGAACGCCCGCAGCCGAGGCGAAGACGGCGTGGGCGGTGAGGACGGCCGACCGACCGCCGCGCGCATTTCGCTTGTGGCCGGCGGCGCCGCCGAGGAAGCCGGCGCCTCCGCCGCCTCCCGGACCGCAGCTCGCGCCGCCGCCGCCCTGGCCGCCGGCGACGTTCCAGAAGCGACCGCGCGGACACGAGCCGCCCACGAAGTCGCGAACCGCCGAGATCGCCGGCCGGCCGAACATCTGCGAGCAGTTGGGGCAACGCTGCGAGTCGAACTCGGCCGGGTTGGCAACGATCAGCGGCGACAGCGACGCGCCCGATCCCGCCGACCAGTTCTCCGTTGCCAACGCGAAGGAGTGATCGCTCGTCGAGTTCGTGAGTGAATCGAAGTCCGTGTGCAGGATGCCGCCGGCCGCTGCCGCGTTCTCCGTCGCGTTTTGGCCGCCGTCCGGAAGCGCGAACGCGTCCGGAAACACGCCGCCTCCGCCTCCAGCGACGGCCGTCAGCTGATCGTCCACGTACAAAGCGGCCGCACCGCCGCCGCCGCTTCCGAAGAGATTTTGGGCTTCGCGCCGTGCGGCCTCCACGTCTTCGGCTGTCGCGTTCGCGTCGCAAATCACGCGCCACAGGCGGTCGAGCGATGAGGCCGACTGAAAGCGAGTGAATTCATTTGATTTGATTGCGTTCAGCTCACTTTGATCTGAACGGCGCGATTCTCCTCGGCGCACGGACTCACGCCCGCCGTTCCCGAAACGAACGCCAGCGATTGGCCCTTGCGGAGGTGGACGTTCATCACGACGACGCCGCCCCGATTGTTCGCCTTTTGGGCGGGCAGTCGGCCGCCCGCCGCACCGAACAACTCCACGCGGTAGGCGCCCGTGTGCGGGACGAACCACAGCTTTCGGTCGTCGTTGTCCGAGGCCGCAATGCCGTCCGCCTTGCCCAACGTTTTGCTCTTGACCTCGAGCCGGTCGGGCGCGAAGTGGGTGCGCAGTTCGTTGGCTGAACGAAACGATTGGATCAAAAAAGGGAAGGAAGCGAACGAACATTCGTGGAAACAATTGGGCGTCATCGTGAAGTCGTCAATGGCGACGGAGACCGGCTGTTTGTAGAGCTTCCCGAACGCCAACTTCAGGCGGTACTCTCCGTCCTTCAATCCTCTGGTGAGTTCAATTAAACGATTCAAACTCACCTGGTGCGGGATGGAAGCGGCGGCCTTCTGCCAAACGCACGGATCGCTGCCTTCGGCGTGCGGCGGCGTCCACAGCACTTCTTTGTGGCTCCAGTCGGCGCCCGCTTCGAGCATCAGCTGGAAGGTCGCCGTGCCCGAATGGCAGAAGAAAAAGCGGACCTGAACCTCGAGCATCATTTCTTCCTTAATCCACTTGTTTCTCACCATGCAGGCCCGGTAGTTCGGCGACTCGTGCATCGCAACGGAGCTCGGAGTCGGCGGGAAGCTCGGCGTCGTCGCGTACGTGTACAAAACCTCGCCGCTCGGCTGCTGGTCCGGAGATTGGCCGTAGGTGGAGAAGAAGAGAAAGTGGCCTTCAAGCACAAACACACGAATTAATCAAAGCTCATTTGAACGAACCGGCCGTCTTGTTCTGCCCGTGGTACGCGTACGAGCGAGGCGGGATCCCGTGGGACGGCAGTCGCTTGTTCTCGTGCGACGTTCGCTGCAGGTATTGAACGGAGGAGTTCGACGAGGATTGCGCCTTCGGGACGAAGAATTTCCACTGCGGGCAGCCCGTTTCGGACGGGAACTCGAAGTCGCAGCGGGCGCCTTCGGGGACGTTCACTGCACACATTAACAGAAGTCTTTAAAGCTTTCCAACGGCCACTCACTGCACTTCTGCATCGCGTTGTCCTCGTCCTCGCCGCCCTCGCACTCGGCGGTCATGTCGCATACCTTAGGCAACAAAAAGAAGTGAATAGACGGCAATCAAGCACTCACATCCGCGTAATCGATGCACTTCTGCGGC
The DNA here is from genome assembly GCA_024699865.1 of Aphelenchoides fujianensis. Classification (NCBI taxonomy): domain Eukaryota; kingdom Metazoa; phylum Nematoda; class Chromadorea; order Rhabditida; family Aphelenchoididae; genus Aphelenchoides; species Aphelenchoides fujianensis. The sequence continues at coordinate 16 of JAMPIO010000035.1, read as the reverse complement.
CCGTACTTGTGACACA